>CM050217.1:26825000-26837500 GCA_027475355.1 Coilia nasus
TATTCCAGAACAAAAGATTGTCATTTACAACCAGATGGCAAAAAGGAAACTTCTGGCTTTAAGGAGCTTTTTTAGCCCTGTACAATCTGTTATCAGCAAATGGGTTTATAAGCGAAACAGTTCTATGCGGACTACAAGAATCCGCAAGGAACTATTGGCAGCTCTAGCCTCCACTGGCCTCTCTAAGGTTTCCAGGCCAGTATGGATGTATTTCAGAAAGTGCTGTAGTGGACCTCTGCCTCTCTGCTTTGGGAACCCTGTTTCCCCCACCCACCAGTCCTCTGGAGGTGCTCAGGCAGCAGCAGCAGTCAGTCAGTCCACACAGACCCACCAGCCTCCCAACGCCAGTGAGCTGAGTCCTGGTCCTGGGTACACACACCCTCACCCTCACCGTCTGGTTCTGGCTTGAGTGGGGTGGGAGGGGGGGGTGGGGGATGGAGAAGGAGAACAGGGAGAAAAGGGGTGTCGGGGTGGGGGGGAGAGGGTTGGTTTGGAGGGGGTGCAGGCTCACCGTTGGCCATCCCGGGCGAGAGGTGGTCGCGGTCGTTGTGTCGGCGCCTGGAGTGGTCTCGGCTCTGCCGACCCTGCGGCTGCTGCTGCTGCTGCTGCTGCTGCTGAGGGTGGGGCTGGCCCTCCAGCATGCTCACGATGTCCATGCGATCGATGGACTTCAGAGCCATATACAGACTGTCCACTTATGGAGACACAGAGAGAGAGAGATAAAGAGACAGACACGGAGAGAAAGAGACAGAGAGACAGAGACAGAGAGACAGAAAGAGAGACTCAGAGAGAGAGACAGAGACAGAGAGAGAAAGAGAAATAGACAGAGAGAGAGAAACAGAGAGAGAGAAAGAGACAGAGAGAAAGAAGTTGAAGTTAGTGGTACAGTGTATTCAACATTTTGTGAAAGAGACTGCGGACGGTTATACAATATCAAATAGCAAATACCAAAGCTAGAAGTCATGGGTATTTGTGTACACCAAAAGATGTATCTGTAGATGACTTGGTGTGTATTTATGAGTATGTATGTCTGTATGTATGTATGTATGTATGTATGTATGTATGTATGTATGTATGTATGTATGTACTGTATGTATGTATGTATGTATGTATGTATGTATGTATGTACGTACGTACGTAGGTACGTATGTATGTATGTATGTATGTATGTATGTATGTATGTATGTATGTATGTATGTATGTATGTATATATGCATGTATGTATGTATGTATGTATGTATGTATGTATCTGTGTCGGTAAGATGTGTGTGTGCGTGCATGAGTGCATGAATATGTATGTGTGTATGTGAGTGTGTGTGTGTGTGTGTGTGTGCGTGTGTGTGTATGTGAATGTGTGTGCGTGTGTGTGTGTGTGTGTGTCTGTGTGTGTGTGTGTGTGTGTGTGTGTGTACTTACTCTTAGCTCTCTTCCCCTCACGTGTAGCCCACAGGTTGAGGAGTGTAGAGCTTTGCTCCAGGAGGGAATTTGGGTTCTCCACACGGATCTTGTTGATATGGTCCACACTGAAGTGTAGCTCCCTTGCCAGCTCTGCATACACACACACACACACACACACACACACACACACACACACACACACACACATACACACACAAGCACACACACACGCACACACACATACACAAACACACCCAAACAGGCCAACCCCCAACACACACATAGGTACATCAGGTGCACCGCACACATACACTTTCATAGTTAGTTATGGCGCCCAGAGCAAAATATGCTTACTATATACTATATTAACACCCCTGACATTAAAATGCCCTTAGGCCAATAACCCTGAAACATATATACAATGTTGTTCTCATTTTCTCTCTCTCTCTCTCTCTCTCTCTCTCTCTCTCTCTCTCTCTCTCTCTCTCTCTCTCTCTCTCTCTCTCTCTCTCTCTACACACACACACACACACACACACACACTCACCAGCCCAGCTAAGACCAAGCTGTTCAGCGATGATGGCCATCTTGAGCTCTGTCCTCTCAATAGCATTTAGTGATGCTGCGGACATACACAGTAAACAGTGTGAAAGGATGTGTATGCATGTACAAGTGTGTGTGTGTGTGTGTATGTCTGTAGTGTGGGTGTGCGTGCATGTGTGTGTGTGTGTGTGTGTGTGTGTTTGTCAACCTGTCAGTGAGAGTGAGGTGTGGTGTTCTTACCCATGGCTGGCTCATTCAGGGCGCTGTACCTCTCTCTCAGGGCCAGAGGGGTTAGAGTCCTCCTGCGGTCCTCACTGCCCACAATCTACCATAAGAACAGGCAAAGAGTGTCACTGTGGGTGTACTGCATCAGCCTGGTAAACCAGCCCCTCGTAAGTCATTTCATTTTGTACAGAGGGTCTGGCCGTGCTGCTATTGACATTGCTGAATTAGGTACTAGCCAATCCTAACCAATCAGCGAACAATGGGACTATTTGTGAGCAATGACGTTGACGTTGTGTGCTACAGTTGAATTGTAGTGCGTAGGCGGTCGTAGTCGCAGACGTGACAACCAGATGTTAGAGGTGGAATTATAATATGTAAATAATATTTGTGTAGTGCATGTATTTTAATGCTTGTGTGTGTATGTATGTGTGTATCGTGTGTAATAAAGTACAAGGACCAGGATAGTACTGCATGACTGCATGTGTGATGTCTGTGTGCATGTGTGATAATATGTGTATAATATGTAAATAATATGTGCATAGTACATGTATTTGAATGATTGTGCGTGTGTTTGTGTGTGTGTATGTGTGTGTGTATGTGTGTGTGCATATGTGTTTGCTTTACCTTAATGCAAGGAGGCATCGTGATGTTAAGATTGCAGAGCACTTGCTGGCTGTCCTCATATTTGGTCGACTTCCGCAAGAACGACAAAAATCCTGAAGGGTCTTTACTGCTGTCCCTGACCTGAGAAGGTGGAAGAGGGAGAGACGGAGCGGGAAGAGTAGAAAAGAAGGATTTCATATGTGGAGCAACGCAAGAATGCAAGGAAGAACAACATGGAAGATCAAGAGAAAGAAAATAAGTAGAAAAATGACAAAGGTGTGTTTTTAAGAGAACTTGTATTCCTAACAAACAGGGCCAGTTAAAAGCACTATACAGATGGAGAGTGTTCATGTCCAGGGTGTAGAATGAAGAAAGAAACAGGAGGACATGGTCTCCTGAACTGCACTAGTAAACCCCACATTTACACTTTACACCTCAGGCCAGACATGTGAGTCAAAGCCATAATAGCAGCCAGGGTCACCACAGAAATGGAAAGATCAACAGAGAACTCATTCCATTACACTTAGCTGATGCTGTTATCGGGAGCAACTTACAGTTATTTAGGTACAGCCCCTGGACCAATGTGGGGTTAGATGCCTTGCTCAAGGGCACTTCACCCATGAGGAAAAATGAAAGCACGAGTTATTTCTTACCCTACACTATAGTTATTTCATCCACCCACAGGATTCGAACCTATGACCCTCCAACCCCAAGACCAGCTCCCTAACCATCAGGCCATAGCTGGCCCACAATTCAAGTCTCAAGTTTAATTTGCCACATCCACAGGTACAAGATAATGTGCGGTGGCCTGCTTAGGTAGCAGACATCAACAGAACAGCAGAAATATGTGTGTGTGTGTGTGTGTGTGTGTGTGTGTGTGTGTGTGTGTGTGTGTGTGTATGTGTGTGTGTGTGTGTGTGTGTGTGTGTGTGTGTGTGTGTGTGTGTGTGTGTGTGTGTTCGTGTGTGTGTGTGTGTGTGTGTGTGTGTGTGTGTGTGTGTGTGTGTGTGTGTATAATTTATTATATTAGAAGTCATTGTAATTGCAGTGGTGTGGAAATATTTTGTAGACACGTAAAAATAAAGTGTGATTAGATGTTAATTAGAATATTCACAGTCACAGCTAGCCTTAGCAGTGACCAGAGCAAACAACAGAGTGGGAGACACATGGGGGAAGAGACGCAGGAAGAAAGGACTGAAGGGAGGAACAAGACCTCAAGACCTCAAGACTTCAAGACTTTAAGACATTTTTCTTGACATTGAACATTGAGCCTGTACAATAAAATTAGACAGCAAGTCAACAAAAGTGTCAGGTAAAAAGGGAGACTGTCCATCAGGCATTTGGTGGGGAGGGATACTCATGACAGGTCTGAGTGAGAGTAAAACTGTCCATCACTCATTTGGTGTGGAGCGATAGGGAAGTGTCAGAGTGTCAAGTGTCAAAGTAAGGGAAGCATTGTAGAAACAAAGGAAAGAAGATGGTATATACAAGGGCTTACTAAATCGTAACTGATAAAAATGTAAAAGGAAGAGACGGACGTATAACCCAAGGTCACCTTGACTGAGACGGGCAGGCGGTTGTCTCTGAAGGCCTGGAAGCTGAAGCAGCGAGGCTGCTGGGTGGCCTTTCTGACGGGCAGCAGGTTCCCCGAGCACTCCAGGTGCAGCGGCATGCCCTCCATCACCTGCAGGGGGCGATAGTGTTTCGTACTGTCAGCGCTCACCTTGGGATTCAGATCAGCCCATGATCAGGGCTAGTATCTGTTACCATCCCTCCTTTCACCATTATCTTCACCTCCCCCCTTTTCCTGATTTCTCTATTACTATCCCTCTCTCTGTCTCTTCTTTTCTCTGTCTCTTCCTCTGTTTCTGTCTGTCTATGTGTCTGTCTATCTATCTGTCTGTCTGTCTGTTTGTCTGTCTGTCTGTCTGTCTGTCTGTCTGTCTCTCAAATTCAAATTCAAATTCAAATTCAAATTCAAATTCAAATTCAAATTCAAATTCAAATTCAAATTTGCTTTATTGGCATGCCTGTGTGTATCGGTGTTGCCAAAGCTTACAAACAACAATAACATAAAAGTATTGAGGACATCAGAACATTAAGATCAATAAAGAACATTAAGAACAGACACACACATACACACATCTCTCTCTCTCTCTCTCTCTCTCTCTCTCTCTCTCTCTCTCTCTCTCTCTCTCTCTCTGTCTCTCTCTCTCTCTCTCTCTCTCTCTGTTTCTAAACATACTGATATCTGTGGTTATACCCTGGAGCCAATGTAGTCCCCTTACTATACTTGACATATTATGTCTTTCGTTTCTGGCTCTGCTTTCATGCTTCTCTCTCTCTCTCTCTCTCTCTCTCTCTCTCTCTCTCTCTCTCTCTCTCTCTCTCTCTCTCTCTCTCTCTCTCTCTCTCTCTCTATCTATCTTTTTCTGTCCTGCTCCCTGCACCCACCCCGTCTGCTGTACGTACCTCTATGTCTCTGCTGCGGGCCACCTCCGTGAAGTTCTCGTGCTGCTCCAGGGTCTTGTCCATCTTGTCGTCGGTCATGCAGTAGCAGCGCAGGCGGCCCTCGCGCACCTCGTTCATCTTGGCGAACACCACGAACTTAGCCATGTAGGGCACGGCAACCAGCTCACGGTACAGTAGGTTGGCGAAGGACACCGCCTCCGCCGTACGAGGGCAGTCTGCCAGCCAGAACCTGCCCAACGAGGAGGAGTAGGAGGAAAAAGAGGAGGAGGAGGTGGTGGAGGAAGAGGATAAAAAATTAGCACAGAGGCGCAAGAGAAGAAAAGAGTAAAGAGAAGGTTATACTGGTGAGAAGGCAGAGAGAGGCGAACGCACGAAAGACAGAGCACAAAATAGACAAAGAATATCACAATATCACATTAAGGAATATCACAATAAGACCACAATATCAATACATACTGCATTTCTTCTACTATTACACAGTACATCATCCACTTTAGATGTATTTGAGGCATGTGCATGAACACTTTTCCACTTACAAATTTCTATCATATCTTATATACAGTATAATTATGGGCCGGAGTGGAGAATTGACTCTTCATCCCTGCGTGAGGTAGATCAGTTACATAAGCTTGTTATGAAGTGTACTGCAGAAATCCTGCTACGCTGCATGCTTCATTAGTCCTTTTCAAATATCCCCGTGCGGACATGAGAGAGACTATGAAACGAAAAGAGTTAAGAGACTAACTGGAAGAGTACAGAAGGAGGACAATGATGCATGCATAGGCGTAGCCACGGGTTGGCTCGGGTGGGACTGTGCCCACCCACTAATCAATCAGGACCACCCAATCAGAAGGCTCGTTTTTGTTTGATTGACTGTTTAAGTAATAGCAGTAACCTATGTGTTTTTGGCTAGGCCCACCTAAGTTTTTTTTGGGCCCACCCATTTTATGATTTCTGACTGCACACCTGAGACCATGTACTAGAAAAGAACAGTGGCACGGTGTAGAGAGAGTTGTGAAGAGAAAGCAGAGGTGTAGAGAGGGATGTGCTCTTGGGTGAGAGGAGAAGAAAAAGCAGAGGTACAGAGAAGAGAGGGATAGAGTCTTGGGAGAGTCGAAAAGAGAAAGGAGAGGTGGAAACTGTGAAATGCTCGTGGGAGTCTTTGAGAAAAGGCACGTACCGTGCTGAGACATTGGTGGTGAAGTTGGCACAGTCGTTGGAGTAGATCAGTTTGGTGGTTCCTGTGATGTCCTCCCACTGAGCTGGGGCTGTGCCACCTGGAGGGTTGGGGTAATAGGATCAGAAGAACAGGACTAACCCAAGTCTGCTGAAAGTACTGGACTTTATGTGTGTGTGCAATCCAGCCTCAGGCTTGAACCTGCAAACTCATTAGGGTTGCCACCTGGACGGTTGGGGTAATAGGATCAGAAGAACAGGACTAATCCAAGTCTGCTGAAAGTACTGGACTTTATGTGTGCAATCCAGCCTCCAGGCTTGAACCTGTAACCTGACTAGGGTTGCCACCTATGTCTGACAAAAAAAACGAGACATTTTGGCAACCCAATCAACCTTTTTGCTTATAAGCAGCGGCACGGGGGTCAGTGTCCCGGGAGACTATTGTTTTTCCAGGGACAGACCATTAAAAACCGGGACAATCAGGTAAAACCGGGACAGGTGGCAACACTAAACCTCACAGCAACTATGGATTTGGAGGAGGACGCAATACCAAGTGAGCTAAAAGCTATTAGCTAAGTCAGTAGCGTATCCCCTTAAGGTGCTGACAGGAAGGTTTACTAACATCCTAACACTAAACTATGCTAGCTGCCATCCCATACACATATAGATGTATGATGATGTATGATTTTGCATACACTCATGGTAGGTGTGCAATTTGTCTGACTATGTTGGTGTTTTCAATGATAAAGAGCATCCACAAGCAGACAGTTTTAGTTTGTGCTTGAGGCTATGAAATAGTATGACTAGACTGTTTGAACTGAGGTTAAAAATATTTAAAAGGGAACACTGTCTAGAAATAAAATACAGGTGCACAAAAATAAAGGTGTTTGTGCAAATGATTGGGCAGAAAAGAGGTAAACAACACAGACTCAAACACAGGCACAAGCATGTCTTTGGTCAGTTAGAGGTTACACTTTATTTTACTGTCCCTGTTACATTGAGTAGGTACAGTGTAATGGTATGTAATATTTTGTACTTACATTGTACCATAGGGTTAAGGTTAGAATCAGTGTTAAGGATGTACAGTGTAAGTACATAATATTACATGTTGTTACATGTAGATACACTGAAACTAGAGTGACTGACTGACATTCAGTGTGCACTTATTGTGGCCATGTACTGTAACAAACAGCATATATGTTTGAGAGCATGTATGACATGACTTCTGACACCAGACAAACTAATGGCATTCCCTTCCCTGAGTTGAAGGTGTGTCAATATCTGTGTAAGAGAGAGCATGATGTGTATGGGTATATGATACTGAAGCCGGTGATGTCTCATTTGTCAGCGTGTGCCTGTGTGTGTGTGTGTGTGTGTGTGTGTGTGTGTGTGTGTGTGTGTGTGTGTGTGTGTGTGCGTGTGTGTGTGTGTGTGTGTGTGTGTTTTGTGTGTGTGTGTATGTGTGTGGTTTTTAGTGTGTGTGTGTGTGTGTACCTGCCGATAACGCTGGTGGTGTCTCATGTTTTAGTGTGTGTGTTGTATGTGTGTGTGTGTGTGTGTGTATGTCTGTGGTGTTTAGAGTGTGAGTGTGTGTGTGTGAGTGGTGTTTAGAGTACGAGTGTGTGAGTATGTGTGTTTGTGTGTGTGTGTGCGTGTGTGTGTGAGTGTGTGTGTACCTACCGATAACGCTACAGAGCAGGCGCAGGCCGGAGGTGTCTCATATCTTAGTGTGTGTGTTGTATGTGTGTTTGTGGTGTTTAGTGGGTACCTACCAATGACACTGCAGAGCAGACGCAGGCTGGTGGTGTCTCCCTCTCCGGTGTCGCGAGGGCTCTCCTTCCAGGAGGGGGGCAGGGGGATGCGCAGGCCGATGGGCCGGTGGAACTTGCGGCGGCGCGGCTCCACCGTCACCACGGGGCTGAAGGTGGCCTGGTTCCCCAGCAGCTTCGCCACCAGCTCGTCCGGGACCGGCTGGGCCTACAGGTGGGGTGGAGAGGGATGGGGGTGGTGGTAGGTGATGGGGGTGGAGGGGGGTTGGAGAGGGGTGGGGTGGATAGGGGTGGGGTGGAGGGAGTGAGGTTGGAGAGTAGTGGGGGTGGTGGGTAGTGGGGGTGGGGAAGGGTCAGGATGAACGGAAAGAATGGAATGGTGGTGGGAGGTGATAAAGAGAAAAATGATGGAGAAGGGGTAGGACAGAGCAAAGAAGAAGGGATGGAAGAGGAAGATGGAGAAGAGGAAGAAGAGAAGGTTGGTTACACGGTTGTGTGGGACAGATGAATTAAGGGATTTGGGGGGAGCAACCGGAGAAAGTTATGCAGACGGATGGGTGGGGGGTGTGAATATTTATGATGGTGGACGAATGGTGTAGAAAGTTATAGAGCAGTGGAGATGTTAAGATAGGGGGGTTATGGGGAGTGAATGAGAAAGAAATGGTGCATACGCAAAGATATAGAGTGATGGAGGATGATAGGAAAATGGAGGTGAAGAAACAGTGGGTTCATGGAAGAGATTTTGCGGAGTGGAGGATGGAAGGGATATATGGATGAAGGTAGGATGAAGGTAGGATAAAGAAAATGAGGAAAAATGGAGGTATAACATGAAGGAGGGATGAGATCAGAGTGACGCAGAGAGAGATGGGTGGTAGCGATGTAGAGGAAGATGAAACACAGGGAAGAAAAACAGACACAGACACGAGGGAACAGACAAAAGATAGAGGGAATAGGAAGAAGAAGAGGAGTGGAGAGAGAGAAAAAAGGAAAAGGTGCAGTGGATAATGGGGTATAGTGCATGGGAGATAATGGGGGATAGTGGATGGAATCATAATGTGGGATATTGAAGAGGTGAAAAGGTACAGACAGAGAATAGTGGGTACAAAGACAAAGAGGTTTAGGATGGAGGGGAGTGACGTAGGCATGTAAGGTGTAGAGCGGGGGTTTGGTTATAGTGGTGGGCATGAAAGACAAGATTAAGAAGCCAGCAAGGAGGGTGGAGAGAAAGGTTATGGAGGAGCAGAAGAGAGATGATTAAAGGAAAGATCGATGTTTGAGTGATACAGTTGACGTAGGAGAACAAGGGGGTGGTGTGGGATGTGATGGTGAGGGAGAAAAGAAAGTGCAATATGTCACAGCAGTGGACAAACACATAGATATAAATGTTAGTAAGAGGAAAGGGGCCAGGTAGGCCATTATGAAGGTAGGAAGTTGATTGAATATGAAGAGATTATGAGGAAAAGAAGACGAAATCCAGACACGAGGGAAAGAAGCAGGGAGAAGCAAGAAAAAGAGCAGGGAAAATAAAGAGATATTGAGTTCATATTGTTTCATGAATTGTTCTTTGAAGAACACAACTGCAGCAGACGTGGTGGTGATGAATAAAAGTGTTTTATTGTAAAAAGTTACAAAGGCACAGAGACTTTCAAAGTGCTGTTTAAATGAAGCACAGTTCATTCAGTAGCTAAGCATTAAATATGATTGTGTTGTATATAATCTGGATCACGTCTATTATGCAATAGCAAGTCAATAAATTGTTCTGCCATAGTTTAAGGAATATTTCGCAGTAAAATGCAGCTGAACTAAAAGGGTGAATAGTATAACATTAAGAAACAGACAAAAAAGAAAGATTAGAAAAAAATGTTGCATAGAATCTTTCCATTCATGAGCTTTGCACCGTTGAATTCTAAGTCTGAAGTCTACTAAATGACTTCTGTATATTAGCATAAAGCAGCAGCTATTGTCCATATTACAGGTGGTCATGAGTCAGTGCAGTGCAGTGGTCTTTACACTAAAAACTGTTTTCATAATGAATAAATGTCTGACTATTACTATTGGATTATTTGGTATTTGGTGGGTATATACCCATACAAATGCACACTTTTACAAAAATGTACATTTGAAACCATTTACGCCTGGATACTGGCTTCAGAATATTACATTAAGACTTTATTACCAGCACTGTAACCACCACTGACTGGCGCTGATAGTGACAAATTATACAATACAGTAACAATGTAAATACAAAAACAACAAACATCCCAATTACCGCAATAAATCAATCACAACCAAATATTCTTAAGAGTGACATAATCAGTTTAAGTCCATCTATGGACCGATCTGTGGCTAAGAGGAGATATGAATACATTCATTTAAATTATTTGTATAGGGCTAATTTAAAAGGCAGGGTTTTATTTAGTAGTGTGAATGTGAATCAGCTGAATCATCTGAGTAGAGTGGTCCAGACACCAAGCCCCACTTAGGGGTCAGGTGACAACATAATTCACTTTGCACTGGAATGAGAAGTTCACTCGCTCAGCACAGAGCTACTCTCTTAGAGGCCCGATGCGCGGGGGGATCCAGCAAAGCTTCATCCTGAGATGAACCTGCAGGGTGGGGGAGGTTCATGGGAGGATCATGGGAGGTCACTGGAACATAATGCACACAGTCCGCTAACTAGAAAAGCCCATATCTCCGAAGCATAGCATATACAGTCTGCTAACTACCAAGGCCAATGTCACTGAGTCTGATGAAACAATAGCGCTCATTCCTGCTCATTCCTGGCTAGCCTTCAACATGCCATGCATTTATTTACAAGATGCAGTTCACTGATGCTCGGTCTTGCCTCTGGAAGTCTGCCTTTCTATCAAGCTGAAATACATCCACCATTAAGCCTTTTGGAATGGGTCAATGCTTTAGGGCATGGTTGGTAGAATCAGTACAATCAATAAAGCATGATAAAATGATACTGTATATCTTCTGTGTTGTTGTCCTCATTATACAAAACCCAGTAAAGTGAAAAACTGTATTTGTTTCTTGTTTTGAAGTCAGGTTTACCTGCATTGTGGGGTTATGGCGTTTTTGAACAACTTTTCACTGCCTTTCACAGTTGGGTGGCACTAAGCCATATCCTGCTTACATTGAGAATCTGTTTGGGACAGTATAGCATTGCATGGACAGTGTGTGTCAGAGGATTGAGCTGTCACCCCTGCAGAGGTCATTAGTAACAGCTCTTTCATTGGTATCAGGCACTAAGAGACAGTATTATTTTGACTTTACTGGGTCTTTAAATGTAAAAAACCAGGCAAGCACATTCAATTGCAATCTTCTTTAAAAGTTATAGGTCCACGCACTACATTTTCATCACCTTGTGTTTGTCTTTCACTTCAAGACAAGACATACCCTAGACACCATCAAATTCATTACAGAAACATTCAAATGCCAGAACAAACAAACAAACCAGCAACATTCATCATCCAATAGTCAACATTCGCCATCCACTACCCGAAATACAACACCTGCTTTAACCATCATATACCCAAGAGTACTAACCTTCACAACCATCTCCATTCATAAATATGCAAACTTGAACAACAAGAGCATAGGGTTGAAGTTAATCTGGTCAAAGCTCCAAGTCAAGTCATGGAACTGATGCACACACATTCCCAGCAACGGTACTGGTTCTCCTCACAGCAGTTAGGGACAGAGAAGGCTGCCAGTGACAGTGACAGGGTGGACAGACACATAGATACAGTATGTAATGTAAGAGGAGGTGGCTGTAAACGCATGCACTCTACAGGGGAAGTCTTCCTCCTCTACCCCCTTCCTCCTCCTCCTCCTCCTCCTCCTCCTCATCCTCCTCCATCTCCATCTCCTCCTCCTGCTCCTGCTGCTCCCAGCTCACCTGCAGGCCCAGCCGGACACGCTTGGTCACTGCTGTCTCGGGGAAGGACGCCTGCACCTGCGGAACCAGCTTGCTAGTCAGGTGACCTCCTTCTGGTCCAATCAGGTCGCTCTCCTGCTGGATGCGGGACACCACGGCAAAGTAGAGCGGGAAGTCGGTGGAGATGATGCGGCGGATTCGTTTCTTGCCGAGCTCTTCTTGGCTCTCGAGGTCTGGGGAACCAACAGTGTTCACACAAAGTTAGCACTTGCTAGCTGGTGCTGCAGATAAAATACAGGAATTCAGCTAACGGCAGAATAATGCTACACTGTTTCTCAGTAGAAGTAAACAGTTGTCTTTGTGTTGGCCCGCCCTGGACTTTTGTGTATTTTATATGATATGCTTTCATTTAGCATTTTATTCTATAATAA
>CM050217.1:26845000-26860000 GCA_027475355.1 Coilia nasus
AAATGTCACAGTGTCAGTGTTGTCACAGTGTCAGTGTTGTCACTGAAATGTTTGACAGTGTCAGTGTTGATGCTGCTCACCATGGTGACAGTCTCCTCAGTGACCAGCTTGAGCACATCAATGACAGAGATGTAGCCTAGCCGCTTGGCAATAGCCAGAGCAGACGTGCCATGCTGCGAAAGGGAGGAGAGGTTGAAGGAGAGGGGAAAGGAGGGGAGGGAGGAGAGAAAAGCTTAGCCGCACAAAGAATATCCGTCCTTACTGGTGATTTTTCATGTGTACACAATGAAAAGTGCTGCTTAAAGACCATTTCAAAAATTAAGGCAATGTGCAAAGTATCACCCCCTATTATAACTTCATTGTTACCAGAATGGCAATGTCCAAGTTGTAATGTGTTACTATAGACTCTGTACTGTCTTAATAATATTGTAATGCTGCAGTTACATTTTTTCCGTTCAAAGTGAATCATTCCACCTGTGTTACGGTGACCACTAACAGGCTACACTAAACATTGCTATGTAACATACATGCAATTGTTAAGTTAAACCAACATAAAAAGATTCATGGAGGATGTTTACTGTTTTTTTTTACGTTGGTTCCATGCCTGACGTTTTGCAGTGTATGACACTGAGTGTGTACTTACGGTGGTGACCTAGTTGGGCTGGGCCCCATGCTTCAGCAGAAGGGTGACGACTGAGTGTGTACTTACGGTGGTGACCTCGTTGGGCTGGGCCCCATGCTTCAGCAGAAGGGTGACGATGTCCGTGTGACCTTGCTGAGCTGCCTGGTGTAGTGGCGTGTAGCCCAACTGTAACAGCACCAAAAAATACTCATTAGCATGACTCAGTAATTTTCTGAAGCATAACGTACAATGATACAGCACTTTAATATTGCACTAAGAAAAGAATGGCACAGGGCCCATCAGAAGAACACTAAAGTAAACTTTGTTAAACTTTCGCAATATCATTATCATTCAAAGATTAGCAAAGCCTTACTATGAGTGCCTCAAACTGTGTTTGTCAAACTGCCTTTCTGGCTGCTGGCAAGTTTGAGAGCCACTACCAGAGAATAACTACCAGAGTCCTGGTACCACTGCATACTTACCCTGGTTTTGCTGTTGACATTGGCCTGTTGTTGAAGAAGAAACTTCACCATCTTTATGTTACCATAGTGACAGCCTACGTGAAGGGGGGTATAGCCCATCTATGGGGGAGGGATACAAAACATACACAGTCACAATCTTGCACATGTATCGTGTACGTCTCTTCACATTTACAGTGTGTGTGTGAGAGAGAGAGAGGGAAAGAGAGAGAGAGTGAGAGAGAGAACGTGAGATAGAGAGAGAGAGCGTACCCTTGTGGCAGCGTAAACAGAGGCGCCCTGTTTCACCAGAATGTCTGCGATGCCCACATGTCCCTCTTGTGCCACTAGGTGCAATGGGGTCAAGCCACTCTACACAGGCAAACACAATTAGAGATTTTATTCATTTTAGACACAAACTTGTCAAGCGCACAGAGAAACACACTAAAACGTGTGCTCACACAGTATGTAAATACAGATGTGTGTGTGTCTGTGTGTGTCTGTGCGTGGGTGTGCACGTGTGTGCGTGCATGTGTGTGTGTGTGTGCGTGGGTGTGCACGTGTGTGCGTGCATGCGTGTGTGTGTGTGTATGTGTGTGTGTGTGTGTGTGTGTGTGTGAGTGTGTGAGTGCATGTGTGTGTATGTGTGCCTGTGTGTGCGTGCTTGAGTGCGTGCACGTGTGTGTGTGTGTGTGTGTGTGTGCATTTCTCCTGACCTTGTTCCCCAGGTTGACATTGGCCTGCTTGGTGATGAGCAGATTGACCATGTCTGGGCTGCCCTCCTGAGAGGCGAGGTGGAGGGGCGTGACGCCCTGCAGGGACTCGGCATTGGCTGATGCCCCGCTCTGCAGCAGGCTGCTGGCCACCTCCACCTGGTTCTGCTTGCTAGCGATGTGAAGGGGAGTGTAGCCATTCTGCACACAAAACCAGAGGACAGAGAGTGGCGTCTGTGTTGGCTTGTGTGAAAATCTATTTGTTTGATTATCTTTATGTATGTATGTATTAGTACAGCCACTGTGAAGGGAGACTAAATTGAGTCATTACACCCACAAACTCACCTCTTTCTTAAAAAATATTACATAAAACATTGTGTGTGCATGTGTGTGTGTGTATGCAGTACAGTATGCAATATATGCATGTGTATGTATGTGTGTATGTACTGTATGTATGACCTGCACATGACAGTACATCCTCAATGCTTCACGGGCAATGTTTTGTGTGTACACATGTGCATACCCTTGCCGCGCTGTGAGGTGATCCTCCCTTACTAACCAGCAGGTTGACCACATCCAGATTGTTGTGATGCACTGCAACGTGCAGTGGAGTCAATCCATTCTGCTGAGACCAACAAAAAAAAAAACCCAACTCACAACCAAGCTCATACTTACTTACACTTACGCGCGCACGCACACACATACATACACACACACACACACACACACACACACACACACACACACACACACACACACACACACACACACACACATCTACCTTGCCAGCAGCATTGGGATTAGCTCCTCTATCTAGCAGGAGTTGGGCCACATCCACCTTCCCATATTTAGATGCAACATGGAGGGGAGTGAAGCCTTTCTGCAAAGACAGGAAGAGGGGAAAAGATGAGAGAAATGGGCATGAATTAATCACCACCAGCATGTGTATTGCTTCTAAGCCCTATAGGGGTTTTGCTTTGATTTTGATTTACTTCCTTAATCCCTGGAGGGAAATTTGTCTCTGCATTGTTACGAATGTAAATATGCATCCAGGTACATATGACACAGCACATTTTTTTTCTCCCATTTGTTACGTCCCAGCTAACCCTCCCGGCTCGTTGAACCCCCTAAAAGATGATAACGGAGGGTGAGGGGAGCAACAAGGTGTGTGTGTGTGTGTGTGTGTGTGTGTGTGTGTGTGTGTAAACCAAACTCAAAACCGAACTGGCACCTGACGAAAGTCCCCCAGGGAGATGAGGCTTACCTTGGCCTTGTCGTCAGGGGTTTTCCAGCTGCCTTCTCGGAAGAGCTTGCGCCGATGTACAATATTCCTCCTTCCGAGGGCTGTTCAGTTTTGGTTTTAAGTTCTTACAGTTGTTTGTTTTTAAAATCTGAGGTGTATCCCCGGGTACTCCCGTGAACCAATATCCCAGTGTAGAAGACGGTGATGGTGCGGCTGTGTTTCCCAGCGTGGTTACTTTTAGCGACTTATTATGGTGTGGCTAGCCCACCAAACAAACAAACGCGTCGCTTAAACACTCAAAGGGTGCCCTTAATGAGGTGGTGGTAGGCCTAGCCCCACCCCCACTGAAGGACCGTCAGCTGCACAGAACTCAGTGCAACCGGTGCCAGCAAATAAAAATAAAAGAAAAATAATGTGCTGTGTGTCATATGTACCTGGATGCATATTTACATTCATAACACCCATCCATTGGTAAGTGAATCACACTAACCTGGAGCAGTGAGCTGCCTGCCTGTTGCGGCCCCCAGGGAGAAGTGAGGCGTTAGGTGCCTTGCTCAATGGCACTTCAGCCATGATCCACTGGTTAGGCTTCGAACCAGCAACCCTTCAGTTTCAAGCCAAAAGCCCTAACCAGTAGACCACAACTGCTCCAACTGCTTGTGTGCATACTTACCTTGGTCATCTTGGTCTGCTGTGCGTTCTTGTCCAGAAGGATTTGTGCGGCATCTGTGTGTCCCTCCCTTGCGGCGATGTGCAGGGGAGTGTGCCCGGCCGTGGTGCTGGAGTTGGGGTTGGCTTTGTGGTCCAGCAGCAGCTTCACCAGGTTCTCCTGACCCATTCGAGACGCACAGTGCAGTGGAGTCTGATCGTCCTGAACACAAATATAGGACAAAAGGGACATTTTTATTTATTTATTTACCCTTTGTTTTATCAGGGAAGTCACATACTGTAAGACCCAAAAATGTACTGACATACTGTAAGACCCAAAAATATTGTTCTCAACTGATGAGTAGGAGTACGGCCACTTTGAAGACTACTACTACTTCTACTACTACTGTGTAGACTAAATTGAACACAAACTCACCCCTTTCTTATAAAATATTACATAGAACATTTGGTGCCAAAAACACATAAATTCTAATATCCATTCATAACATTAGCCGAGCTCACCCCTATTCACTGGGATAGGGACCTATTCCAGTGAGTTAAAATGTAATGAGTTGCACAAGGTTGATTTATATTTAGAGTGACTTCAACACCCAATAGCTGACTCTACCAATGCTGAATCACTGCTATATGCTAACTACAATTAGTATATAATCGCCCTATCAGACCTACGGAAGACATAGCTGCCAACTCTCCTGTTTTCCTGGGTTTCTCCTGTATTTCAGACCAATCTCTTACTTCAGACTCATGTTGTCTCAGCAGTCTCCCATATTTTACAAGATTCGTCACTACGCTTGTTGTTTATGATTTATTGTTGTGTTATTACTCTTTATAACTTCATTATTACTAATCAAGTACATACATTCAACCACCACAGCAGATATCACCCAGATTTAATTACTGAAATTTTGGCAGGTATGAGGAGAGAGATACTAAGGCCAATGCCCACTGTCACAACTTTTTCAATACACCATATCCGTAATTTCTGATGAAGCAGTTTCAGACTTACTGCACCCCAAAGACGTCATATTTTGTCATTGTATCCAAGTCATTCCATAGTGCACTGCAAAATCAATGGTCTATAAAAAGACGTGTGACATTTTCATACTGTATACTGGACAAAGCTGAGTGGACATTAATATTCACACAGATATTTCATCAGGAAGCAGAGTTAATTAAGGTAAAATGGTGACGAACAAGTTCATCAGATAAGCAAGGGAGTTTAAACAGTTTGTGAGTGCAGAGCCCGTAGAGTTTAGCACCTAAAGTGAAACAGATTCCTCATTCCAAGGAGGAAATAACAGCAGTTAGCATCCTTACCGTACTACCTTGTGGTGCCGACTACCAAACATATTTATCTCATAATTAAGACATGTTTATCTCATAATTTAAAGAGAAATATCTAGATTATCTCATAATTATAAGATCTCATTATTACGCAATAATATCTTCTAACAAGATAATTTTCTCATAATTACGAGAGAACTATCTCATTTACAAAGTAATGATCTCATAATTACGCAAAAATAACTCATAATTACAAGCTATTATCTCATAATTACGAGTGAAGGTCATGAGTTGATGATAAATAAGGTGAGTAAAGTGAGGTAAATGTAGAGGGAATCTCACCTTGGCTTTAGCGTCAACTGGAGCTCCATTTTCTAGCAAGAATTCGGCCACTTCACAGTGACCAGCCCGGGACGCCATGTGCAGAGGAGTCTCCACTTTCTGGAATTGAATCCAGCAAGTAAAAATATTTTAAAGGCGCAAGACGAGAAAAGCAGGCAGAAATCGGCCATATTTGTTTTTCTCGTGAACAGCATCATTTTTCGGTATATGAGTATGCGTCATCAGAGGGAGGAGAATAAAGGGGACGTTCACATGGGAAAACAGAAACAACTAAGAAGTAAGTAAAAGAAACGAGTACGGAGTCAGTAAGTAGAAGTGGAGATGACATACGAAGGTAAATCCGTGAAGAAGCGGAGATGACATAGCCTATAAAGGTAAGTGCGTAGACTGACTCACCACATTGGAGGCATGGGGGGAGGCACCCTTTTGCAGCAGAGTCTTCACAATGTTCAGGTGACCCATAAATGAGGCCACATGCAGTGGGGTCAAACCCGACTGAACGGAAACACACAGGTCTGTTACTTAGAGACCTCTATTAGTTATCATATCATCATTAGTTATCAGTGTAACTCTTTAGCATTTGTTTACAGACTTAATGCTGCAAAGCAAAAAGATATTAAATAAAAACTATAATAATAATTATAACAACAACAGCAATATGTTTAATGATAACTGTATTAAATTATGTCATGAAATGATGTTAGCCAATCCTTTCTGTAGTCATGCAAAGTTGCACTGCCTGATTAACTTAACCTAGAGTACATGTTACAGTACAGCTCTGATTTGCTAGACCTTTTCTATCTTAATGTTATATTTATTGTCCAAACTAACTTCTGTAATTTATTTGTCACCACTGTGACAGTCAAAAACCACAATTTTTGTCAATAACTGGAGTGTGTATCTGAATTTCTATTGTCATGTATTCCTCATATAGTCTATTAATATGCATCTCTCACCTCCGTAACCGCCTCTAGTGAAGCTCCCTGTTTGAGGAGCAGGTCCATCACGCGCATGTGGTTCTTCTTGCAGGCAATGTGAAGGGGCGTGAAACCGTTCTAAATGCACACAAAACACACACAAAACAAGCAACATTTAACATTGTGTATTACCATTGTAGAGACCTTGTTCGTGGCACTGTCAGCGTTCGCGGCACTGTGAGTATTCAAAGGTGGCATAGCTAGCCAACAGGCAATACGGCCAACTGCTTGTCGTTCCCTGGCTTCTAGAGGGCTTCAGAGGGCTAACAGTCTTTAAACTACATCGGTAGCAATAGAGGTTTAAATGAAAGTGGTAGGTGCTTTTGGTGCTTGGAGTCCCAATGGAGTCTAGAATTAGATTAGATTAGATTAGATTAGATTCAACTTTATTGTCATTACACATGTATAAATACAGCTAACGAAATGTGGTTTTGTAGAATGTAGACTCCCCTCTGATGTTCACCATGCAGCTGATGTAACACAGGTGTGACTGCTCACCAGTGCACGAGTGTTAGGTTTGGCTCCTTTGTCCAGAAGGACCTTGGTCATGCGGTGGTGGCCACAGTGGGCCGCCACATGCAGGGGGGTTAGGTGGTCCAGTGTGATATCATCGATCTCAGCGTTATACTGAAGTAGTTGCCGCACGCAGTCCATGTGATCTCCTTGGGCAGCCATGTGGATGGGAGACAAACCGTTCTATGAGAGACAGAGAGAGAGAGAGAGGTGTCAGTTGTCATAACTGTTATTGTTGCCACAATCAATAATAGTGAGGATAAATGTATATTTTGTATAGTTTTTATTAATCATTATTATTTTTATTATTATTTCATGTAATGTTTGTGTGTGTGTGAGAGAGAGAGAGAGAGAAAGAGAGAAAGAAAGAGAGAGCGTGAAAGAATCTATATACTGTATGTCAATGACTAAACGTTTCACAAAAAGTAAATAAAGCTGTAAAAATGCTAAAGGCGCTCAAAAAGTATGGCTGTAAGTTTTTTGTGTTCGGTTATAGTGCCCATAAAGTCTATGATGTAAAACATTCAAACATTCGATCTTGCTGATGAATTTAAAGGAGTCTACATCCCGACTGGTTGCGGCTCACTTTAGTCTTGGCCTGAATGGGTGCCCCCTGGTCCAGGAGAATCTCTATGATGCGAACATGGCCGTTTCTTGCTGCACAGTGTAGAGGCGTTAACTCGTCCTATAAAACAAATAAGCACAAAATTAGGTAGACCGACACGCAGAGGTCTCAATCCCGGCTTCAAAGACGTAAAATCCTTTGCCACATATTTGATCCAACCATTTGCTCAACCAGCTGATCCTAATTGGCACACAAATCATCTGACAAGTACATCGGCTAATTAGTGAAATCACTTGTGTTGTGGTAAAAGTTTTTGTTGTTGTTTGACTGTGTTGTTTTTACTTTCTGAAGCCAGGATTGACACCTATACGAAGTTAGCACGTAGGTAAGAATGTATGTGTGCACATGAAAGTGTGAATCTGTGTAGGCTTATGTGTTTGCGTCTCTATAATGTAAAGGCGTGTGTTCTGTCATGATTTTACTGAGAACTGTCAGTAAAGGTGAACGGAGGTGGATGGTTCTGTATTTTTGAGAATAGGTGTGTCTGGTTTTACTTTAGTCTTGGCATCGATGGTTGCTCCTCGGTCGAGCAGCAATCTGACCATGATAACATTCCCTCGCCTTGACGCTATGTGGAGAGGTGTGATTCCATTCTGTCAGAAAGGGAAAACCAAACAAATATGTAAACATATGTACATACTTTGTTGTAAGGGTTTGTGTATGAGCCCCTGTCAAGATTGCATTACTGTGTGTATCGAACCTTCGGTGTGAAGTTGACATCGGCTCCTCGGTTGAGCAGTAGTTGGGCCACGTTCAGATTCTCATAGTGGGCAGCAATGTGCAGTGGCGTGAAGCCTGTCTGCAAAGCACCATGGACAACATGTAACATTAAAACCACATACAGACACAACCAGCAGATATTCCATGGGGGTATTTCCATGGAGGTATTACGATAACTAAAAAAAGTGAGAAAGTCCCACCCCCCATTCATTTCAATGGAAAATGCTAGGCTAGTAAAATTGAATGTACTTTATTTTTCAAGCTTCAAAATGTAGTTTCATGGGGCTCATTTCCACCCCCATTTTACATAGCCAATTAAGTGTGACATTACTGAGTAATGTGAGGTAGAGCAAAGAGCTATATCAAGGAAGGGGATTGGATGTTCAAAAATGGACGGTGACATAGTTCAGGGACACCCTCATGCATGAGCTGAGAGTGGAGCACCCATCAATCAGCATGGGGGGGAAACGGGGGCCAGATAGGATAAAACTTCTGGAAAATGGTGACGACGAGGACGAGCCTCTGAGGCGAGGTACCTTGCTGAGCACGTCGGGGTTGGGGTCGTTCTGCAGCAGCACTGCGGCGGTGCGCGTGTCGTCGTTGCGCGCGGCTATGTGTAGCGCGGGGAGGCGAACCTTGCCCTTCGTGCCGTAGTTGATGAGCAGAGCGACCACGTTCTCATGGCCCTGCTGAAGAGCTACGGCCAAAGGGGTAAAGCCGTCCTACAGACAAGAGGAGAACACCAGAGAGAAGGTGAGAGATGGATAGGATAGAGGTGTCGAAGTTAAAGACAGTAAGAAAAAGGAGAAGAGGGAAAAAAAGACTAAAGGGTTGTTTCCGAATGTTTGGGTGTTTGTTGCCGTTATTTCAATGCCATTGAGATAACCTCTGTTTACCTTGTGTTGTCCCGTTAGCCACACATTAAGGGATATTATATATTTTAAGACAGATTTTAGAGAGATTAATGAGAGATACTGATTATTTAGCAAGGTCAAGTGAACAAAAAGAGTGGAAGAGACAAAGAGAGAAAATTAAAGTGAATATGAATAGTGAATTTTGATTGATTTTGATTGGTAGTTTAAGATTTTTGTTGACTGTTACCTCGGTTGGAATGCTCTGATTGGCGCCATTCTCGAGAAGAAACTTCACAACCTCTAGATGGTTCTCTTGTGCAGCCATGTAAAGTGGAGTGAAGCCCTTCTGTCAAACATGGGTACACACAACCATTATGCACATACACAGATTACTAACACAAAGATTTATTACACTCTTGAATGCTGACAAATACTGTATCCTTCTTATGTGCATATTGTGATGTGATTTATTTGTCGTGTGTACATTGGAAGAATGTAAGTAGAGTACAACCAACTGTGCATTCACACTGGGAGCTATAGATGCCTAAACAGTCTCAGCAGCTCATGTAGCTCTTGACGTGAAACATCGAAACGTTCAATCATACTTTTTCATTTTGAAGGTCTCATTCCGTGAGAAACCGTTTAGTACTTGCTCTTTTTGAAATACGACAGGTCACTCCGAGATGCATAGGCATGCTGCACGTAAAAATGTTGTTCTACCCCGATTGTCTCCATTAGTCAATCAGAGAAAATAGGCGGAAAAACGAATTAATAAGAAATAGGCCAACAAGATGACGTAAGTTTGTTAATTAGAAAAAGCCATGCCACAGTTGTTTCAGCACACATTCATTTAGCAAAATATAGGTAAGTATGCGTGTTTGTTTAGAATGTTTACATTTTTTATTTGGTGTGTTATGACCGAATGGGTTTTGAATGATTGTAGCCTGTGACTAGCATAGCCAAGAAGCTATCATTCTCCCCACTCCATCTCCTCCACCAAACTAGAACAAGGTGTGAGGGTGTGAATGCTTGGGAATGTGCCTTACCTGGGACTGCGCATTCACGTTGGCTCCATAATTAACCAGCTCAGTGACCACCTGCTCTTGGCCAGCTAAAGCAGCTATATGAAGTGCTGTGTTCCCTTTCTGCACACACACACACACACATGTGCATGTGTAAACACAGAACAAAAAGCACAACAAACATTGTTTAATATGTGTAGATAAAAATAATCAATACATTTATTAAAGTACATCATAGCTATGAAATCAAAGCTATGTAACTAGCTCTACGTGTAGCTCTACATAAATTCCACTGTGAACATTCCCCTGTGGTATTTGTTCTGTTTTGTGCAGTGTTTATGTCTTAGTGTTGTGCACAGACAGTATGTCAGAAACTACACAACTACACTACACACACACTTATCTGTGTGTGGGCTAGGTGTTTAAGGGTTTTTACTTACCTTTGTAGTCGTCTCTAGCACTATGCCATTGTGTAGTAGCTCCAGCACCATTTTGACGTGACCTTCTTTAGAGGCTAGATGTAGGCCGTTTAACCCATTCTGAGGACACAAATACACACACACACCTCACACTGTAGAGTCCCTCAGAGAGCACACACAAACACACATGTACACACAAACACACACACACACACACACACACACACCTTCTGCGTCTACAGCCCTCACTCACCTCACAAGTACCTTAAGTACCTTGTGTAGGTTCCCTTTGCAACCACCATACCACAATGAAATATTACTCGCACATCCACACACATACAACACACACACACACACACACACATGCACAGGACCTTCAGTAGTGAATAGTACAATGACTGTTAACATGGTGACAGTGATGCAGGCAGTCAGTGGTGGAGTCAGTGAAGGGAAGCTGGTGATGATGATGGTGGTGGTGGTGGTGGTGATGAAGAGGATGGCAGGCCGGTGGTCTCTCCGGGAAGAATAGGAGTGGAGCGGGACAGGTCTGACCTCACACCGCCTCCACACACACACAGGACATGTGAGGTTGGACCTTACACACTCCACTGATATTACCCCCTGCTCTCCCGAGACCACACACACACCATCACACACCGCCCAGCGTGAGAGAGAGGAGGAAGGAGGGAACAGACGGATAGAGAGAAAGAGAGAGAGAGAAATGAAAGATGAACAGAAGGAAGTAGAGGGGAGGAGGAGCAGGCGGGAGGGGGAGACAGGGAGGGGGAGGGAGGGAGGAGGGAGAGAAGAAGGGAGGGGGAGACAGACAGAGAGTGAGAGAATGGGAACAAACACTATGGTATCCTGGAATTGGTGACATCAAAGGGACCGTGAAAGCGCCTCACACACTCTTCTTCAGCCTCTTGCCATTTGCACAGTTACATTACGACCACACATATACATGCACAAATACGTACATATATATACATTAAATAACCACACATATACGGTACATAATCACATTACCATCAGACATATTTGAGACATTTGTGTGCTGGTATGTGTAAAATCTGTGGAGCACACAAGGGGATGTTGTCGCCACACACACGTGCCTCACACATACCCACATACACACACGCTGACACACTAGAGCCCTCCACTGGGTTTTTAGTGTGGTGTTGGTCCCTAGGCTGGCCAAACAGTCATTAATCAAAGCTAATTTCAGGCTCTGTCTGTTTGTGTGTGTGTGTATTTACACTGTGTGTGTGCACGTGTGTGTCTGTCTGTGTGTGTGTGTGTGTGTGTGTGTGTGTGTGTGTGTGTGTGTGTGTGAGAGAGAGAGAGAGAGAGGGAGGGAGGATGTGTCTCTGTTGTGCCTTGCCCACAGGAGTAGGCTAAAGTAGGCAAGATGTAAGACAGAGGACCAAGAGTACACACACATACAGGCATACACTTACAGTTGCCATTTGCATACTGCAGCACAGAGGCATAAACATATCTGCAGGTGCCTGTAAAACCAGAGCTCCCTATTTTAACACACGCACACACACACACACACGTTCTCACACACACACATGCACACAGCTGGCTTTGCAAGGTTCCCACTTGGTCAGGTGTGTGTTCTAAAGGATTTAATTGTGTGAGGCATGTTCTGAAGGGCACGACGAACTGACAGTCAACTACGGAACCAGCATAATTTTGCTTCTCAATTTCACAATGCAGCGCTGCAGCATTTTCCTCACCATTTGGACAATATAATAAATTGGGAATGTTTGTTTGTTTGTTTAAAGGCGGTATGGGAATATGTTCTCTGCTCCGCGAGCCTCTCCGGCTGGGTATTTATCTGCCTGGCAGCAGGCCACCGGGGAGGCAGGGAGGGGGGGAGGGTGGGGGCTGTTCCTGAGCGCCTGTGATAAGGCTGCTCCCCCTCTCCACTTCACCCGCCTGTCTGGCACGACCCACAGTGTTTACGTGCCGGAGCTGTGAAGTGCAGGCCGCTGCTCCATCTCTGTTACGTAATAAAACAGGACTCCCCGGACACCCGCTGCAAAAGGCCATCTCAGTTATGAGTCACACCCTCCCTTATCCCCATTTTCCCTTTCATTGGACTTCTTTCTCTCTTCCTAAAAGTCTCTCTCTCTCTCTCTCTCCCTCTTTCTCTCTGTCATCATCCCACTGCTACTGTTTACTCCTCCCTTTTCCTTTCTCTTTCTTTTTTTTCTCTTTTTCTTTCTTTCGCTGTGTTGTTGTATGTTACACACAAAGCTAGCAGGCTTACTGCAACGTTGGGTGATTTTTGCTTAGACGAGCAAAAGTGAACTTTAACTAATGAGATTTTTTAAGCCTTCAGAAATGTTGCATGGTTGGTTGTGCTGAGCACGGTGACGCCACCAGCTTTTTATGTCTGCTTAGAGGTGCAGTCAGAGCAGATCTGCATGGTGATGCAAGAGCTTGTAAGAGACTAGCTCACCACCATGCCCATGTACATGAAAGGGACAGAGTGCGAGGGAAGAAGGATGGACTATAGACTGTATATCGATCGTTGGGATAGACAGACAGACAGACAGAGCAAAAGGAGGAGGGAGATGGTGATCTTAGTGTCACGCACATCATATTATAGGAAAACGTAATGATTCCAAAATTCTTCACCCAAACATTTCGCCTTCTGCCGAATTCACGTCAGTAATGTCAGTGTTTAGGTAAAATCGGCTGCAAATATACTAACGTTTGACATGAGGGAAAAAAGAAAAAGGTTCTCCCAAGGGCAGGCACCAGCAATACCAAACATTTGAGGCAGGCACAGGGTAAAATTTCAGAGATTCAGATCCAAAAAGAAAATATTAGGAAAATGATGGAAAAGGAACACACAAAAAATCCATAGAAACTGTTCGATCAACAATGTGAACAATATTCCTTTTTCTTTCTTTCCCCTTTGTGCTATCAAAAATGTATCAGTTGGTCCACTAGAGGTGAATCAATAACCCTCAGTAATGAACTTGTAGGGGGGTGGGAAAGCTCTCACCTGATTGGCTGTGTTGATGTCTATACCGTTCTTTATGTGGTCCAGGGCCTTGTCCAGGTTCCCTGAGCGAGCTGCCCGCAAAAAACTATTTCCAGCATCAGCCTGCGAAAGAGGAGGGAAAAACAGAAGGCATCACACGTAGAGCCTGACATCAGTGGGAGTAGGTTATGGGCTGTCGTTGCCCACATAGATAGAGGTATGTAGCCTATGTCTGATGTATGTTTGCCTATCACACAAAAAAACATTAGTCACAACAACACCAGTACCAATACAACATCAGACACCGAGACAAACAAGGAACAGAATTAAATCATATCACCAAAAGACATGACAGTGGCTTCAAAATGTCAAACTAGGTTTGTAAAAGTTCTTCAAGTCCTTAAAAAATCAACTCTTGAAAGCTCTGCTTGCCAAAGCCAGACATTTGCAGCAGGTTGTGGTTTAATAGTTGGAGTTAGTTATATAGATATTTTAATATAGCTCCTTGTCATGTTATCTCCACCCTTGTAATGTTAAGTCCATTATGCAATACGAGTGTGAAAGTTCAAAGGTTAAAGGTTAGGGGTTGGGGGTTAAGCATCAGGTCAGTTGAAAGTTCAGCATGATTTTTTTTGTGCCTGAAATGAGATACAAGGAGAATCCAGACATGTGAATCAGGATTTGGTATACTGAGTCAGCTTAGTCATCAACTTATTAACTTAGACATTAGTGTCTTCATTCACACTAATCGCTCTTGTTTTGTGTTGTAGCACTTTTTGCTGATTGGTTCATCATGTGTTTGGTCTAGACAGAACTGAGAAAATAAACCAATGAAGAGACTGCAATCAGGAAAGACACATGGGAAGAGCGAGATAAAGAGAGCGAATCAGATGGTGGGGGCAGGTAGACACCCAGGCATGTGGACTAATATGTAAGATAAAGCTGAAATGATGAAGAGATTTTAAGGAGAGGTGGTGGCAGGATGCAACTCCTATCTGTCCAAAAAGTGTTTGTTTGTTGGACAAACATACAGCCCATCCATCCACCTGCACTACACTCAAAACCTTCGCAGAAAATACATGCAATATGTCATAAATATGCATTACTTTGTTGCTTTATGTACACAGAGAGTGAAACACAAATCTATTTCAAAACAGGTGTGTGTAAGTAAGTGAATGACAGACAGTGCATGCAACCAGGAAGAGTAAAGCAATGTTATGTTCCAAGTGAATCCCAGAATAAGAAGTAAATTAACCGAACGGCGCCAGAGATTGGATGATGTAAAATATCGATTGTTCCGAAAGTTTTAAAGAACTTATGGGCACAAGATCCATTTAAGTGTGTGTGGGTGTGTGTGTGTGTGTGTGTGTGTGTGGGGGGGGGGGGGGGGGGGGTAAGGTAATGGAGACATTCACCCACTGAAATGCACACTATTAACATTTAGAAGCCAAATCAGCACAAAACTCTTCTGAAGTAAATTACTCACGAGAGGAGAGTCGCTCCGGTCTCCGTCAGTCATGTCTTTTCCTCTTAACTCT
>CM050217.1:26872500-26902500 GCA_027475355.1 Coilia nasus
TCCTGTCTGTCTCTTGTCTGCATGCCTGCATGTTTTAGGAGTATTGCACGCAGACGCAGTAAGGTCAACTGTACTGTGGTGTCTGGACCGAACCGTTCTAACCTTAAATGTGTTCGGTGCTACTATCTGTATAAAACCCGGTGCACGATTTGAAGAGTTTCTTGTTCTCCCTGTTCCTCTACCTACACATTAGGACTGCTATACATAGACACTCAGCCAAGGAGTGCTTTGATGTGCAGTTTTAAAATAGCTCGCAAAAATAAACCATACATTGTAGACCTTTAATTAATTAGCATTTCCCATGGGCCACCGTGTGACAGTTTGTGTTTTTTTTCCCTGCTTATGGCGTAAAGTTTGGTTCTCTGAGGACAGAGATTTTGCTTTCAGAGCTCAGAACTGACTCTATGCCCACTTGGACTGGTTCTGGCCATGCGGTTGGCACAACAGAGAACAAACCATTCAAGGACATGGGGTGAGATGTGTCTGTAGCCTGAGGTGGACACTGTCCAGTGTTTATGTTGTGTGATGGTTCAGCAGAATTTTTGGGTCGAGGGCTCGGACCTCTCTCTCTGTTCAAATGACCTGGTATTGTTTACACCCACAACTATTCCCCAGTGTCTTAAACTGCAAGAAAAATATTGTATACTTATTTTGAAACTGTCAAACCAAATGTAGGGACTGAGAGAAGTTATTTTGCCCATTCAAGATTATTTGGTGTTATACTCCATTCCTAACATTTGAGCAGAGGATATTCTGACTGTGGGTCACATTGCCTTCACATAACTATTAATTATGCTGCCAAAGCCTGCTAAAATTAAAATAGATATCTGTTTTCTTTCCAGATACCTGTTTCCTGTCATGTGAACAATACACCTGGGCTGTCGCTTAATGTATTTTGACACACTACAGCTAACAAGGAACATTACAGCTAACATCACAATGTAACTTTCAAGGGTGTGCACCCACATACAGTGAATAAAATGTACAGTAAAGAATAAAAACACCTTATCAGCAACCATTGCTATGTGTTACTAAACTGTATAATACACAATTGATGATAACAGTATAAAGCAAATTGTTTTTTTCTTTTGTTATTTCTTTTAACAATAACCTTTGCGCAAAAGAAGTTGTCTTTTGCATTTTGCATCAGCGGTTAGCTTCTGTTCTGTAGTCTGTTTTGAACCATGAGACAACACAATGTCTCGAGAGAAGTTGGTGTGTCGTGTCACTCTTCATGGTCTCTGTAGAGAGTACTGGTGATGTTTGGCAGGGCGTCTCGGGACTGTTAGCATGTAAGAGGACTGCAACCCACAGCGTATGAATAGGTTGCAGGGAGGAATGGTGTCCAAGGAACAGAGTGCATTATGGGTGACTAGACATGGAGGATACCCTGAGGCAGGGCCATCGTCAGCCGACATTGTTAAGCTCATTTGTTTCATTGTCCTTTCTGACATATCTCTAATTTATGTAATCTAATATGTCTATTTTAGTCGGTAGTCTACTAAAACACCTATTATTTAAAAAAAATCCTTTCCTCATATTTGAATTTTACATCTGGTCCAGGCTAAGCCCAGGGGGTCCTTAAAGCTGTACACACCCTTGCTCTGAGAAACAGAGTGCATTGTGGGTCACTGGATATGAGGACAAAAGCATATTGCATTATGAATGAGTGAAGTCCACTGTGAGTGTGTCCACTGGCCTTAGCTGTCACTTGGGAGTGGGATTGAATTATGGGTAAGCTGGAAGGGTCTGTTTTTGGACACCTTTGAAGACCTTTGGTCTTTCCCTCTTCTTTTCTTCGACTGTATGTTTTCCTGCTTTATTTTCCTTTCCTCTCTGTTTCATGTGAGATTTTGTGTGCTTATTTTTGCCATGGATTGGCTTTCCTGTTTAAGTTACACCATACAGGCTGTGCTGTAATGCACAATGGAAAATTACTCAATTGCTTGATATGCAACACTTGAGACATGGGAAGCATTTATTGTCTAGTACACTAATCAAAATCTATTCATAGATGTTGGTTGGAGGAATGCACTGTATGTACTTCCTTGCGTGATTATGATGTAGTGGGAGGCTGAGAGTAGTGCGCAGCCACTTGCCCTGTCTCCAGATCTTAATTTGTGTAGAACTTTACAGCAAGCCAAAAACCGTAAACAGAGGCTGTCTTACATTCACATCCTGAAACAAAGAGTCTCTCCCCTGTGGGTTTCATATCCCAATCAATTATTTACTTGGCAGTTTAAATGAGAGTTGGACCTTTATATTGTGCTTATAAACAACAATAACAAAATCCTTTGATGAACAGGGTTCAGATTTGGGATTGAGCAACAGTTATGTTAGCAAGGTATACTGGCAATAGTTCAAGATATGTGTTTTTCTTAACTTTTAAAGAACTTTGATGATACAATGGTATATGTTAAATGTTATATGAATAGGAAAAGATACATCTAGGTGAGCAGTGACCAGAATGACAGAGATTGACATCCCTGGAGAACATCACCATGAACTCGCGACCGCTGGGGATGTGTCTTTGTAGCTGTCAGCTTCGATCAAGTTCAGATTAGTTTCTTCCTTGGAAATCACAGTGTTGAAGTACCATAGTTGTTTCAGGAGTACACAAAGCACCCTCTGACTTTAATCTGTCATTAAATCTAGAGTGGAAGGTTTTGTATTGATATGTTTTCTTACAGATGTCTTTCAGAGTTCCAGTCATTCTAAACCAACAATATAAAGCCATCAACTACCAACAATGTGTAGAGCCATACATCAAAGCATGTTACAACATGACAGAATTTAACTTGTTATAGGTCTTTTACAAAGAACACATGATGCAAATTCTCACAGTTTTTTTTCTTTCACCTATGAAGTAACAAATCTCAAAAAAAAAAAAAAAAAAAAACATAACTGGGACCCCTTGCTACCGATCTCAATTTGTAATTAATGAAAAGCCGAGTAAACGTGAAAAAGCAATAAGGTGGCTTTTAAGAGTAAGTGTAACACAGTGGAAGTTCAATGTGCTGAACAACATTCTGAGAATGATGAATTATCACAAGTAGAAGGGTAATCTAGCATTAGTTATGGTCTGCCAGTCAGAAATTTGTGTTTGGGCAGGTGTTTATGTGATTGGTTTGTGATAGATTCAAACAGAATTGGACATTTGTCTGTCAACAATTTTCTCAGTCAAGCAAGATGCAACCCAATAATAGTTTCAACATTAACAAATAAAATATATAAGTCTTTGGAGAGAGTACTGTTTGGCATAATTAGCAATGACAACATCATCACCTAAAGTCATGGCTAACCTAGCTATAGGTTAACAATAATATGGTTAGTTAGCACACTTTATCTATAAGCTTATTACATTTATTTGATATGCCAGGAAGCTAACTCGCATTGCATAATGATACTGTGAATTAACTAACCTAGTGTTTTAAACCAGCCTGAATCTGCATAACTTAATGCAATTTCTGAACACTTGGATGTGTAGAAAAGGTTGTTTTATGGTGGCAGAGTTGGGGTATCAGCTGTTACCATGGAGACTGAGGAGCCCTTGTATAGGTTTCCAAAGAGGGCAGAGAAAAAAGAGGATACAGACCCTGTAAGGGTCTCATTAGTCAGGGGACTAAATACCCCCCGGGACATATACAGACGTATTACGATGTGATCTAAGGTGGCTGTGTTGACCCTTTACAGGGCAATGCTGTAGACTGCTGCACCTCTGTTTATTTATTCATCACTTCCTGTGCAAGTGGAAATGCTGAGTCAAGTTTTCTGCCTGGCTGAGCAGGGAGGACAGGGCCGCCGAGGGCCTGCTTTGCTGTCACTCTGCCTCAGTTCAGCCACACTGGGACACATGCTGCGCACTTAGCCTCATTGATATTAACACGGCGGAAAAGGGCAGCTTGTTATGGCCCACTGTGTTTTAGCATCAGAATTCAGTACAGTGTCTGACTAACAGGGCTCGGGCAGAGGAATAATGGGGACTATTAGGCGCTTGCTTTAACCTGTATGTAATATGTAATGCTGATCACCTTTAAACTACAGTGGTGGCAGTGCAGTTTTCAGTGAAAGTGGTGGGTTTTTACTTGGAGCCCCAAAAACGAAAAACAACAGACTTGTTTAAATGTAGCACCAACCAGGTTCAGTTGTGTGGTCACCCATATGGGCAGACACACACACACACACACACACACACACACACACACACACACACACACACAATCAATCCCTCTGGGGACCAGGTGAAAATAGCTAAACCTGTTACATTTTTATCATTCTCTTGTCAAGATGCTTAACAAGAATTTGAGAGTTGCGGTTTGGCTCTTAAGAGGTCCTAGCTCTTCTCATTGTAGTATGGTTCTTTCTATTAGTTCCCTCTCCACTCCTAAACACTCCTAAATGGCACATAGTGCAGAGGATGGGTTTTACTGTAAATGTTAGAGAAGTAGGGCATGAAGGCATAAACATTACAAAAGAAGTGGTCTTATATCTTCACAGCTAAATGCATCGAAAACACTACCTGGACTGATAGTCTCGTTAAATGGTTTAGTGATTCATTGATTAAAGGTTGTAAACCTTTGGGTAGAATATGTGATTTGGCACATAGTCACTGAGTTTAAAAGGTATGTGCAACAAATATTTGGTAACTCTTAAAATGAAATGATCTAAGGCAACCACATTCTCAATTGTAAGTATTGGGAAGTTTGGGATATGTCTATTATACTGTTGTGAAATATTAAGCCAGTCCACAGGACTTGACCATCATATTCAGAAAAAAAAACAACCACACAAACTTAGCTCTTTTGATTTGCAAAAGGGTCCTGCCATACCGAGCCTTACAGGTCTTGGATGTGTATCCATGAGTAATAAGCCAACTTTTTGAATGAGGCAATGCAAAATCTTAAAACTGTTTAACAAATACATAGCATTACAATATGTACTGCTCTCTAGCCAAACTTTTCAAATCTTGGTGTATTTGCCTGAAATAATTGGTGGGTATTAGCATAAGGAAATAGAAATCTACAGCTCCGTTGATACATGAATCCATTTTATGGGTTTGCAATTGGCAAGGAAATTAATGTGTATTCTACCCCCTACTTCTTCTTGATAGGACATTAATGTCCCTCAGTAATTCCCAACAAGTGCCAGGTCTTGCTGGTCAGTGTAATAACTTAGCAAGCCCATAGGGATGTCAGTTCAAAAAGATGTCAGTTCAGTTGATGTTTCGTAGATGAATTCTATCCCCCTATCCCACCATACATACAGACTGTATAGCTCTCTGAAATATGCTGCCTCGCACTGGATGCATGACGCATGGATGCATTACGTCATTGCGGCATTGTGTTTGTCTGCTCTGGCGCCACTGAACTGCAAAAAATGTTGTCTTGTGTTGTTCTTGCCAAACTATAAAGGACTTTGAGCTGCATCTTGTATGAATTGTGCTATACAAGTTTTTATTTTATTTTATAAATGATTATTATTATTATTATTATTATTATTATTATTATTATGAGCATTTGCTTTTAATGCTTGAGTAATGGAAACTGAAACAATCACTGGATAATTTCAGTGCCCTGACAGGAGTTGCAACATGCCAGTTAGGACCTTGAGCTGATGGTTTTAGCTTGTCAGTCTGTCCACGTGTACATATGTCCCTTCATATGAACATCATATCTCAAAATATCAGGATTCTTTTCTTTTTCTTTTTTTTCAGGTTTAGTGCACGTTTACTTACTAGTACTTTATTAGAGTTTGGCAGCTAAGGTCAAGGTCACTGCAACTTTATTCTGGTGAACACATTGTATCAGGAACACCTTGAGAGAACCCCTTTAAATTTAGCAAATAGGTTGACTTGGACTAAAGGTTAGATTTTGGCAATGTCACTAGAATAGCACAAAACATTGTTTTTTTCATTGTGTAAGCAATATGATAGGAACACTCCAAAGGCATCCTTTCAAATTAAGCACAACATTCACTCAAGAATAAATTACTCATATGTTTCAAACTTCTTCCAAAGTTTTCTGTTTAAAAAACCCTCTTCAACTAAAAACAGCATGTTTCTCACAGAAATATTTTTTGAGTCAAATCCTACAGGTGAGTAGAGTGATATGTTTTTACAAAGAAAACCATTAAATACATAAATGAGGTATGAATGTAAATAAAAGAATAAAAGTAAATTTCAAAGATCAACTTGATTAGATTTTAAAGGTTAGAGGTCAAATGTACTGTGTCCGCACATATTTACCTAAACATGAAATTCCAAGAAAGCCCTGAGTGATGTTTTTTATATTTGATATGGACTGCCGTAGTTTGCTCAGCCACCCATAGCCTGTTTTCTGACCTGAGGTAATGTCCCAATCCCCCCCATCTATCTCCCACTCATGCCCTGTCTCTTTCCACTTTCCTATATATAAATAAAAAGACAAAAAAGACCAAAACATGGCTTTAAGAATGCTTTTGGTATGTATGAACTTCACCCTTTAAGTCAGTGACTAAGTCTGATTCTAGCAGAGACAGATTAGGTTTTGAAGGTCATAGATCAAGGTCATTGTGACAATGAAAGTGGCAGTCCTGTGAATGCTATAGCTGAAGTTGTTGAGGCTAAGGCTTTAAATTAGGTATGGAACTTTATTTAGGCTCAAAGATGAGGTGGTTTAATTATAAAGGTCCATATGTATGTTCCATTCTTGCAAAGATGATATCTTAAGAATGCCTTGAGGTACATGCGTCAAATCTGGGATTTGTGAATGCAAATACACTTCTTTAATTCTTTAAGTTTTCTGTAAAGGAGAATATCCTTCTTCACAGAACTATAAAAGGACAACATATCTTTGGCAAAGTAAGAAATTGCTTTGAAAAGCCTGACTTATTTTTTCACTATATTTTAGTTGACATGAGCTGCAAGGCCACAGTTGGTGTGGAACGACCAAGTGATAATGATGTCAGGTTCAGATGATAGCACTGTTAGCATTCTTCAGTTAGTAATAGATATAAAAGAGGGACTGTATTTACAGGGGGACTGTGCATCATGAGCAAAAACGAAATATGAACATACCGTCTTGAGTATCATCTTCTGTCCAATTGTGTTCATTCTATAAGAAAACAGTTCCTTATTCTACAGTAAATTATGGTTACTATAACTCATGCAAGGCAGAGTTGTGCTCTTAAAACAAATACGATTTTTTTTTACTTACAGGATAGACTGATAAACCATGAGCCTGCTGACCACTGGCTATGTGCTATGTCTACAGTCTGTCATGGCAAATAAACCTTATACAGTATAATAGTAATTGTAATAAAATAAGTGTTACTTCCTTTTGACGCTTTTGATCATGCAGTACAATGCCCATTATACTAACAATTCAGAATTCCTCTAGCAGATGGTACATAGGTTTCAACAAAGTCACCACTGTGTTTTGTTTTGAAGATGATGATACACACACCTTAAAATAACAAAACAATAATGACAAATGTTTGTATTACTGTGCTGTAGTATTTTTCTTGGAGTAACATTTTCAAGTACTGCACAACATTTCTGTAAAACATCCCATAACCCTCAGATAATATACAGTGTAGTAAAATGCAAAGTTATGTTGTGCACATAATGGAATTTTGTGTATTTACATGTTTTTAGTTTTCAGCTCGTTTGTAGCACAGTAAAGTGCTCATTTCTGTTTTGTAAAGGTATTGATGACTTATAAGACAGATTGGAAGTTTATAGTGAAATGTATTTAATAACTACTGTGGTATAATATGTTCAGGTGACTGCACAGAATAGAGCAAAGGTAGTAAACGTTGCTCTAGCTGAGATAAAAAAAAACTGACCTAGCACACATTGTGTCACTGTTGGTCCAGTGTCTCCACTCCCTGTTCCCTATTTTCAAATGCATTGCCATGCCTGTGTTGTTTGGTGTCTGCTTCATGTAATCCTGTCTAGGTTTTGCTTGTGTCCTGTCACCTGCCTCATGGTCTACTAATCAGCCAATCACCAGTGCTGGCCTTACCACACATGTGGTCACTCACCTCATCAGTCACAGTTTAAGGCATGCCAGCACAGACACACAATGGCAGATAGTCTCATTTAGCCCTGATAAGCTGTTTGAAGCTCGCTGGGTTTTAGGGTTCTATTGTTGGACTTCACTGTTTTTTCACTCTTGCCTCTGGTTTTGGACTTTGGCTGTTTGGCTGTCACCCCGGTACCTAAAGGTTTTTGCCACTGTGTATGTACCATGTATCCCTGAGCGCAGAACTGTTAAACTTTACAGTTCAGGCAGCTATAACCTGCAGTTTCAGGCAGCATTATATTTTAGGAACGTCTGTTTTAGCGTGAAATATTTGAGCCACCAAGCTAATAAGCTAAACCCACCAATCTGTTAGTCTTGAAGTGGTTATTGCCAGTTACTCTTACGTAGCAGTCAGGCCTGGTCTGGTCTGTTAGCTAATTCATCCCTGATTATACAGTACCTGCTGCCTAACTCCATATAAATGATAGTTTTAAAGAGCTAAACAGTCTAAAATCTTATGTTTCCACTGGTGTTCAATGGCTGTAACATGTTAATCAGATGGACCATATCTGCTGAGTGTGTCTATATAAACTCTGTGGAAGAAGGCTTGGAATGATGGCGCTTCCATAAAATGTCTCCAGTCCCTTCAGTCCTTTAGACTTGGAACCCCCTTCATCAACTACGGCTTCCTACAGAAGAACTTTGACAAAGCACGGTAACAAGCATTGCTTATTCCACTTGTGCTACGAACATGAAAATACACAAAATTCCACATGTATGTACAACATCAATATACATATCACATTTTGGTACACATTTACGTTATGCTTAAGGATACAGGTACATTTAACATGGGCACTGTAATACAAAGTGTAACCAAAACTTTTATTAAGGTCGGTTCTAAAAATATTTCTTTAATTATTGTTCCAGTGTTCTGCAGTATGATTTCTTTTCTCATCAAAACCGGTTCCGAATGATGCTTTAACTCATAAACCTTACAGAAGAGAAGAGTAGAGTAAAAGAGTAAATTTGCAAAATGAGAAAACAATTAAAGGTGTTATCAGCGCTGGTGGATATTACGCTTTTTTATGTTTACATATCTTACTAAATGCTTTTGTGCAATACAACTAATTTCATACTGGAATCAATAACCAAATGAAGTAGATAGATAGCCCATTCCCACCCTGAGTGCATGGGGTGGCATAGCGGGGAAAAAATAGGTTGGCCTGTTATGAGGCAATGGAAATATTGTGTTGACAAGCAGTCAGTGAAACAAATGGAGCCTTCTGATTGGGAAGGACCCCAGGCCCACCCACAGCTATGTCATGTAGCATGTTTAAAAACGTTGAGCTTGTTTGAAATCGGCTGGCTGAGTGGCTGGTTTAAAGCAATGTATTCTGGACTTCTGGGCTGATGTCTGTGGACAATCTCGTCTGAATGTCAGCGATCACATGGGTAGGAATGGAGACGTTCGGTCCAAAAATGTTACTATTTAAGTGCAGAATGCATTGCTTTCAACCAGCCACTCAGCCAGCCAGTCCATTTCAAACAAGTCCAATGAAACAACGGGTGCCTTCTGACTGGCAGGGCCTGATTGACAGGTGGGTGGCCCTGGATCCCACCCACAGCTGTGTCATGTAGCATGTTTAAAAACACTGAAACTGGCTGATAGCACCTTTAATAAAACTGAATGACAAAGAGCACAACACAAGAGAGGCTATCTAGGCCTACCTCAGGGGTCAGTGTTCTCCTCTGCCGTATTCAGTTGCATGACAGACAGTCCCCCTCTGCGAGTCCCTCTCCATTTCACACAAATTATAAACAACAATCTAACAAATTTGTTTGGATGAAAAGAAAATTCTCACTTACATACAGCACCAAACGTCATGCAGGCTGTTATTAACTGGTCATATGGAGATGTCTCCTGATATTAACAGTTAATGTAGTTTAATGTCTGTGTTTCCGCATTGTTTATGTTATTTCTATCAGAAATCTACAAATATAAATGTATTAAATGTCATATAATCCTTATCATTTTATAGCATTCAGAATTAGAATTAAAAGTGAAAGGGCTATATGGGCTGTTAAGTGAGAAAATTGCATAGGTAAGAAGAAGCAAACCAAACTACAGTATATTTGCCTTCTGGTGTTAATGCATGAACAGTTTTGACTTAGCATAACCATTCTTTTATAGCTTCCTTTATTGGTGTTTTAACACAAAGAACATGATGCCATTGCTATTTATATTTATACATCATTTTATATTTCTATGTAGCTTTTCAACATACATTTTATGTAAATTACCATTATATGTTGTACAGCTCTGGAAAAAATTAAGAGACCACTGCAAATCGTCCTAAAATCAGCATCTCTACGTGTATGACAGCCATTCCTTTCCAGTGTCAGTTGAATTTGGAATTTTGGAGAAATGTTGTCAGTAGTTTACAGAATAAAACAAAAATGATCACTTTACTCACACATATACCTATAAATAGTTAAATCAGAGAAATTGATCATTTTACAGTGGTCTCAATTTTTACCAGAGCTGTATATGAAAGCTTTATTCTAGCGTGCTTGAGAGGTAGTTGACATTATCACTACCTTGTAGTAAAAAGCTTTTGCATATTGTTTTATCAAACTTGCCTTGCCTTAACTTGCCTTGTCAACCAAGGTGAAGTAGTCAACACTGGCCATCACCAGCCGAAAAACTGACTTTATAATCTATCTTCCATCTGCTGAAATATTTAAAGGTAGAGTGTGATTTTGTAAAAAAAAAAACAAAATTGTCCTAGACTTACATGGTGTCCCTGAAGTGCTAATATAGAAACAAAAAGTGTTTCCCAATATTACCTGTGAACTTGATACATTGAGGTTTTTGTCCCTTTTGTGTCCACATCTGTATTAACATATTCATAAAATTGTACATAACAACACTTCAAAGGCGTGACAGCATTATTGACATACTATAGAAACCTCTGTACTATCTGTTTCAGACCTTCACCAGGCTTGGTCAGTTGCAATAGGCTCAGCCACAGATTGTATACAATTACAAAATATTGTGCTTTAATAACATTGATTATTAGTGTCTTAGAAACTGTATTGTGATTATAACATGGCAAAGATAGAAAATGCCAGTGTAGAAAACCTTACAATACTAGTCATGGATATAATAATAGCAGAAAGAAATAAAAAATAAAAATGGTACAACATAGAAAAATATAAATTGAATGTGTACTACATAAATCATTACTACTGTGTATTTATATTACCAATGTCAGGAGAAATGTACTTATATTACCAATGTCAGGAGAAACATGAGGGTGCAATGGGAGAAAAATGAATGATGTTCTATGTAAAACACCCTAATTCATAATGTATTTAATGTGCATATCATGTTATCTAACAGTAATCTCCTCATTGCTCTGCCAGTCCTGCAGTCACCCTTGAGCATTAATCCATACCATAACCTAAAGTTACCTACCTATTACATATTTTTAATTTTTCCAGTATCTGGTTACACTAAAACTACAGTTTACAAAACTGTACTTTCCATATAGTAGGCTAATCACCTTATGTGGCCACCAGCTAACTGAAGTTGAAACTCACCATAATTTAATTCATTAATTTCCTCTTCATGACAAATCAGCATAATTGAATACCTACATGAACTGGTAATAATGTTTTGTTTTATAAGGGAGAAACTTGATGTGTGCACTCTTGATCTGGAGTTTTTTGCCAGGCTTTTTTATTTCATCCGGCCAGCTCTTTTGGCTATCCAAAACTGTTGCGGTTGGTGTGCTTGGCACTGCATGTATACATTTATTTTATGCTTACTGACTTTCTTTCCAAATAATTTAAATCACATTCTACAACTTCTCGTAATGGTTATGGTGGAGTCCACATTGTCAAGCCAATATACTTTTTGTCAGGTTCATTGAATCGCTCCTCTACCTGTTCAGTCTGAGTGTGCCAACAAAAACCAACCCGCTGGCTCTGTAAATGGGAAACAAAGAGTGGCACAGACAGAGCAATATACTTCTTCACCCAACCATTGTACCTCCAGACCATGGACGGGAGGGGTGTGATTCGTTTGGCTCTTGAGCTGAAATTTCATTCTCTTGAATGATGGAATTTGCCATTTATGCCTCCATCCCCATAGTCTGACAGATTATCTACAGGCTGTCTGTCCAAGCTGCCACACTTGCCATATATTCAATTGACACTACTTGGCCCAAGCGGGCAAATTTCACCACAATTTTAAAGGACCTTAAAGGGGGTTTTAGCAAAAGGAATCTTACCTACACATGAGCAGTAACAAATGAGAAAAATGAGAGTGTTGGTGTTACTGACTTTGGTAATGTTTGTAATGACATATAGTGCTATTTTTTTGCTAAACAAATACACTTTGAGTCTAAGCCTAAAGGATGTTTTTTTAACACATTATATGTCATATATATGCCAACTGAAGTTAAAAGCATGTATGGGTTTTAGCCTCCTTTCAAGCATGCCTGTCTCCTTTGCCCACCTCAGTTAAAATGAAGGTTGAGTGAGCAGCCCTGAATAGGCTATCTAAATGCAGGTGTAATGGACGTATGGGCTATGCACTGATTTGACACAGTCACAGTTTGAATGATGGATAAGTAGTAATACAAACACTTTGCCATGCCTTGAAAACAGACAGACATGCTGCTACTTAAAAAGGCCCACTGATTTTCTCTGAAGAATCACTGGAGTCACGATACTCTTGAATACCCACTGGAGGCTCTAAATCTTGTTGGTTCAGCTAGTAGAATTAGGTAATTGAGTAGCACTAAGCCAAACTACACTTTGATTCAGTTGAGTTAGAAGTTGCAGCTCTTTCATGTACATAAGTAAAAATTATAAAAAGCATGATACCCACCCAGGATCTACTGTACTCTCCACAGAATGTCCATAGTAGAGGTGCATAATTGACAAAATGGGACAACGAAGTGTACACTTTTGTCCATCATTCAAATAGAACTCATAGAAATAGTTTTACACATAGTTTAGGTATATGACTGCCATAAATGGATTTATGCTGCTGTTCATTAACCTTTGAACACTTAAGGAACCATAGTGTGTAGTTGCACATTCCATATCACCTTCAAAACCCATCCATGACCTTGTCAGCATTTACCTTCTGCGATATTCTATGCACTTGTAGGTCTTTCAGAACTGCTCGTTCCTTTCTTTTTTTGGCTGCTCTAAAGGACTTCTACAAAAACGTCCTCTGTCTGTACTCCTACTACTGTCGTTGCTGTGTTTTCCTAAGTTGACCTTGCGAATGCTACTGTGTAAATGAAGCAGGGCGTGAAAGGGGGAAAGTGGGACTAGCTGGCCACTGCCCCAAGGGCAGAAGGGGCCCTAGCAAGCTGGATGCATGAGAAATATAAAAAGGTTGTAAAATGAAGAATATCAGAATTCATTTACATTCAGAAAGCCTCAGGGGGAAACATCAAATCTTAAAATATCTGTGTACCATGTAATGGGGCCCACGTGACTGTAATTTCCTAGTAAGAACAGTATTATAAGCAGCAACATGGTTGATGGCACTGCAGGTTAGATTTGTTTATTCCAGTGATTTGACGATGACTTATACAGTGTTTCTCATCTCTGTTTTGTTTTTCTGGGTGGAACCAGGTATCTCTGGGCATAAGTCCTTTTTTAGAGAAAACATAATTAGTCACAAGTAAGTATATTCTCATAAATTAAAGTCAGCTAGAAAGGCTTGAAGTAATGGATTGCTGTGTCCAATGGCAGGGGCAATAACAAACTTTTAAGAAGAAAAATATTGTACATGAAATGTAAAAATGCTGTATAAATTAGAACATCTATGTTTGAAATGAGATATACATGTTCTCTCCCTTAGTAAAAAAGTGTGTGTCATGTAGGGGATGCTCTGCTTTGTCCTGAGTTACAAATTGACTGTTATTTACACAACAGTATGATAACTATACTTTATATATTTGACTATAGGCAATATGACACGTGTAGAGCATTTTTGTTAGATTAATGGCCTTATCTTAGCAGAAGATGGAAACTGGAATGAACTCCATTATAGCACCTTAGGATAGGCTTTATCATTGTAAAGTATGACCTATTACATATTACATATTGTTTTCTTATCCACTGCATTACTTACAGTATATTGGTTATATTGGAAAAGAAGCCAAAACTTGTTCACAAAGTCAGCATCCAAGTTCTCCATTAGGCACAAATTATACTCCCCTCCCCCTCCTAATGGCTAGTAAAGCATTGAAGATGATGATAAAGCTTGAAGGGGGATCATCTGAATGTGGGAGCCGCATTGGGAGGAGTGTACTGTAAGAGCCTGCCAAGCTTAATTCAAACTAACGAGAAAATGCCTTGGTTTGTTAATCCTGTGGGGAATATAGCTAAGTCTAGCGCTATTCAGCTTTCTAAATGCACACCACACTCAATTATTCCAGTCACATTTGTCATAATGTGGTATTTTGTGAAGGGTCTTTTTTATTTTTGTAATTAGTCTAGGGAGCAATCAGTCAGCAGACGCCAGCAAAGTAATATTTTGCTTGCCGTTTGATCAACTCATGTCAGAATGGCAACATATGCACTTTTCCAGCAATGTTTTATGGTCTGACAGCATTGTCATTTGAATGGATACTCCTAAAAGTTCAGTTTGAATGACTGTGCTGATAAGGTGAATGACTTGAGTTGTGTTGACTGTATCTGGGTGCAACCCTAGAAAACCCACCTTGGAACACTCAGTGAGCCACTGCTCAGGTGGCATTCTACCTGTGTGAGGATAAGATTGCATCAGGGCAGGGGACAGCAGCAGTCTTCCCCAAGTCTGTCGGACTGAACTGTGTGAAGGGCGTGTGCGTGTGTGTGTGTGTGTGTGTGTGTGTGTGTGTCCTGGCTGTGGGTTTTGTGTTAGGGTAAAATTGTTTTTTTTTCATTAATGCTAGTTTCCAGTTTCCTTAAAATCCTGAATGTCCTCTGTCCATCGTGGTTATGTGCTGGTGCATTGTGGACAAACATACAAATACATTTACACATTTCCAATGGACTCATACAGATATAGATAGACAGACAGACAGACAGACATACACAAATACACACACACACAAAAACATACACACACAAAGGCAAACATACAGACAGATACAATCACACTGATAGATTGAAGTGTACACTGATAAATATCAGGAAAACCTTAGCACATACTTACATAAATTCACTCACATTTTGGGAAACAACATATCAAAGCACACAGTTCAGAACACCACAACACAGCAACTTCACTCACAGCACAATACTGATCTTACACAACTACCTGCCAGCACACAGTTTTCACACGCACACAGACACACACACAGAGCACAACATGAACACCACCACATCTAAGATTGCAATAACAGCAATTTCTCTCTTTCCCCATTGGGTCAAAGGACCTCAAAAACACACACACACACGCACGCACAAACACACGCACACACACACACACACACACACACACACACACACACACACACACACACACACACACACACGTGCACGCACACACACATACAGACACTCACGCGCACACAGTAGGATGCAGACAGTGCACAGTCAGGGAGAGAGAGACTTTGTGTGTTATTTTTAGCACACGACGATGTGCTGTTAGGGGTCACCTGTAAGACCATTAGAACTCTCAAGTGGAACTTTGAGCTGTTAGCCTTAGCTGAGCTGCAAGAGCATGTGTTCATTCCTCTGCTGTACAGTAAGTGTCCACAGAGCACCTTCTGGTCTTACGGCCTATTGCACTACTGCTGTACGTTTTGACGAGAAATAAGACCCCCACTCACCAAACATCTTAGAGTTACTACGGGTATAAGCACAAGACTAGACGCTACCTCACACCAACACTCACAACACAGAATGGACACAAACACAAACACAACACAATGTTGACACAAAGACAACACAAACACAAAACACAGAGGAAAGCAACAGACACAACACAACACAACACACCAACACAACACTTACACAGGACTAAAACAAGACTAAAGGTAGACAGAAACAATACAGAAGAAACAGTGACACTTAGAAACCAGATGAAAGACTAGCCATGATTAGAAACGCTGAAAAGTTGAATCACCACACACAGAGAAAGCATGATTGCACGGTGTGACACCACAGCACACACACAACACATGGTGGTGAGGAAACACAAATGGCACTTCGCTCACTAAACACATAGCATGCAGGTATGGAACTAAAACACACACTCAGCAAGCATGCAGAAAGACTTATCAGAAAGGATAAACCTAATTTCACACAACACAGCGTATATACTCACATGACTGTTTATTGTGAAGAATACACGCAACCGTGTTCACAGATTTTGTAATCTTTAAAAGAAAGTGAAGATCCCACAGGAAAAATAACTATGCCTTTGTTTCACCCACTCAGTCCAGAAAGCAGTTTGGCTAAAGTTGTTTTCTTTTTTTAATTGACATATGTACAGCAATATATTTTGCCTGTGGACATCTTTTTGGTCACACCTCGAAATAACCTGAAGCAAACTTAAATTTACAAAACTTAAAGTCACAATACAGAAAAATAACCAACCCAACTTAAATTAAAACAGAGGGCCGTTTGAAAAAAAAAATCGACAAAGATATATATAAGAAAAAAAACAGAACAAAACAGAAAAAGTGTCCAGCCAGAGACCACCACCATGTTAGTCAGCCAGTCACAGCACAACGGCAACACTAAACCGTCTAACAGAAAAACCACACTACACACACCACCACACACTTAGCTACACAGAAGTAAAAAAACAACAACAACAACAGCAACAAGCGTATCTAGTGACAGATACAGTGTGGCCACAGATATATAGAGATATTGATAATAAGAAAAGTCAGGTATACGTGTTGCTGATATTTACTGTTTCATCATAGTCCCACACTCCCTGTGCCTCCGGCAGCTCAGAGCCAACACTACACTCCTGATGGCTTAGCCAGCGCTGAACCGCGTGGGCCTGCAGGACACACATCAGGAAAAACCCATTACCAACCACAGACAGGGAGGCAGAGGCAGAGACAGAGACAGGGGGCATAGAGAGAGGGACGGGGCAGACAAGGTGAAAACAGAGACGGGGGCTGAAGAAGAGATACGTAGGCTGGAAGGGAAATGGAGAGAGAGAGAGGGAGAGAGGGAGAGAAGATGACAAACTGGCAGAAACACAGGCACAAACAGAGAGAAAGCAGAATTTAAGATTGAAATGTAAAAAGATAGACCAGGGAGAGAAACATAAAATAAAGCATGAAGACAGAATAGAAACAAAAGCTGGAGGAAGAATCCTGATATCCCTCAGTTCCCTTTTGCTCTTGAGGTCACTGTGAAGGTCAAAGTTGTGGTTAATAGCAGTGTGCCATACAGAGCAGTAACATTCTCACTCACACACCCTGCACACACAGACACACACACACACACAAACACACACATATTCTGCACAAATTCTGTGATCATCTCTTATGATGGCCAAGCAATGACTTACACACAGCAAATAAGTGGATCATAAGAAGACAGAGCGTTGATGTTCTCTCCAATATACATGTGGTATCACACACCACTACAGTCTGCCTCTACCGATGGCAACTGACCACAGCTGCCTGCACACACTTTTCATGTACAGTACATCATGTTTCAGAACACTAGCCACCTATGGCTGACACACAGAACAAAAGGTTCTCTTTTACTGTGGTATCACATGTTAACACAGTTAGGACAATACTGTCATCATATAACAAACGATAACCTTCAAATGCTTCAGTTTTTATATCATTCAGAGATTTATTCCCACATTTTGCCCAGAGGGCGAGAACCGGAACAAGAGTGGCATCAGCGGCACAGAACCCACACCTAAGCCCTTTCCCTCAGAACATGTGCCCTGCCCCTGACAGAACAAAGACACATACGCACAGAGATATATAGTATGTATCCCACTTTCACACACACACATCCAGCTACACAACTACAGAAGAAATATAGTTTTAGTATCAATGAGCATAGACCTTTGTTCACTGTGTGTGTGTGTGTGTGTGTGTGCGCGCGCGCGTGTGTGTGTGTGTGTGTGTGTGTGTGTGTGTGTGTGTGTGTGTGTGTGTGAGAGTAAAAGAGAGCAGAAGGGGGGGGGGGCAATGACAAAGATATAAATGGTAAGAGACAAACAGACAGATTGACCGACTGCAATGTGTGAAAGAAACTAATGAGATGTCCTCCTGCCTGACCAATGATACCCATCGGTGTTGCACTCTGGTCACACACACACAAACACACATACACTCGCACAGACACACACACACACACACACACACACACACACACACACACACACACACACACACACACACACACACACACACACACGCATACACACACACACACACACCACCAAAGCACAGCAGACCACTCTCTCCTTCAGATGAGCCAGACGACCCCGTCCGAGGTAGAACAGAGGAAACCACTGCTACCACAACAGCCCAGAAATATTATTAGTTTGGGGTAGTGAAAGGATTAAGGCTCCACAAGCTTTGGCTTTGTGTGTTTGCACATGTCTCCGTGTGTCTGAAACTTAGAGCGTGTCTAATTATGAATGTAAGTGGATTACAGATTCAAGAGAGAGAGAGAGGGAGAGAGCATGAGAGAGAGAGAGAGAGAGAAGGACGGAGAGAAGTGTGAGACAGAATAGCAAAGAAAGACAAAGAGAGCAGGTGTGTGCTTAGAGCTGGGTGTAGGCTGATAATCCATCTGAACAATGCAACAGCAACTCCTGCAAGGGGCCTCAATATGAGAGAAAGACACAGAGCAGGAGTGGAGACAGAAAGAGAGAGAGAGAGAAGGGGAGAGAAGGAGAGAGAGAGAAAGAGAGAGAGAGAGAGAGAGAGAGAGAGAGAGAGAGAGAGAGAGAGAGAGAGAGAGAGAGAGAGAGAGAAAGGATAATAGAAGAATGCTCAACTGAAAGTGAGGCTGAGACAGAATAGGCTACTAGAATTCAAATGAAGCTCGAAATGTTTTGACAGCCATATAGGTGCTCACTGTCTTATAGGTGCTCACTGTCACACTCACCAGACTGTGCAGTCCCGTGTCTCATCTCATTAATCAGTTACCCCCTCCCACCCCCCGCCATAAGTACACAAACAAGGGTGTGTCGACAGTTTTAAAAACATTTTTAAGCTATTATAGAAATGTTGTGTTAGCTTGCTTGTTCTACCCACTTAAAAAACATTTGGGTCAGTCCGTCATCATTTTCAGCATTGCACCTGCTATTTTCATCAACTCAATGAAATATTTGTCTTCTCGGTTGCTATTCCTGGTCACTGTCACAGAGCAGCTACAAGTAATATTTTGTCTGTAGGTCTAGTAGTCAGTGTTAAAGATAAAATCTGCACTAGACCTCTTAATGATGAGCAAGGTCACTGCTTCAAAGCTGTGGCCTAAAGATGGCGGCGCAGCCTTCTGATGCAGGTAATGTTAACCATTTCAATAAACCTCACCAGCATGTTTCAGCCATCCTGCTTATGACAGCATCCTGTCAGCATGCAGTGTGAATGCATAATGCATAGCAACGGGAAAGGGTCTGAATACTGAATGATCTCGCTATTCACTGACTCTGCTGGAGCTTAAATGTCAGTCCTCATTGAGGTCTTTTGAGGTCTGCTGGTGATTAATGAAAGCTGTAACACTAGCATGATCTTAACCCTACATTTGCTGCAAAATAAGGCAGGGCAAGTGTATTTGTAAAGTGTAGTGCATTTCATACACAACAGCAGTTCAATGTGCTAATAAGAATAAGAGCTGAAAAGGTGGCCACGTCAGGCAATCCTGTAGAAACGCTGATACGTTTGTTACCCACACAGCTGTGTTTATGGTTATTGTTTTGGCACAGCACAGTAGCTAATTTCCTTCAGATCATCTGATTGGATAAGCACGTGCTTCCTGACAAGCAGTGTTCCATAACACACACAGCTGGCTTCCCTGATGCTATTAGGCCATGCGTCCTGGTGTTTCCACAGGGTCGCTGTTAGGATGATGGTACACCAGGCAACTTTTTAAGCAGTGTTGCTTGGCAACGTAACTAACAGATGTTGTTCAGGCACTTTATCACTGATACGGGGCAACACAATTTCATCAGGAGAACAGAAGATCAGCAGCATGCAACATTTTGCGATCATCCCGTCAAACAGTTAGGAGCCAGTCACGTTGTTGCCCGACAACATTGCTCAGAAAGTTGGCCCGTGTGTTTGTGTATTATCAGCCTCACTGTGCTCTCTCTCATCCTGAGGCTGCACTATTGTTGCAGCACTGCCGTATTGTACTCCGCACTTGGCAGCACGGAGAATGCCCTGCCTTATGGCCCTCCTACAACAGTGTCAGCGCAAAATGAATGTACCCTGTAGTCGTTCATTATCCTGATAATTACCTTCTGTTCATACTTTCCCAAGTAATCTACCTTCCTTTGCTTTTTTCTACTTGTTTCCTTTTGTCCTTCCCTCTTTTTCCAGGATCCGTAGACAAGCACAATGGGCTGCAAAGAGCAGCAAACAGCCTCTCGTTGAACTATTAATGACTCCAAAGGAAAGAGGCCTGAATTGGTCTCCAGACAACAATGTGGCCCTACTTCAAGCCTGTTTACGAATGCATGTGTTCCTGTACACAACATGATGGGTATGTGCTTATGGTCTCTCTTAAATGTGTTGTAATGTCTAAGAGATGTGGCAGTATTTTTGTATGTTACTAGTTTCACCCCATACCCCATGTGTGGTTCATATTTAATTCAGTGCTAGTTTATAATGTGTTTTCCACTCTGCTTTGTACTTAATATTTACACAAGGCCCTGCTGTTATTTTTGTCTATTGTATGTGTTATGTGTTACTTAAATGTAATGTTAAATGCCTTGGTCAAGGCCCATTCCTGATACTGGAACAGTTCAGTGAGAGTGCCTACGCTTCTGTGTGTGTGCTCTCCAGTGCTGTCAGGGTGGTTGAGTGGCATATGGACCTCAACAGTTGCATTCAGTTATGGCACTTGTTATGGGCATGTGGAACACATAAGTTATACAGAATAATAACAGCTAAAGCATAATAGTTGCATATAAATTATTCCGGCATGTCTAGATAGGGAGGTGGTAGCCTTCAAAAGACTCCGCCATGTTGTGCCATCCAGCCTCTTCACCATCAAACAGACCAAAGCATGGGCTTTAGAGACTGCCTTTCATGCTTAATGCCGCTCAAGAGCCACCGTAGCTTAACACAAACAGCACCACGGTATTCCAGTTGTTTGCAGTTCAGCAACTTTACCACTAGATGCTACACACAGCACCTTACATTACATTACATTACATTACAATACATTACACTTTGCAGACGCTTTTATCCAAAGTGACTTACAAAAGGAGGACACAATAAGCTAACAGATGTGTAGAGAATTTCAAAGGCACCTATATAAAAACATGGATAGTAGAGATTAGTTTTGTTAGGAAGGGAAGCAGTCTCAGAAAAGAAGGGTTTTCACATTGAGGGTTTAACATGGTAACATGGTATGTTCTGTGCGCACCACTGCAGCATACTGGTCAGCTAAAAGCCGACAACACAAAGGAGCTAATGCAGAAGGAGCCAAAGTACTGAAGGAGTGTTAGAGAAGTACTGGAAGATGCACATCTTTTGCTCATTTTTAGATGTAGCACGAACCAAAAAACGTGCTGTCTTTGCTGCCCGAGGATAACAGTGAGCAGTGGACCGATGAAATGATGAAATGCTGTTGTAGGGTCTCAGTGATGTAACACCCTGATATCTGCTTCATTATATACACTAATCCTGAGGTGTCACGAGGCTGGATTAGATGGTCAGTACCGATAGTACTATACTGCCCTGCAAAGGCAAAGTGCAGTAACTACATGAACATAGAATATAAATTGAGAAAAATGCCTTTAAAGTCATCACACTGCCCTGTCAAACATGTTGTAGGTATAAAAGCGGTGATGCTTTTATGTACTTTCTTAATAGGAAGAAGCAAGACATTTAACAGATTATGCAGTTACTGCCTTTTGGCTTTGTAGAGCAGTGTAGCTCTGTGTATGTATATGCCTGTGGCTGACTGTAGGGCAGAGTGTTGTTCAGGAACATGGTGTGTCTTTCAGGCACCATTCAATCAGTGCAGGGTGTGAAGCGCTGATGGGGTGCTGTTTGGGAGCAGCGTCACAACACTCTATCTGCTCAGCGAAACCTCGGAGTCCTCCACAGATCCGATGACGTGGTGACATGAGAGGAGATGCAGATCAGCTGGGAGCTGGTAAAAGCCCTGCAGTGGGCAATACCAACACACACACATGCACACGTGCGCACACACATACACACAGACACAGACACACACACACACACATACATGCACACGTGCACACACATATGCACAAACACACACACACACGTGCACACACACACACACATTGACACAAACATGTGTGCATGTTCGCACACACACACATTGACACAAACATACATACAATTGCTATGGTGACTGACAACTTCTGTCAATGATTGTCAAGGTATGATACTATTGTATCTGACGTCAGAAACACAAGCACAGATGGAAAAGAACAGAATGAGATGAGGATGCAAATAAAGCAGTGTGGCGCAAGAGAGGAAGAGGAGAAAAGATAAGTAGGGTTTAGTAAAATAAAATAAAATTACAAAAACATAAAATATGGTCGGATGTCTGTTCAGATTCTCACCCATCCAGGTCATGGTAGTCGAAGGAAATAAAATATAATGTGGTCAATTCAAATAATAGGGGAAGAAGAAAGGAGGCTCGAGACAGAGGAATATAAGGTGAGTCCAGAGCCAGAAAGAACCCGATTAAAATCGGACAAAAGAAGAGAGAAGAGAGAAGAGAGAGGAACAGAGGGGGAAAGGCGGAGAGGGAAAAGCATGAGAGCAGGAAAGAAAGAGTGCTCTGCAGATTTGCAGTTGATAAATAATGCATGTATTATAGCTGCCAGGTTCTGCAGTTCCCTACATCAGCAAACATATACACACACACACACATACACACACACCACAGATGCGAGCACACATACCCACACAGACACAAACACACACACACACACACACACATACCCACACAGACACACACACGCACACACACACACACACACACACACACACACACACACACACAACTAACCCAACAAGCACACCTCACAAACACACACACGCACACACACACACAGATGCGAGCACACATACCCACACAGAGACACACATACACACACACACAGATGCGAGCACACATACCCACACAGAGACACACACACACACACACACACACACACACACACACACACACACACACAGGTGGATGGGTCAGTAAAGGAAGGGATGGAGGAGGAGAGAATCAGCTGCAGTCACCTCCACCAATCCCTCCACCAGCTGTTATAGACAACCACATTAGCCAATCACAGAGAGACCTCGACAATCGCATTGCCAATTACAGGGAGGGACCCCACAACCTTTCAGCCAATAGAGTATGGGATCATTTGAGCACGCTAACCAGTAATGCTTGTTCTCCCTGTGGTATTCGTTCTCATGCTTGGCTTAATCAGGAAACTACGTTTGATCATTAGGACGTAACACAAGGCACACAAATGTAATTACCTATGAGGGCAGACCTTAACTCAACCTAAACATTTACCGACATGCCTGCATGCTTTTCAGACTGTAAAAACACAGGACTCTGCATCATATTATTATGCTACAGAGATGCCTGCGCACAGCAACTATAAGGTCTGAGTCTAAAGATTGACCATAGCACCATCAGTACCATTTCAGCAGCCTACAGTGTTGGATTTATTTAGACTGCACCAATGCCTACAGGTTCTAAATCCAGATACTCAAACTACATTCTACTGTGAGCTGAAACTGGTGCCACACTGGTAGCCTGGTAAACCAGCCCCTCGTACTTCATTTCATTTTGTACAGAGGGTCTGGACCAGACACCGTCAGAAACGATTTCTTCCTGGAGGTGTGGATTCTGCTAAAGTTTAAAACAAGCCTGGGCCTTCACCCAATCGTCCCGTCCCTCTGTACAAAATGAAATGAAGTACGAGGGGCGGGTTTACCAGGCTACCACACTGGTGTAGGTCAGGAGAAAAGAGAGAAGAAAGAAATGGAAAGACCAGAGGGTACAGAAGGAGAGAGAGTGGAAGAGTGGGAGAGCGGATTTGCGTAGGCCTCAGTGTTGCTTTGAAGCAAACACAATAGCACATACAGCTCTGGAAAAAATTAAGAGACCACTGTAAAATTATCAGTTTCTCTGATTTAACTATTTGTAGGTATATGTGTGAGTAAAGGCAACATTTTTGTTTTATTCTGTAAACTACTCACAACATTTCTCCCAAATCCCAAATTCAACTGACACTGGAAAGGAATGGCTGTCATACATTTAGAGATGTTGATTTGAGGAAAATTTGGAGTGGTCACTTATTTTTTTTCCAGAGCTGCACACTCCTGCAGCGCTTAGAGACCCAGCAGACGGCATGGGGAGAGAGGAGGGGAGAAAGAAGGAGAGCAGGCACCTCATCCTCCTCGTCTAATCCCTCTCTTTCTTCCCTTTCTCTCTTTTCCTCTCTGTTCTCCCTCTTTTCCCCTCTCGCCCCTGAGAGGGGTATCCTGTCCTGCCAGGCTATTTTTACCCAGTCTGTCGTATTAGCATCATAAAAGCCGGCAGAAGAAAAGAGAGCCAAAGACCTTAATGCTGGGATTCTCTCTGCTCATTTTCATCTGTTTTCCCTCTCTTTTGTGTTCCTTCGCTCGCTTTCTCTTTCTCTTTCTGCGTCACTCTCTGCATCTCTTGCTCTTTGTGTCTTTCCCACCACCTCTCTTTGTGTACCCCCCTCACATTTGTTTTTTTCTATTCTTATAGCTTTCATAATCAGGGGTCATTGTATGACCCTGCTTGCTGTCTCCTAGCTACATGCGCACACAGGAAATGCATGCATGAAATCACACATGCAGCACAAACTCCAGTTTTCCTTACAATGTAAACACTGAACTTTCATTCTTACACTATTGCACACACACTGAATGAACCTGAAGCATGAATACTCATTCAGCCAGAGCATGATTCAGCAGGAGCAGTTCAACACATCTACACGTAACACCCACACATTTGCAGCATGAGCACTGCATCGCATATGCACACATAACACCCGCACAGTGGTGAGCACTCAGATACCATGGGTAGGGGGTTTGTCCTTGACGTGACGTGGCAGCATCCTGCTGACTGGTGGTATATGTATATTAGCACCTGCTGCTGCAACCACAGAGAGGCATAGTTCATCACACACACACACACACACACACACACACACACACACACACACACACACATATACACATACACACACACATTAGTGTTAATACACAAAGGCCAGAAAAAGATGGTGGAACACTTAAATATGACCCACGGACCTCACAGCCATCATGATGACACTTCCGTGATTGAAGGCTTTTACAATCCTGGCTGCGGGTGGACAGACACGTGACGTCCACACACTAACACGTGAAAGAAGAGGGAAAAAAATCACACTGCGTTGCAGGCAGCAGAACAAATTAAATACATGCCCAGCTCTAACATACTTAGAGCCTTTCATCCCAGCTGTAAGATCCACAGCATGAAACCACAGGCTATTGCCAGTTACACACTAACAAAAGCACTGATTGATTCATATAGGACCTTTACACACAATTAAGCTAGCCACATAGCCTACTTTGGTTTTAGACCATCACTGGACACAATCTCTAGATGTTCTATCTTCCATTTCGCGCAGTGAAATTACTTAGATCAGGGGTCTCCAGCCTTTCTGGGACTGAGGACTACCTGAAGGAAGAAAAACTATAGGGCTGTTCTTTGAAAATAATGATCCTAAAATCAATGAAAGTCTTTACACTTGTTTAAAATAACACTATGTGTGATTATTTGCTTTTAGTTAACACTGAACTGAACTAAACATGAACATCAAAATATGAGAACACTAAAACAAATTTACACAAAAAAGATGTTAAAAACACTGCAGTAGTCACTAAACTAGTTGTTTTTCGAGCATTCATTGTAGGTACCTCATAAGCTCCGAGCGGGCTACCTGCTGTCCACAGGCATTGTGTTGGGGACCCCTGATTTAGATACATTTGTTTGCGGAGGCATCTTAATAATATTCAAGCTCTGTGGTAAACTGAAACTGTACCCATACTTATAGCCCCTAGCGCTGTGCGCTAATAGTGTCACGGTGACCTTTAACCATTTGCCTTTTGAGCTAGCCGTGTCAGCACTCCTGAACTTTCCTCAGACACTAACTCCACTCCAGGGGCTTGCAGCAGCCGAGAGCAGCAGAGTGTGATGTTAAGTAACAACAGTGTAATCACCACACAGCGTCGCTGGCCTCATTCTCGTAGCCTCGCTGCCTTTCTTTCCCCAACTGACTTCCCTGACTTCATTCTCTCTCTCTTCTCTCATATCCATTGGCTCCTTTCTCTCACAGTCACTATAATACATTCTCTTACATTCAGTTTCTCTTTTACATTACACTTAGCTGACGCTCTTATCCCGAGGGACAGTTATTTAGGTGCAATTTCAGTTATAGTCCCTGGAGCAATGTGGAGTTAGATGCCTTGCTCAAGGGCACTTCAGCCATGGATGAAGGTGCAGGAGAGCACTAGTTGTTTACTCCCCCACCCCTATTTTTCTTACTGGAACAGGATTCAGACCAGCAACCCTTCAATCTTAAGACCAACTCTCTAACCAGTAGGCCACAGCTGCCCACAGCGTCCTTTTTTCATATCAACAGCTTCATTGTTTGATATTCAATGGCTTGGTGTTCAGTGGCCTTTGCTTCCTTTCCCCTGCTTGTCGTCAGTAAATTACTGGGTATAGATTAGTGAATGGTATTTACTTTAATGATGGCTGGTAGGGCAGCACTGTGAATCAGTACAGTCATACTGGTGTTACAATAAATAATTCCTTTTTGTGGTGAGTGTCTAGTAATAATCAATGCAAGTATTGATTAGTGTAATGTTAGTAACCTCTGCAGGGTTAGCGATTGGTGCCATAAATAGCATACAGCGCCGAAATATGACCAGCGTAATCAGCAGTGATTAGCATTGTAAAAGTGGTGATCAGTTACATAGGCCAGACTGAACCTGCACAGGAACAGTGGACTTTGTAGTGGCATTGTGTTCCATTGAATTTCTCTGTACGACCTTTTGAAGACAGTCTAACAACTAGTGTTTCAAATGTGAGGAGGCAAAGTGTTATTTTCAAATGTTTGCCTGAAGGAAAACACAAAAATAAAACAATACATTGACTCGTTAACTTGACTCAGCCAAAAAAATGTGTTGCTTCTGTCTTCAAACTGACTTACAGTAAATACAGTCTCTTGCTGCAGTTTATAAGCAAAGATTCTAGAGTAGCACTCTAGAATCTTTGGTTGTAAGTGGCACAACATTCTAATGGGAGCTCAAAATACAGAAATGGTTTTAACTTTTATATATAACTAAACATGCATTTAAAAAAAAGCAATATTTGTGTATTCTTTTGGAATTCTATTGTATGTAAATTCTAATTATGAACTTTTTACCTTTTAAACTAAATTGCAAAAATAAATTAACCCCTTATTGGCTCTTAGTTTGTAGATATTAGCAATTTAAAAGTAACCTGTAGTAGTGTCATCCAACCAGTGATGGACAACGATGGCTATAAATTAGTTTACAGTTTCTTGGCTGGTTGGTTACATGGTGGTATACTACCCATCTGCAATCTGCACCGAGTTTGTTTTCTGCACCAAGCCAGACATACACCAACAACTTACAGCACCATCTTTTGGGTGGAAGACTGTGCTATTTAGTTTAATGGACAGAACATTCCCCTTAGACACTGGGTATAATAATGTACTTAGAGAACAACTTCCAGCTGCTGTCATATTGTTCTTGTTCAGTCAGGCAGTTCATAAATGATAAATCATAAATTGTTTTGAGTGTCATGTTTAATTTTGGAAAACTTTAGAATTACTGTAATAACTCTTTTAAAAGAACATGTTTTTAAATGGTAAATGTTACATTAGCAGTTAGATATTATGTTAACTAGCGAGCTTATTTAGTAACCAGGCAGAAACATATACTGCGCTGCACCTGTACCTGTTGTATGAAGTTACGTTTCTTCAAACTCAAGCTCTGGCGGTTTTAGGCCTAAGTAATTACAGCCACTTGCTGATCATTGCACATGGTTTCAAAGGGCCCCGAGCAGCTCTTGAGAGAGAGAAATAAGTGCCAATATTTGATGTGTAACCCCAACCTCACCTACACGACTGATCAAAGGCCTCTCAGACAGTCAGAGACTTTCCTCTACCAGCCCCAACAGATGGGCACCGCTAGGGGCCATGCTTCTGCCTGGGTTTCTTTCTAAAATTAGGTTAATCAGAAAGAGTTTTTCCTCACCCCTGTCACTCCCTGGGGACACTAGCAACTGACCTTGACATCGCCCCAATGGACTTTCTTGTTCTGGTGCCACTGGACTGCAAGAACTGTTGTCTTATGTTTTTCTTGCCAAACTGTTAAAGCACTTTGAGGTGCATCTTGCATGAATTGTATATAATTAAAGATTATTATTATATTATTATTACCAGTATCCTAGGGTGGAAGTGTTCCGTAACTGTGACATTTGTTCCACTTTAATCCCCTCTGGAATAGTCTAGCCAAAGGTACTTTGGAACTACTAACTAATGCAGAGCTGTTTAAGGGAGACTTATGTCCCTGTCTTTGGCTCTGTAAAAGCTTGTTTTACCGTTTGCATCGGACCAGTGGATCGGGACAGCAACCAGCAAGTCAACTGGCCCTGGGCCATCAGGCCAAGACTTATGTCAAGCCCTGTTAGATGGTCTTTCTCATACCAACACCTCTACTCCTACACACACACTTACAAAGACCACATACACACTCACCAAAAAGACCTTTGCTATTACTTTGCAAACAGTATGCATTAAAACCTTCCCCCTCTGTTTACCCTCAGAGAATTTGTTTTAAAATTCTTATTTCATATTCATTAATGGTGTTGGCAGCCAAAATGTGTGTCACTTTCAATAATAATTACTATTGACAACCACAAAATCGTTTCAGTATCTTCAAAACCTACAGTATATATGTGCACTATTTGTACCCTAAAAATATCTCTGCCTCTTTACACACGTCTGCCACTGTGTTGCATCATCTACGTCAGTGGTTCTCAACCGGGGGGGCGCGCCCCCCTGGGGGGGCGCGGACACTCCCCCGGGGGGGCGCGAGCACGGGACGTGAGGGAAAAAAAAAAAATCACACACTCACTTGCTATTAGTACAAGGGAGATGCACCAGATTCCCCCATGCCGAAATGCAAGTGGTTGGACTGTTATAACACACAAATGAATCAACCACACTGTTTCATTTTAAATCTATCTATCTAATTAAAATAGAAGGTAATAAATTCTGAACGGTGACGCGATGTCAGTGCAGGGCGCAAAGAGGGAGTATGCAGCATAGGGGCGCAATGGGGGCGCCGAAAGAGAGAGACAGAGAGAAATACCTGTTTGTTTATACTACCCTTGTGTTTATTGGTTAAATATGCCTATGCCATTAATCTTTGTATGTTAAAAATGAATTAGAATAGCGATCAACGGCTTCCTGTACTCTTACAGTTAGCGATCTTGCTCCTTTTCAATATTCTATTTTAGAATGTTGAGACGGAGGGCTTGCCAGCAACGTGTATCGTTTTATATACAGTCTGTAGTTTCGCATAGTCACGACTGAGAAAACAGCCATGAATGAACTTTCTGGGATGCACTCACAGTGTTAAAAGCAAGAGGAAAAGAGAAAGTGGCGGATAGAATGAGGAAAAAGTTGTGTGCTTGGATCAAAGACTAG
>CM050217.1:26907500-26917500 GCA_027475355.1 Coilia nasus
GTATTTGCTTATGCTGTATTATTTTCATATCCACCTTAGTTTTTTACCATCCCAAAGAAAATATGTAGGAAGGCTAAAAGACAAGTAAAACTGACCACCAGCAAATACTAAATGACTTGCCATATTATTTTCTGTGTATTATTGTACACAAATATGCAATAATGCCACTTGGAAAGTGAAAGCAAAGAGGCGGATATCCCTGGCTTCAGAAAATACTGCCATGAATTCAGACAAATATGAATGATTGGGTTGTGTTAGAATCAGCTGGCTGATAGAAATAGCCTAAGTGGTGGAGGTGAACAATCGTCTGCAGTAGCCTACTTGTCACCTTCACACACACTGCATTTGAGCAACAAACTACTAAAAAAACAGTCACTTTGTGTGTCGAGTGTAAATTGCAACCCAGATCCAACAAAAATAGGACAAATAAGCTTACCGATCAATTAATTCAACATGTTATAACCTACGTGCAATATGAACTACGAGCCTGCTGAGTGGCACGGTGCCATCTGAACTCGCCCGTTTCCAAAGACAGCTTACATAACGATGCACTTTGAGAAATGTTTGTCATCTCATTTATTGTTTTCCTTTTCCTAAGACATTTATGCAAGTATCAACTGCATTAGTCTCCTCTTGGAAGCTTTAAAATCCTCGCGTTGTTGTAGCCATTTCCATATCGAAGTGTTGGTCGCCAATAGTTCGAGCAAGTTATCTAGCGGGACCTCTATGTGGATATTATCCGATGTGAGTGATCACGTCGCCGGCCAGCTTACCGTGGCAGCCTGGCTCCCACACGAGTGGGAGCAGCTTGCCCATGATGTTTAACAGACATTCACTTTATATTGTGCTCAAAACCATATTGTGATGCAGGTAACTGCTGTTTTCCTCAGGCATGCCCTGAAATGTGTAGCTTTTGTGGACGCTATGTCTCTACTTGACAAAAAAAATAGCTTAACTACAGGGACGTTACTCCATAAATAAAGTAGTGACGCTACGGCCAAGCTACTGGGAAATGAGTTAAACTACAGTAGTAGCTTCACTACTAGCGGCGCTACTGCCCATCACTGTCACACACACACACTGACTCTGAATTACTGGAAACTTCATTAGGCTTTAATTTAACAGTTTTGTATATACTATCACTGTAATTTGGGCAGCTTGATGTGGTGTTGGGTGAAAACCGGGACATTTTTGCGTCCCGACTGGCTTTTGTCGGGACTCGGGACACGCGACTAAAAATCGGGACTGTCCCGGTAAAACCGGGACGTCTGGTCACCAGACGTCCCGGTTTTACCGGGACAGTCCCGATTTTTAGTCGCGTGTCCCGAGTCCCGACAAAAGCCAGTCGGGACGCAAAAATGTCCCGGTTTTCACCCAACACCACATCAAGCTGCCCAAATTACAGTGATAGTAAAAGCTACACATTTCAGGGCATGCCTGAGGAAAACAGCAGTTACCTGCATCACAATATGGTTTTGAGCACAATATAAAGTGAATGTCTGTTAAACATCATGGGCAAGCTGCTCCCACTCGTGTGGGAGCCAGGCTGCCACGGTAAGCTGGCCGGCGACGTGATCACTCACATCGGATAATATCCACATAGAGGTCCCGCTAGATAACTTGCTCGAACTATTGGCGACCAACACTTCGATATGGAAATGGCTACAACAACGCGAGGATTTTAAAGCTTCCAAGAGGAGACTAATGCAGTTGATACTTGCATAAATGTCTTAGGAAAAGGAAAACAATAAATGAGATGACAAACATTTCTCAAAGTGCATCGTTATGTAAGCTGTCTTTGGAAACGGGCGAGTTCAGATGGCACCGTGCCACTCAGCAGGCTCGTAGTTCATATTGCACGTAGGTTATAACATGTTGAATTAATTGATCGGTAAGCTTATTTGTCCTATTTTTGTTGGATCTGGGTTGCAATTTACACTCGACACACAAAGTGACTGTTTTTTTAGTAGTTTGTTGCTCAAATGCAGTGTGTGTGAAGGTGACAAGTAGGCTACTGCAGACGATTGTTCACCTCCACCACTTAGGCTATTTCTATCAGCCAGCTGATTCTAACACAACCCAATCATTCATATTTGTCTGAATTCATGGCAGTATTTTCTGAAGCCAGGGATATCCGCCTCTTTGCTTTCACTTTCCAAGTGGCATTATTGCATATTTGTGTACAATAATACACAGAAAATAATATGGCAAGTCATTTAGTATTTGCTGGTGGTCAGTTTTACTTGTCTTTTAGCCTTCCTACATATTTTCTTTGGGATGGTAAAAAACTAAGGTGGATATGAAAATAATACAGCATAAGCAAATACTACCATCTCAAGAAATGTTGAAAGTGAGGTTTGAAAATAAATAAATAATAAATAAAAAAAACTGCTGGGCCTACACTTACACAGTGCACAGTCTATGGCACATACGCACATGCACAACACAGACAACAAAGTAGGCCTATCTTTTTTTGTTTCTGTCCTGTGCTGTAAGTCACTTTGGACATAAGCATCTAGGCTCCTAAAGAAACTATAACCATTTTATTCCATACAAATGTTCCTAGTCTTATAAGCTGCTAGGCTATCCCTGGGACATTATGTCGGTACAATGTAGCTTCTCATGTAGTAAACTACTTTTCCCCACATTTTTGTAGCTTAGCTCACTACATTTGTAATGGTGGTAGCTTTAGTGTAGTGAAGCTTAATTTATGGTTGAGTAGCTGATAGCTTAGCTCACTACATTTTACAAGTAGCTTGCCCAACACTGGTGTGTGAGTGACAATGGTAGGTGTGCTCTGCGAAATCTTCGCAGTCAATGTTACAATGTATCTTGCAGTATACAGCGACCGTGTTTTAACGGTTTTCTTCGATAGCAGACTAGACTACTACACGACAATGCCTAAGAGAATGTGCACGCGCATGACGTCACACATAGTGTCCCGGTTTTAGACTCTGGAAATCTGGTCACCCTACCTATGCACAATGGTTACTGTCACATGCTACATGCTACATGTCACATGCTACATGCTAGCAGAGGTGTTGCTTGCCAACAGGCAACAAAGGCAACTGCTTGGGGCCTCCAGGCTTCTACAGGACCTTGAAGGACTGACAACCTTCAAGTTACAGTGGTGGCAATGCAGTTTTCAGCAACAGGGGTGAATTTAAACATTGCTAAAATTAAAGATCTTATGTCAAAACAAGATTTACAAAAACTTGTACATGCTTTTATTTCCAGTAGGGTTGATTACTGCAATGACCTTTTCACAGGCCTTCCTAAAAAGACCATCAAACAGCTTTAACTGATCCAAAATGCAGCATCAAGGGTTCTTAAAAGAACAAAAAGATCTGACCACATCTAATTTAAGGTCCCTGCACTGGCTCCCAGTAAGGTATAGAATTGACTTTAAGGCTTCTTGTGTTTAAAACATGGAATGGGATGGGACCGAATTACCTATTGGATATGTTTCAGTTATATGCACCAACTAGGTCTCTGAGATCCCATCAGAAAAATATGTTGGTAGAACCTGCTGTTAGAACAAAATGTGGTGAAGCAGCTTTCAGCTGCTATGCTGTTGAGCTCTGGAACCATCTTCCAGAAGACATCAAAAATGTTCCTACTGTTGGTAGTTTCAAATCTAGACTTAAGACCAAACCGATTTAAACTAATTTTACATATATCTTTTTTTATCTTTTCAGATGATTCAGATGGCTCATTTATACTTATTTTATGTGTTCATATGCTTTTATGTCTTTTATTTACCACATACCTATTTTACTTTTATGCTTTTACACTTATTTTATCTTTCATGATTTTATATATTGTCTCTTGCTTTGATTCTTGTTAAGCACATTGAACTGCCATTATGTATGAATTGCGCTATACAAATGAACTTGCCTTGCCTTGCCTATGCCTACAGACTCTACAATCGCCTCCGCATGCTAAGTCACTCAACTGTTCCAGAAATTACCCAAGACATTACTTGACATCTTCCAACTGAATAAAATACACACACATTTCTGCCCATCATATATAGCCTATATACCGCAAGCAGATGGTGCAAAGGCTTCAGCTGACGACGATTAAATCTGCAGTGGTAGGTGAGGTGTGGACCTGTGAAACCCTCATATCTGCCATATCACATTTGGAGCGAAAGTACAACGATTGTACAAGCAGAAACAGCTTAGATATCTCAGTCTGAAACAACCTTCAAAAAATTGTAGCTGTCCTTATTCAACCTGCATAGTCCTCCAGCTGTGACAACAGGAATGGATGAAAAAAAAAATGTTTAGTAGCATCAAAAAAGGATGCAGAGAATGCTGACGCATTCACACTAACACAACATGAGCAACAATGCAGCTCTACTCAGTGCGGCGTTTGTATTCCCTCACTTAGCACAGTTTTATGTGAAGCGGGCTGATGGTGTACATTTTATCCTTATGTATGCTCCTTGGGGACCGAGGAGGGCTTTGCATTAGTGTTCTTAGCACCCCACCCCGCTCCATTGGGTTTGCCTCCATGCCACACCTGAATTAACATAGAAACAAAGTTGAATTATAACCAAGTTTGTCAATCCCAGCCCAACCTTGTCACGCATTCCTTCTGCCTGTGCACTTAACACAGGTGATTTGACCCATTTGAGAAAATGGTTGAATCAAACTCGTGGTGGCAGGGTTCTTACTTTCTGAAGCCAGGATTTAGGCTACACCTCTTATCAGAACACATAAGCTGCTCTGGAATCGTACAACTGCAGCCGTAGTTGTTGTACAACAGCCACTTTGCCGCAGCATTATCCCAAAACACTACCAGACTGGTTGCAGCTCCAGCCCCTTTGGAACAGCGCAACCGGACATGCGGTGTGAAGGCGGCGCTCGCAGTAGCAGTAGCAGTATCAGCAGCAGCGGCAGCAGCCGCAGCAGCACAACGTGCTGCAACACAGCGGGAGGCTGCACCGGATGCAGGAATGCGCATCTGCAGCTGTCACCTGAGCGCCCGCCAACACACTGATAAATGGGCAGAAAACCCCCCACAGCAGAGGCTGACCCCACAACCTTCATCATATGACACTCTCCCGCCTTATGATTAAGCCCCAGTAGCGGAATAGTGCGGCTAGTGTTACACCCTCGCCCTGCGCGTTTCAGAACAGGCCAGGTCAGTCTGGGGGGTTTTGTGGCCGGGATTTCATGATGTTTTTACGGTTTCCTATCCGGTGGATTGTGGTGCTGATAATGGGTTCGCTTTCTCTCCCGCTGTCTCTCTCGCTCTCTCTTGCTCTGAATAGATGGACTTTGAAATCCATATTGGACACAGTATTGATTGGACTGCGTAAGATATTTGCAGGTCAGATTTTGATTACCGAACAAGCTGGGAGGGGAGACTAAGAGCAAGTATAAGCAAGGCTGTATGTGTTTAATCTGTCACATTCACACTGCTATTGGACTGTTATTAGAAAGACCTCAGAAAATTGTTTTGTTGAGAAATACTGCACCCATCTGTCCTGTCCTAACCTTTAATCTTTCTTTATTTCTCTTTGAGTCTCTCTCCCTCTCTCTCTCTTTCTCCCACTCTCTCTCTCTCTGCAATTCCTTCCCATTAATCTTTTTTCTTTGACAAGAACAGATGCTAAGGTGACAGGGAGAGTGACCAAGAGCCAAATCAAGCCTACCATAAGCACACACACGCGTGCGCGCGCGCGCACACACACACACACACACACACACACACACACACACACACACACACACACACACACACACACAAATACTTTCCCTCAAATACAAAAAATGCTGTTGTAAGCATAAAGCTGATAAGGTATTTTTTTGATGTTTTGAGTTTTTGAGTTTTTGAATTGTCACTGTAGGTCAGTTCAGGATGTGTGTGTATATATATATATATATATACTGTCATTATTCAATGACATATAACACCTGAATATAAAGTACTTGACGATTGACTAGAAAAGTGTCATTGCAGTAAAACAAGCAATGTCTTTTGGCTCGAGGAACATCTTTCATTGCCAACAGTAATTAACAAACATAAAAACTTTGAGCTAATCACATCAGGTCATTCTTGCTCACCACTGGCATATCAGACACTGCTCCATTAAATTACTTGATCATCTGTACACAATAAGAAGCAACTACCAGTATCGTACTACACATCAACTGCCAAGTGAACGCTGTTCGTTACTCTTACAGTCTTACAGCATCATTACCTGCTCACACCTTACATTGTGCGTGATTAGTCTGGACATCACAGTAAGCAAATACTCGCATAGGAAGGGGTCGGAGCGAGTATGTACATGCATATGTACACACATGCACACACACACACACACAAACACACACACACACACACACACACACACACACACACACACACACACACACACACACACAAACACACACACACACACACACATACACACACACATACACACACACACACATATAGACATACACATACACACACACACACACACCCACAAGCACGTATACACATGCATGCACGTACATACACACACATACACAAACACACGCACACACACACACACACAAAAGCAGGTATACACATGCATGCACGTACATACACACACACATACACACACATACACACACACACACACACACACACACACAAAAGCAGGTATACACACACACACACACACACACACACACACAAAAGCATGCATACACATGTATGCACGTACATACACACACACATACACACACACACACACACACACACACCGATCCGATTGCTGAGATGGCTTTCTTGCAATGGTATGGAAATGGTATGCTGAAATGGTCATATGATCCATAGGGAGAGGGCAGTCGGTGACCCCTGACCCACTGAGGGGGCCGGAGCAGGCCATTATGACATCACGATCAATCCATCAGTCCTCGCCATCTCTGTTTCATTACTGCAGAGCCAATTATGAAAGCAAAAATTATGAGAGCAAAAATTCAGATGTCCGTTTTGCACCAATACTATTACAAAAACACGACCACAAACCACACTTTGTGAGAGATGCTTTGTAATGTTTTTTCATCACTGTCCTGACTCTCTATCATATCATATCATAGCTCTATCATAACATCATTCCACCAAATGCTACATATTAGCATAGGGATTCATCCACACACTTTCCCACTGCTCTCTGATACGTGCGCCCAAAGGAGAGGAGAACAGGAAGACAGGAGAGGATCCAATTTCAGTGATTCAGCAGAAAAAAAAAATCTCTCACAGCCAGCCACCCCCAACCCATCAGTGCATGCACATACAGACACACACACGTACAGATACACACATACACACACACTCACACACACATACACGCACACTCACACACACATACACGCACACTCACACACACATACACGCACACTCACACACACATACACACACACTCACACACACATACACGCACACTCACACACACATACACGCACACTCTCACACACATACCCGCACACTCACACACACATACACGCACACTCACACACTCACACACACATACACGCACACTCACACACACATACACGCACACTCACACACACATACACGCACACTCACACACACATACACGCACACTCACACACACATACACGCACACTCACACACACATACACGCACACTCTCACACACATACACGCACACTCACACACACATACACGCACACTCACACACACATACACGCACACTCACACACACATACACGCACACTCTCACACACATACACGCACACTCACACACACATACACGCACACTCACACACACATACACGCACACTCACACACACATACACGCACACTCACACACACATACACGCACACTCACACACACATACACGCACACTCTCACACACATATATGCATGCATATGCACGCGCGCACACACGCTGCTTTAAGTGGCTATGGTATATTAACTGCAAAATGCGCAGCTCTGCTTATTTCCCCATATAGGGGAGAAGATGAAGTAATTACAGAGAGGAGAGGGACTGAGTGATAAAGAGAATAGTAAGGGATGTGATGAAGAGAAGAAATATAGGCAGTCTCATATATACGCTCACATATGTGAAGTCAGATTTCTTAAATATCATATCATGTTGCATCATGCATGAGTGTTGGTACAGACTTGCAGTCGGTTCAGTGGATTCCTCTACCATGTTTCTCACACTCTCGGTCCTTGTCCATGTGTTTGACGCAAGCAGATACACAGTAAGAGGTGTGTCTGTGGGTGAGTGTGTGTGTGTGTGTGTGTGTGTGTGTGTGTGTGTGTGTGTGTGTGTGTGTGTGTGTGTGTGTGTGTGTGTGTGTCCGCATGAGAGTGTTTGATGCAGTGATGGCTTAAAGCAGCAAGGGAAAGCAACAGGAAACACACAGGGCCATCTGGAGCATACACACACACGCACACGCACACACACACACACACATACACACACACACACACACGTGCGCCTGCACACTTAGACACACATACTGTACACACGCACCCACACTCAGACACACACACATATACATGCACACACACACAAATACACCCACACACTCTAACATACACACACATACACGCACATACACACACACACACACACACACACACACACACACACACACACAAATACACCAGCACACTTTGACACACGTATACACGTGCGTGTACACACGCACATGCACACACACACACATACACACACACACACAAATACACCTGCACACTTTGACACACGTATACACGTGCGTGTACACACGCACATGCACACACACACACATACACACACGTACGAAAAAATCCACATAAAGATTTTACGACTGGAGGCTTGAATATAGACATGGAGCAGAGCAGAAGACAAAGACAGGGAGGCAAACAGATGAGAGCGATATTGGAAAATAGAAAGTGAGAGAAGCTATTATCTGGCAAAGAATCATGCCAATATCAGCATGGTGTGACTGCTACTAATAGCAAATGCTCACAAACACACACACACAGTCACACACACACACACACACACACACACACACACACACACAGTCACACTCACACACACAAACAAAAAATCCTATCCAAAGCTATTTAACAATAGCGTTTCAGAAGCTGGTCCCAACAAAAAAAAAAAAAAATTGGCTGCTAAAATAAAACACAACAAGCCGTTCCAGCAAGGGGAAGAAAATGTGGCCAGAGCAGATCGCTAGAGAGATGATGTCATCAGAAACTCTGCAGTGTGAACAGCAGGGGGCACCACGTTAGCGCTGAGACCCTTCCACTACAGAGGAGCAAGACTGAGCGTGTGCGAAGCGTGTGTGCAATCTGTGTACATGACTTTGTGTGTGTGTGTGTGTGTGTGTGTTTTATCAATAGCTTGTCGAACTCCTTAACACTCAGACACACTTGTTGTCTGTCTGTCTGTCCTTCTGTCTGTCTGCCTGCCTGTCTGTCTGTCTCTCTGTCTTTCTCTCTCTGTCTGTGTTGATTGAAATAATTGATATTGACCCTGCTCTCTCTCTCTCTCTCTCTCTCTCTCTCTCTCTCTGTGTGTGTGTGTGCGTGTGTGTGTATGTGTGTGTGTGTGTGTTTCTGTATGCAGTCGATGTACACTGCGGCACGCCACTGCCACCCAGCAGAGGGGCCAGTTCAACTGGAAAGCAGGAGAAACGGATAGAGTGAAAGGAGCCCAGAAAGACAGATAGGAAGAGAGTAGGATTGAGAGACAAATAAATGGACATATACATTGATAATAGGTTGTGTCGTAAACATTTGTAAAGATGGTGACTATGGCTGTAGGGCCACACATGTAGGTACAGTGGGGAGAAAATAAGAAGAATTTGTGTGCACGGTCACAAAACAAACATCTGGTGAGACAAGATTCTAAAAATCCTAATAACCACATCTACAGAGACTATTGTAGACATCTGTAGAGACAAACACACATGTAGACAATCATTGACACGCACACACACACACACGCATGCGCGCGCCCAGATACAGGTATAAATGAAGA
>CM050217.1:26922500-26925000 GCA_027475355.1 Coilia nasus
AGAAGGAATAATGGCCAACACACCAATATGCAGCAGAGATGGTTCATTCAACACACACACACACACACACACACACTAACACACACACCCTCTCTTAATTTTTTGATGACTTCTGTTCATTACAGGCTGACGTATAACTGTTTAATCATTCCCAGACATGTCAAGCTTGGCATTTATGATGGCAGCAAAAATAAATACATGAACAAACAAATGAAGACAAACAAAGTCAGTATAAAATATAGTAGCACTTTATAATAAATACTGCCTATGAAGCATTAATTAGTCATTTGTTAACCCTTAGTCTTGTTAACCATTATTCTTCTATTATATCTCATTGGTAAATTATTATAAACATATCTACATCAAATTGTTTCTTTGCCTTCTGTCTTTCTATCTATCGTTCACTCTGTCTCCTTTAGCATGTGTATACAGGTTTATAAATCATTTACTACTGAGAAAAAATGTTATAGCAATGCTTAACAAATCATGAACAAAGTGTTAGGTGAACAAATGCGAAATAAATGCTTCATAGGGTGAAGCTTTTGTAAAGTGCTACCTGGAATGGCACTTTGCCTATCTGTATTCAAAACACAACATATGTCTGCCTCTCCTTTTTCAGCCTCCTCTGCAACACATTGTACCTGTTACAAACTGCATATAAAGCTTTTGTTGTTAACATATAATAATGCATCACAAGGTGTCCGTATATCAGAAAGTTAATGCACGTTCGAGGTGGTATGCCGTTACGAACACTGTGAAGTCCATTATCCCACTTATACCACAGTTACCACACTAGTCTGATGTTAATTTCAGGCATTAGTTCCATGCCTTTGATTGTCAAGCTAGCTATCCAAAGTCCTGTTAAACCTTGCTTGCCAAAGTTGCGTTAGAGAGTCCAAATGCAGCTTGACAAGCACTAAAAGCCGATCTCAGATAACATCTTGCAACGCTGTGTTCTTCCATATCCTTGCCAAAGCGGCCTCATCTTTACTGTTTATTTACAGTTCATCACAAACTTGCCGCATTGATACATAAATGTGATACGGTCGAAAAGCATAGGTGTGCGTATATAGAAAATTAATCACCATTCTAAAGAGCGCATTACAATGTGAAATTGAAGGAAGCGGTGGTATAACATAAAGTTGTCAAATACACTGAAGGTAAACAAAGCCGATAGTTCTTGCCGGAGAGTAGCAAGGCATAGGCAACAGTAAATAGCAGCTTAATAATGGATGCGTGTTTGGGCTTTATGAAACGATTGGCCCTATCTTCAGGTTCACAGCAAAAGACAGACAGTAATTTGTAACTATCTTGGGTCTGTAGTGTAGACCCCACAGGACTACTGTCTGCATTAAATAATGCCACTGCACCAACCGAGCAGGAAAACTAATAGCTCTCTTATCATTCCCTCTCAGGGTACGAGCACTTGTGTGGTAGATACTGAGAGGGAGAAAAGGATGATGATGTACAGTATGTAGGAGTTATGGGAGGTGGATAAAACAGAAATGCAAACAGAGATTAAAACTGACAACAAGGGGATGAAGTTGCATAAAACGGAAACAGAAGAATATTATGGGTGTAATGGGGAAAAAACAAGTTAAAGATTTGACAATGCTAATTTGTCCAGCGCAATGCTGCCAACTCTAACACAACAGCGGTTAACCTTGCCTTGCCTCCTACCTCAGAAAGATGAAATGACAGCAGTAACGAGAGATCAGATCAATGCTGGGATCTGTTGACCATTCATACACAAACACAAGCACACACACGCACGCACACACACACACACACACAGATACACACACACACACACAGATACACACACACACACACACACACTTCCTTCAAAGGTAATGATTACCATGGATGTTAGACATGTATAGACATGTATAGGATTCCATACTCCAGCATTATTTTGCATACACAACAAAACGACTTGTAAATGTGATACACAATCTTTACACTTTGCCTATACCACACTCTTCACATGCATGCTCACACACAGACACACACACACACACACACACGCACGCACACACACACACACACACACACACGCACGCACGCACGCACGCACGCACGCACGCACGCACACACACACACACACACACACACACACAGAGACACGAAATTCATTCTGAACACATAAATCCATCAGTGCTGATGTGACACAATCAATACATTGACCAAAGCAGCATATCCTAATATGACTCCATGATCTTGTAAAAGGCTTTTAATTGAAGTCCGTTGCTGCCTAAATACCTCTGGAGTCTGATCTACTGTACCATGGATGGAATGTGAGCATATACTGTACATTCTTACATACAGAGGCAGAATGCAGGGGCACAAAATGAGCTTACGGATAGTGTGGTACTTAATGTAAGGGGTAATGGCCCTTACAATGTCCCGTTATATGACCATTTCTGGTGAGGTGCAAGCCAAGAACTACACGTAATTTCCTCAGCCAAGTCATGCTGCTGAGTGCAAATCATCCACACAG
>CM050217.1:26935000-26947500 GCA_027475355.1 Coilia nasus
AAGTGATGATGCACCCTTATCCTAACAGAGGGCTATATATATATATATATATATATATATATATATATATATATATTACAATTGAGTCTAGATGTCAGCAGGACTGCTGTGGCCATGATGTAAAGTGGAACATGAACAATTATTTTAAAAACTGCTTTGGAAATGTGCTGCATCTGCATATAAGTGAATATGCTATTTTTAATATTGCTGTAAGAGTAGAACGTTGTTCAGCTAGTATTAAAAGTATTTCAAGTCTTGGCATGAAATGTATACAATATGACTGTATCCAAAACCCAAACACGATAAAGAGCTGTATATTTACGAGCTGTACCACTTGCTTAGTCAGATGACAACTCAACTCTGGAGCCAAGTGTGGCCTGCAGATCTGTTAACCAATCGCATATCAACAGGGAAGAAAGCAATCCCCCACCTGAATGAATCAATGTGGCAATTACCCCGTACAGTGCCAGTGAGAGTCACTGGGCCAGGGATCTAAACGATTCTGAACCTCAGGCTCTCCAGCGGGAAAACAAATCTCCTCCATTCCATTTGCTCTCCGTCCTCATACACACATCTTTATCCTTATCCTTACACATCTCCTAGTCCTCATACACACACATCTTTATCCTTACACATCTCCTAGTCCTCATACACACACATACACACACATCTTTATCCTTACACATCTCCTAGTCCACACACACACACACATACACACACATCTTTATCCTTACACATCTCCTAGTCCACACACACACACACATACACACACATCTTTAGCCTTACACATCTCCTAGTCCACATACTGTACACACACATACACACATCTTTATCCTTATCCTTACACATCTCCTAGTCCACATACACACACATCACACACACATCTTTATCCTTACACATCTCCTAGTCCACATACACACACATTTTTATCCTTACACATCTCCTAGTCCACACACACACACATACACACACATCTTTATCCTTACACATCTCCTAGTCCACATACACACACATACACACACATCTTTATCCTTAAACATCTTCTAGTCCACATACACACACATCACACACATCTTTAGCCTTACACATCTGCTAGTCCACATACACACACATCACACACATCTTTATCCTTACACATCTCCTAGTCCACACACACACATCACACACATCTTTATCTTTACACATCTCCTAATCCTCATACACACACATCACACACACATCTTTATCCTTACACATCTCCTAGTCCACATACACACACATTTTTATCCTTACACATCTCCTAGTCCACATACACACACATCACACACATCTTTATCCTTACACATCTCCTAGTCCTCATACACACACATCTTTATCCTTACACATCTCCTAGTCCACATACACACACATCACACACATCTTTATCCTTACACATCTCCTAGTCCTCATACACACACACATACACACACATCTTTATCCTTACACATCTCCTAGTCCACATACACACACATCACACATCTTTATCCTTACACATCTCCTAGTCCTCATACACACACACATACACACATCTTTATCCTTACACATCTCCTAGTCCACACACACACACACATACACACACGTCTTCATCCTTACACATCTCCTAGTCCACATACACAGACCACAACATTACTCATACTCTAATGCTTCTCTCTTTCCATGTATCACTGATATCAGCCTTAACTCTCTTTCTTACATGTGTTATCATATCATATCTCATATCATATCATATCATATATCATGTCTATCATATCATATCATATCATATCATATCATATTATATATCATATCACGTCATAGTATAATATTATTTGATACATGATGTAATGCTGGACATTTGAAATGAGTAGCTCTGTGGTATGCCATATGAAGATATGTGATATGATATGTGATATGATATTGGACACTTCTGCTTAGCCTTATGAAAAAAAGTGATATGACATATGATATAGTATGATATGATACTGGACACTTGATAGTTGATAATGCGAGTTTTGCAAACACCATTAACGGAGCTCAGCGTTCTTCACAGATGTCCGGCTGTTCACTCAGAGGCCAAGAAGGGACCCAGAAATGTTTACACTGCAACACAGACAATCCATGAAGATGCAAATGAAGTTCTGAATGCCTTTCCAACTCGCGTTAGATTGGCAGAGGGATTGAGAAGAATGTGGTGACACTTCTGTGCCTGTCCAATAAACGGTCTAGCTCCACTGACACCCCTCTGTTGTACCTGCAGACCGCCTGAGCTCTTGTGATGGCCAAATGAGGCGTAGGTGGCTCGGGTTAAGGGGTGGATAATTGGGAGGATTGCCTACACCTGGACAGGTGTAGGTACATAAGGACACCTTATCCCGTCTTTTGTTAGCTTTTGCTCACCTTAGCTAACCTTTTTTCACTGACACACCACACAAAACAGACATTGCTACTTACTGACATCCGCCACACACACATTCATACATTTTCCCCCCTACACATTTTTTTCCTGAATTTTCCCTGAACTTGGAACCAGTTTGTTGTGCCTCCTTTATGTTTCGTTGGTGACGAGCCAGGCGTAACATCCACCCTGAGATTAGCGTTGACAGTTCAGTTATTGAACTTCGGGGGTAAGATGCTCAAAAGGAAAGAATGGCTCTACAAAAAGGCACTCTTACTCAAGGGAAAAATGCAATTTCAAGGCCATGTCACAGTAAGTGTTCTTTTTATTGAATTCCTGCATGAAATTATTCATGCCACTCCTCCCCACCCCATTCCTGTGTCTGTATTCACATGGCCTGGGTCCCTCTGTCACTCTGCCCCCACACCCTATGTCCCATCTTGCACTATGGTGCATCTCCCAATGTCATCAAGCACATGGACATCGCATGGACTGTTACTGCCAAATGTTAGTTTGGCTATAACAAAGGTAAAAAAGAGGTGTGTGTGTGTGTGTGTGTGTGTGTGTGTGTGTGTGTGTGTGTGTGTGTGTGTGTGTGTGTGTGTGTGTGTGTGTGTCTCCATTTTGTGTGTGTGTGCGCGCGTGCATGTACGTGTGGGAGAATGAATGAATGTTTGTGTGTGTGTGTGTGTGTGTGTGTGTGTGTGTGTGTGTGTGTGTGTGTGTGTGTGTGTGTGTGCATGTGTGTGTGTGTGTGTCTCCATTTTGTGTGTGTGTGTGCGCGTGCATGTACGTGTGGGAGAATGAATGAATGTTTGTGTGTGTGTGTGTGTGTGTGTGTGTGTGTGTGTGTGTGTGTGTGTGTGTGTGTGTGTGTGTGTGCATGTATGCCAGAGAGAGGGAAACAACGTCACTTTGCTAATTCATCTTTTCTCCACAGGTAAAGCAGCCCTGGGGGACCTCTCTCATTAACTCAGCTAATTTAGTCGCACTCTCCACCGGATACACCCCACGTACCTTGCCCTGTGTCTGATAGAGGCGACGCTGCCTCCTGGCACAACAAAAACACAGCTTCTAAATCAGCCTCTTTTCAACTCACCCACCCCTACCCTCACACACGCACACACACATTCACACACACACATATCCACCCGTGACGTCGCACAGTGCCGTCACTCAGCGCTCGTCAGCCGGAACCAGATGAGTGTCGGTGCTAATGGAAGGTAAGCTTGGGGAGTAATGGAGTCTGGCGTGAGGGTGCTGAAGGATGTTAAGTGCAAAGCGTAGTCCAAGTATGGACGGAAATCCTGCCAGGGGTCTGAAAAATTCAGCGTGACATCCAACCAATTGACCAATAAATCCACACCAACACCAACAACATCAGTGAAGTAGGGGACCTCGTGGATGAAATAAATGGCCATATATTTACATTTTTCTTGTGGTGTTTTTCTGGGAGCTATTAAACAGTGTTTTTTTATTTTATTTCAGATTTTCTCATGTAATGGTTTCGTGTTGTACTGATGCACTGTCAGACTCCACACAGCAGTTTTCAGTTTTTTTCCGATCTTCTACTCTAGTTAAATTAAGGATAACTGTCACCCAGAGTAGAGTGGCAAAAATAATAATTATACATCATACATGTCAAAATTATTGGCTCCAAGTGGCAGTGAAGGCAGATTGGTGTGCACACATGAGGCGCTAAGTTGTGTACTGAACAAATAATTCAGTGTCCACATGTGGTTGTTTCAGTTAAGATCCTGAATCACCTTGTCATTTATTCATCTACCCACAATGCAGTCGCTCCAGCTATGAATGTTTAAGATGTTTGTGCTGCAGAGGACCATTTGAGAAGCAACCTTTGCCATTTTTTTTTAAAAAGATCCTTCCTGTTTGTGTCTTTTTTAAATCGCCCTTCACAGCAAATAACTAATTCATACCTAATGATTTCAGCATTTCAGTGTGGCAGCTAGGAGCTGGGAGCATTCATTGTGAAATAACTGTTTTCCTGCTGCTTCCTTTATTTTGGAATTAATGGCATACAGACAGTGCAGCTGGCTAAAGAGCCGCTTCTCTCAGCCTCCATATTTGCTGTCATCCCCCTAACACATCAATGCCCCCACCACAGGGCCCAGCATGTGTGATATTGAGCCACACACACACACACACACACACACACACACACACACACACACACACACATACACACAGGCACTCACTGATGCACACACTCGCACACGTGCACACATATACAGTCTCTCACTGCATTGCAGCACAGGCAGCCCAGCGACCAAGCTCAACACAGCCTGCAGTGCCCCCTATTGGTCATATCTGGATATTGCAGCCACCTTAGGGCAGACAGCACAGAAGCCAATCTCGAGACAAACACACACATGCACACGCACACACACACACACACACACACACAGTGCCACTTTCAAACCTTGTGGACCCTTTGTCCCTTTTGCAAGCTAAGAGTGATAGTAATTTGGGGTAGTTTGTGGTGCTAATTGTTGCAGCTTTTCCTCCTCAGATATCAATACAAGGGCTAAGAGCTCTTCTGAAGGAGGAAGTGATTTGTTCTGTGTGTGTGTGTGTGTGTGTGTGTGTGTGTGTGTGTGTGTGTGTGTGTGTGTGTGTGTGTGTGTGTGTGTGTGTGTGTTTGCCCGATTGGCAAGCCATCCAAGGATGATGTCTCATATTAATTCCCTTCACACTCTTGCAGTGGGTGTGTCTGTGTGTCTGTCTGCCTGCCCCTGTGTGTGTCTGTCTGCCTGCCTGCCTCTCTGTCTGTCTGTCTGTCTGTCCCTCTCATTTTAACCTTGGGATAAGATTCCTCCCCTCCTCTTATCTTGCAGCAAGCAGCGAGCGAACAACACGTTCCTGAATTCTCTCACTGACTTCACTCTCACCGTGTTTAAATCAGACTGCCATCTGTATTTGCCGGCCAACTCTTAAAGCAGAGATGCCTCTGCCCAGGCGGCTCCTGCCCAGGGAAAGCAGCGTTCTGGGTGTGTGCGGAGCCGACCGGCGGGAACGCGGCCAGAGATTGGTGCCCCGTCAGGGGCCGACCGGCGGGAACGCGGCCAGGGATCGGTGCCCTGTCAGGGGCTGCCCTGTGGGGGAGAGCCTGGAGCTTTGGCAGCTCCAGCGGAGATAGGGAGGAAACCAATTGGGAATGCCATATGCCACAGAACAACCAAGGACAGGGCGTAGGTGTATGTGTCTGTGTGTGAGTGTGAGTATGTGCATGTGGGTGAGGGAGAGAGAGAGAGAGAGGAAGGGTGAGACAGAGTAAGATAGAGTCATAGGGGGAGAGAGAAAGGGGGGGGGGGGGTAATGTGTCACCTATTAAATATAGTTTTTGGAACTGATTCTGAAATCATTTTCATATATTAGAAAAGATAAAATGTGTGAAAGTCAGTATAGGCCAAAATACACGCTGGTCAAATGAATTAGTGTGCAAGCACATGCGCAGACACACACATACACACACACACATATACATATACACACAGGCACACACACACACACACACTCACACACACATACACACACATATACACACAGGCGCACACACACACACACACACACTCACACACTCACACGCACAAACACACAAACATGCACACACACTTCTCTACCTGCCAGAAAGGCATGCTGCTTGTCTAAAATAGAATAGAATAGCTACATCCAGAACTCTGGGAAGGTCATAGGTCAGTGCTATCCTATTTAGAGCCGAGTATCGACTATTCACCAGTGGGCTTCGTGTGCCAAGAGCAGAGTCCTCTAGAATGGCTGTGACAGCGTAATCTCTCAGCCATGTCTCTTATATTATTTTGTGTGGGCCCAGTTTGATTTGTTGTGATTTGACCTAAAGAGCCAGTGATGTACAGCAGAATACCTGGGATCTCACATCTGACAGATTAGTTAGTTAGCTCATTTATTTGTTTACATTTTGTTGATTAATTACTGGGGATTTATTTTTGAAGCTTATCAGATTAACAGTTTTTTTGACTGCATAAAAATAAGTGTATGTCAGTTTTGATTACACTACCTCATATAATATCATAATGCTTTTGTTTAGTTTTTTCTTTTTGATTTTTTTGGAAGTTAGCAGAGTATTATTGTTAATAATGTGGTGTTCTACAGTATTCTATTGACCTTTGGGCAAAAGTGTCCCCCAAATACTATAACTGTAACTGTAATTGTATATTATACCAAATACTATAACTGTAACTGTAACTGTAGGTGATGCAGAAAAAACACCTGGGTTCAAGGTACAACAATGGCGGCATACTAGAGCTATCCAAGGGACCTAAGGGTTGCACAATCACAATTCTGCCCTACAAAGGCTACTATGTGCAGTAACTATGTGAACACTGAAACTGAGAAAAATGCCTTTAAATTTCCAGTCCAAACTCAGTGTTGACAAAATATGTAGTTACAGGCAGGATTGAATTAAGACTCATAATACTGCTGAAATCAGTTGTGTAAAAACTTTCAGTGTGGAACTACTTGACTAACTGATCTGATGAGGAAAATTGTTTAAAGGACTGGGCTCTAAATTATAGTTTGTATTAGCTGCACAAATTACCTGCATAGATTTTTTTAAATGTCATTTTGTGCTTGTTCAATTGTCTATGCAGGTTACAGTTCAATATTTCTCTATTTAGGGTGTAATTGATTTTCAATGACTATGCAGCTTTTTAAATTAGGCTATTACAGTGCTGGTGTAATATCTGGACTTTATAAGAATGTGTTTTTTAAAATAGCTTAATTTATCTCCCTTGACAATAGAATTATCTTTTCTGATTGGCTGCTGAGATGGGAATTAACTTTGTATAACTGGCTACTTTTGAAGTAGATCTCAAGATTTTGCACTTATGGTAACTATGACTATATCAAATTAACAGTTAAATGCTCTACTTTTCCTAAGGGATGCTATAAAGTATAAAGTACCAAATCAACCATTTATTTTGGTGGTTTATGCATATAAAATTAGATCATAAATACAAACGGGTGAAAAAATAATGACTTGGTGGAGGCAACTCAACTCCTCTCCGCATCGCATTACTTAAAAAACACATTCTGGGTGATCAAATTCCAGAATCTCCAGCAGCATCTATTACACATACTGTGGTAGTTCCCATCTTAGGACCTAAAGGGAGTAGATTAGATTAGATTAGATTCAACTTTATTGTCATTACACATGTATAAATACAGGTAACGAAATGTCGTTTAGCATCTAATCAGAAGTGCAAGAGCAGCAAGTGCGATATGTGCAGTATATACAATATAGACAGTAGTGAATTATGTACAATAAGTAGGGCAGTATGAACATGTGGGAGTACTTTGTTGTTAAACTTTGTGGGGGATATAAACAGATGTGCTATAAACAACTATATATAAACAGATGTGCTATAAACAACTATACAGTAGAGCTATTAATATATATGATGGGCTATGGACAAGTATACAGTTATGCTATAAATATATAAGTTAGTAAATATGCAATGTATGAACAATATGTACAAGATATATACCAGATGAACTATAACACAGAGATATACAGGAGATATACAGTATTGACAATATACATTTTTGTTTTGGGGTGGAGTGCCAATGGATGTGGGGATTGGGTAAAGTTCACTGACATTGGGAGAGATGGAGAGGTGAAGAGGGACGGGGCGTGGAGGTAGTGGTAGTGGTGTCATGGTAGGGGGAGAGAGTGGTGGCGTAGTAGGAGGACAAGGAGGTTCAGCGGGGGGTAGAGTTCAGGGGGTGTGAGTGGTGGCATGGAGGGGGGGGCATGGTAGGGGGCGAGAGCATCCTGACCACCTGCGCCACAGCTCAGCATGGGAGCTGCGTAGTGGCGTAGTGTGAGGACATGGAGGTTCAGCGGGGGGTAGAGTTCAGCAGGGAAACAGCTGTAGGAAAGAAACTGTTCCTAAACCTGCTGGTTTTAGTCCGAAGGCTCCTGAAGCGCCTTCTGGAGGGGAGGAGCTGGAAAAGTCTATGATTGGGGTGCGAGGGGTCCTTCAGGATGCTACGAGCCCTGCGTAGGCACCGCTTTCTCTGGACATCCTCGATGGCAGGTAGTGGGGTCCCTGTGATGCGTTGGGCGGTTTTCACCACCCGCTGTAGTGCTTTCCGGTCAGCGACAGAGCAGTTCCCATACCACACTGTGATACAGTTGGTCAGGATGCTCTCAATCGCACAGCGGTAGAAGTTGCCCAGGATATCGGCAGACAGGTGGTTCTTCCTCAGTGTCCTCAGGAAGAAGAGCCGTTGGTGAGCCTTCTTGACCAGGCTGGAGGTGTTAGTTGTCCATGATAGGTTCTCTGAGATGTGAGTTCCCAGGAACTTGAAGCTGGAGACACGTTCAACAACCATTCCATTGATGTGGATAGGAGTGTGTGTGTCTCCAACCTATTGTTGGTGATGCATGTCACCATTGTCACCTGTCCCCACACCACTACACAAATGAAAATTGTTTTGTTCACGGCCATTGTCTTGCAGATTCCTTTGACTATATATTGCCACGTTGTGTACTGAGCTCTCTTTTCCTCCATCTATGTTTGCTCTTCATCTACCCTTTAAAAAGTGCTGCTTAGAACCAAGTAAAAAAAATACTGCAAGGATCCTTTCACGGTTATTGAACTTAACAATGGCATATATGCTCCATAACATACATGGCATTGACATATCATTGTAACCATGCAGTTACTGTAATTTACTCTTGTTGGTTTAAGTACATTCTATACTTTACTTTTTACCATGTAGGGTCTGATGTATCACATCTAAACTGCTTAGACCCATTCTTATATGATATTTCTTCAGCGTGATTTTGGCCTTTCTTCTCCCCATTTTGTTAAACTTGTTTGTACCTATATTGTCACAGAGGTATGTGTACAACATCACAAAATGAGAGAGAGAGACGGAGGGAGAGCAAGAGGGAGAGCGAGAGGGAGAGAGAGGAGAGAGAGAGAGAGAGAGAGAGAGAGAGAGAGATTGGCATTAAATATACAAAAAAGATCCCTAAAGTTCTGGACACATCTAAAATTCAGTGCAGAAGACACCATAAAGTTTCAAGCATATAAAATCCAAGAGGTCAGCCCTGATACCAGTCCCCTCAGTCAGTTGGTTCTGAAGTTAACTAACCCATCTAACACACTAACTTACCCATCAACCTCAGACCAACCCTGCTGTCCAAAGTCAAATCAAAATAAAACAAATTATGAATCAATGCAAGAATACCTATCTGGAACATTGGGACAATCAAACCAAATCACAATCCAAATTACAATGTTATTTAACACTAAAAAGAATTGGCAGAGTATCTCTACACAGTCAGAGATACAAAGCAGAGACAGATCCTTACCAAGTACAGGCTGTGACCACAGTCTAGCCATAGAGAAAGGGCGTTAAAAAAAAAGCATGGCTGCCAAGGGATCAGCAAATCTGTGGTCACTGTACGACTGGTGAAGTTGAGACTGAGATGCACTTTCTGCGTCACTGTCCAAAATATGAAGAAATTAGGGAACAATATTTTCCAATATTTGCAAAAGATATACCAAATTTTAGCTTCCAAAATAATAATGAAAAATTGGCTCACATTTTTGGAGAAAGACAAAATTGTAACGTAGCAGCAAAATATGTTGCAGCATGTCATACCCTGAGGGACAATGAGAGTAACTTGTTGTTGATGTTGTTGTTGATTTTAATGCTCTTATCTCATTAATACTTTATTCATGTTAATGTTACTGTTTTTGTAAGCTTTGGCAACACTGATATACACAGGCATACCAATAAAACAAATTTGAATTGAATTGAATTGAGAGAGAGAGAGAGAGAGAGAGAGAGAGAGAGAGAGAGAGAGAGAGAGAGAGAGAGAGAGAGAGAGAGAGAGAGAGCATCTTGCCTTAAATGATCCTGTTTCCCCTATAGAAGTTGCTGTGAGGTGAAGAATTGATTGATGCTGCAGAGAAGGCTGAGGTGAGTAAGACTGAAGAACTCGGCCTGTGCCAGGAAATATATCGAGCTGGATTGGCTTCTACAAACAGCAATGAAATCAATTCTGTCAAGGTACGTATGGACACTTATGTATTGTAAATCATCAATACGTATCAGTGATAGTTACACGTCCTGCTGTGCTTTCAGCTCACACTGTATAATTTTTGTGTTATGCATGTTATGCCTTATGTTCTGGGCAGATGTTACTGCTGAATTTTCTGACAGACTTAATGACAACTTACGTCAAACAACATCAACTTACAGATAATGTTTGTGAAGAATTACAAAAAAAAACACGCACAGTCTTTAAACAAGGCATTAATTATCTACAGGCAGAAGAACGGAAATTGTGCTCTGTTTCTGTCCTCCCAGCCATATTGTTGAGGATTTTGCTAAATGAGCCCTCAGACACTCATCACCTTTACTTTGCACCTTCCCTGGAGTGAGCCATTGCAGATGAACTGGCCTCAGTTTTGAGCAGTGGGTCTTAGATAACCACAGTGACATACATACTATGTCTATATCTATTTGCTATTACTAATGCAAAAATCATGTCTGTCTTGCATGTTGAGTTGAGTACTGTATGGAAAACTAAATTACAAAATCAATGAACTACACTAACAGTTTTACAGATCAGTTAAAACCACTTGGGTGTTTTGTGTGTGTGTGTGTGTGTGTGTGTGTGTGTGTGTGTGTGTGTGTGTGTGTGTGTGTGTGTGTGTGTGTGTGTGTGTGTGTGTGTGTGTGTGTGTGTGTGTGTGTGTGTGTGTGTGTATGTGTTTGTCATGGTAATGGTCAGTCAAATCAGTAAATGAAAATGTGAATGTCAGCTACACTACTTTATGATGGAATCATGGAGGACAATTCCCATGGGATGCCAAGCCTGAAGGCTGTTGTTACCACCTAATGCCACCTGTGCACCTAACACAGGTGATTTTTAGTAAATAGTTGCCTGATTTGTGTGCTAATTAGGATTAGCTGGCTTAGAAAAATACATTTTGGATGAAATATGTAGCAGGGTTTTTGGTTTTTACTTTCCGAGGCTGGGATTGACACCTCAGGATCACAGGCCTTTACCATGAAGTGTAATTTAAACAATATTACAGGCTACTGTCAACAGACAGTTGACGACAGTCCTGAGCAAATGAAGTTATTGGAGCATGCTCAGTCAGTATCCATCTGTCTGTTCGACTGTCCTCATGCACAAAATGTTCAGAATGATCGGTATTGTGCATGGACGGAGGCCTCCTGCTGACGAGTCCAAATGCTTCCGAGCTGTGCGCCAGGGAACACTACAACCCCTCGGTGTGTTAATGAAGAGAGACAGGGACATGGCAGGAGATCAGCAGCATGTGACAGGAAGAATGACCTCACTTCTTTTGATAATTGGCCGCAGTGAACAGTACTGTCATTTCAGTCTCTGACCACAAGGTGTCTCCCTCCACAACTCACTTGAAAGACTTAGCTGCACTAACCAACATTACAGTAATGTAGACTAGGAGTAAAAATGTGACGGATATTTATTTATTTATTTATTTATTTATTTATTTATTTTGTGCCTGGTTTTGCTTTTAGACCTCAGTACCGTTGTCTACACAATTCACACTGTCTTTTCATATTTTGGCATAATGGAGCATTGCAACACAGAATAATTCAAGATGACACACATCCTGTTGTAGAATGAAAATGAACACTCCGAGTTTCTGGAGGTCTGCTGGAAATGTTTGAACAAGTTGGGGGTGTCTGTAAACAGCCTTTTATCTGTAACCCTCCTGGGGTGGTGGTAAGAAGATAAGGGAAGATCTTGGAATGTGACTTAGGGCAACCTACACACCCCAAAGTTTTAGGGGCACATTAGCAGAGATTAAATTACCCCTTAAGCTCAGAGGATATGTTCTAGCTAACATCGATTTGAGTTAAAAAAAAAAAAAAAATGAAACTAAAAAACGCCTGATGCATCTTTGATTGTAAATGAAAATGTCCGCCTTACTGAAGTTGCTTTAGCTGTCCACTAGGTGGAAATCAATCCACACAAACCTCTTGAGAATGCTGCTGTTTTTGCTTCTGAATCCATATAATACTGAGGTTTTGTCCT
>CM050217.1:26952500-26957500 GCA_027475355.1 Coilia nasus
CGTACACACAGACACACACACACACACGCAGACACACACACACAGACACACACAAACACACACACACACACACACACACACACACACACACAGACACACACACATACACCCACACAGAAACATGCACGCATGTTAACACACATGCGCCCGTGTACACGCACACAAACACACACACACACACACACACGCACCCACACACACACATACACGCGCACACACACACACACACACACACACATACAAATGCAGGACATGAACATATGGCTGGTGACAACGGAGTGGCAGTTTGCTTGTCAAATTAGCAACTTGAAAGGGAGCGGGGGAGGGAGGGGGTCATAAACACAGAAACAGTCGAACATTAAATGAGACAGAGAAGGAGAGACAACGGCGCAGAGGAAGAAGTAAAGAACTGGTATTTAAAACAGCTTACAGCGTTTCATTATTATTGGAACAAGAATGATGCACACACAGAGAGACAGAGAGAGAGACAGAGAGAGAGAGAGAGAGAGAGAGAGAGAAGCAAGCAGATAGACAGAAAGAGAACGGCAGCCAGATAGAGAGAGAGAGAGAGAGAAAGAGAGAGAGAGAGAGAGAACATGTACAAATACTCCTTCTTAGCGTTAGTTGTCATGTGCTGGATTAATATCCAAAGGAAAATCACAGCCTCATTACCTAATGCTGTAATTACGCTCTCATAAATACACGAGCAGCAAACTCACTCTAATTACTGCGGCTACTCTGCACGCTATATCAGGAGTCCACAGGAGAAACGCCATGGTCATAAAATGCAGAAACTGACAAAATGTAATTAGATTTTTTTATTTGATTTTATAAGTAAATGCTATTTTAAAATACTTCTAGATCAAGACTATCCTCGTTTACTGACAGGATTGAATTTGAAAAATCTGGGGTTTCAATGCAACTACCTATAGGGGGGAATAGCTTGAAAAAAAAATATTTTGTGACTATGCCTGTTTTTCGAATGGACTCCTCATATATGTGTGCATGTGTCGGTTTGTATGTCTTGACATGAACGTGGAATAGGAGGGTTTTGAAATCATACCATTTCAGAGTTTACAGATCCAGAGGTGTACTGTTAACTTTTTAGTCCCCACAAACAGATAATTCACTTAAACACCCAAGCACCAACTGTCTCTCATCACTGTGGTAGAGCTAATCATGGTGTGCTAAGTTTGCTTAAATGTGGTTTAATGTTTGAGACTACTGTATTTTGCATATTGTGTGTGTGTGTGTGTGCATGTGTGTGTGTGTGTGTGTGTGTGTTTGTGTACACATGCTCATACATTGGTGTGTGCAGGGCTGCAAGTGTTAAACACAAAGAAGTGTGAGTGCATGGGATTTTATTTTGTCTTTGGACAGATACGTGAGATACGCCTTCAATATGCTGTGAGCAACAGACACTGAACAAACATAATAAAAGTCAGAGTTGTATCAAAAACAATATTCTTCTTCTTTAACAGATCACAGGTGTACAAATATCCAACTTGATGGTAAGTATCCCCCAATATTTTAGCAGGATGAAGTATTTTATATTATTATAAGATGACAAGAAATAACCTTTTTTGAGCTTATTATGATATCACATTTTTTTAATCATTATGATATCATCACATTCTGCTTCACTATGAGGATGTTGTCCAAGTTTATAGATCATTATGATGCCATCCCATTCTGTGGAATTGTTATGACATCATCACATTTTGCTTCACTATGAGGATATTGTCTGAAGTCTTTAGAACATTGTGATGTCATACATTCTGTCACACCATTATGATTTCACACATTATGGACTGGACTTATATTACGTCAACACACTGTAATGCATTTAATGGCAATATGTCCACAAGTATTGTACTGTCATCATATTCTAGAAGGGCCATTAAGAGGTTATTATGTGCAACTTGGCTGTACTCAAAGGTGAAAGGTCAGGGGTCATGAGTGTGTTTCCATCTGGGATACATATTACATCATTCTTAGGTAAAATAAAGGAAAAAATAGTACAAATGACAAGACATCAACAACAGCAATTGCAAGAGCATCAGTAACAATAACAAGAACAATAATAGTAATAACAACATTAATAATAATAATTATAATAATTATAATAAAATGACAGAAAAGCAAAAAAAAAATGCAATAACATGGTCATAATAATATGAAGTACAAAAAAGCTTATATTATTTCTAAAACTATCAGAATAACTTATATAGCTTGTTTTATTTATTAAATAAATCCTTATTTGAAGTAATTTCTGTCAACCCTGGATTTCAAGTCCTATAGACCCATGAAAAAAGTCTCTTGCAGTGAACTATGACACTCTTGAAAAGAACCCGCTACTGCAAAAAATAATTAGGTCTAAGTGTGTGTGTGTGTGTGTGTGTGTCTGTGTGAATGTGTACGCGTGTTGGGAAAAGAGAAAGAGACATGGCAACTTCTTTGTGAGATGTTAGCAGATTCTTAGTTTAGCTGCTCTTCTCACATGCCCACAGCTCTTCTTCTGCTGTGGTTTCATCAACCATGTGATTCAGTCAAAGAGACCCTGCCTTTGCTGGTTCCACTTGCGTTCTGCCTGGCTTCTCTCTCGCCTCTGAGGAATGTCTGGAGATTTGGTAAGGCCTCTGGGACTCGTTGACAGGCAGTGATGTTAAAAGTGTGCCTGCAGCGCTAAGCCTAGGCTGGCTGGAGAGCTTGTGATTGGTCAGGGCTGTTGCTGAGAATATGACGATTGGTGCTTCTTTTACATGGGTGGGACCACCAGGCCAGTCATTGCTGCTGAGAGACAGAATAGGGCATTTTGAGTTCCATATACTGGTACAAAGGCCTTTTGACTTTGTGGTTGTGACTGAGTTTGTGTATATGTGTGTGTGTGTGTGTGCGTGTGCGTGTGCGTGTGTGTGTGTTTGTGTGTGTATTTGTGTGTTTGTTTGACTGTATGTGTATCTGCTTGTGTATGTGTTTGGCTATATGTGTATATGTTGGTGTGTGTATTTAACTGTGTGTGTGTGTGTGTGTGTGTGTGTGTGTATGTTTGTGTGCGTGTGTATTTGTGTGTTTGTTTGACTGTATGTGTATCTGTTTGGCAATGTGTGTATGTGTTGGTGTGTGTATTTGTCTGTGTGTGTATGTGTGTGTGTGTGCGTGCTTGTGTGTAAAACCATGTGTATGTTACCTCTGAAGCTGTTGCCGGCAGAGCTGGGACACACAGGAGAAGGTGAGCCCTGTGGGCGGAGCACTGGGGCAAACGCACTCTTCTGTTTGGCCGAGGAGGAGGAAGAGGCGGGGAAAGAGGAGAATGGCAGCAGAGAGGAGGAGGAGCCTGAGCCTGGGACTGTTGGACTGGAGGGCATCACTGTGACAGCAGGATACATACAGTCAGACAAGACGATAAAAAAACAGTGACCTAAAATCTAAAAGACCTAAAAGTGCTACAATAATCAGCTTTCAGCCATTTGCCTTAAACCCTTTCTGAACATGTAAACACATGCATGTACATGTAAGTGTGAACATTAAGGAGAAATTATGAAAAACATCTGGATAAGTGTGTGATTGTAAGTGGGGTGGAGAGAGGGCGAGACACATCTGAGGTAAGAGAAAATGTCACAGAATACAAGGAAAAGCAAGAGGGAGAGAGAGAGAGACACAGACAGATAGCCAGAGAGCATGGAATGAGTATTTGGACAGACAAACAGACAGACAGACAAACAGACAGACAGACAGACAGACAGACAGACAGACAGACAGAAAGACAGACAGACAGACAGAGAGCATGGAATGAGTATTTGGACAGACAAACAGACAGACAGACAGACAGACAGACAGACAGACAGACAGAGAGCATGGAATGAGTATTTGGACAGACAAACAGACAGACTAACAGACGGACAGACAGACAAACTGACAGGCAGACAGACAGACAAACCGAGAGCATGGAATGAGTATTTGGACAGACAGACAGGCAGACAAACAGACAGAGAGCATGGAATGAGTATTTGGAAAAACAAACAGGCAGACAGACAGACAGACAGACAGACAGACAGACAGACAGACAGACAGAGAATGAGTATTTGGACAGGCAGAGAGACAGACAAACAGACAGACAAACAGACAGACAGACAGACAGGCAGGCAGAGAGCATGGAATGAGTATTTGGACAAACAGACAGGAAGGCAGACAGACAGACAGAAAGGCAGACAAAGAATGAGTATTTGGACAGGCAGAGAGACAGAGAAACAGACAGGCAGACAGACAGACAGACAGACAGACAGCACAGAATGAGTATGTGGCTGCCTACCCCCGTAAGGCGAGGCTGATGGCGAGGCGTTGCTGAATCCCGGTGACCCAGGGACGCCCAGGCTGCTCATGGGGACCGCGCTGTAGCCGCCGCCCATCCCGCCGGCGCTGCCGTAGCCCGACTGCTGGGGCGTGGAGGCGGATGGGTACCCCCGTGGGGACAGACTGCTGGGGTTACGCATGTAGCCTGTGGAGAGAGGCAGCGGGACAGAAGGAGCGGTGGGGGTAGGGGTGGGGGGAAGAGATTAGAACCACAGACAAGTAGGGTGAGGCGAGAACTAAAACTATAATGATGAGCAAATATCATTACATTACACTTAGCTGACGCTCTTATACAGAGCGACTGACAATTATTTACAGGGTTTCAGTCACAGTCCCTGAAGAAGTGTGGGGTTAGATGCCTTGCTCGAGAGCATTTTAATTGCTGTGGGATTCGAAGGACGGGATTCGAACCTGCGACTGTCCAATCCCAAGACCCACTCTCTTACCAGTAGACCACAGCTGCTCTATCATTATTACGAAAGGGGAGAACTAAAACTGTGTAGGCCTAAAGCACCCACTTCCTCCTGAAGTAGTCTGAGTGCTGGACCAAGTAAGCAAAAAGTCAAAGAACAAAACCAGAGTCCGCGACAGTTTTTAATCATGACATTTCAGGCATGTGCCCTTCATCAGCTGTAACATTCATGCAA
>CM050217.1:26975000-26977500 GCA_027475355.1 Coilia nasus
TGTGCAAATGAAAGCCATTACTGTGATCGTTAGTGTTCAGCAGCGCTGCTCATGTTGTTAGCGCTGAATGCAAATACAGAATAACACTGCAGTGAATGTTCACTTTATCACATGCTAATGCAAACCTCTTGAAGATGTGTGATGCTTGCTTATAACTGTATATACACCCTAGATCCCCCACACCCCACCCCACACACACACACACACACACACACACACATACTGTAGACACACACAGACATGCACACACACAGGCATGCAGGCACGCCCGCGCAGACACACACACACACACACACACGCACACACACAAACACACACATAAACCCACACACATCATATACTTCAGGGAACATGAAAGAATTTAGCCCTTGCCTTAATTTGCTGTTTGTCTGATGCTGCCAACAGTTTGATGTACTTTTCCACAGACAGGCCTCATTTTTACTATCCCTTGGGCTTCTTGCAGCGCATGAGAGGGTCTTATCTATGCAAGTGTGTGTGTACGTGCGTGCGTGTATACATGAGTGTGTGTATGGGTGTGCATGCGTGAGTGTGTGTGTAGATGCGCGCGTATGCATTTATGCCTGGGAGAGTGTACACATGGCTCCACTACTGCACACACACGCACACACGCACACACACACACACACACACACACACACACACACACACACACACACACACACACACACACACACACACACACACACACACACACACACACACACACTGAGCAGCCCACTGTTCTGTTCTGTGGTAAGTATCCTGCTGTCTCAACCCTTCATCATTTGTAAATTAAGCCTTGTGTATCGTAACATTCTCAGCCGTTACCCAAAGCATCCCAAGTGGCAGACAAGTGGGTGGGTTTCTTAAATCCTAGCTGTAGGAGTTTGTGTTTCAGATAAAACATACTTATACCCATATGCATAGACTGCGATATAAATCAAGATATGAGTTGCACATAATTGTTCTGTCATCCCAATGCAGATACAAATCTTTGAGCGACATTGAGCTTACAGTTGTCATAATGTATAAACGTTTGGCATTTTGACCTGCATATTTGGAGCTGGTGTTCTTTCTAATAATCACCATAATGCGCTGTAATTGTTGTCAGGCCCAATCACACTTGTTCTATGCCTATTCCTATACCCTATATCAATGGCAGTAATTACAACCAGAAACACAGATTCAACTTCTAATGGAAGGGTTCCCTTCATGGAGGTTTTAAGAGCCGTTTTCATGAAATGACAACGATAGGGAACAACTTTAGTTTGGTTTGTAAAACACAAAGAGACTCTATTAATGGGAAACCAACCCCAGGCCTGTGGTTGTATAGCTAACAGGGATTTTTACAGTCCCGGTGTAAAAGCCCCATCTGCCGCTCTTGTGACTGTTCCCAGAATGCCTGTGTGTCAGGGAGCGTGCGCGGCTTCAGAGGCCTCTGGAAAGCCGTATTGACGGCATTGGAATGAGATTGGAATATCCCCCATTGATTATTCTGTTTGACTGGAGAGCGGCTTGTTAAAAGAGCAGCCCCTCGGAAAGTGCAATCAATTAGAGAGATATTGCAGCCCATCGATCCCCCTCCATCACTGCGTCCCTTCCCCGCTCTTTCGCCTCTTTCTTGCCTTTTCCATGGAAACGCAACCACTCTGCTTGCTCTCCTTCATCCATTGATCTCATGGTGTCGACTTGAGTGCAACACCATCTCCCCAACAACACACACACACATGCACACACACACACACACACACACACACATAGATGTGTGCTGGCTAGCTGTGTCATTCACACACATAAATGCCTAAGAGTGTATGAAGTCAAAGAGTATATTTATGAGTGTGTCTGTGTGTGTGTACTCATAGAATAATGTGTGTGTATTCACAGAAATTGTTTCTTTAAATGCTGCATGTCAGACAAATATTGGCACAAACCATATCCTCAACCTGTACATTTAGACAGAAATTTGTCCAGTAACTATTTACCCCAAAACACAGACCCCATATAGTCTATGTTAAACTGTGGAGCAACAATCAATGCCCTGTGAGAACAGACAGTTAGTCCACCAGTTTTTATGTAAAAAAGTATCTATTATGTAAAAAAAAGTATCTCTCCTCCATTGTGTGGTTTCTGGTGTAGGAAGAGGTTACAGCCATTTAGAGTGAAATGTAGACGGCAGCTCAGATTATGCCTTCTGGCCAGCATCCTGAAGCCTGGGAGTGGCCTGTGTCTGTGGCCCTGGGGGCTTAAAAGAACAGTCTTGTATTGTCGAGTGGTAGAAAAATAGGGGGATTTACAGTGACAGAGTGGTATAGAGTGGTAAAAAGTATTGAAGCCTGGTACATGTAGGGTGGTGTACAGTGATATGGATGGTGTTCAGTGGTAAGTAGGGTGGTGTAGGTGGTAAGAAGTGGAGTGATGTAAAGTGCTGTAGAGTGGCAAGAATGGAATGGCAAAGGTGAGAGATGGCTGGGCCCCTCTCCACCTCTAGGGTGGTGTAGGC
>CM050217.1:26985000-27025000 GCA_027475355.1 Coilia nasus
CGCTATATGGTTTGAAGTAGCAAACATGTATGTATACAACATGTGCCATGACAGCACATGTGGGCATGGTGGCACAAAAGACTTGATTTGGGGTTGAAGGTGAAAGGTCAGAGGTCAGGGTTTAGGGTTAGGGATTGGCAGTCCCTGCATATCTTGTATTTGGAGATGAGCTTTTGAATGAGAATTGGATTTCAGTGGGGAAAAAGGAGACACATACCCTCTGTTTTGGTACTATTTTTTTTCCCTTTCATGAGTTAAGTATAAACCTAAACAAAGCTAATACCATACTTAGACCTGTGAATGCTTAGTTTTTGTGAGTGCTTAATTTTCATGAGTTTCCTGTTGTTCTTGTGTGAGATGATTTTGACGTTTTCTGTGTTAGACAAGAAATTAGTAAATGTGTGACCTAGCATATTTTTAAATAAAATTATTTACTTAAAATAATGAGTAACACAACAAATGTGGCTTTAAACGTGCATTGGAAATGGTAATGTATAGGCTACTAATAGAAATATGTTAAAATAATAAATCGTGAACCAACATAGTAAAAGCTTTTAGGTTGGAAATGTTGTCACTGGCCCACCATATGTAATATGTAATAAACAGAAACGAAATATTACAAATCTAAAACGAACAACCCTCTGATCACTACTGCGTTTAGCTTTTGGCATTGCAAAGAATAGACTGAAACCTAAGTCTGTATGTTGACGTAACGGGGAATAGGCTTCACGCTGTGTCTTTGCCGAAATCAGCTGCAACCATGAGTTCATGCTTATTAAAATAATTTAGGCCTCCGCTGCAGTGGCCCTGGGTCCAAAAGGTCAGTTAAAGATCATTATTTAAGGGCCAAGTCGACAAGCCGTTCGATGATTGGAGGCAACAGTGATAAATCCTTCTCCACAGTGTCCATTATAACGCACACATATCCATCGTGTGATGTGCCTGCCTTGTTTGTGTTCTGCAAATGGACATGTTATGTCCTAATTGCATGTACTTGTTTAAATATTTTGACATCACGACACTCTTAAACGTTTAAAAGTTTTAATCGAGAAAACTCATTTGGGAAACTATAGCCTACTTATTTTAACTTAAACCCAAAACTGGAGTCTGAGATGTCCTGTTTGTTTATTCTTTTTTTATTTCAGCACATTTTTGTTATTCGATTTTCTGAACATCGACTGCACTCGTCTACATTCTACATACAAAACCTAAACATTTTATAAAGAAATTATATTAATTAATGAAGTTTTAATCGAGCTGCTGTTTTTCAGTCTGTTTTAGTAATGTATTGCTCAGTTGCAAGTTCGGCTTCTGGCTTTTTAATCATAGTTTATCACTGCCTTTTAAGTTAGTATCACCTTCATTTTTTATGATAATTATTTACGGTAATGTTATGTCGATTGAAGTAAAGTTATTTTAACTAAATATTATTTTATTGTATGAATTGTTATATTTTGCCCTTTGCCAAAAACTGTCTCTCTCTGTAAGCGTATGCTTTTCGGCATATACAACATGACGTCCAATAAAGCACAGAGATACAATCAAGAATTTCTAAGCGTGGTCAATCAACGTCGAAATTTCACAGAGATGAGAAGCGTCCCAGCTCAAGTGGGGTCTCTCTGACATGGTGCCGGTTGCCTTTTATTGTTCTGCTTTGTTTGGTTTTGTTTGGGCTCTTTCAGTCGGCTCGTGACACTGCTGCCTCCTTGTTCACCCCACTACCAGAGATGCTGCGAAGCTTACAAAGCTAAGCGCCCCGCGCATCTGACCTGTTGCTCTTCGTGTTGTCAAGAAATATAGCCTACAGGGCGCACTGAGCAAGTCAGTTTAAAGTCAGCTTTGTTACATTCTTTAAAGATTTTTGTTGATTTATTTTCTCCGTTTTGGAACTTACACGGTTTTGATGAGACAGAAAAGCATACTTTTAAAGGCAAGAACACCCCACCCCACTATTGAAGAGGGAGCAAAATTACGCAGTACAATCCATAATGTTTATTTTAAAACATCTTAATTTTAAATTAGTGTGGCTTGTGGGCATTTGTGTAAAATAGACTCACCTTTGTGCAGCAACATTTGCGTCCACCACACCGACATTTCTAACCCAAGAGCGCACGGGATCCATCTCTTCCCCAAGACCTCGCTCCTTCAAACCGCTGACGTCCCTCCCCAGATGTTCGTGCAGCCCAAACATTTAAAATTCAGCCGCAAGACTTCTGAGCAATCGTGCAGTCCCAAGGATATATAATCCAATTAGAATGAGCCGAGTGAGGTTATGATTGTTGACTCGTAGTTAACTGGACTTTGCAGGGAGGTTTTCAGGTGTCTGTCTCCGCGGGAAATTTGTTTTCCACTGTGTCAGTTTCAAACGTCCTTCCAAAACGCCAGAGAAGGTAATAAATGTATCCTCTGTCGAGCAGAGATCATTGTTTAGTTGAAATCTCGAAATGCTTCGCTTGTTGTTGACCGTTGAAGAGGATCACCTGTGCTGAAACGTACACTTACAGAAGCACAGGCACAGCTGTCAACTTTAGCCTCCAAATGCCTTTTCTCATTCATGGACTCACTCTCACACACCAGCCCACACTGAAAACACGCACGGGAGTGAAAGTCAGTGATGTTCTGCACGGCTAACGGCGTAGTCCAACAAACAAACATAAAGAGAAGACGTTGCCCCGTTGGCCGCGCGCCTGCTGTACAAATTGGCAGTGATGCTTTCAGCTCTCAGAGCATGAATGAGGTACCCCGCGAGGGCATGCTGGAGGAGGAGCTAGGATGACCATATTTGGTGGATCGTATCGATAATGAATCTGATTGGTCTCATAAAGTTTACGTTGGAGCAGATCTCAATATACATTAGAGTGCATCTGAATAAAGTGGTTGTCATACTTGAGAGGAGCAATAAAGCCTCTGCTGGGATTAGCTCACCTTGCGTTGCAATGGACCGTGTGGTGATTTATTTGCTTTTGTGTCTTTGTCTGCATCCCTGCGCTGGCATTCTGTCCTAATGACAACTCTGCGCATACCATTGTAGAAAGTGACAGTCCCGCACAGAGCATTCAAAACCACATGAAGGGTACACTTGCCATGGTGTCATACCCTAATTCCATTATGAACAAGCTGTCTCCTAATGGTTTGTTGTTGTTTTCTGATGAGACCTTAGCTCTGTTTAATCACACGAAAATTAATGATTTGAGACTTGCGATTACGTAGGGTACACGTGAATAGAAAGAATGTATTAAAATAAATAGTAGGCTAAATTGTCCCACACATGTAAGCCATCATATATTTCTCTGAAATTTTAGTTTTTTATTGACTGCATGGTAATAACTTTTAGTCGGTTTTGTAAAACTGCAACTTTTTACTTATAGTCTTTGGTCGCCTATACACTTCAACGAAGATTTCTAGGCGAGTTATTAGAATGTTTTATTGTGCATGGATTTTATATTCGTTTTTTTTTCTAACAAAAAACGTAATTCTGGATTGTAACGTAATTCTTGATTATTTTATATGGGCAAAAGAATACACATGCATTGGAAACTGTATGCGATAAAGGTCATTAGGTTAGGTCTAAATATTTTTGACACTAGATGGAGTAGCCTAGGCCTTGGATGATCAGACCTGTTGTTCGAAAACAATTGTTTCTGAAAATGCACACAGTACTGGAAACAACTCAGATATTATTAGTCTACTCAGAACTAGTTTGAATAGTTTGCAGCAACAGACAGAAAGTATAAGCCAACATATCAAGTTATTGCTGATTAACTCATCCTGGTTTCCAAAAAAGGATCAGTTTCAAAGGCTATTTTCAGACATGAGCATTAAGCCCTGAACACCCATTGTTGTCTAAAGCCGTACGAATCCCTGCTGCTGAAACCTAATGTTTAAGGGACAAAGATGCTAACTTCTCCATCTGAAAATCACCGGCGAGCTTTAGACTATGGACAGCTGTGTGCGCGAGCCGAGCAGACGGACTGAACAAAGGCCCCGAATTATTTTTCCCAACTTTTTTGCATTTCCGTTTTTTCTCCCCTCTCGCGGGTGAAAAGGATAGTTTTTTTCTCCCCATCTTTTCTTGCCCCTGCTGGGGTTATTGTCTGCGCGAGGAGCTCAAACGCCCAAACAAAGGGCGTTACCCCCGCCCCGTGCGCACACACCGCCACCCGGCCACACCGACCATCTGCCATCGCGCGGCCGAGTCAGCTGTTCTCCCAATTACTGACTGGGAGTCGCGGAATCCCCTGGCCGGAATCCCCTCACCCTTCAGATGCATTCCCGTCTCCTTCTTTCCCTGGCTGTTTCGCTTGAGTTCAGACCCATTTTTCAACTACTGCTCTACTTTCAGCGACGTCCCTGTTGTGACTGTCCCATTAGCCCCTTTCACTCACTAAAATATGTCCCCAAAGGCAAGGCATACCAATAAAACCATGGCAAGGAAGTAACATAAACATTTGGGGGATATGTCCTGGAACAGTTCTTCTGATTAAGCCACTGTGACCTTAGATTTTTTTCTTTTCATTGATGTTCTTGTCCTGATATCAAGATTGTATTCTTTCAGAGTTTGGAAGGATGGAGAAGAGGGGTGGGTGTGGTGTGTTAAGAGGCACCACAAGTATCAGATGTGAGTTTCATATTATCTGCCACTTACCATTTCAAATCACAACATCCCTGCACTTTCCATTTTTCTGTATGCCTTAAGAAAACCTCTCAAATAGCAGTGTGTCAGTGTCTTGCCTCACCCTGATATTGCTACAGAGTGAAAAGACATTGTCTCTCACTCTGTGTGTGTGTGTGTGTGTGTGTGTGTAGAGGGGTGAAGTGGGCTGCATTGAGAGGAGATTGAATGGAGAGTGTTTGAAGACCCTTGTGGTAAGAGCTAAGCTGGGGGCACACAGCCCTGTGAAAAGAGCATCGTTCTCCCCACACCACCCTGAGACTCCAGGGTCGTGGCACCAGCTGCACTGCAGAAGTTAAGGAGATTCTTATTGGTGGTTTTTAAACCAGTGTCCTCAGTGACATTTCTTCAGAGAGGCTGTGAACACCATGAGAATCGTGCTGTTAAGGCAGAGCTGAGACAAGGTAAAGGACTGACTGAACCGAATCACTTAGATCAACTCAGATATCATAGACCCTTCGTGCTTACATCGAATATGTATGTGATGTGTGCGGGGAGGGGTTGTGCTGTGCGTGAACTGATGTCTGACTCAGCTTCACCAAAACCTGACGGAGTCATTATACAGCAGGCCTCAGACTTATTAGCAAGGTCATGAGCCAGCTGGCCAAACCACACAGTCTTATACACATGGCCAGAAAGTGTGTGTGTGTGTGTGTGTGTGTGTGTGTGGTGGGGGGGGGGGTCACAGAGAGAGAGAGAGGGAGAGAGAGAGAGAGAGAGAGAGAGAGAGAGAGAGAGAGAGAGAGAGAGAGAGAGAGAGAGAGAGAGAGAGTTGTTGGCGTGTATAAAATTATTCCACATAAAACCATTGTGGATCTCTCAAGGTGTCAGGGGGCATCACTCTGAAGCAGGGCCTGTTTAGCCATCCAGGAAGGTGTTCTAATCCAAAATAGAAGTCCTTGCACTCAAAATACTCAGGTGTTTGCAGTGTTTCTGTAGAGGGGAAAATAGAGCAGCCCAGACTGAGGCATAGGCTAAATGGAAAATGGAAGGAAATTAAGTCATACACAAACACAGAGGACAAGGCTGTGATCTGATTGGGTATTAAACAAAAATATTGGCAACCTTTTGGCAAAACTGAAACAGAATCTCAAACTGCAGAAAATGTAATTCATGCTGGCACTGGTTGCTTCTGCTCATGTCATGGTTCCCACTATTGAACTTTAACTAAACCATTTCCATTGAAGAATTCTGCAACAGTGATTTCTGGCTATTTAGAATTAAGAATGTTCTGGAAACCATATCCATATATCAATGTTTTAACTAAACAGAAATGATTCGCTTAAGAATAGTTGATACATTGATATCGTTTCTTGTCCAAAGCTATTTTGATTTAAACTCGACTATATGCATTTGAATACAGGGAAGTGATGGGGCACGTGACAGGCATTTGCTAAAACCTCAGCATCTCTGCTGGTCGCGTCTGCTGTCTGACAGCGAGTGACTTCATCCTAATCCATTCCACCCACTCGCGGAGCGGGGTCACGCGCGCAATGCATGGCGCACTTACTAAATGGAGAAGCCCGCCGGCGGTGGAACGGAATTAAGGGGGACTCCCGTTTGAATCGTCTCGTACAAATGGACGGCCTTTCATTTGCGTTCCACCTGGTGCGCACAGTGACAGCAGGAGGAGGTGCCACGGCGCGTTGACTGCTCGCCGAAACAATGGACTCTGCTGGGCCGCACGCCCCTACTCATCCATCTCCCGCTCCCAGGGGAGCCTTGCTGCGGCGTGGGGACTCACACCCCCCTCTCTCTTCTTCCTCGGAACGGGAGTGCGGGGTCGCTCCGCGCTGTGTATTGATTGCACATTTATTTGTTTACTTTATAATAAGTTAAGTGCGAACCAGGGGCGCGTGAGTTCAAAGGGCAGTGGCGTGTGGAGAAGCTAGGATGCAGCAACTATTCATAGAATCGTTGATACACCAGCAACAATACAATCCTGCAGCTCACTGTTAAGAACATTTAAAAATAATGTTTTAGGTTTACCTAGTACATTGACAACATTGGCAAAGGAGTATTTCTATGTCCCTGTACAAATTTACATAGGACTATTTCTATGTCCCTGTCTTAAAGGCGTCTAGTGGACCTGTGTAAAAAAAACCCTGTCTTGGTATTTCCAAAAATATAATCGCAAATAGTTTTGACCTTTGTGTGTGATATGCTGTTATAGCTTAGGCGTTGGCAGCATGTAGGCTACAATAATTAATCCTGCGTTTAAGCAGGCAGAGCGGGCGTCACAAAATTCCCACGTATCTTACAGCCCAACATCCAAACGTAACTTGTGCGACACCCTCAGGACCAAAAGAGAGTACATTATTTCGTCTATGTACAGTTCCTGAATTCCTGAGACCGTTAAATTGTATCGCAGCAAACATACTTCAATACTGACACGTGAAAAGAGCAATGGATTTCCAGAGGTATAATAATAATAGTTTAAAATTACGAAATTATTTTATGATATATGAGATGATCCGGTAGATCTTCTGATTACATCACACTTCTACGCCTCCTGGTGGGCATGCGTTGAACTGCTTTCCCACTGGACTGCACAGCTGATTGACCTCAAACCCAGCAGGTGACATTTCATCATTAAACGTTATTCTTTTTACTAAATGACAATAGACCACAATTTGAATATTGCGCTTAAAAACAAAATTAAAATACAAAAATGTGAATACAATTTCAAAGTATCAATATTAGTACAAAGTTAAAAATATTTTTAATCAAGTTAAATATATTATCAAAATCAGTCATACAAATTAACATTTAAGAAAAAAATATACCTATAAACCACAGGAAAACAGAACCAACACAGAATTGACACTGAAAAATAATGAACACACACACACACAAAGGATTGTATGCACTGTCTACTGAATAAAGAACAGTGCTAATGAAGAGTTCAATCAGTAGCAAGTGTATTGGTGAGTGGGGTGGTGACTTTAGCAGAGAGAAGCATTTAGATTCAGGGTTCATTTGGATATGACAATTATATGCCACAAGAGGCAGACTAAAGTGCTGATTAAAACAGTCTTGTGTTTTACACGGGTCAGTCTAGCGCCCCTCCCTGGCCGTGGCCTCCGTCCCCGCTGCCTCGGAGGCAGGACGCCTGGCTGGAGGGCGGCGAGGGGGCGTCCTGCACCAGCTCCTTCAGACGTCGCCGGAGCTCCCGGCTGCTGCTCCTGTAGAAGAACACCTCCTTCTCCAGCTGCTGGAGCCTCCTGGAGCTCTGCTCTCGCTCCGACGCCAGCAGCTCCTCCAGCTCACACACGCGCCTCTGCTGTGACACACTGCGCCCTCGCAGACACACAGCCTGAGACGGACCAAGGGAGAGACGGTGAGAAATCAGCCATGCCACAGATATCCCAACACTGACCACTGAAGAACCACTAAACACTGTGACAATCAATGGTGGACAAACAGGCTTTAGAAGGTAAAAAATCCTGCCATGTATTCCTTCTGCCTGTGTACTTAACACAGATGACTTCACAAATTAGTCGATCTACCTGGCTGATGGACTGTGATTTGGCGGGGACAAATATGTGAGAGCACTTTTACACTGTGAAGCCAGGATGTCCTAGCCTGATAAACCAGCCCCTCGTACTTTATTTCATTTTGTACACAGGGTCTGGACCAGACGCCGTCAGAAACGATTTCTTCCTGAAGGTGTGGACTCTGCCGAAGTTTAAAACAAGCCTGGTCGTCACGTATGCAATTAGCTTACCTACGCACTACAATTCAAATGTAGCACACAAGGTCAACGTCATGGCTAACGAACACACCCTCTGTTTGCTGATTGGATCGGTATTGCTGGGGCCGACTAAATGACCCTCAAGAGATTCCGGTCCAGACCCTCTGTACAAAATGAAATGAAGTACGAGGGGCGGGTTCACCAGGCTAAGGATCTCCACCTCTGGTGACAATGTATCTGCAACCAAACCCGTAGAGTGGAGACAATCTCCAAGCTCCTGACAGCAACTCGGTGTGAAAGTACCACTCCTATCACTACTCCTCCTGTTTGTATGTCTTGTGAATACAAGCTTCATAGAAATGATGATACATGATGGTCCCTCTCCACCTTTAAAATGCTTGTGAAAACCCTTCTTTTCCGAGACGGCTACCCTTCCTAACAAAACTAATCTCTACTAACCAAGTCTTTACCTAGGTGCCTCATGCTTGTATGAGTCTGTGTGTGCAGGGGGTGGGTGTGTCTGAAGTGTCCATGCTCCAGGATACTTACCTAAGGCACATGCACAGTATCTCCTTGTGTGTGTGTGTGTGTAGCCGATTTACTCTGTGTTCCTCTACACCTCTGTTAGCTTATTATGTCCTCCTTTTGTAAGTCGCTTTGGATAAAAGCGTCTGCTAAGTGTAATGTAATGTAATGATACCATGACACATGAAGGAGTGCCTCACCTTGCTGAGGTACATGTAGAAGAGAGCTTTAGCCTCCTGCAGAGAGAGGTCCTCTAGGCCTCTCAGGCTGGCTATGGGTGCAGAGCCATCACTGAGCCGTCTCACTGTGGCCCCCTGCTGGTCTGGATGAAGACGCATCCCGATCACGGCATCCACAGCCTCTATGGTCTCCTCAAGCTGGTGCAAAGTATCGTCCCCCTGTGACACACCCACACACACAAACATGCACCACACACACACACACACACACAGACACACAAATGCACATGCACACAGACACACACAAACGCACGTGCACGTGCACGTGCACACGCACACAAACATGCACCAGATACACACACACACACAAATGCCCATGCGCACACACACACAGACAAAACACACGTGCACACACACACACACACACAGACAAAACGCACGTGCACACACACACAAACACGCACACAGCCATGTCAAATCTAACTGCAGCACACACAATCACATCATCTCTGAGTCATACAATATTTTTTTTTGTACTCTGTGATAGGCCAGCAATGTGCTTTGGTCCCACCGTCAGCACATGCTTTTATGGTCTCCTCACCCACCTGTTCCTTGCCCATGCTCCCCTCAGCCAAGTGACCGCTGAGATCATCTCTCCTCTTCTGCAGACGTTCCTTCTCCAACAGGAGCGCGCTGACCCCAATAGACCGGCTCTCAGAGACGCTGCCTTGCCCTTCACACGCCCCGCGGGGCCCTGGGGTGCCCTGGCTGTCTGGGGTGGAGCTGCTCAAGTCTGGGCTGTGTTTGCGGGTCCAGGTGCGGTTCAGCAGTGGTCTGTAATTGGAAAGTAGAAGGAGTAGATAAAAGCAGTTAAATACCATAAAGATTATACAATATATTACATAAAATATAAATATAATATAAATAATGTATACTATAAATATAATATAATATAATATAACATACAATATAAACAAAGGCAAAATTATTATTAATGATAATGAATTGTAATAATTGACTGGACTAGAGTACAGAACTATTTAAGAACAGATATGGAGAGTTGACATCCAGTGTTGGTCCATTATGTTGTGGCCTTAATGCCAAAACTGGCAAAATTACATGTGACAAAAAAGAGCACTGCAATGCTCAACCAATCCTTGTCATGACTAAAACACCTTGTTCATACTACATGTCCCAGCAACATTTATCCTTCAGTGCAGAAGGAAGCTGGGAAGGAGGTACCCTCCCCCATTCTAGGCTTACGGGTCAAACTTTTATAATAATGCACTGTGCATGGTACATTTAAAAGGGGTAACTACCTCCTATCCCCTCACACACACACCTACCAACACACACCCACATCTGCAGTACTTTCTCTTCTCAATTCAGCTCAACCCCTGCACTGACAAACATCCTCCTGTTATTGGTCTAAAAAACAACTGCTCAAAGTCAGTGTACTACCAACTAGAAAAGCAGTCAGAGAGAGCAGATCTCTGCCATGGCAGCTCAGATCACCACCAACATATAATCACTTTAAGTTAGCCCATTTTTTACCTACCCTAAAAAATTCATCAAAATCCATCCATAACTTTTTTTAATTATGTTGCAAAATAACAAACAAACATACAAAAAAAAAATGCAGATGATTACATAAGCTCTGCTGGCGGAGGTAATAAATGATATAGTGTAGTGTGCTAAATGCTCTGGACTATGTAAATGAGGTGAATCCCGCTAGTATGGAAGCCACCAATTTAAGTTAGTGCAGTTCAGTTAGGCATCTAGACCAGGGAAAGTTAGAAGATGGGGGAAGATGGCTGGGGCAGGCGCTAGACAGGGAGTACCTGGCACTCCTCTTCTTGTCCTTATTCTGTGCCTCCACTCTGCCCTCCGTCTCTTTGGTTCTCCTTACACTGGGCAGTCGCGGCACCTGCTCCTGTTCCTCCAGTCGGGCCAGCAGCAGCTGGTTACTAGTCTTCATGGTGGCCGACAACCTCTCCAAGCTGAGGTTACAGGGACTGCTGCGCACCTGCACACACACACACACACACACACACACACACACACACACACAAACACACACACACTAACCCTCGGTTCTCTCCAAAGACGATAAGAGAAATAAAGTTGGCTAAACTTTACCTTGGCCGTCTGACAAACAAAGCTGTTGTAAAGTCATCCAGAAATCTGGATGCTCCGATGTAGGTCACTGCACTCACAAACATCTGCAGAGGAGTTGTAAGTTCCAATTTGCTCAGCTGCATTATGGCAAACTTTGCTTGAGTTTAACTTTCAACTGACACCTTCTGATGCCTTCATTGCCGCATACAAGCTTTGGCACCCTCACTGCCTGGGCACACTTGTGCAAGTAGAAAAAGTACTCCACCCCTGCCCTTCATCAGACAGCCATCCCCCCAACTGCATTCTATGCACTTTACTCCCCCTCCTCATGCACAGTATAGGCTCACAAACAGCAATTTCACAGCATGTCTTACCTTACCCCAGTATCTCTATGCATGTGACAATAAAATATCCTTGTATCCTTGTAAAACAATATTGGTCAACTTCTGGTCAATTTGCCTCTGGTATGAACAAAAGGTAATAAAGTCACATTGTACTGTGTATAAGCAATACACAGAGAGATCATTCGAAATATACCTTTCTGTTGCTTGTGTATGCTGCCCTACATAGGCCAAGTGCAGTAACAACACAAACATTCAAACTGAGAAAAATGTTTTCATACTGCCCAGTCAAACATGTTGCAGGTATGATAGTGGTGATGTTTTTATGTACTTTCTTAATAGGAAGAAGCAAGGCATTTAGTCATAAGACAAAGGAGGGGTTAAGTTAATATCCTGTCTAAACTCAGTTTTGCCATAATATTTATGTAGTTACTGCTTTTTGGCTTTGTAGATCAGTATGAGCAACTGCATTGAGAGATCATTGGAAACGTACCCTTCTGTTACATGTGTATGAGCAACTGCATTGAGAGATCATTGGAAACATACCCTTCTGTTGCATGTTTATGAGTAACTGCATTGAGAGATCATTGGAAACGTACCCTTCTGTTGCATGTTTATGAGTCACTGCATTGAGAGATCATTGGAAACGTACCCTTCTGTTGCATGTTTATGAGTAACTGCATTGAGAGATCATTGGAAACATACCCTTCTGTTGCCTGCCATGCCACTGCAGGCAGGTGGGTCGTTCGGGTGTGCTGGCGGTCGACCTGTCTGAGGGCTGCTCTGCAGTCTCTGGCCGCCCCCTTCAGAGGTTCTCTGGTCCCGCTTCAGCCCGTCAGCAAGCAGCTTCTGCTCCACAAGGAGTTCGCTCTACACACAGTTCATGAAGAGCCACAACACATTCATTAGTCATCAAATAACAATCTCAATGTCAGTAAAAAAAATAATCTCAGTCTTTCTATGGTTCTCTCCAGCGTTCTCTCTCTTTTTACCTCTGCCAGCGAAGGTTATGTAATCATCTGCATTTGTTTATTTGTTAGTTAGTTAGCAACATAATTCAAAAAGTTATGGATGGATTTTGATGAAATTCAGGGTAGGTCTTTGGTGGTGATCTGAGCTGCCCTGGCAGAGAGAGGTCTGTGCTCTCTGAGTGCTTTCCTAGTTTTCTTCATCCTACCTGAAGACGACAGTGCAGTTTCAGTTCCTGTAATGATTGCTCGCATGAATGTGCATCTGCAATCAGGGAAGCATCTATCTCGTCACAGTTGTCTGTTGTTGTTCCTGGCAACTGAGACAACACAACACACATTATGTAGCACACCCAAGACAGGCTGCATGGCCTACAAGACAGATGATCACATGACTTGAAAGATTAACTGGTTGGGGGTTATTGACGATGAGGCACAAAAACAGACCTGCACACATACAGCAAGCATATACTAACCTGATGGACATCAAAAGTCCCACTTTTGTGATGTGAAGCACTGGAGGCATGTGGTGTCTTCTTGTAAGCATCCAACCAGGTGCTCAGCCTCTGCTGAAGGCAGGGACTGAGAGAGTACTCCTGTAGCTCCTCCAGAAGGGCGGCGGCGTGTTGCATAAGGCAGCCTTGCGCTCCCAACACAGAGCGCTGCCGTGTGTGCTCACCTTTGAGGTCTGCATGTGAGTATTTGTCTTGAGCACGGGTGGCAAGCATTAGACAGCTGGCCGTGTCCGTCAGGCTAGACTGGGCGGGGCTAACACACACCAATAGAAGGGTCTGGGCAGAACCTGACAGCGAGTTCTGCAGCAATCTTACGAGAGGTGAGTGTGTGTGCGTTTGTGCCGAGACAGAATGAACTAATGGACACGAAGTGTGTGTATAAACCTTAGGTAAGTCTGAACCATCTAACTGTGTGAGTAGAGTGTGTGGTTTGTGAGCGTGACTGGAAAGAGCTTGGGATGTGTGTACGTGACTCTCTGGGCTGGACAGTGTAAGTCTGTCCTGCTGGAGCATGTCGACCAGTGGCCGAAGCTCTGTGCTTATCTGGAGGGAGCGTTTGAATCTGGACGGGTCAGCGTTCACCAGTCCGGACACACATTCCCAGCCCGCCAGGTCCACTACCAATAGAGTGGAGAGCAATGCATCCTGGGAAGAAGTACCACACTGTTTGAGCTGCAGCCAAAGCAGAGTGTGAGAGGAGGAATGCTGGTGGTTCATGTCAGACATACACTTAAAAACATTTTGCAGATCCTTCATTGAACCCAGTGGGATTTCCACTGCACCGCTAACAACTGTAGAAACACAACAAAAAGGACATTTAAGATACACAGTGCTGGGCATGCCACATTATAAGAAAAGGAAAAAGTACACACACTGTTACTCCACTCAGTGCATTTTAAAGTTTCCCCCAACACCACACATTTTCTAAAATAACAAGACTAATTTTGTAAATAGTAGTATAAACAGCGCTACACCATACTACCACACCTCTGACACAAACTAGCCTTTTCAGTAGTATTACCACTGTAATAGAACTTACAAAGTTAGAAATCAGAAAACAGTGTTTACGTAAGACTTTACCAGTTCTCCCATTCTGGTCCTCAGAGATGCGAAGATTTTTTTGCTTTGCATCTGGGCTTAGTAAGTCTCGTAGTTCATCCCCACATAATGCAACACAGCAGGCGCTCAGAATAAGAGAACTGTGCTCTTTGGCAGTCATCTCGTGAAATATATCCTCACACACCCGCCACACAACTCCCCTGTCTCCTGCACGATCTTGAAAAAAACAGGTCGAAAGTTGAACTTTCAGTTAGTTAAACCAATATAATTTATACATACACAGACTTTACATTAGTAAACATTTGTAGTCTACCACACAGTTAAGATTCTTACCGTTATACTTTCCACTTAGAGTGTAGGTCTTTCCTGACCCAGCCTGTCCGTAAGCAAGGACAGTGAGATCCCTACCAGAGAACAGAGACGACACTAGAGGCTTCACACTGGAACAATAAATACGCTCCTGTGACACCGTGGGTCCAAAGGCAAAGTCACAGGGAAAGGCATGTCCGCCTGCCAGTGTAACCTGTCGGGAATCCGCTGCAACATTTGCACATATCTCTCGATTTAAACGGAGTTCTGCAGGAAGCAGCGGTCTGATGCGCACCGCTACTCTCATCACCTTTTCCATCATATCGAAGATCCGCCGACTCTTGTCATTAAAACGTTACAAAAACCCAAACTATAATAACCTTATGCCCATGACAGCCGCTGCCTGGCTTTTAGCAAACATGCTAACTAGCTTTTCACTAACTACTGGACGGTGTCTCAAGAGAAGTAGACAGATACTTTTGAGTATCTTCTTCGCTTCTATTATGAATGTTAGCGTTTCGCTTGTGGCCTTAAACTAAACTTTCTTGTGATTTTTGTTTGTAAATACGCAGGGTGGGTTGGCCACTCTTTGTGCTCCTACGCTTGCTGTGTATCTGGGTGTTGCCAAGCAACAACGCCTGCCATCTGGGAAGTGAGCGAGCCTTCCAAGAGGCTCGACCACTTCCAAAAAATAGGTTACATTTTCACAGCGCCTCCGTCTGAAAGGAGGTATCCTGTTAGTAACAATAGAAGGAAGTCAATCAGAACAAACAGTTGTTTTATTGTTATTATTATTCATGTACCATACAAAAGGCTATATGAATCTAATTGTTAGTAGTAGATGCAGCGTGTGTGGTGGATGGGGATATGGGCCATCTCCTTGTGATGCTCCTTCGCGTAAGGCCACAGGTAGAAGTCAATGAGGGCAGAATTAATGTGGCACACCTCTCCATCTTCAGCCACCAACTGCAACAATTGCTCTTTAATCTGTTCCACGGCATCAATGGAACACCCACGGATCTCCACCTCTCTTCTATCACCAGAGCTCAGCAACTCACCTGTAAATTACCAACAACCACATATGCTTACAAAACAGACGCAGTTAAAGAACTCTCAAAATTATGCAGTTCACACTGGGGCTCTGCTATTCTTGTTTAAAATGTACAATATATATACACAAAGAAATACACTTTCAACATTTGAATATTGTGGCTTGAATGCCTTTGAGTGATGTGAAATGAACTGTGAATGCTGACCCTTTTTTAGAGTGTTCATTAACTCATCTGAGTACTTCAGCACCCCCAAATGGACAAGTGCCTGTGGTACTCTGTAGTCGGCGAACATGGTTAGTAGATCCATGTCTGAGATGCTTCCCTCACCGCCAGCCTCCAGCACACAGCACACTTCAGCCACCAGAATCTGAGCTCTCTTGTAGAGTGCCACCCTTCTGCCCTGCAAGCACAAACATCATTAGATTGTTATGAATTAGATACAATTAAGATACAATCAAACGTTCTTCTGAAAGCTTGCGATTTTATTAAGTTGATAAATTACTGTCCATTTACTTTTGCAGTGTGTTAGATGAATTGGTAATCCATATTATTAACATATGTAAGTCTCTGTAAGTTATGTTTAAACTTCTTCCAAAAATGTTTTTTCTATATTTTAAAATTTAGCCAGGTATTTTTGTTAATAATGTGGTGTTGTTATAATTTGTGTTATAATTAAGTGCTGTACATCACTTCGAAGAAGAGTGTCTGCTAAATGATAAACCATAACCATATTGTCCTCTAAAACTCGTGCCAGGTTCTATACGTAAATATTCATGTTTGACAATCTGTGTCTACAAATGCTTTTAAATGTAACTGTGTTGGACTTTTGACTTGAATGCAGGTTGTACAATGCAAGGTCTGTATTCATCTAAATCTGTTATGTAGCCACAGTGTACATGTTATTTAATACACGCGTGCATGTGTGTATGTGTGTGTGGGTACGTGTGTGTGTGACTGTGTGTGTCTGGCATTTAACACCTCGAAGACGGCTTCATCCCGATAAGAGGGCAGCAGCTCCACCACACGCTGCACCATCTTGAAAGCACTGTTGCCGCAGGGCTCCAGGAAGCAGCGAAAAGACGTGGAGTGCTGTAGCACAGCCTGGCCAACCTCCGTCAGGGCTTTGTGACGCTCGCTGAGCATCGGCATGGGTACCTCACTGTCTGAACGCAGAACCCTACCCAGGTCCTCAAGACTGATCTTGGAGAAATACACGGGGTCTGTGATGGGTATACCTATATACACAAAATAGAACACATGAATGTATCATACATACAGTACATACATATGTAGCCTATCTGTCCTGAAGATTGGATAATCCCGCCAAAACTTTCTGTATGTGTAAGTGACCTTGGCCACAGAACAACATGGCTACAGCTTTTTCAGGGACTATGTAAAAAGGATATTTTATCGTCACATGCATAGATATACCTGGTAGAGTAGGACATGCAGTGAAATTGACAATGCAGTTGTATATGCCAATACACAATACCATGATGAGTGTGATCGTGTGACTCTCACCCTCGTCCAGAGCTCTGGTAATCGCTGCACACAGGGCCATATAGCCAGTGTAGGTCTTGCCTCGGCATATGACCTCACACTGCTTCTCTGGGTTGTCAGGCCAGAAGGAGAAGTTCATGGTGTCTACCACCAACAGCCAGTTAAGTGCAGCATCACCACCAGGGGGTGGGGCTAATGTGTTCATGAGGCTCCACCCACGTGCACTGAGGACTTCGCTGTGTCTGAGGTGGTACAGCATCTCGGCCACACGCCGCACGCCCTCCGCACACACACTGACATCACGACTATGCTGCGACACAAACCGGCCAGCTTCCCGGGGCCACAGAGGCTCTTCTTCCATCACAACACCTACACACACACGCATTTATTATCAATATAGGCCTACAGTTTGCATGTGAGAGAATCCTTTCTCAAATAATCTCCTCTTTATTTGTATATGGCAACCTCATTATGATAAATCAGATAGGCAATTCATCAGTGACTAGTGCTTTTCCAAAACAGTCACTACTACCCTCAACATTTAAGGGCTTATTGTACATTGTATTGCAAAATATAACATATCATAGGCCCTCAGAACCATCCCTTGGCCTAAACGAACAAGAGGAGCATGAAAGAGCAAAGAAAAAATAAATAAAATACCCCATGACTGACAAATGTGTAATTCTGAATGTATAGTTTGCTCATGCTTGTAAGAGTACTTCCAACGTTATTACTCGGCAGCTCACCAGAGCCTGCTTTCAGCTGTCTGAATGAAACTCGGGTGGCAGGTGAATAGTAAATAAGAGCACGTGCTACTGAGGGGTTTCTCTCTCAACTGTGCTAACTAGTCTTTTGGTAGGCTATACCATTGTTATTCCATAGTATACCACACACTGTTCATCGAATTGGCTGGCAGAGCTTTTCATCTTCAAATACAAACTATTTAGCGCCACAGATTGGTTCTTGTGGACTTTGGTCTCATCCCAGTATCTGGGCAATATGCATTCGCATTCGGATGTGTAGCCTGCATCCACTAGTGCCCATAGGAGTGCATGCAAGTGCTTAAATTGTGGATTGAAAAGCAGCCAGATGAAATGTTCCGTAACGAGGTAAAAACAACGCGGAAACCTCTGCAAACTTACCGTTCAACAGTAGAGCCCGAGTAGAGCAGACGTAAATACTAGCGGAAGTCCGTGAACTGTTGAACCAATCAACTTCTTCTGACGTCTGAATGGCTTATGTTAGGCAGCGCCGACCGCTACCGCCAGATGGAGTGGTTTGGTGACTTTTAGGAATTATGTTGGTTGGTGGGCGCGATGCAACCATTATGGAAGTCTATGGATGCAACACATTTTTATTTGTTAAAACAAGCAACTAATCAAAATGTGTTCATAGTCATTGTCTGATTTTCAGGGTCATAATATATCAAAATGGACTCTGCTTCCTTCCCACAATCCTGTGCATTCAACACATCCTTTCAGCCAGGGGAACCGCTAGATAACGTGGGCTCCCAGAAAGTCAGTCAGTTTGGGTCCCCAACCCAACCATATTATAGTCCGTGAAGCTCTGGGCCCCCCAAATTGTTCTGATTGTATCTTGCTTGCCCAAAGTCTCAGCCTTCCTAGTAATGGACCGGTGAGGTGTTAAGGTATGGTCTGATGACTAATGCAAACACACTAAGTGGACTTAAGAGAAGGCAATATGAATGCTGACATCATGCAGCCATGCCCTGTGTAAGAATAAGTATGTGATGTGGGTGTAACCAACAGACAAGACCAGAAATTCCACAGATACTGGTAAAAAGTGGCTTCACATTTATTGTTTGAGACTAATAGCAAATTCTACAGCTCTTTTGGGGAGAGGCATATCACGCCAGGACAAGTTACAAATTTAAATGAGAAAAGAAAAAAAACAATCTCAAAACAATAGCCGAAAAAAAAAAAAAAAAAAATCACACACACACACAAACAAAGGTTCACACTGCCCATAAACCCCAGACTGAACGCGTTTGTGCTGCTGCCACCGGTATAAAAACACACACGTACATACACACACACACACTGAGACTGAAGGGAGTGGAAGGTTGGAGGTAGCCCAGAGTTCAACACTCACAGTCATCTGTTTTTTTTTGAAAGCCAACAGCTTCAACACACACACACACACATACATACAATCTCAGAACATACAACCTTGACAAGATCTGAAGATACAAGTAACCATGTAACATCACAGACACCATACACCAGGGTCATATATTTACACAGAATCTGCCGTACATCGAAATCCTTCGGAACATTCATGAACTGCATTTTGGGGGAGACATGGCTGTATCTCATACACACACACAAGCATGCACGCACACACAGCCTGCATGGGGAGATTTAAAAAAAAAAAAAAAAAAGAAAAAAAAGAAAAAGAAAGGAAAGAAAAAAAGCACACACTCACACGCAAGGAGGGCTTCCGTCTTGAGCAAACATAAAATTGGCCCTTGAATGATTAAAAAATAAAATACAAAAAAAAAAAGCAAAATAAAACAAAACCAAAAAATATCATCCACCCACCAGGAGAGGAGAGGCAGGAGTGCATCAGTCAATTTACCTCCTGCCAGAAAGACTTGGAAAGAAAGTAACAAAGAAGAGAAAAGAGAGAGAGATGAAGGAGGAAGACAGGAAAGGAAAGAGGGAGGAAGAGGGGGAGGGAGGAAGGGGGAGAGAGAGAGAGAGAGAGAGAGAGAGAGAGAGAGAGAGAGAGAGAGAGAGAGAGAGAGAGAGAGAGAGAGACGGGGACGTCTTAGCCATCCAAAGGGCCGTGGCTAGTTCTGTCCAAGGAGGTGTAACGCACTGAGGAGAGAAGAGAAAGAGGAGATGTTACAACACTAAAGAGACGTCACACAACATGACCAACTACACAACGCAGCTCAATGGCTAAAAAGTGTCTTGCATACTCCTGCGCACTTAAGACACAGAGGGCCCAAAGTCCTTTGCAATGTTCTTTAACCGTTTCTGGAATGACACTGCGCTGAACTTCATTTCAAAACTTTCCCTTAAGGCTTGACCTTGATCTGTACAAATTGCCTACTCCCAATTTGTAGGGAGTTTCCAAAAGCCAAGAACGGCAAGCCTCTCACCAACACTCCCGATGGCGGGGACCCTGACACACACCGACATAAATGGGGAAAAAAAAAAAAAAAGTATGCCTACCAGGGCCCAGATCCTGATTTCAAGTACTTGTTTCACTGTCTAAACAAGAGAAGTTGACTTAAAAAAGGTGGTAAATCTCCTGATAGGAGAGACCTACAACGTCATCCTCCTATCAAAGCACAGCCATAGGGGTCTACTATTAGGAGGTTTACCACTTGCTCCAAGTTAACATACCATATAAGTAACTAACCCTGCTTTCTGGATACCCCCATGGTGGCCAGGTAAGCCTGTGCTGTGGAGGGAGAGACAGCCATACCTGTTCTGGAGCAGATACTGTGCGTTCTGGATCTGGTCCTGTGTGCCGGTGATGGTGATGATGCGGTCGTCGGAGCCGGGCAGGGGCTCGTCGATCTTGATGGATGCGCCAGACTCGTGGCGGATCTGTTTGATGCGCTGGCCTCCTTTACCGATGATGGAGCCAGCGAGCTGTCCGAACCCAATGCACAAACACCCACAAATCAGCCACAGTGGCCAAACAGTGCAAAAAGACTTCTAAATGCACTTTAACAGAACTCATTTATTCAGCCTATACAACTTGTACATGTTAAGGATTCAAGATTCCTTATCCAGGAGCACTTGGATACAGAGAAAACTAAATATTCTCTCACTATTTGTCAGTGCCCTAAAAGTCAATAATAATTTATTTGAAAAATACAAAACGGAAAATAAAAACAGTATGTGTGGTTGTTCTGCTACTGATGTTTGCATTCCTTCTCCCAGAAGGCAGCATGTAAAAGTGTTCCTTTACCGTAGACAAATGTCCTTCAGAGTGTTCTACACCAAATTTGAAATGCATGAGTGAAACCGTTTTAAAAGCTCAATTTTCACTCTTCCCTAATGACTACTTCGGTTACTCCAATTGTAATTGTTAAGCAGCTTTCAGTACTTAGAGAGGTGCTATACGAAACTAATGGATTCTAATTCATTTTAATAAACTTTGACACCATAGCTGTTCAGGAGAATGTTCATTCTTAATTTGCACCACACTGCTGATAGAACCACACAGACTCGCGGGTCCTTTCTGTGATGTTTTCACGAGTATGCTTTAAATATGAAAATGAGTTGGATGGAAATCAAGCAATTGATGACTAGAGGGACCACAGTGTCAATGTGTTGCATCTCAGTGAGAAATATACCATCCAAACACCTCTCAAAAAAAGTGTGTGTGTGTGTGTGTGTGTGTAAAGGCGATTCACTCACATCCTTAGGGATTGTCACTTGTGTGGTAATGACAGGGCCTCCAACATCTCCGTAGGAACCTCTTCCACCTAAAACACAATCACAAACATCACTTTGATCTCATCCAAATGACTCTCAAATACCATACATCGATTCTCAAACAACTTAACACAAACACAGCTTGCAATCTTAGTGACCATTTCAACAAACTTTTCAATACTACATATAAAACATAACATATAAATACATATATACAACTCATACATGCGCACAGGAATTATGCGCACAAACAAGTAATAAGTATGGCTATAATTTGTCACCAGTACATTTTTCGTCCATCAGCTTAACTTACCAGGCTGATATGGATCCCCCCAGGATGAGTTGTTGTCTTTGTAAAACAAAAGGAGGCAGGTTAACAGCACACACAGTCGAATCATTAGTGAACACATTTGTAACACATATCTTTCTCAGACATATCTATGTTTGAAACACACAGAAAAAAAAATTACTCACTGTATCCCCGATCATTCTGTGGAGGAATCAGAGAGAGAAACAATGTAGACCTTTTCAACAGTAAACACAATAACACCACCTGAACACTGCATTTTGTTCCCAAACTACTTTCGCTACACTTCACATTGTTTGGAATGTTACAACAGAAACCCTGTAAGAACAGCTATGATGTCAGTAATCAAACTCTCTTGAAACGGTCTATAGTGTGAGACTTCACACAGCGTGCAGGATTCGTTAGCGACTCCAGTCATTAACAAGCTCTTTAGCAGCCACTGTCACCAGGGGAACAGGTGACATGAACACAGCTGCCAAGCAACAACAGCCGAGAGAGAGCAGCTGTGTGCCTCGCCACTGCCACATCATTATTGCTTCCGAGTGCACTCGTAACAAAACATAGACTCACCATACTCTCCCCATAGCGATCACCGGGGCGCCCCCTCCTGTCGCTCCTGTAAACAAAACAAAAAAGTAAATGAGCAAAGAAATGAATACATCAATACAATTCAAAGTATTCAGAAACATTGGGCCAATGCCTCATTCTACTTTGACAGAGAGAGATAATGCCAAAACACCAAAATGAGAGACTGTGCAAGAGTTCGGCCAATAAGCACACAGTCGCCCCTTAATGTTGGGCCATACGTGACACTACCTTAATCTCACTGTTCACCTTGTCATCTCTTCCCAATGCCCTTCCTATGACAGTCACTAGTTCTGACCTCTAACACTTCACTGGCCAAATCTCAACTCTCGTATGATTGCACATTGAAACTGTGGCTGCAGTCAGACAGTCTGTTCCATTATCATTATTGCTTCCAGTTCTTCATAAACTGATCCTTCTGCTAGTTCTCCCAACACTGGTGGTAAGAACTGAAGTAATTGTCACCACTCCTGCCCTACTTCTGGGGGGAAAGACTTACTTCGGTCTGTCGTCGTGGTTTCCACGATGAGATTCGTAGGAATAGTGGTCATCTCTGCAAACACACACACATGGAATGAGCCATGAGCCCCAGACACACACATGGAATGAGCCATGAGCCTCACACACACACACACACAAATGCAAACACACAGACGAAAACACACACACATGGATCATGGACAAGTCTGTGCAACTGAAACATCCCACTCACTAACTGGAGAGGAAACATTCAGGAGAAATGAGCAGAAAAGACATAATGAGATGAGGTTACTAAAGCACTCGAGAAAGCAAGAATGGGGTGAGAGTGGGGACCATAAACATACAGTAGGTGAGGGTGCGTGAAAGCCATCGGGAGAAGGGGGGAGACATTCCAGGAAGCAGGTTCAGTCACTTACCTGGGATAGGTTAGCTTACAGCAAGTGGTACATCTACAGGGTTCCCACTCTTTTTCACTAACAAAATTTCAACTCGTTTCCATGACTTTTTCATGACCTAAAGTGAATTTTCCATGACTTCATGGCACTTTAACTGTGTACAATTTAGCACACTTTTAGGGCTAAATATAAAATGTTTAACATTCAAAATGCTGTCAATGCATTTATTGTCGACTCTAAAGGCCTAATGATGAGTAAACAGAACGCTGTAGTTACGTTTTCCAAAACTTTCAGTAAATTTACAAAATTCCATGAGCTTTTCAGGCCTGGAAAAGTACATTTTCAATTTTCATGACTTTTCCAGGATTTCCATGACCGTGGGAACCCTGAATCTACTAATAGTTTTTTTTTGGGTAGGAGAATAGAGCCAAAAGACTCTTCTATTAACTTAGCTGGGTCAGCCACTAAAACACCTACTCGGAACACCCCCTTGAGGAGAGAGAAGAAAAAAACATTTGCAGAACCCCCAAGCTTACCCTCTCCTGTGGTGCGGGGGGCCCATGGGTGTGTTGCGGCCTCTCCCCCCCCCTCGGCCCCCCCTGCCAGGCGGCATGGGCGGGGGTCCGCGGCGCGGGCTCATGTCGTCGTAGTCTCTCCGCGAGGGGGGCATGGAGTGACCTCCGCGACCCCCTCCGGGGGGCATGCGGTCGAAGCCCCCGCCACCGCGACCCCCCCGGGAGGGGAAGCCCCCACCCATGGGCCGACGACCACCGCCGCTGGCACCTCCACCTCCACCGCCGCCCCTCTCCTCGAACGACATGGTGAAGCCTCCGTAGTCGTACGACTCGTCGTAGAAGTTAGGGTCGTAGGGCTGGGCCCGGCCCTTTATGGGAGCCTGAGACAGCCAGGGGGAAGAAACGTTATTTATTTATTTTTTTACATTGCATGCGAGTGTTAAAAACAAGGATTCAAGGCTCAAATACACTCCTAAAATAAATAAAAGCCACAAAAGCTTTCGTGCTACTACTACTACTGAGTTTGTCACTTGACTACAGATGTTTTTAATGAGTCCTTTGACCTTGATGGGCCGGAGAAATAACGTGCCCGAAGCTTGCTGTAAAATCTTGGGAGATAATGGCGTCCTTGATTTCTTACACAAGCGTGTGTGTGTGCGCGTTTGTGTGTGTGTGTGTGCACATGCACTAGAATGACAACATCAGAGCTGCAGTGAATCAAGCATAATGTGTGTGTGTGTGTGTGGCACACAGCCTGTGTGTGTGTGTGTGTGTGTTACCTCGGCGGTGAGCTCCAGCATGATGCGGATGCACTCCACCACGCGCTCAGCCTTCCCGCCCACCAGCACCACACGGTCGCTGGACTGAGGACAACACTCCTGGAACAGTTTGATGGTGGTCTGTGTGCTCTGCACACAATGACACACAGACACAGACAAAAAGATAGACCTGTTAGAGACATGCAAGCTTTGTCGTCTGAAAATGGGCACTTCTCTTTACTCTTAATGATGTCCGTCACCAAGTCCTTTCTCCCAATCACTAGGCCAACGTCACCTCATTCCTCAGTCATAGGAAGAGCATCTCTGGGCTTGTTTGAAATGACTGGCTGGTGAGTGGCTGATTTAAAGCAATGCATTCTGGACTGAACAAAGTGACTGTGATGGACAATCTCGTCCAAATGTCACCATACCCACCCATGTGGAATAGTGACGTCCAGACGAGATTGTCCAAAAACGCCAAGTATTTCAAGTCCAGAATGCATTGCTTTGAACGAGCCACTGAGCCAGCCAGTCATTTCAAACAAGCCCACTTTCTCCCCCTCCCTCTCTGTCTCTCTCGTCATCGCTCCCTCACCTCTCTGAGCTCTTTGATCTTGGCTCCTTTCACGCCAATGATGCTTCCTGCCAGGCTTTGGTGGATCAGCAGTCGCAACTCGCAGTCAAAATCCATGCCCTTATGGTGCTGGTACTGCAAGCAAACCAAAGCATGACAGAGACGTGTCAGTAGGCACACAGACAAAAATGACACAGCAGTCACAGCATTGAGAGAGAGAGAGAAAGATGACAAAGGTCACGGTTCCAGCTCAGGTAGCATGAAGCAGGGGGGCCTACCTCTTCCAGAGTGGGGATGATCTTCAGCAGAATCTCTCCTATGGTCGGGATGTCTGCACTGATGCTCAGGATACTGAGAAGGAAAAAAAAAAGAGAATGAGAGAAGAAAAATGAAAGGAAGAACAAAAGAACAAACCAAAGAATGAAAGAACGAAAGACAGAAGGACAGACAGAAAAAGAAGGGCGCACAAGGATTGGAGATAAACAAGAGGAAGAGATCACTGCTGGCACCAAACTGCATGTGAACAGGTGTTGCAGTGACAGAAACAGAGGGTAGCCACACAGGATGTATGGATGACTAATGCGAGTGGGAAGAGGGACAGGGCAGAGGAAATCACAGGAGAGAAGAGGGAGAAAGACAGAGGAAGACAGAAAAAGAGCAATGCATTCTCTGCAGTGCTTGCATTTGACTGAATTTATTAGAATTTTCCTTTAGGGACTCTTCTACTTGCAATGCAGTGCTTACTATTAAACATCACACACCACCAATACCCATGACCCATGTGAGCATGTCTATTTGAACTAGAGAGAAAGAGAGAGAGATGGAGGGATAGAGAGAGGAAGAGAGAGAGACAGAGAGACAAATGGAGAAGGAGATGCATACCGTTCAGGGCCACTGCTGTCCGGAACTGAAACGCTGGCGTTATACTGTAGGGGGCAGAGCAGCATAGAGGTCAGTGTCAACAATGAATGTTTACCAAACGCATGGTCATGTGTGGCGACAGCAGGAGGGAAGGTTTAACAAGGAGCAAGCGGGAGAAAGGCAGGGGACAGGAGGAAGGAGTGTGGGAGTGATGGCCCTCTGATGTGTATCTAACAGACCCATCACACTAACACACTATTATAGTGGCATTTCCTTACCAGATAAACACAACATGCAGGGTTCCCACTCTTTTTCACTGACAACATTTCAAAACTTCATGACCCACAGTGAATTTTCCATGACTTCACAGCACAATAGTGTGTATAATTTAGCATACTTTTAGGGCAAAATATGAAATGTTTAACATTCAAAATACTGTCAATGCACTTATTGTCGACTCTAAATGCCTAATGATAACTTAGCAGAACACTGTAGTTGCGTTGGGGAGAAACTAAAATTCCATGACTTTTCCAGAATTTTCAGTGAATTTACAGAATTCCATGACTTTTCCAGGCCTGGAAATACACATTTTCAATTTCGACTGCTTTTCCAGGATTTCCATGACCGAGACAACCCTGAACATTGGACTGGCAACAAATCTGTACAAAACTAAGAGACAGACGTCTTGTTTTCCCACACAGCTGTGTTTTAAACGGGATGGTGTTCAGGGTTTACCGCTATGAGACATGCAGGGAAGCAGACCTACACTGGCACCCTTAGATTACATCCACATTCATTCCTTTTCACCATATCAGAATCAATATGATTTGTGCCTGATTTAACGTCTGAAGGTATATCCTGCCTTTGTCTGTATTAAAAGTCGAAAGAGTTTATTGCTGTATTCTGCAATAGTATAAGACAAACTTAATCTGGGGGTGGCTGCGTTTTCATGCTCAACAATTGTGAAGTGGTGTGGACAACTGCACAAAGGTAACAATACAGCTTGAGGGGTGTGAATTTCACCTATTGTGACCATCTATGTGAAAATGAGTCATCATTTCATGCAACTGGAATGCTGCCATTAAAATTATTGAGCTAATGAAATATCCCAGTATCTAACCTGGTAAAAAAAAACAACATAGCCGGAATCAATATATCAAAGTTCATTTTCCCAAACTTTCAGGTCACCACCAGTTAAAAAAGTCTCAGGTTCAAAGTCTTCACAATCAATGGTGATGATAATTGGATTGGATTAACATAGATTGTTTACTATCTTGAATCTAAAGACTTCTTTGACATGCAGTGAACAAAAGTAAATGCCCTTCTTAAAGGTGTACTTCCATCGTGTTTTCATTAATTTTGCGGTGGTCTCTAGTATTAATGAATGCCCTGTGAGCCAGTCTTGTTGAAAAAAAATGCTTTAGTGCTTCTGTTTCAGGCTGTTCTAGTTTGGTGGAGGAGATGGAGCAGGGAGAATAACAGGTTCTCAGCCATGCTAGTCACAGGCCACAATCATTCAAAGCCCATTTGGTCATAGCGAACCAAATAAAAGATCTAAACGTTCTACACAAACATGAATGTGAATGTGTGCTGCAACAAAACTTCTCCAGTAATCACAACTGTGGCATAGCTTTTTCTAATTTACAAACCTACGTCACTTTGTTGGCCTTTTTCTTATTCACTCGTTTTTCCGCCTACTTTCTTCCACTGACTAATGGAGGCAATCGGGTTAGAAAAACATTTTCACGTGCAGCATGCATATGCATCTCGTAAGACCTGTCGTACTTCAAAAGAGCAAGTACTAAACGGTTTCTCGTGGAAGTACTCCTTTGAAGTCATTGAAGGGCTACTGTTGCCACTGGAGGTGATACTACATTATATGCCATTTAGCTGACACTCTTACCCAGAGCGACTTACTGCGCCAGCCCCCCTGGAGCAACCAGAGGTTATATGCCTTGCTCTAAGGCACCTCATCCCTGGGTGGGGCTAATACCTATATTTTACCTACTGGCACAGGAATCAAAACGATCACCCCCTTATTCCAATACCAACTCATTATCCATTAGGCAACAATGGAAACGATATCATATTGCCACCTATTCAATAAACCTCAATGTTTTAGGCATGTTCCACCGTTAAAACTAAAACATTAACTTAACCCTAAATATAAATACATATATGTGTTTTACTATAGGTGGCAATAGAATGTAACTGACCAGCAGAGTGAGAATGGGGAAGAGGTGTAGATTCCAGTGAGTGTGTACACTCAACTGGGACATGTACATTGTTTGGTTTAATTCTACATCCATGTGCGCACATGTGCTGTGTGTGTGTGTGCACTTGCATATATGTGTGTACTCACGTCTGTGCGAAGGGCTTTGATGTTTTTCCCTCCTTTTCCAATAACAGCGCCAGCATTCTGTAAAAGAACACAAAACTTGTCTTTAAACAGGTCATTACACACTATAAAATAAATGAATACATTCCATAAAATAAATTAAATGCTACCTGACAATTCCAGCAGACTAATAAAATTGACTCCCACACTTAAGCACACTATTCTACTGACTGTTAAAAGGTAGGTGCAAGATGCACTACTCAAAACAATTAAGGGAGCAAACCCATTTTGTCAAAATGTTCATATAAATGGAAGTTTACCTGAACTGTTTCTTTAGTTTTAACTAGCAAGGTATTTCAGTGAGTCAACTAGTGAGTTTGAGCCAAATCATGCGGAACCTTGTAGCAGCAAGGCCTTATATAAAGGCAAGGTGCCCACATTTGTTTCAAAGTTGCATTCTGAGCAGTGCATCCAGAGCAGTACAACTGTTAGAAGATGGGAACACTCAGAGGGAGGTCACGTAGCGTGACAAGTCGGCTCTGGACACGTTACTAGGAGACTGGGGATTATTCCAGAGGACCAGGCCAAGGTCGAAACCGGTGTACAACAGCTCAACATATATTCTGCTTGCTCCCTTAATTGTTTTGAGTAACGTAGTTCAACGGAGACAACGAGAAGCCGTCATTTCTACCTTGCTCTGTAACAGTATTCTGAGCTCCACCGTGTCTTCTGAGTTCCGGGAACGCTTCACTGACTGCTGCTCCTCGGCATCTTCGGCTTGACGTTTACCTAGGAACACACAAGAAAAAACACATTAGTACACACTATATACTAATGTACTGACGTTTTAATTTCATATTTTATATGTGCTGCTGCATTGTGGGTCTGAGAGAATTGTTATTTCAATCCTCTGCATGTCTTGTACATGTGGCAGAATTGACAATAAAGCTGACTTTGACATAGAAGTTGAAACTTTGTCTTTCACTTTGCTAAACATGAGCTATTCATATATGTAATGTACATATATAACTAAAATGGGAAAGCTTTTATTGACCAATAATTCAATTACTTTTGTGATGTAGAACTTAGTGTTTTGACAAAGGCTTTCCTATTGCTAGTTTATGATCAGTAAGCAAACACAAAGCAGGGAAAGGCACCCCATGATAAGTTATAGCCCCTGAAGAAACATAATATTAGTTGAAAACTAGCAATATAACTAATTTTACAAACTGACAACTGCCTAGTTCACAACAATAAGACTCCCCTGCCTTGTGTACGACATATAACATTACAAGACAAATAATTCCCCCCTCACTCTGGTTCACACCCTTACACCTGGATTATACACGGGGATACACACCGTTTCTGTTCTCTGAATTGCTCACAGTAGTCTCCTCTTCTTGCTGTTCATTCTCCACCTCCATGATTAGCACTCTGAAGTGTGCTAGGAGAAACAAACGGAGGCGAAGGAAATGAGAAAGGGGTTGAAAGGTATTCCAGTTCAGCCAACTACAATGAGGTAAAAAAAAACATAGTTCTACAGTAGTACATAAAAACATTATAAGAGCTTACCAGTGACAAACGTGCAGGTGTGAGGTCTGTACACAATACAGACTCAAGCTGATGTGTGTGCGCTTGTACGCTTTGATTAGAAGAGTAAACGGATCTGCCTGAGAGGATGAAGAGGTAAACTGCTCCTGAAGAGAATGTACAAAATACACACATAACAACACAGTGTGTTAAGATGAATCACACACAACAGCGTTTGAAGAAACTGCCCATTGCCCATTGATGGTCCGGGACAACTAGTTGACAGCATGCAGCGATGGAAAAAAATAGTCTTCTATACAGCGCAGAATGCCCGCATAGATACATATGAATTTTAAAGTTTAGGCTTGCTTCATGGTGCTCTTTGACTGAAGATTGGCAGTCAGATACGTGCATTATGTAAGAATAGAGCATTGGCATCAAACACATGACTCAACGACAAAGACCGTGCAGAAGATAAACAGGGCTTGCAGATAAGCAAAACAAAATTTCGCAGCAATATCTCTGGTATTCAGCTATAGGGGTAACAGTTCCTCGAAATCATGCAACCTTGTTCGACACAAAAAAGCGCTGTTTACCTAGCGAGCAAAGTCGACTTTCACTTTGTCAGAGAAAACCGTTAGCAGGCTAACTAGCTAACGTATGTTGCTGTAAAGTAAAATTGAGAAACTAAAATGGATTGACGCAATAAAAGCTAGGCATAAAAACCTAAATGCTTCGTGAGCATGTACTTCTGTAAACTTAAAAGACAACCGCGAGTCCCTCTTCAAGCCGCCAGTAATACTCAGGAAATGGCTTGTATTTACCACTGGTGATTAACAATGGAGAGTGCTAGCCTGCTAACTTGCACAGCAAGCTCACGTCCATTAGCACAACTGGCTAGCTAACGTTACCCTGACTGTGCTGTGGTACAGCCACCACCGCCAACCTTTATAACCGAATAGTTAAACGAGGGGGTATAAAAACGTTTACATCAAACTTGGCTTTGTTTCAAATGGGAGATTATTCTGATTTCACACCTAACGTTAGCCATCAATATCTGATAAACCTTGCTAGAATAGCCGAAGAGGCTAACCTTAACTAGCTAACGCGAACTAGCCTAAAGTCGGAAATGAAAATGCCTCCCATCTACTGACTAAAAGATACAAATAAAACTCGGATATATGTTTGTTTTTTTTGATGTTGCTGCAACTGTTCTTTGATGTGGTCCACCGTTTGGTCGTATGTGTTTTCGTTTTGTAGACCATATAAAAGAACAGAACAAGCTTGATACATACCTGTCCGTAAACTCGCAGCTCCTACCAGACTAACCTGAATTAAGGCCCACGCAGCGGGATTGTTGTTGGACCAATGAAAAGACGTCCCTCCATCTGAGTAAACCACTGATTGGTGAATTCTGTATTACTGTAAGTGCTATGCCTGTTTTCATTGGCCTAGCTGTGAGTAATACTACTTTTTTCGTCAAGTAACATCTTCTAGTTTGGTTGAGAGCGAGAAAGTTTAACTTCATGTTTTCGTTTATGTAGGCTGAACCTAGCTGTGGAAGGCGCCCAGATGGCATTTGTTTGATTGTGCTTTATGAGAAATCTATACGATCGATGAAATATATCACTTTGTAAAACGAACACAATCTTAACTTCACCAACTGTGGCGTTTTGATGAACATCGACTTTGGCGCCATGACTTGAGTCTCGGTGATGCTAAGCTGTCGTAGGTAGATCACACAATCCTCAAGCTCTGTTCAGCTATGTTTATTTGCTTAACCAGAAGTTTAATGTCATGCTTTTTGTCACTGTAATGCAATGTCTGGTTTCTTAAACACTGTGCTACGGTGTTAATACATGTGTTTATGTTATCATTCAAGCGTTCATGATCTTATGATCACTAATCTACCATCGCGAAGGAACTGTTGTTTTTTTGACCCAGTCGTTTACCTCACTTTCTCTCTACAGGTTGTGTTTTGTACAGGTGGTGCGTCTCTGCGTTGCCTCTGTGTGTCAGTGACATGTCAAGTGTGGGATAGAGAAGCTCTAGGATGGCTCCCGATGCTGTGCAGGCTGTGGGGTCGTGGCTGCGCAGCCGCTGGCAGGTGTGTGTGCCACAGGGTTGGCTGCAGGCATGCGTGGAGTGGCTGCAGCAGGAGGCAGGTGGCCGACCTCTGAGCCTTACCCAGCTGCAGCAGCAGACACTCGAGCAGTGGTTACAGACAGACCTGCGTAGCCTGGGCCTGCCCTCACTGCCAGCTGCTCTAGGCGAAGCCCTGAAAACGGAGCTGCAAGGCAATGTCTGCGTGCAGCTGGACTCGCTGCAGGATGTCAGCCAGCCAGCATATTCCCAGCTCCAGCGTATCCGTGGTAGTTACTGTTCCAACGACCAGATCGGGGCTGTGACCCAGGCGACCCAGCGCCCATGGGAGGCATCCCCCACGCGTATGCTGATGCTGCAGCTGACGGATGGAGTGCGAAGTGTGGAGGCGATGGAGTACAAGCCTGTGCCACAGCTGAACACCAGCCTTCCCGCGGGCACCAAGCTGCTTCTGCGCGGGCCAATCACGTGCCGGTTGGGTGTGCTGCTGCTGGGGCCTCAGAATGTCCAGGTGCTTGGAGGAGAGGTGGAGGAACTCCTGCACACCAACAGCCAGGTGAGGGAAACACATGATTGCGAAGTAATGATTGGAGAGGCATAGCTTGTCAAAAGGCAACACAGGCAACTGGGTGGGACCCCCAGGGCACTACAGGGCCTCAGGGGGCCAACAAACTTTCAACTACAGCAGTGTGTGGAACAGTTAACAAAAATGCATGGGACGCCAACAGACTCTAGAATCCCTTCTGAAATATTGCATAAAAAACACTAGAAAAGCACTCAGAGAGCGCAGACCTCCGCCAAGGCAGCTCACATCACCACCAAAACCTAATCACTTTTAAGTTAGCCCATTTTTTACCTACCTACCCTGAAAATTGAATCAAAATCCATCCATAACTTTTTGAATTATGTTGCTAACTAACAAACTATAAAACAAATGGCGATGATTACATAACTTCTGCTGGTGGAGGTAATAATGAGCAGTGCTATAATAGGGACTGTGCATGACTATACTACATCTTCCTGTTGACATATTATCTACATTACATTACATTGCATTTAGCTGACGCTCTTATCCAGAGCACTATACAGGGAATTACATACATGGACAGTCCACCTGGAGCAACGTGGGGTTAGATGTCCTGTTCAAGGGCACCACAGCCATGGATGAGGGTGCAGGAGGGTGCGCCTCTTAGTCACTCCCTCATTCATATTTTCTCCTACCAGTGTGGGAAATCGAACCTGTGACCCTCAGGTCCCAAGACCAACTCCCTAATCGTTAGGCCACAGCTGCCCTACCTGTTAAGAATAATAACAATTGTTATTATGATAACAACAATAATAATACATGTATTTATACAGTGCTTTTCGTTGCGTTACAGAAGATAAAACTTATAAAAACTAAAACTAATAAAACAAGGATAGAGTGAATAACACAGTGGGAGAAATACTAGCTACAGTGTGATGTTATTTGTAATACATAGTTAGACGGGGTGGGCAATGTTTTGTCTCATCTGTAACTACCAGGAGCCAATCTAGTCAAATCTTTAGGGGGTGAAGAACTCTGTAGGTGTCCGAAGGTTGTGGTAGAATTAAGAAGTGTCAGTCCCGGCTTCTGAAAGTAAAAACCTTGCAGTGTGTTACTTTTGCCTGGGCACTTAACAGCAGGGATTTCTCTAAATATCCCATCTACCTGTCTGATGATTTGTGTGCTCATTAGGATGGCTGGTCAGAAAATGGCTGGTTGAGGCAGGGTTTTTACTTCTTAAGTCCAGAATTGACACCTCTGGCAGAATTACTGGTTGAGCAAACTACATTGCACTATTAGGTGTAGTTTATGTCCAACGCCATGTGTACCTATCTTGTATATTATGTCCAACTTGTTTATTATGTACATACAGTAGGTGCCTATATGTATGTTACTGTCTGTATTGTACAGTTTGTGTCTATATTTCTATTTGTCTGTTGAATGTATAGTACGACATGTCTATATGTGGAATGTACAGAGAGCTAACATCGACTAGAGTCGAATTCCTTGTAATTGTAAGTATACCTGGCCAATAAAACTGATTCCGATTCCGAATCCTTTCCACTGCTTCCTTCAGGCCCATGTGTTATGCCGAGCTCTCGGTCTGCCTGAGCCAGAGCAAGCTGAAGAGGAGGAGGAGGCAGAGGGCGTCTCCCAGGAGAGGCCAGTAGCCGCAGCAGCGGAGGAGGATCTGGACGACATGGAGCTGGTGGCCAGCCTGGAGGCCGCGGAGGAGGAGGGCAGCCTGGACAGCGGCTACAGGAGCGCCAGTGTGCTGTCCACAGCTCCGAGCAGACCATCACCCTACCGACAGCCTTTCCCTCAGGAGGACGACCCTGGCTGGGGGAACTCTCAGAACGTGCCTGAGGTGGACTTCCAGGATGATGACATTCCCCTGGAGGAGCTGGACAGTGTGCTGTCCCAACATGTGCCACAGCATGCCGGCCGACAGGGCAACCTCCTCCCCATGCCTCCAGAGCCGACACCTACTGTCTCCCCACAGGTTTCCGCACTAAGGCCCCCTGCATACACTAGGCCTACACTCAGTGCTGAGCAAGAACATGCCAGGCAAGCCGAGATCCTCTCCCCTCCAGAGCCTGCCCTTACTGTCTTCCCACAGGTTCCAGCACTTAGGCCACCTGCGTACTCTACTCCCAGGGCTGAGCAGGAGTATGCTGGGCAGGGCAACATCCTCTCCCCTCCAGACCCACCACTTATCGTCTCCAAACAGATTCCAGCACTTAGGCCACCTGCGTACATGACTCCCAGGCCTGGGCAAGACTATCCCCCCCAGTCTGCTACATTTGAGGGGGCACTGCAGAAGGCAGCTGGGGGGTCATCTGACGGCGTGTCAGAGGAAGACCGTGCCACGGTCTGGGACAGCCCGCCATTCTCCTACCTGCGGAATCTCCCCACGGACATTTCCAGGCAGGTGCGCGTCCACGCCTTTGTGGTGACACTGAAGGGCAACATGCGCAGCGGGGGAGGCCACTGGAGCCTGGACGTCTGCCTGTCCGACGGCTCGGCCTACGTGGACGCAGAGCTGGCCGACGGCGTGCTGGAGGGGCTGACCGGCCTCTCGGCGGCAGAGGCGCGCGCGCTCAAACGGAGCCCTGAGGGCCAGGCGCGCGTCGCCACGGCCATCCAGCGGTGCCAGCGGGCGCTTGTGGACTTGTGTGCCATCATGACCCTGCAGGTCGGGCCGCAGCGGGAAAAGCCTCTGGTGCTGGAGGTGACATCGGCCACTCAGAGTGACTGTCACGCCCTGCAGCAGCGGGTCGAGTTGAGGCGAGCCCGACACTAGTCGTGAAATACGTTGTGTTTACACAAGCTGGGCTTATCAGCTTAAGTTGCTCCCAGAGATATGGCTCGGCCATTCTATCGAGAATTAGCTGCTGATGAAAAAATGTCTCAGTTTCTGAGGTCTAAATGGTGGGCCTCGATCAGTCTGATGTGACATTCTTACTTAATTTAAATGTTGTGAAAATGAGCCTGTCAGTCAGTAAACAACATATTCTGACACATGGGTAATAGGCTTGTAAATAGCTCACACACATCCACTGCAACTGCGTTCTAAATGGGTGGCACGAGGCTGTCTTGCAGTTACCACTGACAGCAAGTGTCTTCAAAAAAACGCTGAGGTAAACCAGCTTGTAGTCTTGTACTACAAGAGCTGAACATGAAATGATGTCAAGGCAAACTAGCACCTGCTTTAAAGAAGTTCTGTGTGAATGAATCCATAGCCCTGTTGCTTAAGGTCACAGCGTGCTGTTCGTAGGAAAAAGAATGAGAACATTTCATGCAACATGGACCAAATAACGACCTGTTAGCTAACGCTAACCGAATGGGGCGTAGAAACTAACTTTCACTTTAATTTCCCTATGCCCCATTCAGTTAGTGTTGGCGACCAATTCATTATTTGTTTTATGCTGCATCAGATATTTCCCATTATTTTGCCTACCAACAGCACCCACCACCTCGAACAGCAGGGCTATGGATTAATTCACACCAAACGTCTTCTTAAACTTGGTACATGGAGTTTGCCATAGATGGGCGGTATTATCTACACAGATGTGTCTCTTTCACTAGGGACTCATAACATTCAATGAAATGATTAAAACAATTGATTTCATTCATAAAATAATTAAAACCTTTTGACTTTCAACGTACACCGTTGTTTTGATAATTAGAAACTGAGCATATTATATGTTTTGTTAAAATTGATTACACAGGTGATTAAATGTTTTTTGCTGCTGTCATACTTATGAATAAAGCTCAAGAAGCAGCCCAGTCTTTGATGTACACTTTCACTTCCAAACAGAGGTGGACAAACCGCAGAAAGTAAAAGAGAAAGTAAAAGTCCTGCCATGTATTCCTTCTGCCTGTGCTCTCAGCACAGGTAATTTCACTAATTATCTCATCTGCCTAGGATCAGCTGGTTCAGTGAATTGGCTGGAACAAATATGTGGCAGGACTTTTACTTTCTGTACCTGGAATATCTACTCCTGCTTTCAAATATGTAAGAGCTTGTATACTATAAGAAATAAAATGTTAAATGATGACAGTTGTCTACAGGAAAAGCGCGTATGTCAGACTCGGGCTTTTATGTCAGACGCTTAAACTTCATGAAATGAATAGTTCATTGATGATTTTCATGTATCTCACACTCGCTGTTTGACGATAAAAGCATTATTTTACATTTTCCAGAAGAGGGCGCCAGGTGGAAAGATTAAAATGTCAACCAGTGTCCAGATGTGTCGTGATGATGCCGACACAAAAAGCAAGCCGTGCTGTTGTTGAGAATGGCAGTAGAAAGCGGGGGTTAAATTACTTAACCCATACAGTTTCAAAGTTGTTTTAAGCAGACAGGGTGTAGGCTACACATCATTACAATAATTTCCTTTACAATTCCAATATGGCATTTCCACCTGTTTTGGGCTACTCTCTCACACAAAAGTCATTATTCCTTACGACCAAGTTTGAGTCAGTCGTTATCACGACACGAGAACCATCTAACATAGCCTATTGTGTCATCAACATCGCCTGTAGACCCCGGTTTTCCTTAGTGTATCATCTCATGCGTCAAAGCGCACGTCACATGTTGGGGTGGGTGGGCTTCACGAGGAAGGGTGCCAATGAGAAACAGCGTGCCTGTTTGTGACCAGATGACAGACAGATGAAGAGTGACTGAGTCACCCTCAGGTAAAGGTATTCCAGCCGGAGAAGCATGAGAGCATCTTCTAAGCTCGGCGTCTCATCTTCCTGCTCAGCTTTCCAGTCGCGAAGCTCAGTCGCCACAAGGTCAGAACTCTGGCGGACAGGCGCATGACGCCCTGTCTGAGAATCCCCTGTACAACGTGCGCAAATCATGTCTGAGTCCTTCGGTTTCCTAGTCGCAAGGTGGATGGGTTTTCGCTGACGACGAAGATCAATAACACGCGCTTATCCACTGCTCCGCCAGCGCGCACCCCCTCCCATTCCTCTTCCTCCCTCAGCACACACTTCTCTCGCGCAGAACAGCCAAGACACTTCTTTTGGAAGGACAGTCTGGACATTTCACAGTGGGCAGGAGTAAAGAACTCACTGGAACAAGGATTACGATTTTTTTACGAGCTGTATTCCAGGACACTGTTCTGTTAGTACACGGGGCTTTACACCAGGAGAGAGTGAAATAAAGACATTGTGTAAATCCATGCTGTCTTAGGCTGGTACCTGTAAGGAGTTATAGTGTTCAAGTCTGTGACCTGGAGGAAAGAAGACAGTGGCTTCTGCACTTCCCACCGTGCGCAGTGTCAAGCAAGGCTCTTGCAGGCTGCACCACTGCCCGGCGAAGGGTCCGTGATGAAAGTCTTGTGGGGGCATTTCGCCATGGCACAGTGGGTGTTCTTGTGGGTCCTGCTGGGGTTGTGGCGGCCCGGTTCGGCGTGCCCCTCGCCTTGCTCTTGCACCAGCACCAGGATCTCCTGCGTTGACCAGGACCGCTGGATAACAGCTTTCCCTCTTCTCCCAACGGAGGCTGACATGGAGAACATCACTGACATGTAAGTTTGGTCTTGTGAAACAGACACAAAGACATGTGCATTGTTCGAAAATAAACGTCACCGTAAGAGACTCTTTCACCTGCAGAACAAACGCCTGCAGATATTAGCCTTTAAGCAGAGAAATCAAGAATCGTAACTCGTTTCAAAATCTGTTGATCTGATGCTTTCCAAGTTTACTGTATCCCTGTTTTGTTGTCATACTATAATGTGATAACCATGCTGCTTTCATAACCGTCATACGCGCGTTCGCAGAACCTTCTGAGGCAAATCTGCGATGACTCATCTGCTTCATTTTATAACGGGAGCCTATGAAGGGGTTTAAAACATTCCTTTTTTTAATGTTGTGAAAATGACTATCTGTCGGTATGTAAACAATATCTTCTGACGCGTAGATAATAGGTTTAAATAATTTCACGCACATCCACTGCAACTGCGCTCTAAATGGGTGGCACGAGGCTGTCTTGCAGTTACCAGTGACAGCAAGTGTCTCCAAAAACGCTGAGGTAAACCAGCTCGTTGTCTTGTACTACGAGAGCGGAACATGGAATGATGTCAAGGCACGCGGTCAAATAGTCCGGGTATATAAAACTACTGGTAAAAATAAGGTAGTCCTCCTTATTTACTTAACAAAGTTATCACATATAAAAGAACATTCATGTTCATTATGGTTTGCCTGTGTTGTTTTAGGTCCTAAAGACAAGATACCCTATAGCTTTTGGTGGATGGAGAATTGTCCACATAATTTGCAAGTTCCGAGGTGATTTTGTGCATAGCTTACCAAACGTCGAGACTCACTTTTGCAAATTCCGGTTATAATTATCTTGATAATGTAGCTGCACATTTAGTGGCAACAATTCTGCACAATTCATGTCATTTTCACTTGTTTTTTGTTTCCCAATCGTTAAAGTGATACAGGGAAGATAAGGGGGCAAATTATCATTAACAATTAGGATAATAAAATTTAGTATACAACCATTTAAAAAGCATAGTGTCTTGATGCATAATGTTCATATGGCGTTACTTGTAAAGAAGAGAGGTCGCAAATGGCCAACGACATTTCTCATCATCATCATTTAGATACCAATTTGATACTTCACAAATCTTTGCTTAATGTGACACGACATTATTGTCAGTCAGGAAATGTAATTAGGCCGCATTAGCCAGCGGGTATCAGGTGGCAGCTGATTCAAACTTCAACATTTCGGCAAGACCGATTTGACTGGCCTTTGGCCTGACTGGCTGAATAACCGTAGTTGCTGTAAGAAGCTTATTTGCGTGAGGTAGTTGTTGTTAATATAGGCTAACTATTGTGTGTTGTGTAACTATTGATGTGTGTGTGTGTGTGTGGGGGGGGGGGGGGGGGGGCGGTATTGCAAGGTTTTTATATTTAAGAAGTTAAATAATTCGCATGTCTATGTTTTTGTCAGTCAGATGTAGGATAGCAGCACTAAATCAGAATGTTGTAAATGTTTTTTAAGTAAAAAAAAGTAAAGTACCACATCTTTATTTTTCCTATCATTCTGAAATTATATGTTTATCTGACAGATACATCGCCAATCAAGGTGACTTATCTGCCATCAATGACAAAGACCTGCTCTTTTACCACAACCTCAGAAACCTGTAAGTAGATTTACACAAACTTGAATTTATTGATTATTAATTTTCATCTGATAATTGTTATTCTGATAGACTAATGATTACTTGCATAGGAGGGTAATCCCGTTTCAAAAACTAAATTACTGTAAAATTACTGTATTGACTGATGAAAGTGTATTTATGCCTAAATCTATTCCCTTATTATCATTTGTCCTCAATAGTGTTATTAGTCATTCTTTTCTCCATTAGGCCTACTCATTATGAGTGGCACGTTTACAGCAGTGATGTTATTTGTACTGTATATTTATCAATGATGACTTTTTGAGCTATCCATGTGTAAATATGTGTAATATTTACAATTTGAGAGAGAGACCAATGAAGTATATTGTTCTCCAACAGCACAATAATGGGCAGCAGGCTGATGAGTGTGTCCACTCAGGCTTTCCAGAACAGCCTAAAATTACAGCATTTGTGAGTATGCTCATCCACATGTGGGTTACAGAGACCATAGAAAGCTTATATACACATTTACATACACATAC
>CM050217.1:27027500-27040000 GCA_027475355.1 Coilia nasus
CACCCCTGGTAAAGTTAACTGGGAACACATTTTAAAAATCATCTATTGGCAGAGTCAATTTAAACTAGTGATAGGATCTGGCGCTTGCTTACATACACAGAAACACACACAGTACACACACTCAAACTCACATACATAAATACACACGTGGTCACACAAACACACTGACAAACACGTGCACACACCATACACATGCACACAAACAGACACACACACACACACACGGAGGCACGCACACACACACACACACACACACACAAACACACAGAGAAACAGAGAGGGAGAGAGAAGGAGGGAGAGTGTGTATGTGTGTGTCTCTGTGTGTGTGTGTGTGTGTGTGTGTGTGTGTGTGTGTGTGTGTGTGTGTGTGTGTGTGTGTGTGTGTGTGTGTGTTTGTGTGTCTAGGGTTGAATGACTTTACTGCTGTCAGCAGCAGATTGAGGCAGGAGATTAGAGATCCGTCTTTCAGCAGTCAGTGTACTTTATCCTCCCTGCCTCTCCATCTCCTGCTGCTTCTCTTCCCCTCTTCCCCTCTTCTCCCTTTACCGTCCTTCTCTCCTTTATTCTTTTTTTCTTTTTCGATTTTTGTCCCTCCTCCTCTTAGACATCCTTTAAACAAGGATGTTTAACTAATTGCCGAGGACTATTGTTTCACTTTTACAGACTGGTAGCAAAGAGCATTTCAGCCAAAATTAACCTAAAATCTCTGAGCGCATGTGCATTTATAGTGTGTCTCGTCCAATCAGAAATCAATGAATAGTCAGAGCGTTGTATAATGTATTCTCACATATGCAAGAAGTGGATGTTTAGTGAAGCATAAGCAACCAGGAGACGTCAAAAAAAAGGCAGTCGAAAATGCATTTGGTCAAGCGTGTAGCCCTTTAAAGGTCACCGTACTGCCAGTGGAACAACTTACTTTGAATGAAAAAAAAATTAATTACAACATTTCTACGACATTTCAGAGACTCTTTAGTAACACATTACAACTTGGTCATTGCCATTCTGGTAACAACAAAGTCATAATAGCTCTGCATAAGCCCTCCTGAAAGGACCCCATTCAGTGTTGCGGTATAGACCCTTTTAAAGGTAAAAACAAAACACAACGCCTGAATGTTCTGTTTCATTACGAAACTACTTCCTGTACATTTCACATCATTGTTAAAACAAAAATCCTGTGGGAACAGCTATGACGCTAACAATCCCTAAGATATTGGAGTCACCACATGAAGCCAATTTTCAAAAAATGAATAGGTCCATTTCTCAGTGCCCAGAGCGGCCCAGGCAGCACAAATGACCTGCTGAATATAATAATACAGCCCGCCAAACCATCTCCAGTATGTACTCCTTTCGGCAATTCTCTTAGAATTACACCTGTTGTAAATATTTAAAGCACCACAACAAAATACAGGTAAAACTAATTAAACATGTTACAAGCTCCCCAAAGGGACCCTTAATTTATAAATGTATCCCACATAGCACAGATCGTCCTATGGAAGACATATTAGCCATTGCACATCACCAGATGTCCATAAATGGGGTCCCTATATGGCCATTATCTTTGCATTAATCCAGATACAGCATTGATCTCAGCATATTTAAAAGTCACTATAGTCAAACTACCCATGAGCAAAAAAAAAAAAAGACTTAGAGTAATTTAAACTGCTGTTTAAAAGAAATGTTTGTCAGCGTACAGAATTATTGCAAATAGTACTGCAAATAGTAAGTTGTTAGCTAAATAATTTAGCTTATTGCACATCATGCCTGCTTGTTTATAGATCAAATAAATACGTAAATGAGAATACACCGCTGCAGTTGGGAAATTAAAGGATTGTTAGCTTTGTTTTTGTTGAACAGATGTGCTGAAAGTGAGACAAAGTAGAGGTGTTCATTTTATTTTCTTTATTTTTTATTTTTATTTTTTTTTATTATCAATTGAGTAGCTTCTACAGTGGCACAAATTATAGTGCAATATTATATCTTTATTAAACTATGACTAATGTATAAAACACCAAATATATTAGTAATTAAGTTACTATAAACAATTGGGATGTGAGACCCAAACATGTTCCAAACAAAACAGTCACACTGACAAGGACATTACGTACGTTAAACTTTAATTTGGCAACAAAAAAATTCCTCAACCCTGCATTTTTAGACAACACGAAGAGCGTGAACTCTGTTGGAAATACAGTGGTAAAGCAATTAAAATCACTGCATTGCTTTCATTACCCAAATGTGTTTGTAGTTTCAGTACATTTGGATTGTGCTTTTGTGCTATCCAATAAACATTATTAAATTTTACCCACCGTGGACATTCTAGACACAGACCTTTTTTTTTAGCTTTGTAAAAACCTAGCACAATAACAGTAACATGCAGCTACTTTTAATTTGTTGTCTAGGTCATATCCAAGATAATTCCCTCTAATTGATTTAAGGCTGCTGGCAGTCCCTTTGCAGTGGAAAAAGAAGTGTCTTGCGTGACTCGTTCTCTGCTATTTGGGAAGAGTTTGTTTAAAATTAGTTTCATGTGGTACTTCCCAATATTCGGTCCATCCCATAATAAAGGGTCGCTTTGAGGACTTTGCTGTGCTTGGAAGCAGCTAGCTAATTTGCCTGGCGAAAGCATCTCTGTACCTCATAGATGTCCCTGATTAATTCCAAAATTCGTTTCAAGTGGTATGTTTAATGTTTCCTCCAGGTCGGTTATGTGATATTGCACGTGGGGACCATGCTGGGGAGCGCACATAGCAGCGGGTCATTTGTCTCGGATTGGACAGTCTGTGCTCTTCTGTGCTCTGTGTTCTAGGGAGTCTATGTGTGCCTTTCCTGTTCATTTTAAATTGGCTGAAGATACAGTGCTTCATTGTTTTATCAAATGCATATTGGAAAACAGTAAGAAAGGATCTGCACACCACATACCTCCCATTTAGTGGTTTAATAATGTAGCGCTTCGAATCGTGTAGCGCTTCCTCTGACTCGAAACGCTACACTGTTAAACCATTCGATCAATTCTAACTGTTTTTCAGATACACTTTTGTTCAGATCCTGCACCCACCTAAAATAGGCCTTGATGTGTGTAGTCTCATACAGCATGTTGCACCAAATGTATGTTGGCATTCAGTAGACTACTGCACATTCATATCTGCATATGTTAAGTTTACAGAATGTATGCTCCTGTGTTTACATGTTTTTTGTTCTGAATATTACAAACTGCTGGTCCATGACGACTGAAACATTTCTGAGGACGTACAGTTGTGTGTGTGTGTGTGTGTGTGTGTGTGTGTGTTTCAGTTAAATAGAACAGGTTTAAGCAAAAATCACACACATCTGTGTCGGAAGTCTGGGTGCTCGACCACAGAACAGCCCTGTACAGTAAAGTGGATGAAGGATAAAATTCTTTTTAAGTGTAACATTTCAGGCATAAACTCTTCATCAGACATCATAATGAAAGACTCGCATCCCAAAAGTCACAATTAAAAAGAATTTGGGAGAATATGACTGGTGCTGCAGACTTAATCCCCAGCATTAGAGACAGTAGGTCAAATGGAGTCTGGATGTGTTTATTCTGAAGGCAGTCTGCTTTGCCCTGCAGTTCCTCCTACGGCGACCTTGACCCCAACAACTGTCACGGTGGAGGAGGGGTCGAACATCACGCTCACCTGCAACACCACAGGGACACCCAGCCCACAAATCATCTGGACTCTAAGCTCTGATATTACTACCCACAAGGTACATCATGCACACTCTCCCACACACACTCTCTCACACACACACACACACACACACACACACACATCTCCTTGCATATACAAACACACACACTCGCACACATGGGCAAACACACGGACACAATTTTATATATTGACACATTTATTCACCAACTGTCATTTACTCACACGCTGTGTGTGTGTGTGTGTGTGCGTGTGTGTGTGTGTGCGCGCGCGTGTATGTGTGTGTGTGTGTGTGTGTGTGTGCGCGCGCAGGAGACCCTCAAAGGGCAGAATGTGCTGCGTCTCATCAATGTGTCATCTCACTTCTACGGAAGCAGGGTCAGCTGCACGGCAGAGAACACAGCTGGACAGCACGAGGCTTCCGTGCTACTGGACATCCTGTGTAAGATCCATCATTGTGTGTGTGTGTGTGTGTGTGCGTGTGTGTGTGTGTGTTTGTGTGTTTGTGTGTGTGTGTGTGTTTGTGTGTGTGTGTGTGTGTGTGTGTGTGTGTGTGTTGGGGTATGAGCAGTGGATGCACGTAGACTCTTCTGTGTGTGTGTGTGTGTGTGTGTATGTATGAGCAGTGGAGGCAAGTAGACTCTTCTGTGTGTGTTGGTGTTGGTGTGTGTGTGTGTGTGTGTGTGTGTGTAGGTGTAGGTGTGCAGCGGTGTTTACTAAGACTGTGATAAGCAAAGAATGTTGTTTGTGTTGTGGTTGTTTTCTAATCGGCATGTTTACAATGATATGCATGAATGTTTATTCTTATGGCAGTTCCCCCTGAGGTTAGTCTGATGAATGTGACTCTGGACCATCACTGGTGCATCCCCTTCAGTGTGGCTGGGAACCCTCAGCCACGGCTCCAGTGGTTCTTTAACGGTAGACCCCTCAACGAGACTCAGTTCATCACCACGCTCATCCACGACTACTCGGAGAGCAAGTACCACGGCTGCCTGCGTCTGGACACGCCCACACACTTCAACAACGGAGACTACACGCTACTGGCCACCAACCCCTACGGCAGGCAGGAGAAGTCCATCACTGCTCACTTCATGAAGCACCCTTTTGACCTGTCTGGTTAGTGTTTTACGACTCTCTGTCTTTTTCTCTTTCTCTATCAAGTTCTCTCTCTCTCACACATACACACACACACACACACACACACACACACACACACACACACGTGTGCGCACACAGACACATACAATAAATGTATTTTGATATTCTACATCTTAGGTGTTGAACTGTTTAGAAAAGTAAAGCTATGCTGAAGATGAAATTTAGGGACCATATCACAATCATTTTCACACTTGTTTTTACATTTAATGTTCACTTCAATAGTAACATTTTGTATATGAAATTCACAAGTCACATCTTTTGTGATTTTAAAAATTCATGAATACCTTTCCCAGTGTATAAAACTCACTGGGAATACAGCACATTTTACAAGTCTGTAGATTCAACAAATGCGATTTGCCAATTTACAAAAAAGTAATGTATTTGCAAACACTGTCATTCAAACCAACTTTTATTTGTATGGTCCTGTAAACTGTGTACAGATGCTGAAACTATTTATAAAGCATCTTTTGAAACTCTGTGTCTTATTAAGGCCAGGGATAGAGGTTATGTTTGATCAAGGTGATAAGTCGACAAATGATTAAAAACAAACTGAAACCTAATTTTCATTTGAACTTAACCAACAAACCATTTGCAAACTCTCTGTTGGCGGAATAGCTAAACAAAGTGGTAGTTTGGCTTTACGTTCACGATAAGGGCATCCCAATACTGCTCAGGCATTGCATCCAGTTCAGTTATTTTTTCAAAGTCACAATGCTAACCACTTTACCACCCTAAACATGAACAGCAACGCTGAACATACAGTAAATGCATTATGTAGTGCTTCAAGTCAGTGTTATTTAGTTTAGTTTAGTATGGAGGATTTGCCATAGCAATGGCATGAAGTGTCTCTTTTAGGTATTGTAGGTGAATGTAGTTCATGTTGCTAAAGGTTAATTGATATGCTCAGGTATGAGTTTGGTATTGAGTGGTAAGTGTGGTGGTGCTATTGACGCAAGTGTAAAAATGCTTAAAAAAAACCTGCCTAGTCTTTACTTGAAAGAATGCAGTGAGCAAGCAATAAGGGATTGTGTTTTTTTTTTTTTTTTTTTGTTAACAGAGACCTCTGAGCCGGCATATTATGGTGAGTGACTACCACTCCTTCCCTTTGTTAATAATAATAATAATAATAATAATAATAATAATAATAATAATAATAATAATAATAATAATTGTAATAATAATTATACTGTTGTTTTGCAAGTACTTGTAACATGTGTATTCACCCCTTTCTGTTTGTCTTTTCTTCCGTCTGTCTCCTCTGCTCTTTCCTGGAAACGGTTAACAGACCCACCCACAGGTACGCAACACCTACATGTATACATGCAGATGATGACATGTTCCCAAATACCAAGCATATGATAGGTGTGTGTGTGTGTGTGTGTGTGTGTGTGTGTGTGTGTGTGTCTGTGTGTGTGTGTGTGTGTGTGTGTGTGTGTGTGTGTGTGTGTGTGTGTGTGTGTGTGTGTGTGTGTGTGTGTGTGTGTGTGTGTTCGTGTGTGTGTGGTTTTTGATAGCATGTCTGTATCTCTTTCTGTCTGTCTGTCTGCCTCACAGGTGACCCTCCAATTGCTCAACGTGACGACAGAGTTGTGAGTGATCATTACATTTTATATATTCCTTTATCGGAGGGAAATCAAATAGAGCCATTTGACAGAAACACTTTGCTGGAAGAGGCTTCTTTCTGAGACTGCTGCTTTAGTCAAACATAAAAATCAATACTTTTCACACCTTGTTGTATTTACCTATAGACTCTCAGAATGTTATTTTATAGTCAGCTGTGGTTAAAGAAATGTTATTGTCACTAATCATATATCACTGTTATGATCAGTGTTGATGTGTATGTGTGTGTTTGTGTGTGTGTATGTGTGTGTGTGTGTGTCTCAGGTTTATGTGGTCGTGAGCATCGCTGTGGTCACATTTGTCCTGATAGTGCTGATGCTCGTCTTTCTGAAGTTTGGACGCAACTCAAAGTTCGGTATCAAAGGTAAGCTGCCTCTGCTCTTCTCTGCATGTTTCTGCGCTGGAGTGTCTTTGCTCATAACAGTGCGTAGCCTAGACCTTACCCCTTACAGTGGCTCATAGCAGTGCGTAACCTAGACTTACCCCTTACAGTGGCTACACTGGGCGCGGTAGCAGTGTGTAGCCTAGACCTTACCCCTTACAGTGGCTACACTGGGCGTGGTAGCAGTTGCAGGCAGCTGCAAAATGTACACAATAACAATGTACAGTAGGCCTTTTCCACCAGACTGGTATAGCCCTACTATACCCTGCTCGACTTTACCCATTTTTGCTTTTCCATCGGGTCCTGTACCTGGTACCAGGGACCATTTTTACCTCCACCAGTGGAGATTATGCAATCATCGGCGTTTGGTAGTTAGCAACATAACTCAAAAAGTTATGGATGGGTTTTGATGAAATTTTCAGGGTAGGTCTGCCCTGGTGGAGGTCTGCGCTCTTTGAGTGCTTTTCTAGTTAGTCCCTGTTTTTGGCAAGTTACCAAGCAGATAAAGTGGATGCTACAAATGTAACGTGACGGACTGCTGGCTACTGATTGAGATTACACTATAGTCAGTTAAACCAGACGCAAATCAGTTAAACCAGACGCAAAAGCGTAATAGCGACCTCGGAAAAATGCTACCAGTCTTTCAAACAGAAATTTTCACTTCGCAATCGCTCTGCAACCACTTCCACGCCCCGTGTAACGTGCGTCTAACGTTTAACTGGAAGGACAGTGGCGGACGACGGTGAGAGTATTAGTGCACATTAACAAATGCTGCTTCTGCATTCTGATGTAACACACTAATTTCTTTCCTGTGTGCATAACAAGTGAATACGTAAGTGTGGGCTTATTGGCATCTGTGAGATACTTCAGAATTCTAGGGAAATGAGTGAGAGAAGGAGGGTGGAAAAGAGAGAGAAGGAAGGAAAGAGAGACAGAGAAAGACAGAGAGATAAGAGTTTGCTGTTGGATAGTGAACATGTAATTACTTCTGAACTAAACATGTTGTGGGCTCTAGAGGAGCACAGACCTTTAACAACCAAGAGACCCTAAAGTGTGTGTGTGTGTGTGTGTGTGTGTGTGTGTGTGTGTGTGTGTGTGTGTGTGTGTGTGTGTGTGTGTGTGTGTGTGGGTGATTGTGAGTGTGCGTATGTGTGTTTACATCTTGAAGCCTGTGTGTCAGCAGTGGTAGTGAGTTCTGAGGAACTTTTGGGAATTCATTTTTATTTTTGGGGGGGGGGGGGGGGGTCATTATCACACTCCACATACTGTATGTGGCGTTCCAGGGAAATTGTGTCTCCTCCATCAGTCCGATTTCATCTGCATAGCTCCGCTAAATGTAGTTCAGTTTACACAGGAATCCCATTTACACAAGTAAATGCAGTTAAGTATTATTATTATTATTATTATTATTATTATTATTATTATTATTATTAATAATAATAATAATAATAATAATAATAATAATAATAATAATAATAATAATACTATAATTATAACAATAACAACAATAATAATATTAATAATAATAATACATGATATGTATATAGTGCTTTTATACACATTTAAAGTTGCTTTACAAAACTTAACACTGATAAAACAACAGTTATTCAAACTATGTAAAATTACATTAGAATGAGGTTTAAGACCTCCTACCATTACATTTGAGAAATTCATGCACATGAATGACTCAGTTTGCACAATCTGGCAACCCTGTACTTCCAGAGGCAGAGCAGTAATCTATGATGTTGCTTCCTGTAGAGTTTACGGTAAATGATAACAATGAGGGTGTCAGGGGCATAGCATTGAAGCGAATGACCTCAAAGTCGAAGCGTTTAGCTGCGTTGTGTGCCTCCGCTGGCAGGGCTGGCGGCGATGTAAGCCTGGGTGGTGTAAAAATATTCTGGGAGCTTGCTGGCTCTCCTGGCGGCCATTGGCAGGGTCGAAAGGAAGTGGTGGGTGTGTGTAGGCCACTCTGAAGATTCAGTTTCGGAAACGGAACTTTTGCGCAGTGCTACCATAATCCCCCACTGAGATTGTCGAGTACAGTATGTTTCCTGTGTGTGTGTGTGTGCGTGTGTGTGTATGTGTGTGTGTGTGTGTGTGTGTGTGTGTGTGTGTGTATGTGTGTGTGCGTGTGTGTGCGTGTGTGTGTGTGTGTGTGTGTGGTGTGTGTGTATGTGTGGGTGTGTGTGTGTGTGTGTGTGTGTGTGTGGTGTGTGTGTGTGTGTGTGTGTGTGTGTGTGTGCACACTGTGCATGTTCTGTCAGTGCTGTTTGTTTCTGGAGAAGGTTACTTGAGAATGTTGAAGAGAACTGCAGGTGTGTGTAAGAGTGTGTGTGTGAGAGTGTGTGTGTGAGAGTGTGTGTGTGAGAGTGTGTGTGCGTGCGTGTTCACTGGCCATGTCTGTGAAAATGAGAGAGAGAGGAAGTGGGAAGCATCATTGAGTTTCATCCCTGACATCAGAAGTGCATACCTCCTACCCTTTTTTCTGGACTTTCTCTTCTGCCCCCCCCCCATCCCCCCCCCCCCCCCTCGCCCCCAACACTTCACCCCCCCCACCCCCTCCCCCAATCCCCCATCCTCTTTTCATAAACCAACTAGAACCAAAGACAAAGACTGAGATATTCTGTGATTCAGCACGGTCAGTGCTGGGAAGAGAACATATGATTGACTTAACCTCAAGAAGTTTTCCACACCGATTGAGTTCGTTGTTCTCACAGAGAGTTTAATGATTGTTTAATATTATCATATTACTTTTAGAGGTATTTTATTCATTGGTATTATTTTATGATGCAGGGCTATTTTTAAAATGTCCAGGACTAGATCCCCAGATGCCCAAGCCTTAAGACACCTGTGATATCCAGTGTTTTACCACCAAAAGGTACATATACATTGGCCTCTCAGCTACACCATTGCATTCTGGGTAATAAATCTGTAATATTGGGAATGGAATGGTGGACTGAGTTACTGGAACCATAAGAACATATGATGACATGCAGTTATATAAAAAGTCATAAGTATGGAGGAGAGAGAGAGAGAGTGCGCAAGAGAGAGAGAGCAAGAGAGAGAGAGCGAGAGAGAGAGAGAGAGAGAGAGAGAGAAAGGACAGTCAGTTACTTATTAATGATTTAGTGGACAGGTATCAGTTTCCCCCCTGCATAGAGAATCAATGCATCAACTCAAGGTCAGAAGTACCCACACACACACACACACATTGACACACACATACACACACACACCCATACACACACGCAAATCCGAAGCGGTGGTTGACCTGCATTGTATGTATTTTATGTTTTGCATATTTCAGAATGTGTGGTGGTGTTTTAAAAACCTGAGGCTGAAGAAATGCAGAACATTGGACACATTGAGAGTTTACATGGTCACTTACAAACTTACACTTACACTTACACATGTGTGCGCCATAAGCACTTACTTATATTAATACATGCAATTGTGTGTGTGAGTGTGTGTATGTGTGTGTGAGAGAGAGAGAGAAAGAGAGAGAGAGAGAGAGAGAGAGAGAGAGAATAGGGAGAGGGAGAAAGTAAGCGTAGAGTAAGCAACTGTGATTACCCGCCCCACTCTGTTGCTATGGAAACGTGCATCATCGCTAGCGCATTTTCAAGAATGAATCATCCTCAGTGCACACTCACACATGGGTTCACACATTAACACACACATACACACACACACACACACACACACACACACTCACACATGGGTTCACACATGAACACACACACACACACACACACACACACACTCACACACATACAAACAATCAATAGGCACCCACACAGACTAAAACACACACACACAAGCACAACTGTACACACTCATTGTTTCACACATTAACACACAGACACACTTACACATATATTGTCACACAAACAATCAACAGAGACAAACACACACACACACACACACACACACACACAGGCACACCTGTACACACTAACACACACATAAAAATGGACGTACAGTTACCTTTATGCAGGCTGCCCGTGCCCTGCATACACAAGCAAACACACAAACTCTCCCACACTATGTATTCCCACAGGTTATAGATACAGATTCAGAGATGGGCAATTAGACATGATACCCTGTGAAACACAGCTGCATACAGTGAACAGCTATGTCTTAGACACAGGCTCATATCCATTTAAAACACACATAATGGCACACATAATTCAGTGTATGATGTGAATTATTGACATAGAATTTATAAGTTATATAGTAATGTTATATTTGCTCATATTCTGTCATATCCATTTAATGGAATAGCACATATGCACCCACACAAACACACACACACCCACACCCACCCACACACACACACACACACACACATACACATAGAGCAGAAAAGAAGATAAGACCAGTATTACATCTAACATTTCACGAAATTCACACATCTTAATTCAAGTGTGGGTGGCATGCTCGGCATGGGAAGCCAGTGAGGTACAGTGAGGTACTGAGGTGCCACCCAGGACACGGCTTCAGGGGTCATTCACACAGAGACGCTTTTTTGTCTCTGCCAGCCTCTCAAATTCAATTGTTTTCCTATAAAGCGATCCAGCTGAGAAGCGGTTTGTCTGTTGTGACGTGCCTCAATTCTTTTTCTGCCTGCGCTCGCTCAAAAAACAACGAGGCTTCTACAAAACACGAGGCACTCAAAGTTAAAATCTTTTCAACTTCTGGAATGTGTTTTTTTTTCCTATAATGGGTTGTTACATAGCTACAGTGACTGGGAGGCAGCTGAGTTTCAAATATTAACAGTAGATAATTGAAAACCGTATGTAATGCGTGTCACATTTATTTTGGAGGTGAAAAAAGCATTGCAGAGTGAACAGCACCTTAGAATGAAGCGGTGTCCCCTGCAGTATTGAACATCAGGGAGAAATAACAGGCTGCACATCATCAATACACAAACACACAACAATAGTTGTTCCAGTTCATGATGGGCTACCTCTTCCTTTGCAGGGCACTGTGTAGATTCTGTTCTTTGGTGGAGCAACAGTAGTCTGTGTGTGTGTGTGTGTGTGTGTGTGTGTGTGTGTGTGTGTGTGTGTGTGTGTGTGTGTGTGTGTGTGTGTGTGTGTGTGTGTGTCTGCGTGCGTGTGTGTGTGTCTGTCTGTGTAAAAGAGTATTGTATGTTTTGTTTCTAGACAGTTTGGACAAGCGTTAGTCTTTGAATCGCTGTGTGGTGCCATTCTCATGGTAAGAGTCCTCCCCTGTCACTGTATGTATTATTTGTAGCCCTGTTAGGGGGACCGTATGGGTCTCAGGGTTCTAATACATTAACGAATGTCGTGTCTTTGCTTTCATGGGCCGCTTTATCAGTCGGTGGGATCTCCTGAAAGCATGTGTAAGGAAGTGGGAGGAAAGGTTTGCGATGCTGAGGTATGGCGTAGAGGAGGGACATGGGGAAATGTAACGTTCCTATAGGGAGAGGGAGTGGGAGGCTTACAGGCGGTATCTGATCTAGAACTATCTACCCTAAAACACAAAAAATGTTCTCACACTGCTACACCCTTCTAAGTCTGGCCATGTTTTTAGGCATACTCCACAGGCAGGTACATAAACTCGGGGAAGAATTGAGCATTTATGCTTATTTTTATTCAGAAAGCAGCTACACCCAATGCAGTCGTGGATCAGAAATGAGC
>CM050217.1:27057500-27060000 GCA_027475355.1 Coilia nasus
CTGTGTAGAGGTTTGTCGGATCAAGATATGTCTGTATATCTCAAAAGTGTATCTTAATCTGTGCTCAGATCTACATCCACACCACGAACACAAGACTGTGATGAGTTGGACTCTGGGACAGAATGGTATAATACATTTTCTAGTGCTTAGAAAGGGGCTTCAGTTGATGCTCAGTAAAATGCTTCATGAGTAATTATTATCTGTTTGTAGAAACTTTCAGTATTTATTGATAATATTTACAGGAAGGGCCCTTCGGTTTGTTTGTGTGTGTGTGTGTGTGTGTGTGTGTGTGTGTGTGTGTGTGTGTGTGCGTGCGTGCGTGCGTGCGTGCGTGCGTGCGTGTGTGTGAATTAGCCTCTGAAGGCAGTGTCTCTTTTGAATAGCCTACAAAGCACACGACCCATTCTCAAGACTTTCCTCAACCCCGATCCTTAACCCTACACCCCTTGGCCCTGCCATCTCCTTGTGTACATAATGTATAAAGCAGACTTAGGGCTGAGCGTGGATGTGCTTGAGGGGGGGGGGGCAGGGGAGTGATCTAGTGGACTGAAGGGCAGTAAAGGGCTGGATTTGGGGTGCAACTGTGGACGTGACGGAGCTGCGTTAATGCACTTGGCTTAGGCGAGGCTTTGCCTTTGATTGTGGTCTTACCAAGAGGCCGGTTGTGTGGAATCACCCCCAAGGACAAGACGTACATTCAACTTCTCTGTAATTTGTGAGGTCTTTCGGAACAGTGCGGCAATGAAATCCCATTCAGAGGAACCTTGGAGCAATGCCTAAACAACCAGTGGTCAGGCCAGTGGTTTATCTTGGAAGACGGTATAAGGACAGGCTCGTCCCTCGATTGTAACAGAGCATGTTTTCTTTGCTGTGGATGGACCGACAATCAAACACATTCTTACAGGTAAACTAAAGCAAAGTGGACGCAGGTCAGCTCTTTCATATTGTGTGTGAGTCTACACAAAAGGGTGACAGCCATTGCTGCTTATTACAAACAGATACACACACTGCAGAAGAAGCTGAATTTTGTCTGTCTGAAACAGATTTATCTCTTATTATTGTGTTATTTCAGTAAAATATACAAACACAAGCAAACATCTTTCAGTTCCTCTCTGCCACACACTCTTTCTCTCTCTCACTCAAACACATACAATGGCAAACAAATATTCACAAACTGGTAACCATAAATGCTCTGTTGACATGGCACAGCTAACTGCCACGTGCTATAGGTTTCCACGGTAACTCACATAATCTCAGTGAAGGCGGAGCAAGGATCAATATGGTAGCCATCTGATTATGCTGTATGATAGTGTGTACCTGTGATCAGATCCTATCGTTTGAGAATGTGTATATGTGATCAGATCAGATGTAGTAATGCTGTATTTAATAAAAGCATTCTGTTCTGTTTTGCTGTGCATGTGTGTTTGACCTGTTACAGGCAACAGCCCCACCTCTCTCTGCTGTACACACACACACACACACACACACACACACACACACACACACACACACACACACACACACACTGATGGGCACGTACACATGCAGAGAGATATTTCTAAACATACTCTTAACAGGGAAAAAAAAAAATCGGTTATGTACCTACAGTTGCAACCTGTTATTAAATGAACACATAAATATTTGTCACATAGACCTCACTTGCATAGACAGACACACACAGTCCCGCCACATCCATTTTAATCATCTACTTGTCTTTGGTGGTGAAACGGAGAACAGAGGCAGTAATCTCATTAGGAAGATCAATACCAGAGAGATGGACGCAAGAAGAACCTTAATGTGTCATGCTGTCTGGACACACACACACACACACACACACACACACACACACACACACACACACATGCACACACACACAGTAAGCATAAATACTCAATCCAATAAATACATACATACATACTACCACAGAAGTTTTTATACTTTTTGTGAGGTAAAGATATAAAGTAATATTTTCTGTGTGTGTGTGTGTGTGTGTGTGTGTGCATGCCTGTGTGTGCACCAGTTGACCTTAAAAAGAGTGAAACTCAGGCACCAAATGACCAAATGATAATGTTATTATTGACGTCTGTGTTGTGCAGGGGACTGAACTCTGTGTGGCTGCTCATTACCTCTAAAAATTGCAAGTTGGGTCAATCAAAAAGGCAATCTTATCTTAAACTCAAAACCTTTCATGCCACGCAAAACCCCCAAACACTCCAAACCCCTTTGATCAAGCTCCAAAACAAACCACTCCTTGTAGCCAGCTGGCACAGCTTCCAAATACTTGAAAGAATAATTACTTTAAAAACATGTACCTTGTTCACACATACTTCAAAATTATTGCTACCAAACAGCCAACTTAGTGACAACTGGGCCAAATCAAACAAGTGTCAAACAAGTGCTTTCAGACCGTAGTACAGTTGTGATTTGTAATTTGTTGTCAACTCCTCCACCATGATGTACAATTTCGGATGAGGATGGAGGGAGAACGAGAAATGGGCTG
>CM050217.1:27065000-27162500 GCA_027475355.1 Coilia nasus
AGGCGAGGGGGGATGGGGTGGAAGGGAGGGAGGGAGGAAGCTCTCAGGGTGTCAGGAGCATAGGAGTCAGGCGAACATGGATGTGATTGGCAGAGGACTAAAAACTCATGAAAAGTGCAATATAAGAAATATTTAGTGCAATATGCAAACTTTTTTTTTTTGACCAGGACTCCCTGGCAGAAGAGACGCTCAGTCTCAGTGGGACAATCCTGGCTGAATAAAGGTCAATTTAAAAACTTAAGACTATCAAAATAGGCACCACTTTGACGAAAACAAGCAGGGCCATCAGGACTCGTAATGTGGGGCAGGAGGCAAAGAGTCTGGAGGTCATTCCCCAAAAAACCTTTAAGACATAGTTGCCATTTCCTGCAACTATGTTTGTAGACACAAACTTTTACCCAAAGTAAGCGAAAAGGCGAAACGTGGATTTGCACGACTTGTAGGAGTTAAATTTGCTTTTTGGAAAATCAGGAATTCCTGACTAATCAGAAAAAAAATCACTTGTAGATTCCTTGGGGAAGAACTGAAGAACTGAGGAGGCTGAGCAGTGGCCAGAAAGTTTCTCGCATTTTTTTATTTCCCATAATTCCACTGAAATCTTTCACAATTTATGTAGTGCCATCAAAGCTAACGTCACATTTTTTTTGTTCTTTCTTTGTGTATATCTCGCCACACAAATATTTGGGCACTTACAACGATCATTCACGCGATCAAGCACACACAATCTAGCACACTCCCAGTCACTCTAGCACTCTCACTGTACTCGGTAACACAGGGCGCTTTATCACAAAATTAATAAAACAAATAAATTAAGAAAGGCAACATTCAGAAGTCATGCACTAATGTACAAGTACAACCCAACATATCTACAGCTAAACAAACAGACAAACAGACAGACAGACAGACGAACGGAAAATATATCCTTTCCCACTAGGACATTGTGTCCACGGCAACAACATCTCTGTGGGCATGTCGTCGCCATGGGGACATCGTTACAACGACATCATCTCCCAAAGATAGGTGCAAAGACAAGAAGTATTATAGGTATGTGCGTGATGTACACACACACACACACACAAATACACACACACACACACACAAATCACTGTTCTGAAGTTGTACGGACCCATCAGGAAAAACACTGGCAGGAGTGACCTGCCAACCTGGCTTAGTGCATGAGTATAGATATATAGGCTTTACAGGATAGTGAAAGGCATTATAGTACATTCATGTTCTGTGTTGCGTGTGTGTGTGCATGTGTGTGTGTGTGAGTATGTGTGTGTGCATGTATGTTTGTATGTGCATGTAACACTGTGTGCCTGTTCTACTTGTGTAATACTGCAGCAGGTCTAGTATGCAGGGTTTTTTTTAATGCAAACCATTATACTGTAAGAGTGAGTAAATGTGTTTGTGTGCATAAGTGTTTGTAATTCCGTGAAATCGTACGTTCCTGTTTTGTTCTTTCCCGTCATATTTAACAGGGCCATTCAGGTGTACAGGTGAGGCAAAGGTGGTCGGTCATAATTGACCACGTGAGACAGAAGTGTTCAAGTAACACAGGTGCTCAGTTTTTTTTAGGGTACCTAGGTAAAGTCTGGCATGTTCCGGAATGGGGCTGGGACCCGATGAGGCTGAGCAGTAACGGTGAAGTGGTTGTTGGGGATGAAGCAGGGTTAAGGGACGGTTATGCGGCTCAGGGTTGTGTGCAGGCTGGCCAGGGTGTATGCAGCTGATAAGTTTGGTAGGTCGCTGTCTTGGTGAATCTGTGGTTGTAGAAGTGTGTAGAATGTTCCGGTTTGGCTAACTGGCTGAGTGGCTGGACGTTCAGCTGAGCGGGTCCTTGTCGTTGAGCTCCGAGTCGGACAGTGGCTCGGTGGGGTCCTGCAGGTCTTGGTCGGTGTCGCTGTCAGCGCTGTAGTCCACCTCCTCCAGGACTGGCTCGTCCTCGGCCAGCACGTACGTGGTCGGGCTGTGGATCAGTCGGCAGGGAAAGATATCAGTGCGCTGAGTCACGAACGATGAGTCATCACATTTTTACCAGCTTCACAACTCAGCTAAAGGTTCACTTTATAACTTATGTTAATAACTTATGTTAATAACTTTATAACTGGTGTTAATAACACAAAGTTTACATTCACATGTTTTGAGTAATTAAAGCCATGAGCAAGTTTGTCATGCACTGAAACTTACTCAGCAACAAAATGTCCTAACATCAGATTACAAAACACCACATATTTGAGTCAAATTCCTCTGTTTGGCATAATAATCTGATAATATAATGACAGATAATGTTGTGTGACAATATTTGCAATGATAGGAAACAAGACTTTGAGGGTGTGGTGGAGGTGGCGATTTGGCTGAGGCTAGAGAGATGATAAAAGATAAACATGAAGGGTTCACTGACTCGGGAAAGAGAGTTCTAACATTAAAACAATCCTAAGTAGTTACAACCTTAAAATAATGTTTCCAAAATCGTTTCAGTGGTTCATCAACTTGTAACAGGGTAAAGGGGCACTTGTGAATTCGTTTGGCCACCCTCCATGGGCTATAACCGCACTATGTAAATTTGGTTCTCTATGAGAGACAATTCCGCTTCCAACCTGTAGGGCGAGTGAAGATGAAAAAAACTACTTAGTGTTGCTTTAAGTACGCTTTTTAAGTCAGGGCTTATGACTCATGGCTTTCCAGACTTCTGGTGAACTTCCAGTAATGAGCTCCTCAAAAGAAAAACACTTAGTCATAAAAAGCCCTGTCTGCTTCTTTGTCTTTTTCCCAACCTTTGTCTTTGATTGTAACAACTCATAATCGTGTCTTGAATTTCTCATCCACAAGAATCTTCCAAGACTCAAAATCCAGGCTCATGTTCAGTAATATTTCAGCTTATAAAGTCGACGTTCCAGATATATTAGATCACATCTACCAGTGTTTACAGGATCAACACCACAAATAACAACAACACTGCTTGTGATGTCATCCACACTTGCTCTCGGTCATTAACACGCTGCTCTGCCCTACAAAGCCAAAAAGCAGCAAAGCCAAAAAACTACACAATTTAGCCAAAACTGAGTTTAGACTCAAAAATATACTTCATAACACCTCTTTTGTTTTGTAACTAAATCTCCTGCTTCTTCCTATTAAGAAATTACATAAAAGCATCGCCACTATTATACAAACCACATGTTTAACTGGGCATGACAACTTGAGAGGCATTTTTCTCAGTTTCAATGCTCACGTAGTTACTGCACTTTGCCTTTGTAGGGCAGCTGTTTGTACGTGCCTAAGACATTTAGGGACTGCTATTACCTAGATCTCTGTTTAAATGCACTCATGTTTTAACTCTCGTTTACGCACACCGGTCCTTGTTTAGTGAAACTGTGAACCCAGTTTATGACACCCATAACGCTCCTCAGTATTGGATTAAGCTTGGATTAGGATCTGTTCTGACGTGGGAAAGTGTCTGTTGGTTGTGCAAGACACACATGTGCTGTGGTCCATTTAGTTTTTTTGTGGTTTGCTATTGCCTGAGCGAGTGTGACTGTGGCAGTGTCTCTCCCAGCTTTGAGTACATTTCGACTTCTTCTGCACTCCCCGTGGATGTTGAAGGAGAAATTGGCATGAAAATTGGCATGTTAAAACATCATACCAAGTTGGTATGTTTGCTGAGGAGCAAAACTTAGTTAGCCTGTTGCATTCAGAACTCAACGTTTATTTAAAAAACTGTCTTTAAGGCAGACTTTTATCATGGCGGCAACAAGAAACTACAGCAAAGCACTGCCTGTCAAAACTGTTTCATTAATAAATGTTGTGTACATTTACAAAGTTCTCAGTGCCTCGTTTGAATGTTGTGGCGTTGCTACTGATGGAGTGTGGAGTTTCTTCGAGCTGTTTTAATGGTTTAATAATAGCGTAATCTTCATGCTTCGTCTAAGGGCACCTACCACTTCCATTGTTAGCCTTCTGGGACAAACGGTAAAAAATAGCTAAGTTCTGAATGCAACAGGCTAACTCAATTTTGCTCCTCAGCAAACATACCAACTCGGTATGATGTTTTTACATGCCAGTTTTCATTTTACACCGAATTTCTCCTTTAAAGGCCGGTGGATATTTGAGAGGGGCCTTGTTGGGGTGTTCTGTGGGTGCGGGTGTGGTTGTGCCACTATCGTTTTCTTCTCCTCCGCTCTCTTTCCTGGTGTCTTTATCTCTCCCTTACATCCCGCCTTTCCTTTCCTTTCCTTTTTCTACTATTTCTCTCCATCATCCATCCCATCTCCCCACTCTTCTCAGCCTCAGTGGTGGTGGTGGTGGTGGTGGGTTGGGGGGAGAGGAATGGTGCTGAGGTTTTTATGGCTGCTGGTTAAGTGGTTTAAGTGGTCTGTGTTGTGGTGTGTGTATGTGGCGCAGGGGTGCCGGGCGGTGGGGGGGGCTGGTGGGAGGCCCAGACGCTTTTGAGCCTTTTAATGCTTTAATGGTGCGGTCAGTGCCGTAACATGATCCCTCCCAGCTCGTTAAAGAGACTGAAAGTGGATTATGAGTATGAGAGTGCGTTGTGCAGGCGTGTGCATGCGTGTGTGTGTGCGGGGTGATTACCGACATAATGAGGAGAGAATAGACCAGAGTGGTTTTCTTGAGTGAAGTGTTAAGATCCCTGAGAGGCTGGACACTCCACCATTACTGGCCATTAGACACCAGTTTATGCAAGAGAGAGAAGTAGAATGTGTGTGTGTGTGTGTATGTGTGTAATAATATACAGACAAACAGACAGACGCACACACACACTGACAGAGATATCAAAGTTCCAGAAGCTTCTGAGATTGTGATATCATGATTTTAGTGTGTGTGTGTGCGCCTGTGATCACAAGACCAACAGATACACCGAGGCAGAGCGATGGAGGAGTGGATCTCTAGACCAACAGATAAGCACTAAGATATCAATATAAGTCTGGATATGTTTTTTAGCTCAACCAAACAGTCTTTCTTCATGATATCGAGAAAATTACAAGACCCTACTTAAACCCCATACACCATAGTTTCCACATGAAAAGTTAATTCATCCAGTGAAGCACACAAGTTTATGCATGTGTGTGTGTGTCAGGTGTGGAAATTAACTTTATAAAATGTCAACTTTTACCAGCCACGGACAAATAAATGATCAAATTCACTAGGCACTCAATAGTTAATTATTATTTCGTGTCCAAAATTCTCCAGCCACTTTCATATTTTACCATAATTTGGCTGGTGGCTAGTGCGAACTTCCATCCCTGGTGTTTGTGTGTGTGTGTGTGTGTGTGTTACCTGGTGGTGACACTGCAGCGCTGCGTCTCGATAAGCTCGTTCTCCACCTCCAGCAGGTGAGTGTGTGTGTGTGTGTGCATGTGTGTGTGCAGCTCCAGTGGCGAGGTGAGCCGGTGCAGGCGGAGCAGAGCCACACACAGCTGCGCCCCCATCTCCTCCAGCTCACGCGTGCCAATCTGCATACCCTGCGCGCGCAACCAAACACACACACACTCCTGCATTAGGAACCCCTCACACACATCCATACATTATACATGCGGCATCTATGTACTTCGCTGTTCTGTATAAGTGTATTCAACAAGTACTACCATGTTATACACACACACAGGGACACGCACGCACGCACGCACGCACGCACGCACGCACGCACGCACGCACGCACGCACGCACGCACGCACGCACGCACACACGCACACACGCACACACACACACACACACACACACACACACACACACACACACACACACCTGCATTAGGAACACCTCACACATACATTATACATGCGGCATTTATGTACTTCGCTGTTCTGTATAAGTGTATTCAACAAGTACTACCATGTTATACACACACACGGACACACGCACGCACACACGCGCACACACACACACACACACACACACACACACACACACACACACACACACACCTGCATTAGGCTCACACACACATACATTATACATGCAGCATCTATGTACTTCACTGTTCTGTATAAGCATATTCAACAAGTGCATGTTATAAACATGTAACACACAAAGCATAAATACTGCACCCACTCAGAAGCACACACAAGGTGCATTCCAGTTTTAAGATTACACACTTGCTCCATCCTTGTACATCCTGCCTGTATTTAAAGTGTTCAATGCAGACTTCTCTAAGGGTGACTCAGGGGCTGACCAATGAGAAGGGAGAGGTAAAGAGGGTGGAACCAATGAGCAGTGAGATGGGAGCATCCTGCACGAACAAAGTTTTTTACAGTCTGCACGGATGACGTATTGCGTAAAGGTGGAAATTTCTATTTAACCAGTCATCCCTTGAAACCATTTTGGAACCTTAATGCAATGTACATGATTCTTTTTAAAATTAATGCATTCCATACTGGTATTGTTGCCTTTATAACAATGATAGTAAAACAATGGAGATGGCAAGCAGGATTTGAAAGTGCAATTTCTTTAGTGTACCTGAAGAACTACAGTACTGTAGGTCCTCTGACTAGCTCAATACTGCCTGTCCCGATCTTTCTTCACATGAAATAGCTGAATGAAGTAGGAGACCGTATAAAAGGCAGCTTGGAATGACGACAAAACTTTCACATTATGGTAAAGGCCAATGGTGCGCTCCTGCTTACTCTTTCATCCTCTGTATATATGTAGCTTGATTTGTGTCCTCTATTGTAAGTTGCTTTGGATAAAAGTGTCTGCTAAGTGTAATGTAATGTTTAAACATCTTATTTCAAGTCACACTAAATCAAGACCCCTTTTAATTAAGTAAAAACAAATGATCAATCATTTTGTTTTTATTTCAGACTGGGACTACCTGTTGGTCACGTCTGCTAGGCCTTTCCTTGCTGCTAATCTTGCCTCCCATCAAAGAAACGGTGATTTATTACATGTGCACAACCAAATTCAAGACCAAGGTATTGACCACTTGAGTTTAGCCACATGCATGTTTGTGTATATCGAAATATAGGACCACATTGGACATGCACATTACACACTGCATTGTGGAAAAACATCTGCAGCACTAGAGCACTGAAAGAAAATACTACAGTATGTGCCGTTACAAAAAACATTTTACACAGCTTTCCGATCCATATTAGGAAGGGGCGCTACCTCAGACAGGCCAGTGTCTTAAACTCAGATATAACAGAATCTCCAGATGAAGTTGCAGTTACATCAAGCAATGTGATATCCACTCAGACACATCTATCTATAAATCTGGAAATTCATTCACACCTGGGAAGTGTGCTGCCAAAGACCCAAGTAAGCACAGTGTCCAGTTTTAAGTTGTTTGGATGTGAAATGAAAATGCAGATTTTTGTAAATTAACAATTTAAAAAATTAAACAATGTGGCACTAAAATCACTGCAGTTTTTGACCTGAATAACATGACAACTGCCAATAGCAAGCATGAAAACCTTTAGCAGGTCTTTATCCCAACATTATGCTGTCTGATGGCAGAGCGTAGTGTTGGCACACATTTTGAATGGGCAAGGGCACTGCACTAGTTGTACAAAAATATTCACCTCATACTGATGCCAAGAAACTACTAACGGTAATCACTCCAATTCTCCAGTAGGTTTCAGAGCTGTCCAAGAGCAATCATCATAAACCAAGTATTTAACCCTTTAACAGATGCACATTAAAAAAGACACACAAAAATACTGGTATTTCCACAAGGTTTATACAACTGGTTTAAACAAACCATTAAAGGTAATTGTGGAAGTATCCCAGTAATCGCTTGTGTCATGATAAATCTTTTCTGTTTCCTCTTTGGTAAGTCTTTAAAGCGCTAATTACAATGGTTCATATTTTACAGGAATCCTGTACATCGCATGCTTTATGAAGGAAAAAAAAAAAAAGTTCAGTAACATTTCCTGAGAAGCCGCTGCCCTCCTCAATGCAATTCTACGCATAGTTTAGCCCCCCCAGGGGAGTACGAACCGGTCCCCTCCCAGTATTTTTGACTCACGTAATAATCAGACATGAATCCCAGACAGAAATACCTCCAAATCAACCAAGGATTACTGGAAAGGGCAAAAAAGTAAGACTTTCAAACCACATAGTCCCCATGCTGAAATATCATCAAAAGTCTTGTGGTAGATTTTGCAGGCATATCAACATCAATGTCATGTCATAAGACAAAGAGTATGGGGTAGGGAGTGGGGGTGGCTGGGTTCCGACAACAAGAACAGAATGTCTGTGGATCAGCTAAAATGGACATTTGGACCGAAGGATACAATGTCTGAAAAAATATGCTCTTACAGTACTTAGAAACAAGCGTTTCTAAGCCACACCTTTTTAACCATTCCATTAGTCTATTATGTTAGTATCTGTTCTGTACCTAGTCTGTTAGTATGATTGCGTGTACTGCATGGAAGATACATTAATAGTTAATCAATAATTAATTAATAAAAGATGCGTCACAGCTGATCCTCCATCATAGGCGTAGCCACTGTTGGGCTGGGGTGGGCCTGTGCCCACCCACTTGTCAATCAGGCCCACCCAATCAGAAAGCTCTATAAGTTTGATTAACTGTTTTAGTAATAAAAGTAACCTGTGTGTTTTGGGTTAAGCCACCTGATTTTTTTCTGTGCTCTCCTATTGTATGATTTCTGGCTATGCCCTTGCCCTCCCCATACATGCAGTCATCATTTTTAAGGCCTGATACACGACCTCAAATGGGAAATGTAGGAGGGTGTTTTTTTGGTAGCTTGTGTATATTCAAAACTGCACTGGCCTTGGCTCCACTGCTCCAAACCCAAACACACGCATGCTGCAATCGCACACATACACAGCCAAGTATAATCATAACAAAAATAAACTGTGCTCATTGATGCTGTACATTAGTCACATATACAATCAATAGCCCAAGCTATGACACAGACAGTGAGAGAGATAGCTGCGTTGCAACAAATTTGTAATTCTAATCATTTGAAAAATTCTAATAATTTAAACGCATGGTCATTGGTCATCATTAGCCCTTCGCCTTTCAGCTGTTCTCCCTTTTTCTATCTCCTGTCTTTTTTATGCACCTTCTTTCTCTCCTCGTCTGTTCTTTTCATCCCTCCTGTCTTCCTCTTTCTTCCTCATGACTCTTCTCTCTGTCTGTCTGCGGCGAAACATGAGCCATCCTTCCAGAGAGTTCTCTGAATGCTGAGCAAAGAACGTGCATCCCTGCATGTCCCTCTGTGTGTGTGTGAGTGTGTGTGTGTGTGAGAGAGAGAGAGAGAGAGAGAAAGAGAGGGAAAGAGAGAGAGAGAGACAGAGTGAGAAAAGTCACTGAGTGCATTGTTCAAGTGCCTCTCCACTGCCCTCTGCTGTCCAAGAATGGCACTGTCTTTTCCTTTTAACCTGAGATGAGCTTTTGGATGTGAGTCAGGGCCGTGGCGCTGAGATGGGTGGGGTTTGTGTATGTAAGGTCGGGAAGCACTAATGTGGGAAGTTTTGCCTTCCCACAATATGCCGCTGTAGTCAAGACACAGACTTTTTTCCACCAGTGGAAACACAGATTAAGACTCGGTCGCTGTTTTGGTAGGAGGGCTTGTTTTGGATGGAGCAGGGAGACCTTGGAGGTTTTTGGTTGTTAGGGGGATAAATAGACTTGATTGTCAGTGACAGGGGCAAAGGAGGTAAACTGTGGTTCCAACTGTCTGGGATGGTCTTTTTGTTATGCATACTTACTATTTTCTTCTGTTTCGCTGAACACATGCACCAAAAAACACCTGCCTGTATAATTATTACCTGCCACATACTCTTACTAATGCTTCCACACACACACACACACACACACACACACACACACACACACACACACACACACAAGTCTGTCAAGTGTGTTTAAACATGCTGACTGTATGCCTGTAGAGTCATGCTGTAATTCAGTAATGCCTATGAGAACTGACAAACAATCAGTGGTCAAAACACAGAAGACCACAGTGAACATCTTGAAGTGCACCTAAATTATGCGCCAGTGCGACTTCATGGCAAACCACTGCAACCAATAACAAAAAAGAGCCATACACAGACACAAACACAGACAGACAAAAACACCCCCCCACACACACAAACACAAAAACAGACACAGACACAAAACACTGACACACACACACACACACACACACACACACACACACACACACACACAAACACAGATACAAACACAGACACACATAAACACAAAACACACACACAAACACAGACACCCACAAACATGAACACAGACATCGATACAAACACAGACACACACACAAACACAGACAGACACAAACAGACACGCACAAACACAGACACAGACACTGATACAAACACACACACCCACACACACACACACACACACACACACACACACGCACACACACACGCACAGACAGAGACACAGACCCAAGCAGACACATAGACAGAAACACAGACACTGATACAAACACACTCACAAAAACACAGACAGACACACACAGACAGACACACACACACGCGCACACACGCACACACGCACACACACGCGCACAGACACACACCTTGTATTTGCCCTGGTCGCAGCCGCAGAGCGTGCTCTCCATGGTGTAGCTGCGCTGCACGCCCAGCTCCCTCCACACCACCACGCGGGCCGTGGCCTCCTTGCTGCGCTCCACCACGAAGCTGCAGCTGGACATGCTGAAGGCCGGGGCCAGCTGCGACAGCAGCTTAGGCAGGGTCTGCAGGAGCACAGCACACACACCATACAACACATCAGGCGTGTATATTTGCATGAGTGTGTGTGTGTGTGCCGTATATATATATATGTCTCGACGTGTGTGTGTGTATGTGTGTGTCTGTTGTATGTTTGTATGTATGTGTGTGTGTGTATATGTGTTGTATATGTTTGAATGTATGTCTTTGTGTGTGTGTGTGTATGTGTATATGTGTGTGTGTGTGTGTGTATGTGTGTATGGATATGTGTGCCCGTGTGTGTGTTTACCCTGTAGCCAAGGTCCTCATGTAGCTCACACGAGGGCGCGTTGATGTTTGTCTGCCAGACTGTCTCCTTGATGCTGCAGCCGTACATGAAGACATTCTTCTTACGGGAGTGGCCATGGTAGTCACAGAACACCTGCACAAACAGACATCAGCACACACACACACACACACACACACACATCATAATCATTGCATACACACACACACACACACCAAAGTCATTACACACACACACAAGTATTACTATGCTTAAGGGACTCCCAAATGAGCTACTGCAATTCCTTATTCCTTCCATCTCAATGCACAACAGGGCTAGACCAATGAGAGCACTGGTGTTCATAAAATTCAAATTCGTTTATCATGGACATTTAAAAGTACAATGTAAAATTACACACATTTTCCCCTGGCTCTCTCATCGTCTATAAGACTTTACAGAAATATTACAATAATCTGCAGTCTAGACAGTCGACGTAGGTGGTTCTGACTGCTGGCAGACTATTCCCGTCCCGTCCCGGAAAGAACCAAGCACTGCCCAGAGGGCAGGACATTTAAGTCCAGCCCAACAAAAGCCCCCTAAGTCCAACAACCACAAATATGTAGAGCATGCCTGATGGGCACTTCTTCAACAACACGCTCATTTAGCAAACGGCCAAGTCAGTCAAAGAGACTTGCTGAAGGGTAGCGAATAGGGCATTCGGTTTAATTCAGCTCTAATTCCAAATACATTTTTAGCTCAAAAGTAAGTAAGGCGTTTACGGAAATCTCGGAAACGCGTAATTCATACTGGTGTGAACATAAAAAAACTGAAACATTGTACAGACAAACACACACACACATCTACACAAGCGTGCACAACCACACACACACACAAATATGAACTGACCAGTGGCGCCCTCTGGATGGCGTTGAGGTACTGCAGCAGGCCTTTGGCGTGGTAGATGGTGGGGTGAAGCTCCAGGTTGGGGCTCTGCCACTGCCGGTTCAGGTCCTCCCCACTCAGAGAGCAGCGATGACTGGGCACAAGGCAGACCAGCAGCAAATCAATACAACACTGCAGTGTGTGTGTGTGTGTGTGTGGTCATGTAGTTCTATGGTTGTAAGGGCCAAATGTCCTCACACCGAGAGGATAACTAGAAAAAAATATGATGGTCCTCACAACCTCACAACAATGTTTATTGGCCATTTTGTTGTTATTGAAAAAAGTCAAAGTGCAAAAAACATTTCTTTACTGACAGGTTAGGGTTAAGGATTGTTTTGGTCTGGACACAGTTAGGGATCCTTTAGTTAGATATGAATTGGAGTTAATGGAAGGTCCTCACAAGCATAGAAAAACAAGTATATGTGTGTGTGTGTGGTAGCAAGTTGTGTTCCCCTTTATGGCCCCATGGTGGCTCTAAAAGGTGACAATACTGCCCTACAAAAAAGGAGGCTAGCCTCTGGCAATTATGTTATTTATTTGTTCCAACTAACATGTTTCTTTCAACTTTTCACGTTCGTCATAATACATGATGTTAAAATGTATAAACGTTTCATTGTTGACGAAAGGCAAAAGATCAGTATGCATGCGTATATTTGAGTATGTAAGAAAAACTGTCAAGCTCCATGTCCGGGCTCGGGCTCGGGCCGAATTCTACTGGGCTCGGGCCTTGTCGGGCCTAACTTTTTAGGCCTGATTACAGCTCTGAACAGGACTGGGTGTTCTTACCTGCCGTTGATGACCCCGTCGGGGTTGAGCATGGGGATGATCTTGAAGAGGTAGCAGGCGCGGAGGCTCTGTGCCAGGGGGGAGCTGCCCGTCAGGAACTCCAGCGTACCCTTCATCACCCAGCTGGCGTTGGTCTCGCCCGGGTGCACCCGCGCCGTCAGGAACACCACCGGCCGCCCCCCTACACACACACAGACACAAACACACACACGACAGGTCAATAAGAAATAAATAATAAAGACATTGCACGTGTGTTTGTGTGTGTGTGCATCTGTGCGTGTGTGTGTGTGACGTACTGAGCTGGTTGTGTGGGGTTAGTACTATCCAGCATGGCGGGGATAGTGAGTATAGGACAGGTGTGTGTGTGTGTGTGTGTGTGTGTGTGTGTGTGTGTGTGTCGTAGAGCTGGTTGAGGTGTGTGGGGCTGCTGCTGTCAGGCATGGCTGTGATGGTGTGTGTGCGTGCTTATGTGCATGTGTGCATGTGTGTGTGTGGGGCTGGTGCTGTCCGGCATGGCGGTGATGGGGAGCATGGGACAGGGGTGTGTGTGCATTAGTATGAGTGTGTGTGTGTGTGTGTGTGTGTGTGTGAGAGTGAGTGTTGTGTGTGTGTGTGTGTGTGTGTGTGTGTGTGTGTGTGTGTGTGTGTGTGTGTGTGTGTGTGTGAGATGTACTGAGCTGGTTGAGGTGCGTTGGGCTGGTACTATCTGGCATGGCGGTGATGGGGAGCATGGGGCAGGGGTGTGTGTGTGTGTGTGTGTGTGTGTGTGTGTGTGTGACGTACTGAGCTGGTTGAGGTGTGTTGGGGACGTGCTATCTGGCATGGTGGTGATGGTCAGCATGGGGCAGGGGTGTGTGTGTGTGTGTGTGTGTGGTGTGTGTGTGTGTGTGTGTGTGTGTGTGTGTGTGATTGACATACTGAGCTGGTTGAGGTGCGTTGGGCTGGTACTATCTGGCATGGCTGTGATGGTCAGCATGGGGCAGGGCTGTGTGTGTGTGTGTGTGTGTGGTGTGTGTGTGTCAGATGTACTATCTGGCATGGCTGTGATGGTCAGCATGGGGCAGGGGTGTGTGTGTGTGTGTGTGTGTGTGTGGTGTGTGTGTGTGTGTGTGTGTGAGTGACATACTGAGCTGGTTGAGGTGTGTTGGGCTGGTACTATCGGGCATGGCGGTGATGGTCAGCATGGGGCAGGGGTGCGTGTGTGTGTGTGTGTGTGTGTGTGTGACGTACTGAGCTGGTTGAGGTGCATTGGGCTGGTACTATCGGGCATGGCTGTGATGGTCAGCATGGGGCAGGGGTGTGTGTGTGTGTGTGAGTGACATACTGAGCTGGTTGAGGTGTGTTGGGCTGGTACTATCTGGCATGGCTGTGATGGTCAGCATGGGGCAGGGGTTGCCCCCCAGCGTCTCACACAGCACGTCCTCACGCAGGTACACGCCGTCCCCACACTTCTCCTGCAGCTTCTGGAGGTGCATCTGCTCACACACACACACACACACACACATAAATAAATACAGTGATAATGGCCATCACAGCGACATCAAACAAATACCACGATACTATACTCCCAGTTCCATCTATTTTTGCACACCAATCATTTATCTTCTTTGTAACTGACAAAGTCTGTTACCATATTATCATATCATATATATTGAATATCACTGACTACTTTACAAACTTTAAGTTACAACATATTCAAGCAATTCAGGTAGTCAGAGCATGTGTAAGGGAAGGGGAAGGCAATGTAAGTATGACTGTAGATGACTGTAGTATGGCTGTAGTGCCTTTAGTACAGAGTAGGGGGGTAAGGCAGTGTTTCTCAAAATGTGCTCCACAAACCACAGCCCAAGTGGTCCGCAAGTAGTTAATAAATATTATAAGTAAATATTATTTTTGTCTTGTTTCTTCATGTCTTTCCCTAGTTAGGGCTGTGATGCTGCACCAATTCATGCATTTACATAGCCCTGTTAGCCACAGATGGGGGGAGTGGTCCTTGAGGTTCTTTTAAAGGAGGGAAAGTGAAATAACCCTGGTGGTTGTACCTTTAGTGTAGAGTAGTAGTAAAGATGATGATACACTAGACTAGGCAAACTTTTGGGCAATACTGCCAGGCAACTTTATTAACACATGCTGTTTGGGGACTTTCCTACTGATGTTAGGCCACACATTTCTATCAGAGGAACTTACGTTATCAGCACAGAACTTGTCACTATCATCCAATCAGAATACTAGGAGCCTTTTATGCTATTGCCCAGCAGTGTAGATGACTGAAATTGGTGGTCGTACCTTTAGTGTAGAGTAGGTGTAAGGGTATTGGTAGGCAAAGTAAGTACGTCTGTAGATGACTGAAATTGGTGGTCGTACCTTCAGTGTAGAGTAGGTGTAAGGGTAGTGGTAGGCAAAGTAACAGACATCGTCCTTGTGTTGGAAGGTCACAGTGAAGGTCATGGTGTAGTAGGACTTGCCCTTCTGGCCGCCCGCTGCGATTGAACTCCGGGAGAAATGGTTCCTAAACGAGCCGATCGATAACACTTGATCAATAAAGCTGTGAGTAATCTACTCGCACGGTCTGCACACTGCTACTCCAGCAGCCTGCATCAATACCTGGCTCAGCGCTGGAGCCACGGTTATCAATCAATACTTTAATACCTGATAAAAGACACTACTATCCGTCAATCAGGGCAGGACAGAAGTGAAAGATAGAGAGAGAGAGAGAGTGAGAGATAGAGAGAGAGAGAGAGGAGGAGAAAAACAGAGTGGGACAGGTAGAGAAAGAGTGAGAGAGAGTGAGAAAGAGAAAGAAAGAAAGAGAGTGAGTGTGAGAGTCAGAAAGAGAAAGAAAGTGAGTGAGTGTGAGTGAGTGTGAGAGACAGAGAGAGAGAGAGAGAGAAAGAAAGAGAGTGAGAGAGAGAGAAAGAGAAAGCACACAAGTGAGAGAAAAAGAGAGATAGATGCATAAGGAGTGCTGCTTACTTGTAGTAGCATATGATAGATGCACAATGAGTGCTGCTTACTTGTAGTAGCATATGATAGATTCGTAATGAGTGCTGCTTACTTGTAGTAGCATATGACAAATGTGTAGTACTTGTAGTAGCATATAATAGATGCGTAATGAATGCTGTTACTTGTAGTAGCATATAATAGATGCGTAGGGTGTGCTGCTTACTTGTAGTAGCATACGATAGATGCGTAATGAGTGCTGCTTACTTGTAGTAGCATATGATAGATGTGTTATGAGTGCTGCTTACTTGTAGTAGCATATGATAGATGCGTAAGGAGTGATGCTTACTTGTAGTAGCATATGATAGATGTGTTATGACTGCTGCTTACTTGTAGTAGCATATGATAGATGCGTAAGGAGTGATGCTTACTTGTAGTAGCATATGATAGATGCGTAAGGAGTGATGCTTACTTGTAGTAGCATATGATAGATGTGTTATGAGTGCTGCTTACTTGTAGTAGCATATGATAGATGCGTAAGGAGTGATGCTTACTTGTAGTAGCATATGATAGATGCGTAAGGAGTGATGCTTACTTGTAGTAGCATATGTCCTGGCCTGTGCGCCCCCACTGCGGCCTTCCCCCAATGGCCTCTTGCACAGAGTACATCAGCACCTGCATACCTGAGGAGACACCACACAACTTCAGTCCACACAGCATCAGTCCACACAGCATCAGTCCATACAGCATCAGACACCACACAACTTCAGTCCACACACACCTTGAGTCAATACACAGCATTAGACACCACACAACTTCAGTTCACACACACCTTCAGTCCACACACACCTTGAGTCAATACACAGCATTAGACACCACACAACTTCAGTTCACACACACCTTCAGTCCACACACACCTTGAGTCAATACACAGCATTAGACACCACACAACTTCAGTTCACACACACCTTCAGTCCACACACACCTTGAGTCAATACACAGCATTAGACACCACACAACTTCAGTTCACACACACCTTCAGTCCACACAACTTCAGTCCATATAACATCAGACACCACACAACTTCAGTCCATACAGCATCAGTCCATACAGCATCAGACACCACACAACTTCAGTTCACATACACCCTCAGTCCACACACACCTTCAGTCAATACACAGCATCAGACACCACACACCTTCACACACACCTTCAGTCCACACACCCACCGTAGTTAAACTGGCTGTTGGCCTTCTCGCAGTTGATGATGTTGAAGCGGTAGGTTGTCCCGACCTGCATACTGCTCACTTCAAAGTAGAACCACTGGTGGTAGTGATTACTGTTGATGTCTGAGTTCAAGATCAAATCATACTCAAACCTGGAATATGAATAGAGGCGGGCCGTTATCGGCGTTAACGTGCTGCGTTAACGCGAGACTCTTATCGCGCGGTAAAAAAAATATCGCCGTTAATCTATTCTCAAAGTTGGGTTGGGAGCTGGGTCTATACTACACAAACTATGATGACTTTCACCAAAGATCTTAGATTCTACAAAGATAAGCCAACATAATACGTTACTATGGGACCAAAATGCCAACAAATTCCTATTTCGAACTCTTAGAAAATAATTTAGTGTGTCTGTAAAGCGAGCTAGCAAGCTAACGAACTAGCTCTAGCTCATTCAAGTGAATAGTAGTAACTATAACATCATGTGCTAAACGCTAACAGCGACTGGACTCACCTTGAATTTGATACATTGCTGTAGCCCTATAACTTTATATTACTTTGTCTGCTTACACTATAACCAGTAACAGTATCTAGGTGGGTGTTAGTGACAGCTTTCAATTCAAAACATTACGTTAGCGTAGTTCGCTAGCGTTAGCGCGCTAACAACCACCTAGTAAGTGGTTGCTGCCTGACCTGAAATAAAGCTAATTTTCTCAAAATCCAAACAGTAACAAGTAACAACTTACACTATTAGGCTTGAAATTATTACAAATAGTTGCAGATTGTGACACATGATTCCAAAAAACCCTTAACTCCAGAAAAACGTAATGACCAATTTATTAGTTAAACTCCACATGTGTCCCATTCATTTCAGAGAAATGAACCTAGAATCTGCTCTGCACTGCATAAAGGGGGATTCCCCCCTCCCCCTTGCGAAAATAGAACACGGAAGCAAACTGCTCCCTTCCTCAACACTTTCTGCTTTTACCTTGATATTTTAGCGCGGATGTACTGTATACCCTACCTCTATATTTTAGTGCGGATGTATACTTAGCCGAATTGCACTGAAGGGGACTCCTGCCACAACTGTCCCATGCGAGAGACTTTTTTCTTTAGCAGGCCATATTGTGCAGAAAAGGAGATCTACTTTGCCACCAGAAAATGTGAACAAGCTGGTCTGCCTAAGTGACTGGTGGAAGAAGGAGAAATAGAGCTTGGACTGATTGACACAAAGCTACTGACTGTAAACAGTTAATCACAACTTCTTATGTAGGCTTACAGTTCAAAATCCATGTTTCATGTTTCATTCAGTTCATGTTTAACTAAATAAACAGTTAGTAAACACAAGTACATTTTATTGAACATGATTTATTTTCATCACCAAGTATCAAAGTAGAACAGCTTTTTCAAGCAGTTAGTGATGCATTTTGGAAACAGGAGATGAGCCCCTGGTCTACTGTGCCACCTGGCTTAAGAAACCCGTTCTCAAAGACTTACTTCTAGTCATTATTTAGGTAGCACACATATTCTGAATGCCTTCGGCAGAATTCAAATGAGCCATTTTAATCTAGATTAATCTAGATTAATTTTATGATTAATCTAGATTAATCTAGATTAAAAAAATTAATCTATGCCCACCACTAAATATGAATAACACAAACAAACACAAACACAAACAAACACACACACACACACACACACACACACACACACACACACACACACACACACACACACACACACACACACACACACACACACACACACACACACAGAGATACAGATACACAGATACACACACACAGGTTGCAATTAAGATGCTGTCTAGGCACATACATCATACATACCCAACAGGCAGTTTTCAAACAAGTGTGATGATCAAGTACATTACAGCTACTGATTGTTTGAAATACCAACTCATCCACTCATTCACCATGTAGTAGGGTTTGCTACATAACAAACATAACAAGGGGGAAAGGCAGCCAGCCACTGATATATGTTAAACACAATTTAATTATACGAACCAAGTGACAGCTCTTCTAACAGCATGGTCACAAGACATTGTGCACTGCAGCATGGTCTAAGCTGGTGGACTTAGTTTGCATCTACTCTACGCTATGTTTTGCTGTGTCTCACGATGATTCCATAGTGTTCTACAATAGCGACTGAAGTTTTCGTCGGATTGCTACAGTATGGCCAACTCTTTACTCAATAGGCGGACTCTGGCCCACAGACCCAAACAGAGTTCCATCCAGACCGATACGAAATTCTGCATAATAATTTTATTATCACAGCACTTTTTCACATGGGGCACACCACAATCAATGATTATGTGCTGTATGCTTTAAGAGATACTTCACTCCTCTTCGTTCAGGTCACAGTAGGTGTCGCTTTGATACCAAACATGAATATTTTCAGCAGAATTATCCCCATAATTCTGGTTTGTTTTCCGAAACCTTGCACTGGATGGACAATGGGTAAGGACCTTTCAGGCTTATATTACGGTATTCCTGTCCTACATAGTCCAATATATAGTGAACAAGAGGATCTTCTGGACACTACTTATGATTGTAATGTGCATACCTTGTGCGAGTGGCAAATGATTGTGATAAGTATGTGTTTAAAGAGGGCATTCTGCCCTGCAAAGCCAAAAAGCAGTGACTACACATTTTGTCAAATTGAGTTTAGACTGTAAATTGACTTTATAACACCTCCTTTGTCTTGTGACTAAATCTCTTGCTTCTTGCTATTGAGAAAACACATAAAAGCCTCACCACTATTATACATACAACATGTTTGACTGGGCAGTATGACAACTTTAAAGACGTTTTTCTCAGTTTCTATGTTCATGTAGTTACTGCACGTTGCCTTTGTAGGGCAGTGTTGTGTAGGAGGTTTCAGCGGTAATTCCCAAAGTGAACTCTAGAGGGCCTTACTTTCGGACTTGGACGGCCTTCCTCAGGTTCCCCGACTCAAACTGCGAGTTGAACTTGAGGGACTCCCCGTCATCGATGACAGGACAGCTAACAGACAGACACAGAACAGATGACAGACAAGAGGGACACACGAAAAACACAAACACAGGTAAGATGGTCGACAAAGAGGGAAAATAGTAGAGGGGAAAAAAAGAAGAAGAAAGACCACAAAATATCAAGATGTATGAGTAAGTAATAAACACACATTTGAAGTGATTAATTCAACGGTGTAATTAGTGGACTCATGCTGTAAGATAATGTAATCTCATTAGAACCCTGGAACACTTTAGCACACACATAGATGGAAAGCAGCTAGTGAATGCCTTTCAAAGAGAGATTTCCGACTTGATTGTACAGTAGGTGACAGAGGTTTGGAAGGGAACTACAGTTCTGTGTTTGGCCAAGATAATGAGTTAATGGAGAGAGGCAAGAGAGGAAAGAGAGTGGAAGAGAAATATGAAATGTGGAGAGGATGAGACAGATGCAGAAAGACACATGAAAGAAGAGAACAGTAACAGACAGAACATACCGATTAGACACATTACAAACATACTCGGTCTTTCACACACACACAAACACACACACACACACACACACACACACACACACACACAACACACACACACACACACACACAACACACACACACACACAACACACACTATTGGTCAAGCACCAACCTCTGCAGGTCGAGATCGTACACAACTTTGTCCAGAATGTCATTGGGGTGGATGAGACGCTCGATGTCCTGAAAGATCTTAGCCCTGCCAAAACAGCAGGTCACAGTACCGCATCAGTGTCTGTGCATGCATAAGTGTGTCTGTGTGTAGTTGTGTACATTCATGTACGTGTACGTGTATAAATGTGTGTGTGTGTGTGTGTGTGTATAAGAGAAACTCCTGCAATGTGTGGTTACGTGTGTAAGATGACTTGTGTATATGTGTCTGTGAGTCTTCATGTGTATACAGTGGAGGAAACAAGTATTTGATCCCTTGCTGATTTTGTAAGTTTGTATACTTACAAAGAAATAAACAGTGTCATTTTTTATGGTAGGTTTATTTTAACAGTGAGAGATAGAACATCAAAAAGAAAATCCAGAAAATAACTTTGAAATTTGAATAACTTTGTTTTGCATTTCATTGACGGAAATAAGTATTTGAACCCTCTAGCCAAAGAAGACTTAGTACTTGGTGGCAAAACCCTTGTTTGCAAAAACAGAGGTCAGACGTTTCTTATAGTTAATGATAGGGTTTGCGCACATATCAGAAGGACTTTTGGTCCACGACCCATTTTCAACTTCCTGGAGGAGGGAAGGAAGTTGTCACTCAGGATTTTACGGTACATGGCTCCGTCCATCCTCCCGTGGATGCGGTGAAGTTGTCCTGTGCCCTTGGCAGGAAAACACCTCCAAAGCATGATGTTTCCACCTCCATGCTTGACGGTGGGGATGGTGTTCTTGGGGTCACAGGCAGCATTTCTCTTCCTCTACACGGTTGAGTTAATGCCAAAAAGCTCTATTTTGGTCTCATCTGACCACAGCACCTTCTCCCAATCACTCTCTAAAACATTCAGGTGTTCATTGGCAAACTTCAGACAGGCCTGTACATGTTCTTTCTTAAGCAGGGGGACCTTGCGAGTACTGCAGGATTTTAATCCATTGCGTTGTAAAGTGTTACCAATGGTTTTCTTGGTGACTGTGGTCCCAGCTGCTTTGAGATCATTGACTAGCTCCTGCAGTGTAGTTCTAGACTGATTTCTCACTGTTCTCATGATCATTGAAACTCCACGAGGGGAGATCTTGTTTGGAGCCCCAGACCAAGGTCGGTAAATGGTCATTTTGTATTTCTACAATTTTCAAACAATTGCACTAACAGTTGTCTCCTTAACACAGAGCATCTTGCTTATGGTTTCGCACCCCATTCCACCCTTGTGCAGGTCTACAATCTTGTCCTTGACATCCTTTGACAGCGCTTTGGTCTTTCCCATGTTGGAGAGTTTGGAGTCTGATTGATTCTCTGATTCTGTGGACAGATGTCTTTTATATAGGTGACTAGTTAAAACAGGCATCTTTAATTCAGGTGACGAGTTGATTAGGAGTGCCTAACTAGTCTGTGGGAACTAGAATTCTTAATGGTTGGTAGGGGATCAAATACTTTTTTCACACAATGAAATTCAGATCAATTATTATATTTTCTATAATGTGATTTTCTGGATTTTCTTTTTGATATTCTATCTCTCAATGTTAAAATAAGCCTACCATTAAAATTATAGACTGTTCATTTGTTTGTCAGTGGGCAAACTTACAAAATCAGCAAGGGATCAAATACTTATTTCCTCCACTGTATATGTGTGTTTAAGTGTCTTCATGTGTATGTGTGTGTGTTTGTGTGTTTTCATGTATGTGTGTGTGTCTGTGTGTGTGTCTTCATGTGTGTGTGTCTGTGTGTGTGTGTGTGTAGTTCTGTGTTGTGTTGTGTCTGGCTTCTGGTCCCACCTCTGCACGCCGTACGCCCTCTCCAGGATGGGCTCCGGGGTGCTGGGGGCCAGGTGGCCGCAGTAGTCCGGGTAGGCCACCTCCGCGTAGCTGGGCACGGAGCGCGTGCCCTTGGCCATCTGGATATACAGCTCGGGGTCGTGCAAAGGCAGCATGGCCGCCGTGTCCGGCACCTCCAGCACCCCCTGCTCCGCACCCCCGTCCTCCGAACCGCCTCCACTTCCACTTAGGGCTGGGCGATACGACAAAAAGAAATGATCACAATATATTTCTTTATATCATCCGATATCGACATTCTTATCATGATTTCTTTCTGTTGATATTGCCAACTGGAAAGCAGCTGGATTGACACCTGTCTTTCAAGGCATCAACATCGACATCTCACACACTGGCTATATTTGCTCATGTCACCTTGGCCATAGCCAAACCATCAGCACACAACTAACATTGGGAAACCTTTTTTTTTGTACAAAATGACATCAACTTCAGGGACCTACCATGTGATTTATTAAATATCTCCAAGGCTAATCATTGTGATTGATCTGAATTTTATCACAATAACCGATCAGGATAGGTTAATCGCCCAGCCCTACCTCCACCTCCGCCCCCCTCCAGGGCCAGCCGGCTGAGGCTGCCGCTCAGGTCGGAGGGCTCCAGGCCGCGTGGCGTGGCCCCTGCTTCCCCCTGCGGGGTGTGGTCCTGGGCCGCGGGGCTCAGGCTCTCCCCCATCAGCAGCTTCTCTGGGGCCCGGCTCAGGCCAATGCTTTCCAGCTCCAGGGGCCCCAGGGGGTGCGGCTCGCCCTTTTCCAGCCGCGAGGCCGCGAGCCCCGCCTCCAGGTGGCCTTTGGGAGGGGCCTGCCCCCCTGCGGGGACCGTGATTGGCTTGGGGGGTTTGGGAAGGGGCGGGGCTGGAGTCACACCAATACCCGCCCTTGAGTCAGTCAAGTCAAAGCCCTGTGAGGGAAAAGAAGGTAAGATTTATTTATCTATTGATTGATTTATTTATTTATTTATTTGATTTGATTTAAATGAAACAATGCGCTTTTAATCAACATTTCAATTTGAACTTAAAATGATATGCACCAACAAAAAGATATGACAGAAAGCTGAGACTACTGTCAGCTTCTTCGAAGAGCCTGACCTGGAAGTCCTCAGAAAGTTCCAGAAAGAAGCGTTCATACACCCTCAGCTCATCTAGGGGCCGTGTCTGCGTCAGCCTGGGCCGCAGCTTAGCAATGTCTGTCTCAATGTCGTCGTTCTGAAAGACACAGATACAGACATATCAGCTTTATAAAGCGGGGACTACGCCAGGCATTGTAGGGGTATTAGTATTTCTATCACAAAAAAAATTTGGATGTAAAATAGATTAAGTGTGGCGCTTATGTGATTTACAGAGAAAGTAGGTTGCATATGAGCAAGACCGTAATCGTATATTACTAGACAGGCGAGGGATCCGATATTTATAGAGATGCATAGTAGCGTGCTTTGGTGATGGATAAGAGAGAGCTCGAGAGTGTCCCCAACAGGTACATGTACAAGTGTGTGTGTGTGTGTGTGTGTGTGTGTGTGTGTGTAATGATTATGGTGTGTGTGTGCGTGTGTGTAATGATCATGGTGTGTGTGTGTGTGTGTGTGTGTGTGTAATGATCATGGTGTGTGTGTGGGTGTGTGTGTGTGTGTGTGTGTGTAATGATCATGGTGTGTGTGTGTGTGTGTGTGTGTGTGTGTGTAATGATCATGGTGTGTGTGTGTGTGTGTGTGTGTGTGTCTACCTCAGCCTTGTCCTTGTCATCCTCCTCATTCTCTGTGTCGTTCTCCGTGTCGAGCTCCATGTCCTCATTATCGTCACTCTCGTCCACCACGTCATCCACTGACCAGACAAAAACAACACACACCTCTGTCATGATAACAGGCGCACACACACACCTTGTACCTGATGGTAGACATGATAGATGCCTTAACACCAACAGACAGAAGAGGCTTAACAAGGAGGAGAGACTGATCAATCTTGCAGTCTGACTCTAATGACTACACGATAATAAAGCTGAATCTAATCTAATCCAATGTAATGTAATCTAATCTAGATGTATTCATTGATATGGACATAAAAATAAAACATCGATTGATGGTTTAAACTAAAGTCACAATTGATCCTCTACTGAGATGCACCATCTCCTTTTCGAGGGGGTCCATAAATTAACATACAGAAACAATATGACATTGTTGTAGTTTGGACAGAACAGGGCTGTGTGGTGCGTGTCTCGTTTGGACAGGACAGGGCTGTGAGGTAAGTGTCTCGTTTGGACAGGACAGGACAGGGCCGTGAGGTAAGTGTCTCGTTTGGACAGGACAGGGCTGTGAGGTAAGTGTCTGGTTTGGACAGGACAGGACAGGGCTGTGAGGTAAGTGTCTCGTTTGGACAGGACAGGGCTGTGAGGTAAGTGTCTCGTTTGGACAGGACAGGACAGGGCTGTGAGGTAAGTGTCTCGTTTGGACAGGACAGGGCTGTGAGGTAAGTGTCTAGTTTGGACAGGACAGGACAGGGCTGTGAGGTAAGTGTCTCGTTTGGACAGGACAGGGCTGTGAGGTAAGTGTCTAGTTTGGACAGGACAGGGCTGTGAGGTGCATGTGTAGCTTGGACAGGACAGAGCTGTGAGGTGCATAAGTGTCTAGTTTGGACAGGACAGGACAGGAGTGTGTGGTGCGTGTCTCGTTTGGACAGGACAGGGCTGTGAGGTAAGTGTCTACTTTGGAAAGGAAGGACAGCGCTGTGAGGTAAGTGTCTAATTTGGATAAGACAGGACAGGGCTGTGAGGTGCGTAAGTGTCTAGTTTGGACAGGGCAGGACAGGGCTGTGAGGTAATTGTCTAGTTTGGGCTGGACAGGACAGGGCTGTGAGGTAATTGTCTAGTTTGGGCTGGACAGGACAGGGCCGTGAGGTGCCTAAGTGTCTAGTTTGGACAGGACAGGGCTGTGAGGTGCCTAAGTGTCTAATTTGGACAGGACAGGACAGGAGTGTGAGGTGCGTGTCTCGTTTGGACAGGACAGGGCTGTGAGGTAAGTGTCTAGTTTGGACAGGACAGGGCTGTGAGGTAAGTGTCTAGTTTGGACAGGACAGGACAGGGCTGTGAGGTAAGTGTCTAGTTTGGACAGGACAGGGCTGTGAGGTGCCTAAGTGTTTAGTTTGGACAGGACAGGACAGGGCTGTGAGGTAAGTGTCTAGTTTGGACAGGACAGGGCTGTGAGGTGCCTAAGTGTTTAGTTTGGACAGGACAGGACAGGGCTGTGAGGTAAGTGTCTCACCCCCGGGCGGCTGGTTGTAGAGCTGTGCTACGGGGCCCCCTGCTGGCACGTGGGGGAGGGCGTACTGGTACGAGCTCTTGATGGTGGGCAGCGGCAGCCGGTTCTTGGGGAAGCACTTCCGCATGATCAGACTGGACGTGTTCACCAGCGAGTCCAGCGTCCGCACGGGCAGGCACTCCTGGACGCCACCAAACAGGAAGCACACAGACAGACAGACAGACAGACAGACAGACAGACAGACAGACATATACCGGCAAATTACATTACATTACATAAGATTACGCTTTTTATCCAAAGGCACTTAAAAAGTGAAAATGATTCCCATTTGCAATTGTGATCACACCTCACACCATAGCACACAGTGCACACACCGAAATTTAACCTCTCCATTTAACCCATCACACACATGTGAGCAGGGGGGCAGCCATGACAACGGCACCCAGGGAGCAGTGTGTGGGGACGGTGCCATGCTCAGGGTACCTCAGTCACAGAGGAGGATGGAGGTGAGCACTGGGCATTCACTGGCCCGCCACCCACCTGTCAGTGTGGGGAACTGATCCTTAACTGCTAGCCCATGACTTACAAAAGAGGGAAAACGGATTTAGTTACATAGGAGATCGTGCATCATGCTTTGCATATATGGCAGCGTGGGTATCCTCATGTGTACATGCATTTGCCTGCTTGATTAAGATTCACTCCTCCCTCCCTTTCATGTCTGCATATGATTAGATAAGATTATATTCTCTTATAAGATTATCATCTCTCTCAACCTTCAAAAAGCATGTAAAGACTCTCCTCTTCCACGACTACTTACTGCACTAATGCCTGAGCTGGCCCAGACCCGGGATTGACTCTAAGGCATGTTGTGTGTTGTGTGTGTGCTTGACCCTTTACTAATGCACTTAAAATTAAAATAATAATAATAATAATAATAATAATAATAATAATAATAATAATAATAATTTATTAACCCCAGTTGGCATTTGCACTTATTGCTCTGTATATCTCCTGTGCACTTTGTATCTGCAAGTGTTGTACGCTGTGATTATGTCCTCTATTGTAAGTCGCTTTGGATAAAAGCGTCTGCCAAGTGTAATGTAATGTAATATATTCAACTTTATTGGCATTACACATTTATAAATATAGGGTAACGCAATGTGGTTTAGCATCTAATCAGAAGTGAAAGGAGCAGCAAATGTGATATATTGCATATACAGTATATATACAGCATATACAGTACAGGACAGTGTAGTTTGGAGTAGATTAGCTACAAGTAAGTAGGTGCAGTATGAACAGGTGGGAATAATTCGGCATTAACCCGTTTACTGCCTGAGGCGAATATATGCGCCCACAATGAGTGTGTTCTAGAATGCCAAGGGCGAGTATATGCGCCCAAAGAGCATCATCATTGGCGGGATACTGTTTAACCAATTAAAACATTGATGTGGTGGTGTTGCTACGTGGTTAGGATAGTAAACATACCATACATTGATCGTGATTGGGTTACATTTACAAATATGCTAATTACGTCGTTCATTCATTGAAAAAAAGTTCGCTGAAGCTAATCGGCACTAGCTAGCTAACAAAGCAATCGGTTGATCAGAGAGAGATAGAGAGCGACTTCATAATGGAAAGCGGTTTTGTATTTAACTGGGACAGTGACAGCGAAGAGGAGTTTTTTGGGTTTCTGGAAGACGAGCTGGATGTTGTGTATTCTGAACGAACAGACCCGAGATAAGCAGGAACTAGAAAAGCATTCAGAGAGCGCAGACCTCCGCCAGGGCAGCTCAGATCACCATTACATTTTTTTTTTACATTACATCACACTTAGTAGACGCTTTTATCCAAAGCGATTTACAAAAGGAGGACATAATAGCTAACAGGTGTGTAGAGAACATTGAAGGTACCTATGTAAAGAGATGGTTAGTAGAATTTCTTTTGTTAAGAAGGAAAGCAGTCTCGGAAAAGAAGGGTCTTCACAAGCTTTTTGAAGGTCGAGAGGGATATTGCTGCTCTTGTAGCGACTGGTAGGTTGTTCCACCACTGAGGGACAACCACCGAGAAAAGTTTGGAGTGACCTCGCTTTGTCTCAGGAGAGGGTATGGCCAGGCGGTTCGTATTAGAATCACCATCACAATATAATCACTTTTAAGTTTCTGACCTACCCTGACCTTCTTTAAGTTTCTGACCTACCCTGAAAATGTCATAAAAATCCATCCATAACTTTTTGAGTGATGTTGCTAACTAACAAACAAATGCCAATGATTACGTAACCTCCGCTGGCAGAGGTAATAACACTGCCAACTTGCCATACGGCCCCCAAAATGGCATCTTGTGTGTTCTGCTCAAGGTTTCTTCCTGTTTCAAGACATTTTTGCCCTGCCACCATAGTCTGGCACTAATATTAATACATTAAAAAGGGGGGTGCAGTGGCGCAGTGGTTAGAGCACCCGATCATGAACGGGCATTTGCCCGCGGGGACCCAGGTTCGAATCCGGCCTGCGGTCATTTCCCGACCCGTCCCCATCTCTCTCCCACTTACTTCCTGTCAATATCTTCACTGTCCTGTCTAAATAAAGCCATAAAAAGGCCAAAAAAATACTTTAAAAAATACAAAAACAGTATTTCATGTTTACTGTAGATGCAATGCAAACACAATGCAAATGTGTGTCTGTTTGTGTGCATAAGAGAGTGAAAGAGAGAAAGAGAAAGAGACAGAAAGAGAGAGAGAAACATGGTGCTCACAGTGGATGTATGGTAGAGGATTCTCATGCCATCAGCGTCGATGAAGGCCTTCCTGCCCAGCTTGCTGTTGGTGACGTTCTTCAGGCATCCCAGGATGCTCTTGCGGATGAGGGTGTGGCGGTGGCGTGTGTCGTTGCGGTGCCAGTCCTGGTAGATGGCCAGCAGGGCGGACACCTGTGCCCTCTCCACCGCACGCCTCGCATTCATCTCTGCACACACACACACACACACAGACAGACACACACACACACACACACACACACACGCACGCATGCACGCACACACGCACACACGCACACACATACACACGCATGCATGCACACGCACACACGCACGCACACACACACACACACGCACACACACACATACACTCACACACACACACACACACACACACACACACACACACACAGACACACACAGACACACACCCACACACGCACGCACACACACGCACGCAAATGCATGCATGCACGCACACACAAGTACACCAAAACACAAACACATACCCATACACACAAACACACCCAAACACATACATAATCACACACACACACACACACACACACACACACAAGAAAGACATAAGGGTGTATGAAACATATACACTCACAGCATTAAGAAATATGTATCTACTTATATCTATATGCAGACAGCTCCATAAATATGCACTTCAACACATGCCAAGTGCACAAACACACAGACACACACACACACACACACACCCACACGAGACGGCTATGCCAAGACACACACATACACACACACATACACACACACACACACACACACACACACACGTCGTAGAAGCACTGACAGACAACCACTGACAAATACGAAAGCTCCCCATCACTCACTGGATTTCAGCAAAGCTCCTAGTGTGTCCAGCGCCACTCTGTCAAAACATACAGAAAAAAGTCACACACACGCACGCACGCACGCACGCACGCACGCACACACGCACGCACGCACACACTCCACAATCACATGCTCTCTTTTGCATCACTTACATGCACACACTGAAAAGCATACACAGTATTTGTCTATGTTTCTCACAGATGTTGACTCAAGCACACGTCTACTGAATGTACACACATAAACACACACACATATGCACATATGCACACATACACACACCAGACACACACACACACACACACACACACCCTCCATCACATGCTCTCTTTTGCACCATTTGATTGCATACACTGAAAAACATTGACTAAAGGACATATCTACTGAATATACACACACACATACGTACACACATATGCACGGACACCCATATGTACACACTCACACACGTTCACACACACACACACACACACACATATGTACACACACACACGTACACGTACACGCTCACACACACACTGCGTTGTACACCACTCAGACTCCATGTGCATACTTCATGACGCTGGTGTTCTTCTTGCTGTAGGGTCCAATCACTTTAAACATCAGCTCCACGACTCCACTCTTCCCTAAAGACACTGCATTCACAGCTGTAAAACACACATAGACACACACACACAAACAATGGCATTACTAAGAACACAGAACTACTGTAGAGGTGCTGCTGACCTCTACGGGTTACATTACATTGCAATACACTTATCCAAAGCTATCACAAGTTACTTGATAACAAAAGTGAGGGTTAAGTGTTATGATACTAAAATTGGCCTGTGTGTGTTTGTGTGTGTAAATGTGTGTGTAAATGTGTGTGTGTGTGTGTGTGTGTGTAAATGTGTGTCTGTGTAAGTGTCTGTATGTGTGTAAATGTGTGTGTGTTAATGTGTATGTGTGTAGGTGTGTCTATGTATGTGTGTGTATGTGTGTGTGTGTGTGTGTATGTCTGTAGGTGTGTGTGTGTGTGTGTGTGTGTGTGTGTGTGTGTAAGTAAATGGGTGTGTGTGTGTTATCAGACCATAGCAGTAGGACTCACAGTTGGCAGAGTAGACCCGCAGCACCTGTAGGCAGGGCAGCAGCAGCTTGTTGTTGTTGACATTCTGCTTCAGCAGGTTCACCGTCACGTTCAGGGCTCCCGTCAGGCGAGCCTTCACGCCAAACTTCCTATCTACTCACACAAGCACACACACGCACACACACACACACAGGCACAATGAAAGACACATTCACTGTAAAGACACAAAAGAACAAGGCACACATCACACATCATGTGATCATGTAAACGCATCCTGACTGACAAAAAAAACTACAAAGCATCACTTTTATTCTGGCTCAGGCAATGAACTACAAGCAAACTTGATCTCCAGTAGATTCCATGCATCAGTGGAGGACATGCCAAGCTGACTGATCTCTGGTCAGTGATGGGATAGACTGAAAGTATTCTCAGAGACTTCATTATAATGCCCTAGACTTGGGCTACTCAGCTGAAGAAAGTACAAGTTCTATTACATAATTTGCTCCATCCATTTACAGAAATCAACTAATTACAGTTAGAAAATCTCTTCTGAACATTACAGGACATAATTAATAACATCTTACTTTAGATGCACAGGCAGATGGTACGACTTCATGGTACGACTTGTACTTGTACTACTTTGTACTTTTTAAACCTAGGTTTCCCATCTTTGATTCTTGTGGGATCAATAATTAGCCTAGTGTGTGTGCGTGAGTGTGTGGTTCCTGTGCCTGTGTGTGCATACAAAACGACTTACAAAAGGAGGACACAATAGCTAACAGATGTGTAGAGAACATTGAAGGTACCTATGTAGAGGAGATGGCTAGTAGAATTTAGTTTTGTTAAGAAGGAAAGCAGTTTTCGGAAAAGAAGGGTCTTCACGAGCTTTTTAAGGGTCGAGAAGGATATTGCTGCTTTTGTAGGGACTGGTAGGTTGTTCCACAACTGAGGGACAACAAACGAGAAAAGCCTGGAGTGACCTCGCTTTGTCTTGGGAGAGGGGACGGCCAGGCGGTTCATATTAGAGGATCGCAGCGATCCGGACGGGATGTAAGCATTTAGTATGACGTTGAGATAGGTGGGGGCAGATCCGGAAGTGACTTTGTAGGCTAGAGTCAAAGCTTTGTGTTGAATTCTGGCACCCACCGGGAGCCAGTGAAGGTTGATGAAAAGAGGGGTGACATGCGTCCTTTTGGGTTGATTGAAAACCAGTCGTGCTGCTGCATTCTGGACCATTTGCAATGGTTTGATTGCACAAGCAGGAAGGCCAACCAGGAGGGCGTTGCAATAATGTGTGTTGGGGGGGGTCCTGTGGCTGTGTGTCCCTGTGTGTGCCTGTGTGTGTCCTGTGCCTGTGTGTCCCTGTGTGTGTCCTGTGGCTGTGTGTTCCTGTGTGTGTGTGTGTGTTTACCTTTGGGTCCGATTTTGGCCAGCAGTGTGTGGACGTGCATCATGAGTTCTTCGCTGGGTGGCGTCTCCTTGCTGGAGCTGATGAGCAGCTGCAGCAGAACCCCTGTGCCTCCTTTACTCACACACACACCTATCCGCCTGCCTCCACCTACACAGACACACACACACACACACACACACACACACACACACACACACACACACACACACACACACACACACACACACACACACACACACACACACACACACACAGAAAGACACAGACAGACACACACACACACACAGAAAAACACACACACACACACACACACACACACACAGAAAGACACACACACAGAAAGACACACACACACATTAAAAGGCAGACAAAGTTCCTCTACAGTATATAACGCTACTCTGGCAACGTATCAAGAGATCCCACCCTGGAAAACAACCAGTGATTACAAATGTGGGGTCTTGTTGCCAATATGCATTGCTCACTTGGGCACCTTGCTGTTGAAACTGATTAGCACAACTGCTTTTAAAGATGTCCCCACAGCATTGCCATAGCCAGTCCATGGCAATGTGCACACCACAAACACTCGCTCTGTTTCCTGACATTTCAAAAAAAGCAAAGCTTAATAGAAGCTTTTAAGAGAGCCACTTCTGCATTGGACTGTTATTTAAGAACCTGTTACCGTATCTGCAAAGCAAATAAACCACACCACACGTCAGCAGGGCAAAATAACAATGTTCCAAATATTATTCCCCCATCAGAGGGGGTCATCATAAAGGGCTCTTACCTACGCTCAGCAGCTCATTCAGGATGCACAGAATGTTCAAGATGGTCTGCAGGTCCCGTGTGTTCTAACAAACAGTACAAGAGATGCAATCAGTGACGTGCCACAGCACAGGGAAGGCTTTACTATTATTATTATTATTATTACCACTGTTATAATTCCACTGTAGTAGTAATAATAATAATAATAATAATAATAATAATAATAATAATAATAATAATAATAATACAGTGGTCCCTCGCTATAACGCGGTTTACCTTTCGCGGCCTCGCTGTTTTGCGGATTTTTTTTAGTGGATGCTTTGTTTTTTTTACAGCCCATTTTGTTCTGCGCCCTGATTGGCTAAGGGACTGTAGAACATTGTCAATCAATCTCCTCCGTGCCGTGTCTCCTGTACAGTACAGAATGCTTTCCGCTTGTAAAATGTACATAAATCTTCGATCGCTAGCCGTGTGACTCTGCAGTGCTGTATGTTTGCAAGTTTGAACTTTGAAAGTAGAAGAGAGAGAAATGTAAAAAAAATGTCAATGCCAGTCTGACAAAAGTTTATAAAGTTTGTAGTGAGGGGTTTTACAGCCTTGAAACATCTATAATAATTGTAAAAAAATAAAGCTGACTACTTTTTGCGGATTTCGCCTATTGCGGGTTATTTTTAGAAAGTAACTCCCGCGATAAACGAGGGATCACTGTACAACCTTTTATTTAACTCGGAGAGAAGTCCAGAGAGGACTTACAAACTTATACTCAGGTAGAGAGAGGCATGTTTGTACAGCAACAATGCAATTACACAATATCAGCCAGCTCTATTGAAGTACTCTGACAACTACCGCTGTAGATATTTGAGCCAACAGCCTCATATCAGCAGTCTAACATCAAGGTTTTTACGCAGAATTACTGAGGCAGCAAATTGTCAGGGCGGTCGCGGATCTTAGCAGCTGCCCTTGAAAACTTCCAAAATGTCACAATGGCTTGTTTCTGGTCACACGTCAGTGGGAATGCTGAGTAAAGTCAAGAGCAGTGCAAGGCTGTGTTTGTGCTGAAGGGGTTGGATCTGCTGAAGGGGTTGGATCTGCTGAAGGCTGTGTTTATGCTGAAGGGGTTGGATCTGCTGAAGGGGTTGGATCTGCTGAAGGGGTTAGATCTGCTGAAGGGGTTGGATCTGCTGAAGGCTGTGTTTTTGCTGAAGGGGTTGGATCTGCTGAAGGGGTTGGATCTGCTGAAGGGGTTGGACCTGCGGAGGGGTTGGATATGCTGAAGGGCTTGGATCTGATGAAGGGGTTGGATCTGCTGAAGGGGTTGGATCTGCTGAGGGGGACTCACCTCCAGAGAGGCCAGGATGACCTCCATTCCTCCAGAGCCTTTCGTGGTCAGCTCCTTCCTGGTCTTCTCTGAGAGACACAAACACACACACACACACACACACACACACAAACACAGAGACGAACACACAAACACATACGCACACACACAGATTAGTTTGGTTAGGATGGGAAGCAGTCTCGAAAAAAAAAGGGTTTTCACTCACTCACAGGCACACACACACACACACACACACACACACACACACACACACACAAACACACGCAAACACAGAGACAAACATCCATACACACACAAAAACAAGTAGGTGTTTACAACCTTGCCATGTCATATTTTAGCTCATGTAAACAGAAGAATGTAGGCCTGTGGGAAAGAATATCACTGTTAAGCCATCTTGTGACACACACAGTCAACCTCTGTGCCCTGTCCTCTGGTCCTCTGCTCTTCAAAAGGGTGCAGCTTTCATGAGCTGTCTGTCTTGGTGGGGGAATTTCACTAAGCACAGCATTATTCAAGAACCAAAGGTCACAAGAAGAGTGACCTTTGGTTCTTGAACAATGCTGAATAATGAGTGTGATGATTGGAAAGGTTTGTGTGTGCCTGTGATGCTATTGGTCCTCTTACAAGAGTTATCGACACCCAAATACCAACAGCTATCAAGATCTGCAGCAAACTTAAGAACTTTAACTCTGCATTGTTCCTTTGCAATAATGACATATAACTTTAAATTCAACCCAAAACACGAATAATATGAAACATGATAAACCCAATGACCGGTCAAGTAGACAGTGCTCTGTTCCAGAATGAAAATTCTATGAAGTTCTAAAATGGTAAACAGTTCTGGAATCCCCTGCTGACATACACACACCCGGCAACAGAGCGAGAGAAGAGAGAGGGAGGGGGGGGGGGGGGCAACGTCAGGGTGGAGTACACACAGGTGAGCTCTTTAAATAGCGGGGACAGAGGATGCATCCATCACATCAGCAAACCTGCGTAACCTCGGCTTGCTTTTGACATAGACACACACACGCACGCACGCAGACGTGCAGCATGCAAAACCCTTGGGCCAGCTGAACCACTTACACTTTTCCTACTGTGTGTGTGTGTGTGTTTGTGTGTGTGTCTGTGTGTGTGTGCGTGTGTGTGCGTGTGTGTCAAACCGCTCCAGCTGTCAGCACCCGGTTGCGATGGCTTGGATCACCCTGGCAAAAGCATAGTACGCACGCACACACACGCACACACATGCGCACACACGCGCACACACGCGCACACACACACACACGCACTTGGGGTGCAGGGCAGATGAACATGTCACATGCCACTTGCTGATTTAAGCGCTGGTAAATTACGCCATTCAGCAAATCAGGTTTCAGCATCCATATTGGGACAGCTGTCTCCTGGCAGCCCTCCCTTGCCCTCTCTCTGACTTCCCTGTTTGTTTTAATGCCAATTAAGTTATTCCATGGATACATACGCCTCCAAGAATAGCATCACAGTCCAACCCACACCCCACATCAACGTACGTCATCACAGCAGACACCAAAGGTGAAGGTCTACTGACCTGCTGTGTTGTTTTGTTTGTTAACACTGAGTGGGCGTCTTATCTGATGCCACACAACAAATACTTTGTTTTTTTTTTTTTATGGAGCGCTAAAAATCACAAAGGCTTATCCGTCCAGACTGATTTGGTTGAGTTTGCGTAAAATGCGTCGATGAGTAGATGGACTGAGAGCGCATGACTAGGCATTCGTCCTGAGAGCAGGTAGACGGCGGGGTGTCAGAACAGCAATGCATATCCTTCACGATCCTTCATTATACATAGTGAAACATTATACATAAAGGCCTGAAACACCTGTTGATCCTGAGGTGCACTACTGATTAAGTGTCCTGGAAATTTTCACAGAGCAACTAGACCCTGCGACTTGGCAAACAAACCCAGCGATTAACTCAGGACTCAATAGAATAATAATAAACCAAAGGGCTAAGTGTTTCGGCAATAGTATGTTAGAATAAAGTTTGTAATCAGGAAGGCTTAAATCTCTTCTCCCAAAGGTACTCTTCCTAGATGCACAAATATCTTGTGTTTTCTCACAACATCATACGTAAAAAGATGAGGGGGACTACCCTTTTGGAATTGAAACAACGTTTACGTGTGTGTTTTGTAACCAAAACGTTGGTTGAATGTAAACACTGGTGGCTGACCCTTCAGCTTGGTGCTTGACCCTTCAGCTGTTCCTGCTACTACCAGTCCTGTCGTCAGACCTCAGTCTTAAGGGGGGGAGGGGGGTATTATTAGCATACAGTACATATTTTTTGATAATCCTATACTCTATTCACACAGCACTGATGCACACTAATCATCAAGTTAAACATAACCAACAGCAAGTATGACCAGACCAGCTATAGCCGCAACATCAGTCCTCATAATTTGAAGTCTGTCACAGTGACTAGAGACACGGTGTAGTAGCCTACTAGCCTCCCAACCTGGGACCGCACACACTACAGATGCCAATACAGTAATACTGGCTGACTGAGCTTTCAGCCCAAAGTTCATGGCAACAACATAAAGTCAAACAAGGCTACCAATTCATTACAGTAGCTTTTTTTCGTCAGTTTAAAAACATCTTCTGGAGCCTTTTTATTGCAGAATACAAACAGCTTACCGGTATGTGTGAAATATTATTGAGGGCTAATTTGACCTAGCTAACCCTTACAGTAGTGGATAAGAAATCGAAAGGTTTTGTTTACAGATAAGCTGCTGTGGTTTCTGAAAAGGTTCTTGTTTGTTTATCGGAGCAACCTTATACATTGCTCTTTTAATGGATCTCCTGTTAGATGTATGTGTTTGCATGCACGTGTGTGTGTGTGTGTGTGTGTGTGTGTGTGTGTGTGTGTGTGTGTGTGTGTGTGTGTGTGTGAGTGTGTGTGCGCGCCCTATTCCTCTGCCTTACTGGGGCCTTACCCGGACTTTGTGGAGTCCAGCTGGCATCCTCTACTCTCCGTCTGCGATATTCCATCTCTCAGATAAACCTCTGCTCAACACACAGACAGACAGACACCCGGCTAAACTCCACTACAACACACACACACACAAGCAAGCAAGAGCACGTATGTGCACATGCAAGCACCTTGTCCAACCTTTCACTCCCCTGATAGATTAAAGTAAAGCTACAGTTCGCTATACCAGACCAAACACACACAATGACACAAAAGCACACATACACACACACACACACACAGCCATCAGACCCCTCCCACACACTTCAACAGCACATTCTCCCAATTCCCGACACTCGCAGAACTGCATGTGCCAGTGAGTCTAATCATAGACAACTTCGGCAGGACAGAGAGAGAGAGAGTGAGGGGGAGAGAGAGAGCATGAAGAACGTGTTATGAAAAAAGCAAGGGAGGAAAAAGCCAGTAGTCTCTGGGAAAGCCAGAGCGTCAGGGAGAGTGGAGGGGACGGAGGGGAGGAGCACAGGAAGGTAAGGGATGACGAAAGCAAGAGAGAGAAAAGAGAGAAGGAGAGCAGATTGGTTGCCCTTTGCCTCTTCGGGGTGTTCAGGCTACGAGATGGATATGATTACAAATGGAAAGAGTCCCTGTCCTACGGCTGAACCCTGGTTCAGCTCGCTGCTCAGTCACAGGTAACCAGCAACCCAACACAGGCAAGTGTCCCATGCTGCAACACAACGCTCCACACACTCAACACGCTCATTTAATATGCATAGCCTAGTGCAACGGTTGACTAACACAATAGTCAAAGCCACTGATCCCATACAAATGTCTGAAGAGCTTAAAGGGGACCTCAGATGCTTGGGCTATGTCGACATTAGACCATTTTTGAATAGAAACGTATCAAAGTTGTCACGTTTCTGCCTGCAATTCACACTAGTGTGTTGATTTTTGGAATCTGGAACTGTATTGTGCTGCGTGTGTGGATGTGTATGTGTGTGTGTGTGTATGCAATTTGGGTGCTACCCCACTGCTGCTAGTGCCCATGCTCTATCTGGTTTTGCCCCACTACCTCCTCCTGTGCAATAGCCACAGTGCAATGTGCAATGCTCAGTATTCCCTTACATGCCCCCTTCACTACATATTGACCCCCCCCCCCCTTTCTCTTTGCTCTTTTTTTGTACTTGAAACTCTGTATCTTTTGTACTTGACACTTGATACTTTTATCTAGTGGACTTGCTGCTTAATTTCGTTGTACAGGCAACTGTTCAATGACAATAAAAGCCTTGAAGTCTGTGACAGATTACAAGCGGAGCCAATGACGGAGTCATTTGAAATCGCCCAACGTTGTGTTGTTGTGTGAACACGGTGAAAATTAAAATGCTGACGTAGAAACCCATGTTCCCATGCTGGACGACAGTAAAGACGACAATTATAAATCGCCTTCTAGTCTCGTTAATCATTTTAGCCACCACTAGCTTTGAATGCCCAATGAAGAACCAACATCAAACGTTTTGTGTTGTCTTTGGTTACAACGACAAGATCAGGCCCTACCTGACGAGACACAAGTATATGCACTCTCTGATGACTGAGGGACATTAAAAAATACATGGTTGAAATCACAAACTTGACTGTAATGGCTGGAAATGTTTGTTGGTTTGTATCAAAATAAAGCTTTAAAAGTCCCTTTTCCTCAGTGGTTATACTGAACTGCACATGCGCATTGCTTCACTACATGGCAAGTGTGGTACAGCAGAGCACGATACTGTAATATGATTGGAACGCCGTTTGTACGGCTAGGCGGATGATTGGCTCTTGGCAGCAGAACAGGCGGATCATTTGCAGACACTCGCCATCTTGGCGTTATGAAGTGTCCCCATGCATTTTTTATTGACGATTTCTCCAATGCTCTGTCTCCTCCTATGTAAGGAAGTCTCTGGCTACACGTACAGTAATTTACCGTTTATACCTTCACCTCTGCATGCACGAACATGACTCTGCCTAAACCAAATACAGTTACAGTTTTGACAGTTACTGCCTTTTGGGCACCTCTACCCAGCAACACTGTTCCATATGTTAGCCCATATGTATCAGGACCAGTACAAATTTTCCATCTCCATTTCGACTCCTGTTGGGTAATGTTACTGTTTGGGAACCTTCCTATGAATCATCTAACTAAACAACTCAGCAATAAAAGCAGGACTGTGCTGACAGTGTTGATGATAAGCTGAGTGTGTGTGTGTGTGTGTGTGTGTGTGTGTGTAGTGCGTGTGTGTGTAGTGTGTGTGCACTTGTGCAGGGGAGGGGGGGTTACCCAGTAAAGACATGAGTTGAGAGGGGAGATTGGGTGTCAAACGTGCCCACAGTGGTATGAGAAGGCAGGCAGACAGCTGTCACACGTGTGTTTCACTGTGTGTGTGTGTGTGTGTGTGTGTGTGGTGTCTTAAGGTGTGTGTGTGTGTGTGTGTATCATTATGACATACTAACCTAGAAACACAGCAGAACACCAGTAACACAGCACTGACAACTGAGACTCACTTATGCTGATTCCCCCATCTTCCTTTTCTGTCTCTGTGAGAGTGTAAGTGTAAGTTTACGTTTAGGTTTAAGTTTAGGTTTAAGCGTGCGTGCGTGTAGCATGTCCATTTCCATCCCTTTCCAATAAATTTAAGCCAAAATTAATTGAGACATCCAAATTCAGAGAACACAAGATTAACAAATGGCTACCTATTACAAACTAGGTGTTTTTATGCTTTAAAACGCAGAACTCTGAAGAGTCATAAAACCACGGATATCATCTAATCCAATATCCATCCAAAATAAAACAATCAATCAAACAAACAACAACAACCAAAAAAAAACTGCACACATCAAATCCTTAAAGCCTACAAGGCACAGTACGATTGTACAATTGTACTATTGTGTGTGTGTGACAGAGAGAGAGAGAGAGAGAGAAAGAGAGAGAGAGAGGGAGAGAGAGAGTGTGTGTGTGGTAGATGGTGTTCTGCTTCACAGAGAAATGTCTCAACATTCACCCATGCACATATATTTATCCAGTGGCCTAAACTGTTTTTGTTGTTGTACTGAACCAGTATACAAAGGAGGTGTATAAATTGACACTCTTTCATACACAGTGTATGAATGAATCATCTGACTAAGCAAGGCCCTAAGTGTGAAGGGGGTAGGGTAGTCAGGTGGGAGGTCTGGAAACTGTGGAGGAGAGCTCCTCTTACCCTGCGTCTGAATAAGGAGGACTGCTCCTCTTTAGGGGTGGCCAAAAATATTGTTGTATCATTGTATCGCAATATATCGCATTGCAATATACTATATCGATTTAAACATCGCTATCTTGATACTAATTTTCACAATTTACGATATCAATTTCTGACTCCAAAAAAATAAAAACATTGTTTAAACTTATATTACAGCTCTATCGTCCTGTAGTTTACCTGCTAAATCCTATGCACTTTGTTTTTGAATTATGTTGACTTTAGTAAGTCTGACTTTTGTTGATTTAATTCAGTTTTGATACGATGTAAGACTATCCAGATCGTAAATAGCGACTGATAATTCAGCTCTATTTTCAAATTTTCACTGACCTATGTAGAATATCGCAATATACTGCAATATCCCCAGTATCACAATGTATTGTGATAGAATCGTATCGTGACAAATGTATCGTATCATAAAATCCTTGCCAACACCCACCCCTACTCCTCTGACCCTGCATCTGAATAAGGAGTAGTGCTCCTCTTACCCCGTGTCTGAATAAGGAGGATCTTGCTCTTACCCTGCGTCTTAATAAGGTGAATCTTACCCTGCGTCTGAATAAGGTGAAGGATCTTGCTGGTGATCTGCCGGCTGACCTCTGCGTCAGACAGCATGGCCTCTCCATTCATCCGTTCCAGCTGACCCAGCAACATCAGCACCCGAGAGCTGCTGGGAACACTAGAGAGATAGAGATAGAGAGATAGAGAGAGAGATAGAGAGATAGAGAGAGAGAGAGAGAGAGAGAGGGAGAGAGAGAGAGAGAGACAGACAGACAGACAGACAGACAGACAGACAGACAGACAGACAGACAGACAGAGAGAGACAGAGAAAGAGAAATTAATTTCACTCTAGCCATCCCAGACACACATAAAAAACACTGTGTATTGTGGATTGTGTGTGGATGTGTGGATTGTGTATACACCATGAGCCTATTCTATACAGGTACTACACAGAACATTTGAATATCCTGAAAAAGTGCATGCATTTCTGTAATTCAACTGAACTCAACAGACTTTTTAAAGACTCAGGTCCCTTTTGCAGGTGTTTTGGATTATGTACCTGATTAGTGTGTGTGACACGCTGAGCCTACAATACTGAAGCTTTTCACAATATTCTAATTTTCTGAGTTTTTGGGTTTGAGGTTTTAATAAGCTGTAAATCATAATCAGCAAAATTACAACAACAAAAAAAAAGCTTGAAGTATCTCACTTTGCATGTAATGAATCTATAAAATGTATTGGTTTCACCTTTTATGTTGGATTGCCTGAATAAAACAACTTTCACACGATATTCTAATTTTCCGAGTAGTACCTGTCGGTACAACTTATATGCCATTACGGGCAAGGCATAAACGGGCATCGCGTCATTGTGACATTGCGTTATTGTGTCACACAAGAGCCCGCATCAACGGGGCATTGCGTCATTGTGACATTGCGTTATTGTGTTCTTTCGCTCCGGTGCCAAGAAATGTTCCCTTGTGTTTTTTTTTTTGCCAAACTGTAAAGCACTTTGAGCTGCATCTAGTATGAATTGTGCTTTACGAGTAAAGATGATTATTATTAAATCCCCAAATGTATTACAACACACTTGCTGTATTGTTAAATACCCACCAGTAGCTTTTAATACTTAGCATACAATATGATATACTTTATTTATTTATGGACAAATGCACACATCATGCTCCGCAGATTGGAAATTCACTGAAGCAGCCGACAGTTAACCTGTTTGCGCAGAAAGGGTTCCAACGGACCCGCGGGCGGGCCCAGATTCAAATTCTGGGGTTTGCTGCTCATATATGTGTCCCATTTTCGAAATGCAATCAACATACCCTTATATCTATCTTATGTCATGTCAGAGCTGTGTGCTAAAAGAAAATTGGTCTCCGTTGTAAAAAACGTTAGTGAGAAATAGCCACATTAGCTTAGCATAGCAATTCCCATTCACTAACACAGGAAGTGGCGTCCTTCTAAAACATTGCTCTTTGTATATGTTTAACATATTCGGTAAGCTCAAATAAAGTCATAATACCATTATTTACTTTTCAGTCATCTGGAAACTGGTCTTTATTGCAAGGGAATGGTAAAACAATGATTTATATCCTTAGTAATGTCATCGTGAAAAATAGTAGTATTTTCCCCATATAAAATCATCGCGGTCTTCTGTAACTCGTCCTGACCATCAAATGCAAATTTACACGTAATGTTATACATGGATAGAAACGTGAAGATGTCCTCTACAAAATTCAAACAGTGTTTATTTGCAATCCGACAACTAATTTCCACAACGGACGCTGTTTTTCATGTGTGCACTGTGGTTCACAGTTGTAAACACAAAAGCATGGTCCAGCTCTCTTCCTTGTTGTATGCGTCAGGCTCGCCTGAAGTGATTGACACCTCTCTCAACGAATAGTACACTGGCTAACGATCACGGTAGAGTACAAGCTTAACTGTGCTGGCAAACGTGGCTCTGGTATGGACTGTTTTCACTTATAGCCTCACAATCACTCCAAAACACATTTTCAATCGGTGGCTAAGAGTATTTAGGTGTTATATAGGTACTGAAGTTCTTGTGAATTTTAGTCTGAAATGCGGTAAAATATATTTGTACAATGCCAAAACAAACAAACAAAAAATATTACAATCACCCCCTTTTGCATGGTGCATTTCTTTTTTGGAGAGCTTGGAGATGCCTATTTGTACACTATGCAAATGGTTGTGTTGCACCTATGTAATATTATTTATCTACTTCAAATTTTGGATTTTACTTTCCAAAACCATCTAGAATCAGGGCATGTATAGTATGACCTGCTATTCTTACTCATCAGCCTTGGACTTTTACATTACATTACATTACATTACACTTAGCAGACGCTTTTATCCAAAGCGACTTACAAAAGGAGGACATAATAGCAAACAGATGTGTAGAGAACATCGAAGGTACCTATGTAAAGAGATGGTTAGTAGAATTTGTTTTTTTTAAGCAGTCTCGGAAAAGAAGGGTCTTCACAAGCTTTTTGAAGGTCGAGAGGGAAGTTGCTGCTCTTGTAGGGACTGGTAGGTTGTTCCACAACTGAGGGACAACAACAACAACAAGTTTGGAGTGACCTCGCTTTGTCTTGGGAGAGGGTACGGCCAGGCGGTTCGTATTGGAGGATCGCAGCATTCTGGACGGGATGTAAGCATTCAGTATGACACTGAGATAGGTGGGGGCAGATCCAGAAGTGACTTTGTAGGCTAGAGTCAAAGCTTTGTGTTGAATTCTGGCAGCCACTGGGAGCCAATGCAGGTTGACGAAGAGAGGAGTGACATGCGACCTTTTGGGTTGATTGAAAACCAGTCGTGCTGCTGCATTCTGAACCATTTGCAATGGTTTGATTGCAATCGTTTTTTACTTTTTTGACATTTTATTTCATATATAATGTTCTGAAATGGATATTTTATGAATAAAATAAACAGCTAGACATCAATATATGTCTTGGTCCTTCTGTCTTCTTTAATTTAAGCTCCCATTTAGCTATATGCCACATGTGTAACATGATATAATGAATGCTGAAGCCTATGTCTACAAAACATTTCAAAATTTTGCTGAATTCCTATCTGCACAAACAGGTTAAGATGAATCTGACACACCTCGTCTAGTCACACCATCCTAGACAGCAGATGCAATGTTAATGTCTCCCAGCAGAGGGCAGCAGTAACCACGGTACTTCATTATTGACCAATGAAACCTGCCTGGAAGCATGGGGCACATGATAAGTACGTGTGTGACTAAGATAAGATTTTGTCATCCTACAACATGAGATGACAGTGTAGTTTTGTACTAAGTCTATTATGGTATAATTTTTATTGAAGCTTATACCTAACAATATCTAACAGGAACTAATGATTATTTTGCTAGAAATCTAGTGGATGCTAGACTATCTGGCTAATGTCTCAGTCAGCATTGTGTGTGTGTGTGTGTGTGTGTGTGTGTGTGTGTGTGTGTGTGTGTGTGTGTGTGTGTGTGTGTGTGTGTGTGTGTGTGAAAGAGGGAGAGAGGGAGAAAGAGAGAGCGCAAGAGAGAGAGGAAAAGAGAGAAAGAGCGAGAGAGAGATTTTTTTGTACCGTGAGAATCTGAGGCAGACTGAAGTTCAACAGACACACAGGCCAGAAAGCGCTTCTAAATATGGACCTGCGTTTGACAACCCGCTGAAGCTACGCTGAAAATTATTCTCTTTCCCGGTGAACACAAACACACGGACAAGCCACAAGTGTGTGGGAGCGCACACACACATAAACACACACAAATACACATACACACACTCTCTCTCACACACACACACACACACACACAAGCACATGCACACACAAACACACACAGCTGCTTTTCTGAATGAGGTAACATCCAGCTCAGCCAGACAACCCATTTCTCTACCCCACCCCACCCCCACACACACACATACACACATACTTGTCATCCTTCGCCAATAGCATGACTCAGTCGCCGTGCTGCTTTTTCGTGTCAAACTCTTTTGTGCCATGAAACCACAAAACCACAACTGCTGGCACGCGCACACACACACTGCTCACAGGTCCTACAAGAAGGTAACTTCTTTGCAAATCACAAACATGCAAATGTGGTAATGTGGGCTTGTCTTCGTCTGCCTGTGTGTGTGTGTGTGTGTGTGTGTGTGTGTGTGTGTGTCTGTCTGTATTGGTTAATGCATACTCACCCTTTCTCCAGAGCCATTTTGGGTTTGTTCATATCTCCTCACCCGCTCACCTGTCAGTCACCTACCAGAAGAGAGATCAGAAGAGATGCACTTGGCTCATCTGATGTGCTCATCATGTTTTTATTCAAAAGTATATCTCCTTCCGTCACAACCATAAAGGCTGATGAATGTGAATAGGAAAACAACTTCTCCTGGGAGAGATGAGATTCTACACCTTTGTGTGAATTTAATCCCCGGTGTTAACTTCCCCTTTGTGCTCACTCCCCTCTCCATCAGCACACTGCCACACACTGAGCTGATCACTGTGGGTGGGGTCGCCTTATATAATTACCATCAGGATGGCACTAAATAGCAGACATTGTTTTTGTCAGTCACCGTGTGATGTTATCTGCAAAGCCGTGGGGCCGGGTTGAAGAGGGACGCTGCGATAGGGGCTTTGGCTCATTCAGGGCCGTATGTGCTAGGCAAGAAGACACACGATTCACCTAATCACTTGTACCCGGACACACATGAACGATCAGCTGTATCAGGTTGCCAGTGCCCACTAATTAGGTATCCTTAATTGCCCCCAACCGCAACGTTATATTGTTTCCGATCAACAAAACCTCTTATCAGCAGACAGGCCTCAGCCAGAACTGTCATCACCACCTGCTAATGCTGTCACAACATTAACGTCCTATTCATTACAATGGTTCGAGTAACAAACTCACAACGTGATGGTACTGGTTCAATAAGGAAAATTGCTGAAACAAGGTAATGATCTAACGTAGGCTAATTACAACAACTTCAATAACGGTTCCTAACGACAATAATCATGCCAGCCATTGGTCAGTAAGAACCAATACATTACAGTGCATTACTTTACATGCACAAAAATGATGCTAACCTTAACATGGGCTTCCAATGATGAGCAACGATAAGCGCCAGCCTGCTACGTGAAACACTGAGTAATGTTACTGTACGGACAAAGGCACAGCTAATAATCCTCGGCCCACAAGCTTAGTGGCGCTTAGCTTTTAAAGCTTTTATGGCTACGCTAGCTGCTTGATTATTTAACGCCCTTCTTATGTACGCCTGTTGAGGGATATAGGGTGCAACTCCCAAAAGCAGATACTAGCTACCCTAACCCCATCATGCCCTTACTTGTCACGGCTTGCAGCTGGCACATGAGAAAGCATTACATCTTAATGACACTAACTACAACTGCCAGCAGCGGTCTAATGTGACTGACTGACGCGAATAGCTCGGCTTGGCTGGGACAACCAGCAACCAATGCACCTGCTAAGAGCCAGAGTAAACTAACGTTGGCTAGCCTAGTCAACTAGCTAGGATGCTAGCTCACAAGCTTGCTAACTAACATTATACACCAATGATGCAAATGAACATTATCTGTGTTGTTACCAATCCAAGACAAAGTAATACAAATAGTTTCACAAACCTACGATGTTATGAAACGTTGTCCCATTTGGGCGTGTCAGCACCACATTTCTCTCCGTCCTGGACGCAACGCCCGATTCTTATTTACACCCAGCCACTGACTGGACTGAGGTGACACCATAGACTGGGTGAGACAAACCAGAGTGAGACAATCAACGGTGACGGGAAATGTAGTGCATCAAAAGGAATACGCAACTCTATGACAAGAGACTGTGGGGTTGTGGGAAACTGTATGTTGTCAACTCGGTGCACAACATGAACCTCAGTTGTTAACAGTTGGAAAAGACATAATCTCCCAGAATGCTTTTCGAGAAATGACGATTTTTTTCAGTCGCCGCTGCTACATGTCTCTTCGTTAATGCAGTAGCAAAGTAGCCACGGTTTTGTGGAGAGATTGCTCGTTTTAAGGTATCGTACGTTCAGATTTTTACAAGAATCTTTGTCTAGTCGGGCAAGGTTTATAACGGATGTTGTAATCATGACAGTTCACCTTTTGCATCTCCTCCGTTTGTCATATATGTGTACTATCTTTCGGCTAAATGCTAATGTCAGCTGTCTTGTGGCTAGTTGCCTTACGATACAAGGTTTTGCGATATAAACTGTTTCTTTCATATTAAAAGCGAGTCTGTTGAACCTGTCTGGTTTATGCGTTTATTACTTTCTGCGTGGCTTTAAACATTTGAAAGCTTGGCTTAGTGATTAACACTGAGAATGCATTTTGACGTTTCTTGTTGCAGTTGTTAGGTGAGGAATTCATTTGTCTTTATTTAGGTCAGTAATGGAGCAGAGGGCTCAATGTCCATTAAGTCCATGAAAATAGACAGTTATTTTGTTTGCTAAATAGGCAGCGTTGTTCAACACAGCCATGCACTAGCCTAGACAATCCACTCATCGACCACTCACTTCCATGTGTCACTTGACAGTCAAATGTACACTGACTGTAGAGAAGCATTAGGTGTGGAATAACCTAAAGAAGAATGTCCATAACGTAAATTTGTGGCATTGTGTAGCCTCTAGCAGGCATATTTTTAGCTGTCTGAAAGCAATGCACTTTGGCCAGCGGTCTTGAATCTGCTGTTGGTTTGCTAAATGAGTGATATCAGATATCAATATCCCCAGGGTGCACACACAAGCCCGCCAAACAAACCCTCAAATGGCTTGAGAGTCTCATCAAACCAGTTAGACTGCCAGATCAGGCAGGCTTAACCTCATGTCACCCTGGTGTTGTTATGGCACTTTGACTTGACGTGGGGGATAGCTGTGCCGTCATGGGTGGTGACACTCACCAACCAGTGTGCTTTTGCAGTTGTCTCCATGGTGATGAAGTCATCAGTGGAGGAGGATGATGCTGGCTGGAGCCTCGGAGTGCCAGAGAAGATGAGAAGCAATGCTAACTGGGTGGACATTACCCAGGACTTTAAAGCTGCATGTAGAGGTGTGTACTTGTGTATGTGTGTGTCTGTGTGGACACGAGGCAATAATGTTTCAAGAAAGAGACCCGCATAGTTCTGCGATGAACATGTCACATACCTCATATATTTTGTTTTTTCAGAGCTGAATCTTGGAGAACTGCTCCATGACAAATTGTGAGTCATGTACTACAACAATGACAGCCATTCTGTTATTAGCACACATATAGAAGGCCAGTACTATTGAAATGCTACAATAGTTCATTACAGACCTCACTGTACTGTGTGTGTGTGTATTTGTACAGATTTGGCCTCTTTGAGGCCATGTCGGCCATTGAGATGATGGACCCGAAGATGGATGCTGGAATGATCGGAAATCAAGTGAACCGCAAAGTGTTAAACTTCGAGCAGGCTGTGAAGGTACACTTACATTTTCTATCCTCTCATCTCTGACGGTCACCCATTCTCACCAAACTATGATGTCTCTCAAGATAATCCCCCTGCCAGTCTTCTGTGCATTTTTATTCTTTTACAAGAAAATCATACAGTGAACTACTGGTGTACTAAATACAGAGCTCTGGACTGGAAAAAAGCCCATTTCAAGAAATGTTTTGTCCCGTTAGCTATCACTGCACTAAAACTCCTCTAACCATCCCCCAGTACTTGTGTTATGTCATCTGCTGTTTCCATGGGGCTCCTGTGATGTGTAAATGGGGGGAATATACACTGACAGTCAATGAAAATGCAACAGAAAACTTTCTTGTACTTATTTACCGTGACCTTGCATTTTAATGATCTTTTCTCACCTTTATTTCACCTTGTGTGACTGAATAATGTGTCATATTTCACACGACAACTGTTATTTTTTTAATGTGCCAAAGGAAATTAAATTCTTTTTTGATAAGTGTTCTGATGCGTTTTCATTGACTGTCAGTGTATGTGTGGGAGGGATAGCTATTGCCTATGAGGCTATGAGGAGTAGGATGTTATGTAAGGGATAATGGATGACACAGTGTTCGTATATCAGAGAGTTAATGCATGTTCAAGGTGGTAATGCGCCCACGACGCGAAGCGGAGTGCATTCATTCTCTGATATACAAACACCATGAAGTCCATTATCCCGCTTATACCACGGTTACCACACTTTGTTACTACTCTCTACTATATGAGGATGTGAAGGTGAAAATAGATAATACTGAAAAACAAGATAAAGAACAGGATGCGATTGAGAAGGATGGATGCAGATGATTGAGTTAAGAACATGGTGTGCTGTTTTGTGTGTGTAGGAGGGGGCGATACGTGTTCGAGACTTAAGTCTGCCCGAACTCATTGGCATCATCGACACCTGCTTCTGCTGCCTGGTAATGCATACACACACACACACACACACACACATACACACATACTTCCACACACGTATAATATACACATATACCAAACATTCCCATTACATATGCTCTTCATATTTATTATTGGATTGCACACCTTCCACAACCTATAGACAACACAAATGAATGTCACATTACTGGCACACACATACACATCTTTTGTTTCTGCTTAATGTTTGCTGTTCTCACGCTCTCACTCTTGTCTGTCTCTCTGTTCGGCTGTGGTACTCCTGTAGATCACGTGGTTGGAGGGTCACTCACTAGCTCAGACAGTCTTCACCTGTCTGTACGTGCACAACCCAGAGCTGATCCAGGACCCGCCCCTCAAGGCCTTCTGCCTCGGCCTGCTCAAGCTGTGCGACATCGCCCGCGACAAGATCAACAAGGCTGCTGTGTTTGAGGAGGTCAGACACACATACACACACACACACACACACACACACATACACATACACACACATACACACACACCCATAACCATTACACTGTGCCAGCAGACTAGGGCCCTCAGAGAGCAGCACCACACACACACACACACACATTTGAAGTTCTTAATTAGAACCCACCAATCACATTTGTCATGGACATGACACCTCAATTTTTTTCAGAGGTGAACTATGGAATTAACACTCACCTCTATAGAAAACATCGCCTGCACCACCCAGCAAGGTTGCCTATTGCCGCTAATACAGAGCAGAATTTTGGCAGCTGTTTGGATTTTCCTTTATTTAGCCTTGCCTGATGTAACTCATGAGTAGTGAATTCGTAAACATGTCCTAGGCTGCCACATATCACTACTAGTACCACCTTGACACACAGCATAGATAGCTGATATATTCAAGATTAATTATGTTTTGCAAGATACTTGCTCATCTTATCTTAAAACCCATGTTTGTATATGGGTCATAGACACACCCTATCTCAAGGCCCAGTGTCTGCCTACATAGACACATTGGGGGTGTGGGGGGTGTTTAATCAGAGTAGATGTACAAATATTTAAGCCCAATGCATTACTTATGGACATTGTTGGTAGACATTTGTAATAGAGTCTTAACATTGCTCCTGGTCTTTCAGGAAGACTTCCAGGCCATGACCTATGGCTTTAAAATGGCTAACAACGTAACGGACCTACGGGTGACAGGTGGGATTTTTGTCACAGATACACCATAGAAGATTTTTTCTCAGGTGAGGTGTTAAAATGAAATGCTTCATCGTGTGCTTGTGTGATAACAGGTATGCTGAAGGATGTAGAAGATGACCTCCAAAGAAGAGTAAAGGTAGACAGGCCGTTCCGATATTTAGTGAAATGTCTTCTCTCGGTAGCATTTTAAACGTGCTCAAACCTTAAGTCAATTTGATCGTAATGTTCCTGTTTTACCCACTCTCCTTCCTCTTTCTCTCCTTTCTACATCCTGTGTCTCTGTCCTCTCTGTCCCCCCCCTGCCGCTTCTCCTGCCCCCTGCCAGAGTACGCGGAGCAGGCAGGGTGAGGACCGGGATCCAGAGGTGGAGCTGGAGGTAATGGCATTTGTACCCCCTTTATTATCTTAAACCCCAATAAAGCATTAGATGGATGTCTGCTGGTTTTGGGAGCATTGTTTTTTAAGGGTATGTCTGTCCATAGTCTCTATTCCATAACATTTCTGTGTGTGTGTGTGTGTGTGTGTGTGTGTGTGTGTGTGTGTGTGTGTGTGTGTGTGTGTGTGTGTGTGTGTGTGTGTGCGTGTGTGATAGCATCAACAGTGCCTGGCCCTGTTCAGCAGAGTGAAGTTTACACGTCTCCTTCTCACCGCACTTATTTCCTTTACCAAGAAAGAGGTACAAATCTTTTTCCCATCACACACACACACACACACACACACACACCCCTGCACAAATTGATTTATTGACGTATTGATTGACAGACCAGTGCGGTGAGTGAGGCTCAGAAGCTCATGACTCAAGCAGCAGACCTCCTGCCTGCCATCCACTCCACCATTCACCATGGCAACCAGCCCCATAACGACACCACTAAAGGAGGTAGGGAAATCTAATTTCGCCACAGAAAGCCACTGCAGCACAAATGTGCTCTGAAATGTTTTTGCCAGTTTAACAGACCACACCTTTAAGTGCAGTATGTGCGTATGTGTACTGTAGCTGTAGCTGTGTGTGTGTGTCTGTCAGTGTACTGTCTTGGAAAGAGGAAGAGATAATAGCATTTGTATCCATAATCTATGCTTTTTGCACAACACACCAGGCTTGTATACCCTCGCTGGCTCCTAAGGATGTTTGGATGCTGGAAAAAACCAAGTCAGTACTGATCCAGATAAAATGTGTGTTTTGGTGTGTTTGTGTGTTTGTGTGTTTGTGTGTGTGTGTGTGTGTGTGTGTGTGTGTGTGTGTGTGTGTGTGTGTGTGTGTGTGTGTGTGTGTGTGTGTGTGTGTGTGTGTGTGTGTGTGTGAGCGCAGATCACCCAATCATGATGGGATTTGAGCCACTGGTAAATCAAAGGCTCCTGCCCCCAACCTTCCCTCGCTATGCAAAAATCATGAAGAGAGAAGAGATGGTGGAGTACTTCAGCAAACTCATCCAGCGCATCATCACAGTCTGCAACATTATCAGCACCACCAACCTGCATGGCATTCTGGTATACACACACGCGCACACACACACACACATACACACTCCCACTGCATGCATGTGTATTGCAATGAAGAACTTCAGTAGCAGTCATTTACAAGTCCTTTATAAAACATTTTGCTGTGTCATCATTTTCAGGATTTTTTCTGTGAGTTCAGTGAGCAGTCTCCTTGTGTGTTGTCCAGGTCTCTTCTGCAGGTGAGCATCATGGTTCAGAGGCCAACTTGTGTTCTGTTGGCTCATTTTCAATGGAAATGATAGATCTTGCGAGGATCATTTTGTGTGTGCTGAGTACTTTTGTGTGTATGTTGCAGACCACGTTCCTGATAGACAATAAGAAAGTATTTGGGACGCACCTAATGCAGGATCTCATTAAAGATGCCCTCCGAAGCTTTGTCAGTCCGCCCGTCCTGTCCTCAAAGTAAGAGCCCTTGTATGTGTGTGTCCCATGTGCGAGTGCCCCACAGCATTGACTTTTCCATGTTAGGGTATTGAAGTTATAAGAAAACATAAGATACTTTGGGAGAAGAGCCTTCCTAACTACACACCTTATTGTAACATACTTTTGTTTGAGGGAACACTTAGCACTCTGTTATTTCTTGGGTCCTGAATCAATCGTCCTGGTACTAGTCGCAGGGTCTAGTTGGTTTGTCAAAATTTTCAGGACGCCTCATCAGTAGTGCACCTCAGGATCGATGGGTGTTTCAGGCCTTTAGCCACTATACACCCTCCTCTGAGGCAGCCCCGCTTAAGGTGATCAATCCTTAGTGTGTGTCCAGTATCCAATCAGTCGATACCGTGTTAGGGTATCAAAAGTAAAACTCCTCCGCTGGGGACGATGTGTTTTGATCTTTGTGTACTTCTGCATGTGTGCTTTCCTCTAGATGCAGTTTGTATAATAATCCCCAGGCCAAAGACTACATAGACTCCTTCCTCACCCACTGTTCGCGGGTATGTCATCCCTATGGTGTTGCTATATTTGATTTAATTTAATTTATTCGATCAACTCAAGTTTTGAAAAGAACACGATACAGCTCAATACAGCCCACACCGTGCATTAAAACAGAGAAGTCAGGATTAACACAATAACATTCATATGATCTCCATATCTGAAATATATGATTTTATATTATTCATACATGCAACAATGGGACATATGCTCATATTTGAGGATCATTTGTTTGTATTTAAATTTTTGTGTAGACTGTATTGGTATTGCATTGTCTGATACAATGTCATGTGTGAATATGCAGCCGTTCTGCAGTCTGATCCAGATTCACGGACACAACCGCGCTCGACAGAGAGATAAGCTCGGACATATTCTGGAGGAGTTTGCTACTCTTCAAGATGAGGTGTGTGTGTGTGTGTGTGTGTGTGTGTGTGAGAGAGAGAGTGAAAGCCCTTCTTTTCCGAGACTGTATCCCTTCCCAACAAAACTAATCTCTACTAACCATCTCTTTACCTAGGTGCCTCGTGGTTGTATGAGTTTGTAGGGATTATGTGTGTCTGAAGTGTCCCTGCCCCAGGAAACTTAGCTAAGGCATATGTATCTCCTTGTGTGTATTATTCTGTGTTTCTCTACACATCTGTTGGCTTAATATTTCCTCCTCTTGTAAGTTGATTTGAATAAAAGCGTTTGCTGAGTGTAATGTAATGTAATGTAATGAGAGAGACAGAGAGAAGGAGAGTTATTTTGACCCAGACCGGATGTGGTCAGCTGTTGTTACACTGGTTGTATCATCATTACTTGCTGTAAGTTACTGGTCAAGAAGGCTCCTGTGAAACTCAAAACCACAAACTCACACCCTGGAGTGTCCACTAGACACTTCCTCGGTAACTGAGCCACTTTCATCTGAGCCTTGAGATGTGTTACTGTGGTAATGTTTGTGTTCCTGTGTGTGTGTTTGTGATGTCTGTCTTTGTAATGTGTGTGTGTGTGTGTGTGTGTGTGTGTGTGTGTGTAGGCAGAGAAAGTAGATGCAGCTCTCCACAGTCTGCTGCTGAAGCTGGAGCCTGGCCGTCAGCACCTGGCCTGTGTGGGCACGTGGGTGCTGTACCACAGCCTGCGCATCATGATCCTCTACCTGCTCAGCGGCTTTGAGCTCGAGCTCTACAGCACACACGAGTACTACTACATCTATTGGTGAGTGTGTGTGTGTGTGTGTGTGTGTGTGTGTGTGTGTGTGTGTGTGTGTGTGTGTGTGTGTGTAATCAGTGACAAATACAAGCACAGACCACATACTATGTGGGTGCTATCTAGGGCTGCACACTATATCGAAAATATCGTGATATCGCAATATATAATATCGTGACATACATATTGCAAAACATGGCTTAACTGCAATAAATGGGACATTACTGTAAGATGTTTCACGCTCCACATATGAAGATATTTGTGAAATCAAATGGAGTCCTACTGCCCTTGATAACCACCCCCATAGACTGCGCACTGGCTACGGCCTAGCGGTGAAGATGAAGCTGAAAAATGTTAAAACTATATTTAAATATTTAAACTATATATAAAAATGTAAATGTTTATTTATCGCAAAACATATCATCATCGCAACATTTAGCAACCGCATATCGCACATTTTTCCAATATCGTGCAGCGCTAGTGCTATCCTCGCATGCAATCAAGGTACCATCTGAAAACATTGTTTCGTACGACCTACATGTAGCTAGACAGCAACACAGAACGCTGTTGCCAGGGCACTAACAGCTGGCTTCATAATTCCATAGAATTCTGGATATTGAAGGCAGCATCTAGAACACATCTATGCTGTCTTCAAAACTGGGCAAAACAAAGGTTCTCCAGAGGGCACAACTTTAAACGTTTGATTCAGACATGTCTTGTTGCAACTAATTGCCCTCCTTAGAAGGGAGCATTTTCTCCATTTTGGACACAGCTTGAACGTTTGTGTGTTTGTGTTAGTTAGTTCGACAGCGAATGCCATCAGTACAGATTAGAGTGTGTGTGTGTTTTAGACTAATGTATGTGTAGATGTTTAAGTGTGGTTTTGCGTCATGGCAGGTATCTGTCTGAGTTCCTGTATGCATGGCTGATGTCCACGCTGAGCCGGGCAGACAGCTCTCAGATGGCGGAGGAGAGGATCCTAGAGGAACAGCAGAAGGGGCGCAGCAGCAAGAAGAGCAAGAAGAAGAAGAAGGGTGAGAGGAGACGGGAAAATGTGTGTGTTTGTGTGTGTGTGCGTTTGTGTGTGTTTGTGTGTGTGTGTGTGTGCGTTAGTGTGTGTGTGTGTGTTAGTGTGTGTGTGTGTGTGTGCAGATCATCCAGTCATGTGTATGGATGGACAGGAATGTCTAAAAGACCAATGCAGAGTTTTTTTTTACCTCCGCCAGTGGATGTTATGTAATCATCGCCGTTTGTTTCTTGGTTGGTTGGTTAGTTAGCAAGATCATACAAAAAGTACTGGATGGATTTTGATGACATTTTCAGGGTAGGTCAGAAATGGGCTAACTTAAAAGTGATTAGATTTTGGTGGTGATCCGGATCACCATCTGGATCCAGGAATTTTTTATAGGTTTCTTCACCGATTGCGAGATAGAACTGTTGCCCTCTTGTGGCTAACTTAAAAGTGATTAGATTTTGGTGGTGATATGAGCTGCCCTGATGGAGGTCTGCGCTCTCTGAGTGCTTTTCTAGTTTAGAAATGATTTAGATTGTGGAGCTAATTGTTCTTTGTGTGTGTGTGTGTGTGTTTTCTTGTGCTTTTGTCATGGGTCCACAGCTCGTCCTCTGGGTAAAGAGATCACCATGAGCCAGGCCTACCAGAACATGTGTGCTGGCATGTATAAGGTAGCTTGCTCTCTCTCTGACTCATCACAAGTGACTTTGCTTGACGTAACGTGTGTTGACTTGGCTTGGCTTGCTTAGTTAGTCACTTTTGACACATCCACACTGACAGGTTTCCTTCCTGTGCCCTTGGTCCCGCTGTCCGCTATGTCCTTGTCTCTCTCTGTCCTGCAGACTATGATAGCGCTGGATATGGACGGTAAGGTGCGCAAACCTCAGTTTGAGCTGGACAGCGAACAGGTGCGCTACGAGCATCGCTTCGCTCCCTTCAACAGTGTGGTCACACCCCCGCCTGTCCACTACATCCAGTTTAAGGTAAGGTTGGTCTGTTTGACCTTTGCACTGTAACTATTGCACTGTTGTGGTATATTGGTAAGTGGCTGTGTCAGAAACATTTTATGAGTGACACGAAAAAAAAAAGCTCATGTGGGTTCTTTCATCTGGTGCATGAGCGCTTTTTGGTTATGCGGAATGCAGTAGCACAGTTGACAGTCGTCCCACGCTACACATCTGGAGCCTTGAGTCTAACATGACATCATTCCCCCTGCCCCCTCCTTGTCTTTCACTCCAAGTCATTTCCCATCACTTTCTACTGCCCTATCTGATTAAAAGCAAAAACAAGGAAAAACAAATGGTGAAAAAGTTTGAACTCTCCTTAAAAATATCTAGGTCTATTGTTGTTCTTAGAAACATTAATTTTCATGTGTAAAATTCAAAGTTAAGTCAATGCTAAGTTGTAAGCAACTGGACTTCTTCTTGGAGCTTGAAGATGTTTCACCTTTCATCCAGAAGGCTTCTTCAGTTCTGGCCTGATGTTTTGACTTCTGGCCAACTTAGCTCCTTTCACTACCATGACCTGGATGAATGAGAATGTACACAGACGTGTGAAGATCACAGAGCAGTACATGCCCGCTTTAACCAGGGTATAAAGACAAGCCCTGGGGCAAAAATGTACTGTATGGGTGGATAAGAACATTAGATGTGTATTTTGAGGAGAGGTTATGCTACAGTAGCCTGGTAAACCAGCCCCTCGTACTTGATTTCATTTTGTACAGAGGGTCTGGGACAGACACCATCAGAAACGATTTCTTCCTGGAGGTGTGGACTCTGCCGAAGTTTAAAAAAAGTGCCTCTGCCTTTACCCAATCGCTAACGCCTGCTTGTCACGTATGCAACTAGCCTACCTACGCACTACAATTCAAATGTAGCACACAAGGTCAACGTCATGGCTAACGAACACCCCCTCTGTTCGCTGATTGAATCGGTCTTGCTGGGGCCGACTAAATGACCCTTAAGAGATTTTGGTCCAGACCCTCTGTACAAAATGAAATGAAGGACGAGGGGCGGGTTTACCAGGCAGGTGCTCAGGTGTCCTTTCTCCATGGTGCTCGTGAAACACCAGTCCCATCACCCACACTGAACAGGCTGTGGCATGTTCTGCCTCTGGGCAGTCAAAGGCCACATAAAAGTGACAAAAGTGCTTCTCACAGTTTCTCAGGCAGGATGGAAGAAATTTGTTGGTGCTGTGGTAGTGATGTGGAAGTATGTTATTTGCACATAGTAAAAGCGATCTTTAAAACGTTATTACTCTGTCTAGCCATTACTCAGCATACCCTCATGCCATAGCCAGTGAACAGCAGACTGGAGGCAGTTTTATCATAGAACAGCACAGGATTTACAATATTAAAGCATTTGCAATATTATGTCACATAGGCATTTACAATACTATGTCACACAGGAAAACTGTGTGACGTAATGTAAAATTATTGTGTATGTAAAATTGCATATGAAAGAATATTTCGTGAAAATCCCATGAGGAAAATAATATTTATTTTGAGAAAAAAACATTTATAAGTTCAGCAATATTTGATTGATTTAACACTTTGTGAAGAAGACAATGTGGCGCTTTTTGCAGTCATTTTCTGGTTTTCAGGTAATGGTTTCATAGGGTATGTCTCCACCATGATTTTTGTTTTTTTTTGTGTGTGTTTGTAGGAGATGTCAGACTTGAAGAAGTACAGCCCCCCTCCACAATCAGCAGACCTCTATATGGCAGCTAGCAAACACTTCCAGCAGGCTAAACTCATCTTGGAGAACATCACCAGCCCTGATGCAGAGGTCAGTTACTGTGTCTTCCTAAACGTTTGCAGTCAGTTGCCCTGCATAGAATCAACAATGACAAAGTTGTCAGTAACTATAGTCCTTTGAGGCAGGCCTTTTTTAATCATCATACATCATACTGAGTTACCAGTTAAGACAAGGACCCCTTTGTGACATGTTGCATAAATGACAGGGTTTAATGGATTAAAAGTCTGACCAATTTAACTGGTTATGGTAAATGAACAAAAACCCCAGCTCTTTGTAATTTCACATGTTCTGTAGGATGTTTAGTTTTTCAGATTATTCTTAATGTAAAAGTTTTGCTGTAGTATTTCAGCGCTCCCTGCTGGTGTGGTGGAGTACTACAACAACAAAAAACTGACTTTTAATGCATCCCTTTACAGTACTATTGGCTGTAGGATGAGCTGGTTGAGTTTACAGTTCAGCTCTTGTGTGTTGCAGGTAAATCGAATTCTCAAAGTGGCTAAACCCAACATCGTAGTGATGAAGTTGCTCGCGGGAGGACATAAAAAAGAAACCAAGGTAAATGGATGTAGACTGTCCCACACAACTTTGTCCCACGACTTCTGTCCAAACACATCAACTGAAAAATGTTAACTTGTTTGTTGTGGTTTCTCTCCACCCCCACCCCCTTTCTGTGTCACAATGAAAGGCAGTAGTTACCCATCTGCAAAGAGCAGACGTCTCCCTCACGCCCCTAAGCTAGGAATGCCGTGCTGAACTGCTTTATGACTCAGCTGTGTCTTTATCACTCCTCTCATTGATCTTTTCTTGTTTTCCTCTTCCTGCTCCAGGCATTGCCAGAGTTTGATTTCTCTACGCACAAATATTTCCCTGTGGTCAAAATCATCTGAGACCCGTCAAAAAGTGTGCATGTGTACACTCACACGTTTCTACAAAAAGGACAAACCGTACACTGGAACTGGGCACCCTCTGAAGGCCATTTATTGCACTCCTGTTACAACATAATTTCATCTTTCAGATCAGCACAGAGAAATAAAATAAACAAACAAACAAACAAGGACTTCACACATTACAAAAACATCTTACAGTCATCCCAGCTGCCCCATAAGCCGTTTTCATTGAACAATGAAATTGTATCAATATTGATTAAAAGACTGGGTAATTCATATAAAAAAAGTTTGTTTTACAGTGTCTGTTGTCTTGCAATAGAACTCCAAGTGGGAATTGCTTGGGTCTGGGCCAGCAACAGAGAGGAAAGGGCTGAGGGTAAAATTTGATCATGATCCAGTAAGTTCAGATTCAGTGTTCTGAAATGCCACGAAGTTCACTTAATGCACCGTTTAAAAGAAGAGGCAGAGCTACCCATGACCAAAGTGAAAAAAATGGAATCACATCAAGTCAGTAAAAAATAATAATAACCAACGAACAGTCATGAATGCAGACTGCTAGGACCATTTATCCAGTTTGAGAGGCTGCACAAAGTCTCAGAAGACGCATGTCGCCTCGTTTAACCATGTCTGTCTCAGGTAAGCGAGCGATTGTGGTCTCATTTCAGGGCAAGAGCTGCCTGTTTGTCGTCCTCAGCTTCTGGCTCATTTTCTTCATAATCGTCAAGGTTGTCAGGGCCTCCCTCTTTCTCTGCAGAGACAAATGGAGCAATGTTCAAGGGCCTATAGCATTTAATACATGGGGCACATCAGAAAGTGTGCCAGCTATATTCAACTAGCCTGGTAAACCAGCCCCTCGAACTTCATTTCATTTTTGTATAGAGGGTCTGGAACAGAGACCGTCAGAAACGATTTGTTGGAGGTGTGGACTCTGCTGAAGTTTAAAAAAAGTGCCTCTGCCTTTACCCAATCGCTAACGCCTGGTCATCACGTATGCAATTAGCCTACCTACGCACTGCAATTTAAATGTAGCACACAAGGTCAACGTCACGGCTAACGAACACACCCTCTGTTCGCTGATTGGATCGGTCTTGCTGGGACTTGCTAAATGACCATCAAGAGATTCTGGTCCAAACCCTCTGTACAAAATGAAATGAGGTACGAGGGGCGGGTTTACCAGGCTAATATTCAACTGCTCTGTAGGTGTGTGTGTGTTTGTGTGTTTGTGTGTGTGACAGCCTGTGTACCTGTGTTGTCTGCCTCTGTTTGGTCCATCTCTGTTTGTTCTGTCTCTGTGTACTCCACTGGGCCCTCACCAGGCATAAGAGCTTCCTCTGCTGACCCAAACACAAGATCAACACGGAGTCATTTTTCATAGCAGTGTAATAAAATGTACACAAGGGTTTCACCAAAGCACGCACATCCTAAATAAATACTGAGAGCAGGACTGAAGGACAGTCGACATATGTACAAAAGAAAAAGTCTGCTCAACCAGGTTTATGCTGGCAAATTTTTTTATCTTTTTAAACTGTGGCATTTTGAGGGTGAGTAAGCCCGAAACGTCACACGGTTTAAAATAAAAAACTTGGAAGCATAAACCTGGTTGAGCTGACTTTTTCTTTTCTACGAGTGTAATAAAATGGGCACATATTCAGGTCTGCAGACCATCTCACATTCAGACACGCAGACTTTGGCAGAACATTTTTTTTCTTTTTAAAGTAAACTTTTGCAAAAACACCGTAATCGTTATAAACCGTAATAAACACAAAATGAAGACAAGAAAACATTTACAGGAAATTGTAATATTTAGCAGAGACAATGTAATTTGAAATGTGTTTTTTCTGTATATCGTGTGTGTGTGTGTGTGTGTGTGTGTGTGTGTGTGTGTGTGTGTTCTGTCTAACCTTCAGTAAGTGAGAGTTTTGCTGCCCGTGCTGCCTCTGGATCGGCAGTGGCCTTCGGGGGCTGCTCGTCCTTCTGGCCAATCACGCTCAGGGCCCCGCCCAGCTCGGGAGCAACTACGTTGTTTTTCACTTCAGCAGCGGGTGTCTTAGGAGTAGATGGTGCACCTAGGTGAACATATACACACCCAAAAGACTGCTTAAACCACATGGGAAAAATAAAAGGATGAATGTTCACTTGGTCTGACTGAATGAATAATTAAGTTATATGTGTGCTCATTAAATGGCAGGGATGTAGAGAACGCCAATACACTTGTAAGAGTATCATTTGCTTCATACCATTATTGATAATGACGATGTCATTGGTCTTCAGCTCTGTGAGGTCTGGGGATTGGTCTGGCTGTGTTCTTGCAGTTGACTGGATGGGCTCTGTTGACCTCTCTGCTGTCTGATTGGCTGAATCCTCATTAGTGGTCTTCAGGTTGCCAACAGTGAGAGTAGTATCTTTCTGGCTCACTAAAGGATTTGGCTACACAAAACACAACACACATATAAACATAAAATCATTAATACATGCGGAAATGTAGCCCCCAACAGGTTTGAGCACATAGTTGACAAAAAGGTCAGTTTTGTAGTGGAAGTGTTGTGCAAGTGTACTTTTTCACCTGTACATTCGTTCCTTGTTTTCTCTGAGCATCCTTTGCTGCAGCTGCCACTCTCTCCTCGCAGTCCTCCTTCAAGGCCAGCATTTGCGTGTTACACTGAGCTCTGCACACACAAAGAAACAGAAATGTGAGGTCTCCTGTTCATGGGATTTGCACGTCCTGTTAGTGGCTGGGGACATTTTCTCACACGTCATCATTCCCTTTTGGTTAACCTGTGAGATTACATTTTCTCACACGTCATCATTCCCTTTTGGTTAACCTGTGAGATTACATAAAGGTAGCCTACTACTCATGTTCCTAACAGATTCTCCACAATTGGTGACTTGCAGCGTTAAAAGCTCTGTTAAATGGCCACTGTACTATGAGGCGGATGAAGCTAGCAACTCCTGGGGCCAGCCAACCACATTAGTGTGTTTCTGTTGTTGGGAAATGTTCGGCACTCTGAGATCTCCACCTTATTTTACAGACTTTCTGTGAAAGGCTCTTGTGTGACTGTGGAAGATTTCAATATTTCTGCTTATCTGATGGCCTGTTGATTCTTTCTGCTGTTCCCCTGCCTTCCTCCCTGTTCACGTACCTTTCGATTCCCCTACCCAGCTGATCTCTGCTCTATATTGACCAGGAAACATAGCCTAGTACATCTACCAGGTTGCACCAGACAGGCAGCCGGATGTAAAATAAAGATTAATAAAAAGAAACTGTTTTAGTTATAAAATAAGGGTGGCAATGTAACATATGACCGAAAGATTAAGTAGCTGTGCTTGCATACAAAAAGGAAGGAAGGATAACAATAGATATGGAAATTAGCCAACACTGGCTGAAACCTGGAATTAACCTGACAAACAGTGACCGGTGACCGCCCCCAATCTAAACATACAAGCAGTACAGGAACTCAACCAGTTATTCATTCCATCCAAAGCCTGGATATCATTTCATTTTTTTGTACCAACAAAAAAATCCCGAGCCTAAATTTTTGCTACACTTGGTCTGGCTAGCTACTTTTTAAAATAAGAAATAAGTAACTACCGGTAACACCTTTACTGAAGTGTAATGTTAGCATAATGTTTCTTTGGTTGAGAGCAAACACTGGGCTACTCTTATTAGACCTCTCTGGGCGATTCAAACGTTACAACATCCCAGCATTGACAAGCTTTTCCTATTAAATATCCTTGGTGTAGACCTATATTTTTTTTCTCACAGACAAACACTGCCAAGCCTGAAATCAGGCACGGTGCCTGAATACCATTAGCCCTGTATAATATAACGTTTAAGTCTAGCTGGTCTGTCATTAAACCCTATCACTTCAAACCATTGAAAATACTATCACAGTACAGAGTGCAATTAGTGTCAAGGCACTAGCGTCTTCGCTATACAACAACCTTTGTGCTGTGGTACAGAACTTAAACTTGCACCCACATGTATTTTCTGTGTGTGGGTGAGACTTACGTGTCATACGTGAGTTTTTTATTGAGTGTGTTCTCAGAGCTTTGACACGTCTGCAGCTCTCGCTGAATCTTTCCCAAGTCAGCAAACAAAGACTTGAGTTGGCCTGAGAAGACACAAAGAAAGGAGAGAGAGAGGATATGGTTACATGCAATTCTCTGTGTGGTCCCTACACTTTTCAAAAACGTGCAGAAGTGCCAAACCTCGCCATGTTCACTCAGAATGCTTGGTAAATAGAGGAGGATTTTGCTTTGCAAGGAGAGTGGACAAGTTTTATCAAATAGAGGACTTGGTGTTTCTTTAACAAATTTAAATTAGCACATGGACATTTCGAGCTAGCGCATGTTAAAATGAAACTGATTAAAATTAATTAAAGAAACTCTGAGTGTGGTCCTCTCTTAAACAATACTGATTACACTTCAGGAAGGTCCCAGCACCCAGTTCGTTACACTCAAAGTGAGTTGAGCGTGTTTATTCAACATCTATGCATGGACAGTCGTTCGTGAAGCCGCTGGGTTTTCCTATGTCAATATTTACCACTTATTCCGGGTTAACTTAACCAGGCTTCTGACCAGAGGTGGAGATCTTGGTGTCAGAAAGTAAAAACTCCTCCATGTATTCCTTCTTACTTCCTGTGTACTTAACACATGTGAGGTCACTAAATACCTGATCTACCTGTCTGATGATTTCAAGTCAAGTCAAGTAGCCCTTTATTGTCACTGTTGTTTTAAGCCAGTGAAATTAGCCATCAACCCATCCACATAGGTACAAACATACATAATATGACAAGGGGGTAGACAGGATGGGAAGACAGGGGTGTAAAGAAATACACCATCATATGAGGAGAGGGGAGGAGAAAATAGCCACCTCCCAGACCATGCTCTTAAGGGAGCATGGTGTGGGACAGGAAAAAACACCTCAGCAACAGAGCACATAATCAAACACTTTACAACATGTAAGACAAGGTACGGAAGTCTCTGGGGTTAATCCAGTGTAGGCGAGCAGCCATCCGGTCCTGCAGCCATAACAGCGCTGGTCACACAGACCTGCTTGCCAGGCTGGCAGAAGGTGGGGGGAGGAATGCAAGAGCGTCACGCTGCCTTGACCTGCCGGGGGAGTTGAGGGAGTCGAAAGCAGGTAAGATTGGGGGTTGTTTAGGCTTTAGGGCGAGCAGCCCTATTTCCATGGCTACTCTCTTTGTGCATTCTGGTCTACGAAACGATCCATTTGCCTTTGCAAAGCCACATGCTTCTCCATGATGTTGTCCGTGTTGCGGTTCATAGCCACAGTCTGTGCTGACAGCTCTGCCCACCGCATCAATCATGCCGGGCAGCATTGTGGGGCTTTGGAGAGCTGTTCCCGTCTTCCATGTTACTCGCTAAACCAGGCCAATGCCCAATCCAATCAGCAAAAGACCTGTAACCATGGTTCCGATTAGGTAGATGTCTTCAATGTCCTCCACGGAAAGAGCCGCCAAGCACACAATCCGCCACCTCTCCCACGCGTCCATCGTATAGCCAGCTGCGTACGTTCTGGCAGGACAGTCAGGTTCCCCCGAACCCAAGCTTCTCACCGAGAAGATGGTGTCAACTGCGTTCAGAGACCAGTTGATCAAATCCATAATTTTTTAGTTCGGAGAGCAGGGTAGAGAGAGTCTCTCGAAGTGGAGTCAGTAGACAATAGACAAGACTAAGAGAGCAAAGCAGGAAAGGTCACAGGGAGGAGGAGGAAAGAAAAACACGTCCGTCCCTGAAGACGATCGCAAGAAGAAGATTTGTGTGCTCATTAGGATCAGCTGGTCCAGAAAATGAAATGGCTGATCAAATATGTGGCAGCGTTTTTACTTTCTGAAGCCGAGATCTCCCCACCTGCTTGTGACTAATCCATGGTTTTGGATTATACCCTTGGTGAAGAGGCAGGTGTAGGCTTTAAACACTGCCTCAGAGATTTCACTAATCGACTGGGGGAATGCCTCACACCAACACAGTCTAGTATCAACAGTAGGGCTGCACAATATATCGAAAATATTGTGATATCGCAATATACAATATTGTGATATGCATATCACAAAACATGGCTTAACTGCAATAAATGGGACATTACTGTACGATGTTTCACGCTCCACATATAAAGATATTTGGAAAGTCAAATGGAGTCCTACTGCCCTTGATATCCACCCCCATAGGCTGTGCACTGGCTACGGCCTAGCGGGGAAGCTGAAAGATGTTACAACTACATTTAAATGTTAAAACTATATTTAAAAACGTAAATGTTTATTTATCGCAAAGCATATCGGCATCGCAACATTCAGCAATTTTACCGCATATTGCACATTTTTCCAATATCGTGCAGCCCTAATCACCAGCATATCTCATTGCTCCACAAGCACAGATAAAGTTTAAAGCAAGTCTCAGCTTATGTTCTGTTTGTGTGTTACTTACTCTTCATATCCTGTACGGTTTTGGAGCAAGACGACACGTTGATGTGAAGTGTGGCCTGACGACATAAAGAAAGTAAACAATCAGTGGTGGCAGCCCACAAACACAGACAACAAAATCTTGTGTCAGTATGTTCTGTTGTTCATCTCTCTGAGAAGTTGTTGATGTGTGTTTGGTTGTGGTATGTGGAGGAGCAACACCTGACAATATTCTGAATTTGACGGCAGTACCTGTTTTAGCCACAATCTTGCATATAATACCTTTAATTGAGTCAGTTATTGGTTGTTATGGCCTGGTTAAATAGAATGCTGCTTTCTGATTGGCTGGCGGGGTATGCATTAATTTCGTCAAACTGTTCATCTATGGAAAGTAGTTCTAAAATTCTGGCATTAAGTTTAAGCACCGTTCTATATCAATGCCTCATAGAATGGTAACTATAACAACCAATTTAACAGTTTTTGTCACCTTTGTCTACTGATTTAACACACAACCTACTGTTTAAGATTGTGATTATAATTCTATATCTTAACGCCAAGCTCTATGCAGAACAACTGTTACATGCCAATGTACAGTATGACCAATAATTACAGATAAATGTGGTTTATAACCGTAGTAAATGTGTACCACGGTAAATGTGATTTTGCCATTTTTAGTGTGCTATAATGACAGTGTGTATCAGGCTGCTACATCTCAGTGTAATCAGTGTAGATCAATTTGCCCCATAATCGTTAGTGGATCCTCTGACTTCAGGTGCCAGTTCAGAGCCCTTTTCCTAGTTAGAGGTTTGTAATTGCTGATTTTACAGTTTTCTGGAACTGTGTGTGTGTGTGTGTGTGTGCGTGTGTGTGTGTGTGTGTGTGTGTGTAGTGCTGCTCTCTCAGGACCCTTGCATGCTAGCATAATGAAATGTGGTAGAATTCTAGTCTACAGTGTAATGGGGTGTGTGTAGCTCTGTTGTCTGAGACAACCACAGCCTACTGGTACATTATTACATTATTATCATTACATTACACTTAGTTCACGCTCTTGTCCAGAGCGACTTACAGTTACTTACAGGGTTTCAGTTGCAGTGCCTGGAGCAGTCTGGGGTTAGATGCCTTGCTCAAGGGCATTTCAGCTATGGGTAGGGTGGGATTCAAACCTGAGACTCTCTGATCCCAAGACCAACTCCCTAACCAGTAGACCACAGCTGCCCCAATAGACCACAGCTGCCCCAATATACAGTGTATTGTAATCTGTATGTGTGTGGCCTCGGTTTCACCTACCTCTTGTCTCTTGTGCTGCTCCTCCAGCTCTCTGATCTGCTGAGTCTGGCGTTGCATCGTCTCCGCAGCCTCACCCCACTTCTGGGACACTTCTTCTCTTTCCACCTCACCTCTTCGCATGCGCGCCTCCAGCTGATACACCTGTGCCTATGTAGAGGTAGGGGGTGGTTAAGAACCAAAAAAGGGGCTATACGACACAAATGTATAGTCTGTCCTATGTTATATTTACAATTCATCCAAAGAGACATCCTGTGTAATTTTGGTTCACCAGGAAAACATTGCTTGGCTGTTTCAAAACAAATACATGTACACATACATGTATTGTGGCGTGTGGTTTCAATCTGTAATATAGTGCAAAACTTACCTGTAGTTCAGTGTTGCGAGAATTTGACACCCAATAGTTAAATCCCAAAACGAGGATGCATGTGGTCAAAGCGGCAATGAGTAGTGGAGGTGACCGCCCGACTCGCCGCCCGTTTCCGAGAGCACCCATCCTTGCTCTCGCTTGAACCTCCTAAATATTACATCCAGTTAGAACACCCTTTTATATTCTGTAGCACTGTTTAACAAACCATTTAGCAGTAAAACTGTTTCAATTAAAGTGTCTACAGCAGATTTTTTCCTAATTCTTTCTAATGCGCCGGAAGCGCATACGTCAACATAATCTGGTGTAAAAAAATAAATAGATCACGTTATTTGTTAATGAATTTAATCCCCCAATCATGCTATGAACAAAGATACCATATCGTTAACAATATAGAATTACTGGCTGTTTATCCCATAGGTTTAGCCTTAGAGTTTGTTTACCGGAGACGCCATTCAAGGACATCAGCTGGAGTATGTCAGGGTACACCACCAGAAACAATTCACGTTGTTCTCAAGTCGCTAACCCAGCTAGGCTACAAACTGAGTTGGTTTAAGTCATCAGGTCGGGTGTTCTTCAATGAGATTTATGATCATACATTGTGTGGGGACAGGGGTTTTGAAAGTGCATCTTACAATAGCTCAGTTTAGCGTGCAAAGCTACACTGGCAAGCTAAAGGTAGCTAGCTGTCGCTTCAGATATATTAGCAGGAGGGGCAAGCAAGCATCAAGGTGCACCACCAGTCCTGGAAATGCTGCCCTCACCCAGTGGCTTACCTTTTTAGCAGAACCGTAGTTTGCAAGTAACTGCTGGTTTCGGCGATTTCAGTCAACTGCTTGGTTAGCACTGCAAGACACCTCCGGCTCAATCCACAGACTCACTCAACACAACATACGGAAGTCGGGTTGCTCCCTTTCTCTTTGCGAGAGACGTGTCCACTACAGGCGTATGGCCGCTGGAGGGCGGTACCGCATGCTTTTTCAACTCCCCACGTCCTACCTCTTCAACTGCTTCAATTGCTGTTTTATTAAGAGCAGCCTTTTGTGTGTATTTTCATTTTATTATCATCTAATCGAGAGTCTTTTTGTCCCTATTTGTACAGAGACCACACGGAGTATGTACAAAACAAACTTTTATTTTCCAACACAGTGCCTGCAAACCAGTTACAAAAATCAACATGAATGAACGCTAAACAAATGAACTTATTTAGGCAACTTTCAAACTTCACAAAAAAGGGCATGTGCCTTTGGCAAAAAAAAAAACTGGTGATTGGACATGGGCAACTATTATGAAAGCGGCACAACTATAAGGACAGTGAGAGAGACTCTTGGACCTGCACACCCCCACCTTCCCCTTCAGCCCCTGGGAAATGTGTCACCGACAGCCCCTTTGGACCGCTTCTATGGGACCCATTGCTATGGGAACTGTACTGTTCAAACACCACATTATGGTCGCTGTTACCGCTGGAGGCGATGCTTCTGGGGCTGACTGGAGGGCTGTAGGAAGCCCTGCCCTTTGGGCCACTGCTGTGGGAGCTGTGGGAGCTGTGACTGCGAGAGCCATTGTCTTTGAGTCCGTTGGTATGGACACTGCCGCTACGAGAAGAACCATTGGGTCTGGCAAGTCTGGCACTGGTGGAACCATTGCTGATGGACCCGACGCTCTGGGGGGAAGCCTGATGGGAGCGTACAACTTCTGGTGCAGGTGACAACATGCAGCGGCGATCACCATTTCCTCCCGCTTGCACACCAGGTGGGGGGGCAGCAGCTAGGAGCAAGGGCCCATGATGAGGCTCTGGTTTTGGGGAGCCAGAAGGTGGGGACTTGGGGGGCCCAGGAACACCCGAACTAGTGGGCTTCGGTGAGTAAGTAAAGAGAAAAAAAACAACTTTCATCAACACCAACAGTCACATAGAGCAGAGAGTATAGTGACAAAAGCCAACACCACAGCTTCTTACATGAACTATTGACACAGATAATTTTACGCTACTTGTAATTTATGCTACTTGTTTTAAAGTTGTACACCACACTGACAATTAGCACAGTGGCAGAAAAAACAAAAGACATATCTTTAAATAGAAATTTTCTGCACACTTACCATATATCCATGCAATTCTTTTTCAAATCTGTTTATACAACTTTTGGTCAATTGACCATTTTTTGAGCAAAAAAGAATTGCACTGAAAGACGTGTGCAGAAAATTCCTCTATAAAAGGCGTTATCCTGTTTACCAAGACATCAACCTCCAGGTCTCCGGCTCCTCCTTCCATCCTTCGTCCTGTGGATGACAGCTGGGGCTGCCCCATTACACTGAAGTCTGATTGGTCAATACCAACCAATGAGGCAAGCTGGCCAAGCCTGCATGACACAGGGAGATGACATTATTAGATACTGAAAAATCTACTAAATGCAAAAATGTACTTCTCATAGACACAAATCTTACAAAAAAAAAAAAAACGGTTTCCCCACAATGTAATGCATTTTTTTTTTTTGCTCAAACTTGCATGTTCAGAATCCCATGACTGACATGAGAACATGAGCAAATACGGTATTATTATGCTATTTTCTTACAAATGTTCAAGTTTTACAGCCAATAACAGCAAATGTTTACATTTCAAGCAATCATTCACATCATACAAATACCATGGTACTTTATTGCCGCTATGGATGTGACAAACAGTCCCCTTTCCGTGGAATCGCTCATAGATACTTGGGATGTGTACTTGAAATTGCAAGTGAAATGAATATGCTTAGAAATACAAGGCAGTCTTGTATATGTTCAGGAACGTAGACCTACCCAGCTTCAGACAGCAGGTTGAGAAAGGCATGAAACTTAGTGAAGGAGGATTCGATGCTGTCCAGAACAGTGTCGTCCAGCAGAGCAGAGTTAGCAGGACTCTCCACCATCTCAGAAAGAGACTCATTCATGCTTCGCAGGCGAGCATTCTCCAGCTCGAGCTACAAGACATACAGGTGAACATGCATCATACTTACCATTAGAGGTGTGTGTGTGCTATGAATGGGGTCCAATGAGTGTAACTAAAAGTTGGGGTTACACTTTATTTTATTGTCCCTGTTACAACAATTAGGTACAGTGTAACAAAGTGTGTAACAATATGTAACATCATGTACTTACACTGTGCCACAGGGTTAGTGTTAGGTAAGTACATAATATTACATACTGTTACATGTAGATACACTAAAAAAGGAACCATAAAAATAAGTGTTCCCAAAGGTGGTAGTTTTTTTTTTTTTTACTATATCAACTGATATAAGCGTATGTAATGATGTAATTATACTTTTGCATAATGTCGCATCATGTTTTTGTCACTTTTTAAATAACTCTACCAAGTATTTTTTGTTTAGAATTTGGTGTTTTATAGTGTTGTAAATCTTTCTGGAGAAAAGTGTCTGCTAAACACTACAACTGTAACTGTAGTTATATGCATGTACCTCTACTAAACGAGAGTTGGTCCTCAGTCTGGCGTTTCTCTCCTCTTCCAGTCTTAGTCGACACTCCTTTAGCTCCACCTGTAGGTTGGCAACGGTAACTACAACTACACGAACATGCCATGCCAGTTAAGCCATGGCTAAACACTCAAGGTTTTGTGTGTGTGTGTGTGTGTGTATGAGTTACCCTGAGTCTGTTGTAGTCGCTGCTTGAGACTTGCTCCTGTGCCGCTGAACTCTGGGACTGTGACTCTGTCTCCTCTGTTTCCGTCTCAGAATCGGTCTCCATGGTGACTTTGACCGATGCACCGCCCTGACACAATGACAGACAGATACCATCACCAGTGACATCTCATAACTACAGTTTGAGTGTGTTTAGCTAGTTATTTACATAGTTTGTTTGTGGTCCCCTTAAGGAAATTCATCTTCACAGTCCCTGTACATTTTCACACATACATGCACATATATTTGAACATACATATTATGGGTACATAAAAAACAGCAGATTAGGACATACATATGCACACTGAGAGGAACAAGGAGGGGTGCATAATGAAAGAGGGCATATAACATTTCTGTACATAAATAAAATGTTCCAGTCATCATTAATCAAACACTCACCTGGAAACTGTAGTCAGGTGTGGCAGAGGTAGCGCCCCTGTTGAAACAGTTTTGGTTAACAGAGCAACTAGTTGGTTGGATATAAAGGCATTAGCTGCATCAGCAAGGGCAGTTGAGAAAGGAAATTATAACCGAGTGTCAGTATAGAGAAAAGAACACAAAAAGTCGAGCTTAAGCCTTTTTTACCTCCGCCAGCAGAGGTTATGTAATCATCAGCGTTTGTTTGTTTGTTAGTTTGTTATTTAGCAACATAACTCAAAAAGTTCTGGATGGATTTTGATGAAATTGTCAGGGTAGGTCAAAAATGGGCTAACTTAAAAGTGATTAGATTTTGGTGGAGATCTGAGCCGCCCTGGTCCGTCTGCGCTCTCTGAGTCCGTTTTCTAGTTTCAAAATGTAATGACTGTTAAGCCTTTAATTTAGTTGACACATGTCATTCGAATAGTTAGTTAGTCTCAATCCAGTGACACCAAACCAGAAAGGGAAAACAAAAACCCAGAAATGGAAATGAACATTCCACACAACCTCAACACAGAGTGCCGCACAGTGTATGTGCTGGTACACAGGTGTTCATTTAGCGTAACAACGTGTGGGCGTTTGTTTGTGTGTGTGTGTGTGTGTGTGTGTGTGTGTGTGTGTGTGTGTGTGTGTGTGTGGGCGTGTGTGTGTGTTGTCACCAGTACCTCTTTTTCCCTGCCCGCGCTGCCGTGCGCCATGGGATACAGCCAGAGGAAGCTGTCCGGGTGGATCCAAGACTCACCTGTGATGCTTTGCTTGCACCTTAATATGCCAACATGCACACACACACACACACACACACACACTCACACACACACACACACACACACACACACACAGCCCCATGCATAAACACCAGAAAACACACCATCTCACACACACACATGCATGCACACAAAACAGGCAGATAACTGAGCTAAAGACATTCTTGCTATTCAATATTTGTAATACATGGCAGTGCATGTACTCTGGTTGTGTGTGTGTGTGTATGGTCATGTATTTCTATGGTTGTGAGTGCCAAATGTCCTCACAACGACAAGAAAACTAGAAAAAATTGACTTTAAAAAAAGGAGGATACTATGATAGTCCTCACAACCTCACAACAGTGTTTTCTTGGCTATTTTGTTCTTACCGAAAAAAGTAAAAGTGCAAAAACATTTCTTTACTGACTGACTGGTTAGGGATTGGCACAGTTAAGCATTCTTTAGCTAGATATGAATGGGAGTCAATGGAAGGTCCTCACAAGCATAGAAAAACAAGTATATATATGTGTGTGTGTGTGTGTGTGTGTGTGTGTGTGTGTGGTCATACCTCGTCTGGGTCTACCAGCACTTCTTCCCACCCTGATTTTCTGAGCTTCTCTCATGGCTTGGGGCTTAATCCACAAGTACTGTTCATAAACATAAACATGTATGAGAAGTAGGCTAACATTTGCTCACAAAAATTTATGCACATTTACATAAACTCTGAAAAATTCCCATGGTCATGCACACATACTGCCCTATCTCCCAATAATAAAGAATCTTAAAAATAAATCTGGATCCAGACAGTAGTGTGAATCACCACCAAAATCGAATCATTGCTCTTGTCACTGGCCCATTTCCAGCCTCCCCAGAACATTTCATAAAAATCAGTTTATAACTTTTTGCGTAAAGTTGCTAAGCCAACTAACAAACAAACAGACAAACAAACCGACAGCATCTAACTACAGCATCATGTCAGAAGATACCTGAGAATCTTGTCCATGTGTGTTTAACAGGACTCGTGTGATGATGTCTTTTACCAGTGAGCTTTCTGTTGGAGGGATTAAAAAAAAAAGAGAATACACACACACAAACACACACACAGTTGTACTATATAGGTTGACTTACAAAACCTTCAGCCTCTCTCTGTCATCTATGCACAGACGCACTTACCTACAAGTGGATTGCATCGGACATCTAGCACATGGAGGCAACGATTTGATTGGATGGCTTGCAGTAGAGACCGCGCCCCCTCATCAGACAGACCACACTTTTGAAGGTCCACAGCTGCAATGGCACAAAAGTCTTTGAGTTGCACTTTATTTTCTTGGTGCCTTTGTGACGTACTAACAGTTTTTCCTTCAAAAAACATTCCGCCGAACAGGAATTCACTTTGCTTTCTGTGGCACTGTAGCACTGTAGTTTACCTGTCTCATATTTAACAGATACAGTATGTCACAAAAGTGAGTACACCCTGGACATTTTACCAAAAAAATTGTTCTATCTTTTTAAGGGAGAATACTACACAAATGAAACTTCGATATGTTTTTGAGTTGTCAATGTACAGCTTGTGTACCAGTATTAATTTGCTGTCCTCTGAAAACAACTTTACACACAGGCATTTTTGTATAAATAGCAGGCCACAAAAGTAAGTACACCCTGAATGATAACTGTACATATCATTCAACCATAAAAACCCACTAGTCCTATTTATCACTTTTGTGTTTTGGTCTGCTCAACTGGACCATACAAATTTGTGTGTCATGTATTAGAGCTATTCATTTTATTTTTTTGGCTATAATTCTGTCATACAATCCACTGGATGACAAACATGGCTCCTCATGGCAAAAAAGAAAACTCAGGACTTGAGAAATGGAATTGTTGCTTTACAGAATGATGGCCTATGCTACAAAAAAAACAGCAACACCATGAAACTGAGCTACACCATCATGGCTTGAGTCAATGAGTCACCTCATTGGATTTTTATTATTTTTATTATCTTTATTATTTTTATTATTATTATTTATTTTTTATTTTTTCCCCAGCTAAGTGAATGTTTGTATGCATGCATATGTGTGCAATATGTTTGATCCGTTTTTGTAATGTGTATGCTGCCAGACACCTTACTTTCCTTCGGGATCAATTAAGTAACTCTACTCTCTCTGTACTATTCTTTCCTTTGGGATCAATTAGTAACTCTACTCTACTATTTATTGGGAGATGCAGATACTGGGACTGACCTTTGAACCACAGGTCCTCAGCCAGCTCTCTAGCAAGGGCGGCGGCTCCCTGGTCCCCTATGAGGATGTTCCCATTGAGCGTGATGCGTCTCAGCCCGCTCATGCCCTCAAACTCCGCCTTCCTGTAGCGCAGTGACTCCGCCCACGCAGTGCCATGGCGACGCACCGCCTGATGCTGCAAGAACAAAACACTTAGGGGTAACCATACAACAGCCAACAGACTCACCATACAACCCAAAAGGACACAGTACTAATAACTATTTAAAATTAAAACTTTTCTTGGTAACACTTTATTTGAAGATGTGTACATAAGGGTGACATGAGCCCTTAAAAAACATGACATGAAACACATCATGAACATTCATGACACTTCATTCATGTTTATGACTGTTGTCATTAAGCATCATTTGTTTTTTGCATTAAGCATCATTTGTCTGCACCCCAATGAATATCAATGCAAAAACCAAATGTACTCTTATGTAGACACTTGCAAATAAACGGATAGCCTTTCCTTTTTTTGTTAATATGCAATTAACAGTCATGCATGTAATGCAGTTATTTTTTATTTTGAAAAATTAAAACAACAAAAGTTACAGAGGCTTACTGCATTCACATGAGAAAAAAATATCACGTTATTTCACAATTATAAGATAATTATCTCATAATTATGAGATATTATCCCATAATTACAGAATATCTCATAATTATGAAATACTCTCAGAATAACAAGCTAATTATGTCATAATTACAAGATATTAGCAAGATACCCATCTCATAATGCCTGTGTGTCATCTGAAAAGATGTGGGAGAGTTAGCCTACTACCTTGATGATAGTAGCGAGGTGCTCTGCTCCCTGCCAGGTGATATTGCAGCTGCTAAAGTCCAGACTCCTGATGGAGGACGAGTACTTAACACTCTGGCAGATAACTGAAAACAGGAGAAACACAAAACCAGTGAAGGAATACCAGCATGTAGGACTGTGTCCAGTATCCATGTCCTGATGAAGGGCTAGTATGGTCGGTCGACAGGTGCACCCCTGGAAATTTCGGGCCCCATGAAAGAACAAAGTGGCTACTGGTACGGCAGCTTCCGTGCCCCTAGAACTGGTATCATTGATACAGAAATTAAAATTAACGTAATCTAGGGTTAAGGTTAGGGTTAGGTTATGGTTAGGTTTGGGGTTAGGGTTAGTAGGGAATTTAGGGGACTATCTGATAAATCTGTGAGAACCCTGCCTGAGTATAGTACAGATTTCAAGTTCCGGACCTATAACTTTACATGTATTGGTCTGGAAGAATATGGACCAATAAGGTTCCAGACCAAAATTCTTCCATCTACTGGTACGAAATCCCGGACCCGTAGCCACTGCCATGAAAGAATACAATTTTGTTCCCCCCCTTATTAATAATAACTTTAATGGTGTCCTCCCCCATCAATGCTCCCTGTCAATGCTGGGCCCTGAGAGCAATCCCTACCTTACCTGGCAGCACCCCTGATGGCCTAAAGTGAGCAGCATGTTTTATTATAGTTTACCCCAAGCATTAAATAAAGTTTCTTACATTTATTTGTTAGACTCTGTGCTTGTCTAGCAGTACGCATGACAGATCTCCAAGAAGATTTACTCCAAAGAGCACCTCTGATTTGAGTGTTTTGAGTGGGTATACTTACTCTCCAAACCCTGATCTGCTATAGGACACTGGGCTAATGACAGATTCTCCAGTGATGAACTCTTTGCCAGCCCCTGTAAAGATGAAGATCGATGAATGTATGCACACACTTTCCCACAAATGACATCTTCAGTTTACACGGCTGTAGTTCATTACATGTAGCACACACACATATCTCCAGCCCTCATAAGCCCAAAGCAATGCATCCCCACAGCTGTCTATTGCATGAAGTACATGCCTCTACAGCTGCATTGGGGATTTATGTGAATGCTTCCAGAATACTTCCAGTGGTAGTATTTCCGATGTATGAACTTGTGGGGTTCAAGTGCGTGTGTGCGTGTGTGCGTGTGTGTGTGTGAATGAGTGAAAAGCAACCTTGGTAAGAGCAATGAGGTCTCTCTCTCTAAGGGGCAAGCCATTAAGGTGGAGAGTCTGTAGACGGTCTGAAACACACAGGCACTTCTGCACAGCCCGACACAGAGTCAGCGTCACATTTCTGGAGTGCAGCGCTGGAATCTTCTTCCGTGCAGACCACTTCCCTGGGCCTTCAACACACAGAAACATACATTAAACACGTACAAACACCTTGCATTGTCCACTGTAGAGCCCGTACTGTAAGGCATGCAAACTGACCCTGGCCACCTAGAGTAGATAAGTGGGTGCTCTTGATGGCAACATGATGTAACTGTTTGTTGATGGAGAGTGCATTGAAAATAGGTGTCCAGTCAGTCAAGTGAAGGTGATCTCCATTGAAGTCTAGCATTCCCCGGCTCAGATGCACCTTCACCGCTGCCACAGGGCACGACCCCTGAGCTGCACAGGAGTCGGCATAGAAAGTTTCAAAATCAAGTGCCCCTCGTTTGCGACTTTGAGCTGAATCCAGCATGGTGCTCCTGAAAGATGTACAGTTTGTCAGTGTCACTTCACTCTTTACTAACAGCACGATAGTCAAATTACAGTTTTTCTCAGTCACTTTGGTGCTTTTCTCACATCAGTATTTACATTTGCACAGCAGTTGTCATTTCTCAAAACAATTAGTGCAAACGGCAAAACCTAGTAGATAACCTGCAAAAGCATGTTACTTGCTCAAAATGGATAGTTAATTCCTCAAAAGCAAGTATTCATGTCAATGAAACTGCCAGTGTCACCAAAATGAGAAGTCTTGACACCATGGTTTATGAACAAGATAGTAAAATGGCTTTGTCATGTTTTCATTATGACAGTTTATACTCTCAGTGTTTTACAATGCAAAAAAAGGTCGAACTCTGTGACACGACCTGAAAATGCTCAAGACAGCACTATACACTACTAGTACAGCCATTTGAAAACTACAGTAAAGTTACACATTGATGAAGTTAGGGGAGTAGGTGAGTACAAGACACTGAATACATATGTTTCACATTTTTACTGTATATGCTCTTTGCAATTCTACAGCATTGGGCAAAAGAAAAATACACTACATTCACTTATTTAGAACAAACATAAGTAACTCCCTTTTGGTACAGCTGTGCACAAATGTGAACAAGCACAATCAGTGATGGCAACCTGGTCCCCCATGTGGATGGAGAGGGTCATTGGATGCGGACAGACACACAGACATACACTCACACACGGAGAGGGTCATTGCAATACCTGGTCAGTTCCCTCCAGGGTACCAGGTAACAATATAACAGTACATATTGTAACTGAACATGGGTAAATCATTCTGGCACATCCAGACGTTCCTGTCTGTCTGGCCATATATTTTCATCTACATCACAACAGATATCCCTTGCAATGCAGCGAGAAAAATATCTCCTGGAGTGGCGAATCCACCCTGCATGACTCTGCTGTGATGTTGTCACATGCTGCATCCATGGCTGCTAGCAAGGCCATTTGCACATGTAGATGCCGGTCATAAACCTTCCACCTCCAGGCAGAGAAAATCTCCTCTATCGGATTAAGGAATGGGGAGTAGGTAGGTAGATATTCAACCAGCATCCTGTCATGTGCTGCAAACCACTGTCTGACCAGATGTGAGTGGTGAAAACAGACATTATCCCACACAACAACATACTTGTTGAGTTAGCCCCCACTCCTTTCATTCTCAGGGATTATGTCCCTGTAAAGAGTGTCTAGAAAAGTCAGCAGATGTTGTGTATTATATGGACCAAGACAGATGAAGTTCACCTGAGAGCAATTGTTCAATGTAGAAGACATTTTCAGCAAACAATGATAAAGCATTTACATTTGGTTGACAGATAACTAGTTTAACAATTGGTTGACAGATAACTAGTTTAACAATTTTGTATGTAATGACTTAAGCAATGAAATGAAGACTATTAGTTTTAATGGGAATGACTATTCAACATCGGTAAGTATAGTTAATTTTAACTGACATGACATAAGCAAATGATAATATTATAAAACAACATTGTATTGTATGAAAGCAACTGATACATGTCCAAAAGCATTTGCAATTTGTTCAGAGGAAGGAGAATTTGCTACTATGATGTGCACAAATGACTAAATGTTGTGGAGGTTGAACTAATTTATGAGAATTTTCATTCTGATCTGAGAAAAGCACCAAAGCGACTGAGAAAAACCGTAAGATACATTGGAAAAACCACCTGTAACACGTACACGACAACAGTTTGTTTCGTTAGCTGCTAGGATTCTCGTTTTGACGTACAACTAGCTAACGTTTTAAGACCCTCTTGACGTATGAAAGGTTAACGTTACAGTTACAACGTAAAAATTTTTGGTTGCATTATGTAAATGTAAAGTTAATATCACGACCACTATTACAAATAGAACTACACAGAAGTTCTTTGCCAAGGCGAAGCAGAAGTGAAACAGTAGCTAATTTGACACTTAAAAATAAAATATAACACAGCTAACATTACTTGAAACAGCTAGTTTACCTCTTGGTTACAAAATCGTAAAGAGGGGTTTGTTTAGGCTATGCAAGATAAGTAATATTGGCTAGCCCATCGTCTTACCACCTGTCAGTATGTGTTGTTTGTTGTTTCTGTGGTTTCCAAGCCTCCTTAGCATGTGTCAGGGAAGAAGGGGAGTGGGAAAAATACCCTGACAAGGGAGTAAACCGCGGAGATGATTTCAACAAGATTCATTTGAACAAGGGTTACTGATTCACATAACGATTGGTCAGTCAAGATCTCTGGATGGTGGTTGGTCCTGGATGGTGGTTGGTCCATAGAATCAGAACGCCGCTTTACTCCTCCTCCTTCTTTTATGTTATCTGTTGTCTTCTTCTTTTCCTTCTTCGCGTAAGAAGCATACCGAAATCTAATTTGGTACATTACCGCCCTCAAATGGTTTGGGTGTGTGGAGCATGCGGACAAAACAAATGGAAACTGGAAAGTGATTTTCTGTCCAGCCCATGCAAAGCAAAATGTAATATAGATGATGAAGATCGATGATAGATAGATAGATAGATAGATAGATAGATAGATAGATAGATAGATAGATAGATAGATAGATAGACAGACAGACAGACAGACAGACAGACAGACAGACAGACAGACAGACAGACAGATAGATAGATAGATAGATAGATAGATAGATAGATAGATAGATAGATAGATAGATAGATAGATAGATAAAATACTGGAACATTTATTTGTTTTAGAAAAAAAGGTGGGTGGGGGGTGGTAAATTGTGCAGTCACGGAAAGTTAAAAATAGAAAGATTTTTCCTTAAAATGGGGTTATTTTGCCGTGGCTTGGAGAAATACAATGTTGCATATGATGTTGGTGAAATGATTTGTTTACAACCTTTTGATTTGGTCACATTTTTCAGTCCATTGTAGCCTACTTACTACTAACTACTGTGCAGTGCTGACATTTTATTCAGTTCATTTTTTGTGAATTATAGATTTTACTGAGTAATGGCAGTTTTTTTTTTCATCTTTTTGAGCTTAGATATAATGACTGGTGAGCTCTCAGAATGGGAGACTTTTTGTCCTTACCTCGTTTAAAAAATGTAAATAAGAGTCTACTGCCTTTCCTTTTACCCAAACACTTAGGCCAAACTCTCCTTTCCCTTGGAAAGCAGTTGCAAATAGCTTTAATACTACTTTGAATTCTGTCAGAAGTTAAGCATGCCTGCAAGTGTGTGTGCGTGCACACATCTGTATGTTTTTTACAGCATGTGTCTGTGAGAGCGAGAGAGAAAATTTGGGCTCTTGTTTTAGAATGCGTATTGACACCCTCATAACTAATTTTACAGATAGGACTAATTGTGTCCCATGGGCTATGTGATACTGGCATGTATCATCCATATTAGGATAAGGTGTGCTGTGCTAATTTTCTCATAACTTAACAGGTCTTTCTCTCTAGCTCACTGTCCATGCCTGTTGTCACCTCACTAAATTACTTATTAATTAATTAGGCAGGTGTTGACGCCTCAGTTCCTTGGTTTTATTTTTTTTCTAGCACCACAATTGTCTTTTTTTCTTTCTTTTTTTTTAAACGAGTCTCTAATAAAACAAAACATTTCTATCTGTATTCTTGGGTTGTGGTCTGTGTGGGTATCAGATCTCAACTACATACTTTATAGCATTGATTAAAGAGCGTATTTGAACAAAAGTTCTTTATTATTTTCTTTTTGTAGTTTAATCAGAATTGAAGTCACTGCAAAGGTTGCTTCTTCAACTCTGGTCTCCTCCTTCCTTACTTATGCACTCTATGGTTGCCTCAGGTGCAACAGCCTATGCAACCCCGCCTCTAACAAGTCCTACTAAAGTGGACAGACATCGAAGTGCACAGTATACTACTGAAAAACGACAATCACACTTGCAAACAAATTACTCTGCGCTCTAAAAACTCCTTCGGCGTTTGTGGCCACACACACTCCTGTGCGCGCAACTGTGCTTTCTCCTCGCACTTTTACGCGTGCCATTGATTCTTACGGAGCTTACCAACCACTGCTCTGGGTCAATGCTCTCAATCAGGACCCAGCGCAAAGACATTTGCGGCTGATTAGTTAACTACAGGAGGAAGCTTTCGTGCTGGGATGGCGGGCTGCTGCATGTCCGCAGAGGACCGAGAGAAGCAGCGTATTAACCAGGAGATCGACAAACAACTGCGCAAAGACAAGAAGGATTCGCGGAGGGAACTAAAACTACTACTGTTAGGTGAGATATCTCCGCACATAACTTTTGTTGTGTGAGACAGGGACGATAGCATTTAGGCCTTCATTAATTATAATAACATTAACAGCTATTGTTTTATTTATTGTGTGCTATAAGCTGCCTTCATATCGCTCAAAGCAGTTTGGGTATGTAAACTTGTTTTCTGTCCCCAATCCTTGATTAGGAGGATGTTGAGTGCGTTCAGGTGCCACACCCTGTTCTTCATCATAAGTAATAATATTATGGCCGTGTAGGTTCTAGACCATTTGCTGAATGTTGCCTTAACTGTTTTTTTAAGTTGTCGATAATGCTGAACAAAGCATACACTGACTAAAGGAATATCTCTAAACTTTAGTCAGTATGTTGGACAAGCATGGACCTGTATGCCTTTCAATTGTATGTCTTTCAAAGATAGTGTCATCTTAAACCTAGAAAGTTGGCTTCCTATTGTGTTGAAATTCTGAATATATCAGAATGCTGGGCATTTCTTTAGCAGTGAAAAAATGCATAATGGACACATCACTGAGTGGTGGTGATATAAATAACAAGTTACACAAATTGTTGAAATTCAGTTTTGTCCATCATCATAACAGCCATATTTGAAAATTAATAGCCCAGCAACACTTTGTGCCTCTCACATGAAAGTATGCTAAATAGCCTACTTTTGTACATGTAAGTCAGCATAGGAAAGGTCTCTTGTCAGAATACTACAGCAGGACATTTAGTGGTCATTCATGTATTTTACAGTACTGTAGTCACAAAACAATGCTTTGGCTGATTGGTTTGCATGCCAGCGCAACTAGAGGAACTGCCTATAACTTCACCACACCATTTTGTCCGACATTATCCTCCTCATGCAAAGCATATGAAAAGCAGATCATACCTGTCAGACACTACTTCCAATGTTCATCGAAAGTAAAACACCTGCCCTGCCGGTAACATATGCATGTATGTCTCAGAGTTGAACATCTACAACACACACACACACACACACACACACACACACACACACACACACACACACACACACACACACACACACACACACACACACACACACACACAGTGAGTGAGAGGGAGAGAGAGGGAGAAATGTGAAAATGTGTTTTTCTTTCCTGTATTCCTGTGAATGAAGGGTGCATTGGTTAGTCTTAGTCTCTCCTTTCAGAACTGTGGTAGAGGAATGCGTTAAAGTTTTCTTACCTTTCTTTTCAGATGCTTGTTGTCCAGTAATATTGTCTTCCATGACTTTACTACCACTGCACTTGCTCGAACGGCTTCAATTCATTCAAATTTCTGCTGGGTCTGTTAGTCTGTCTGAATTAGGTGGGTTGGTTGAGTTGGTTGTGCTGCTGTTTTTTTTACTTTTCAGTGTGGTGTTGAGGTTACCAAATGCGACATTAACCTCTGGAGGTGTGGATGTGTAGGGAAAGCTGTTACATGTCAGCTGCCATTTACAAGCCTGCCACAGCCATGTCAATATCAGTCAGAATTCATGGAGGCAGGATCAACGGCCGTCTATCAAATGCCTTTGTATACTACCGGACAGAGCTACAACCCAATCAGACCTCTGATTCCAATGACATATGCGTAGCATTAGTTTTTCATTGGTGCCCGATTTCTCTGGCAAAGGAACAGTCAAGAATAGGCAGGTTGGCCAGACTGATTGAACGCGAGATTCCATGCAACGTCACAGGCAGTATGGGTGGGCCCAGGCTTATTACAGGTGGTTATTTGTACAATGAACGGACAACCGTGTGGGGACTTTGAGATTTATAGTGATCCTCTACCATGAACTCAGAGGTCTCACAGAGTCCTTTTTAGAGCGCTGACAGTAGTCAAACTCAGAGGTGGTTATTGATGGTTAGCCAGGTCTCATAGAGTCCTTTTTAGAGTGCTGAGGGTAGACAGTCTCAGGTCGTTATTGATGTTTAGCCAGGTCTCATAGAGTCCTTTTTAGAGTGCTGAGGGTGAACAAACTTCGAGGTGGTTATTGATGGTTAGCCAGGTTTCATAGAGTCCTTTTTAGAGAGCTGAGGGTAGACACAGTCTCAGGTGACTCGTTATTCTCCACATGGGCCAGTAGTTTAGCAGCAGAGCCCGGAAAGGTCACATCCTCACAAATACACATGCACACACTGGCTAACATTTCATGCATGCATGCACACATTTAAACACATACACACACACACACGCACACACACACACAGACACACACCCCCACACACACACCCCACACACACACACACACACACACACACACATAGAGTCTGTCACTAAAAGTCATCAGCTGACGGTAGGGAAGATTTCAGCCTAGCTCCAGCATATGCATACACACACATACACACCCGCTTGTACTGTACATACAGATTTGTTAACCAAATAACATGGTTGCCTGTTGTGTCAGACACTGTGGTGATATAATAACTGGACACAGTGACACATGCACACACACACACATACACACACACCCACCACAAACACATGCATACACACGTGCACACACACGTGCACACACACACACACACGCACACACACGCACACGCACACCCACCACACACACATACACACATACACACACACATGCACACATATGTGCACACACACACACGCACACCCACCACACACATGTGCACGCACACACATGCGAACACAGACCAGACACATACACAAAGGAAAACACAAAAACTCTTGCATACATTAACTCTCACATAACAAATAACCGACACACATTGATGCACACATACACACACACAGTCCACTTCCTTTAAAAAAGCACAGCCTTAAGGGTCAGAGTGGCTGCCTTGAGAGGGAGAGGGACTGCCTTGGATATTGACAGACTTGCTTTTTGGAAGTCAAATTAATTTAAATATTCAAATACACAGCTGGGATACAGTAGGCGTCATCAGGGTGACCTCTGAGCCCATTCATGTAGAAAGAGTCCTCACCCTAAGGGGATCATGCTTTTCTTTCTCTCTCTCTCTCTCTCTCTCTCTCTCTCTCTCTCTCTCTCTCTCTCTCTCTTCCTCTCTCTCTCTCTCTCTCTCTCTCTCTCTTCCTCTCTCTGTCTCTGCACCTTCATGTGCAGTTATACAGCCTATACAGTCAGTGTGGTGTGGGACCACAGAACTGAGCTTCAGCCCATAAACAAACGATGAAGAGACAAAAAGGGACAACGTTACCAGGATGGCGCAAGCTGTGGAAAGTATACAGATAGTGGTGTTAGTGGTGAAAGTTAAGTCAATGCAGGTAGTTAGTTTGTTTATTTGTTTATTTATTGTCCCTTTAAGGAAATTGATCGTCACAGTCCCTGTACATTTTCATGTCTCGCATTGCAAAGGCACATTAGAGTTTACAGACATCAAACATTTAGGGCATTTATAGCAAACCAGATAAACCTTTTGCCTGTATATCTTCTGGGGGTATGCATGTATACACAGCAATAGTAAGTTACCTTTTGACTTTTACGTTTTTTCTTGGTTGAGTTAGGTTAACAATTTTTGTGCAGCAGCCATGTGTTGAAATGACTGATAAAATGACATTGTGTGTATACACACAGTGTCTGTGTGTTTTTGTGTTAAACAAATGTGTACAATAAAAGGTTGGCCAGTAGTCATAAGTCTGAATAAAAAACATTATTCGTGTCTGCATTAAAACCAGGACACTGTAAATATTAAAATGATCAGTGACCAGCTGATACACAACATCTATGTGCACATTTCCTTTCTGGTCTGCCTGTGTCTTCCTCGTTTCTGCATTTTAATTCCCCCTCCTTTACCCTGACCGCATATTTAACTAATATTTGATGTTTGATTCATTTTTTTGTTCTTTCTTTCTTTCTTTCTTTCTTTCTTTCTTTCTTTCTTTCTTTCTTTCTTTCTTTCTTTCTTTCTTTCTTTCTTTCTTTCTTTCTTTCTCTCCCATCTCTTTTTGTCTTTATTCTCTCTTTCCATATGTTTGTTTTTGTACCCATTCCTTCAACTTGCTTGCGGCCTGTTTTCTTACAATTTACTATGTTTTTTATTTGCTAATTTCTCTCTCTCTCTCCTCCACCTTTCTCTTTTTCTACATCAGGTACAGGTGAGAGTGGGAAGAGCACGTTTATAAAACAGATGCGGATCATCCATGGTGCTGGCTACACAGACGAAGACAAGCGCAGCTTCATAAAGCTGGTCTACCAGAACATCTTCACAGCCATGCAGGCCATGCTGCGCGCCATGGAGACACTGCAGATTCCGCTGGCTGACTCCAAAAATCAGGTATATGCACGCCACGCGCGCACACCCTCACACACACACACAATAAATATGAACAATTACACATTTTTTTCCAGGAAGTGCGCTCAACTCCAACAATTTACTTTTAAGAAGATCTTTGGGTGCGATCAACAGGGAGAATACATTTGTGATAATAAAGCCGCACTCTCGACTGAAGTTTTTGTTTCTGATTTAATGGGTTAGCATGTCAAAGACAGACGTTTCGGCCCAGAGAGCCTTCTTCAGCGTCTTCAGACGAGAGTGCGGCTTTATTATCACAATTACACATATTGACATACGCTCATTATTATCCTGTGGGTTCGAGTGAGGAGTAAATCCTGACGTATTTATTTACATGGCACTATGGTATAAAAATAAGTGTGGTCATCTTGCAAATGTTGTGTCTTTGTGGCCACTTCTGGCACCAAAGTCACTTGATCTGCAAATGCCTGATGATCTGTAACCGCAGTGTTCAAACCCCCGTGATGACTGGTGCACTCTGGGAAAACACGGCAAAAGTAAATTTAGGATAGCTCATTTAGTTCAATAGAACTTTCTGCAACACACTGACATGCCTTTTCATACAGGTAATGTGCATGTCAATTGTAGATTTTCTGTTACCAAGTTACCGTGTTGTGCTGTGCAGTACTGGGCTTTGATTGGTGCTGCTGCTGCTATGTGATTGACAGGGGTACGTTCCGATGGTGCTGGACGTGGAGATCGATAAGGTCCAGACCCTGGAGAATGGACAGACGCAGGCCATACGGGCCCTGTGGAAAGACGGCGGAGTGCAGATCTGCTACGAGCGTCGCAGGGAGTACCAGCTGTCGGACTCGGCCAAGTAGTGAGTGCCACTCAGTGTGATGCAGGTTTTTGGGATGCAAGGAATCTAGCATCATCTTCCGTTCTTAGTTGAATTAACCTTAACGAGTGTGAGTATTTAAGAAACTGTAAAGAATGTGTTGTACAACAATGTAAGATCCTGAAATTCCACATTATGTTCTATTGAGCCCAACGTTCTTTGGAACTTTCATCATCCCAACAATCTTGTCACACTGGTGTGACAGTACACCCTTGAAGGCTAATTGTCAATTTGACATTTTCCATATACTGGATGTATACAATAGGCCTACATTGTTTTGCAAAGTGCACTGTATATAGTGCTGGTAGCAGTTCCGTAGTCTCTTGTGTAAAAGTACACTAATGTGAGGAAACTACTGCTCTGTCTCCTATCCCTACCAACTCCAAACACACATGTTTAACTTCATGTCTCTCCCAGCTATCTGAGTGATTTGGACCGCATAGCTGACCCGGCTTACCTGCCCACTCAGCAGGACATTCTGAGAGTGCGCGTGCCAACCACGGGCATAATTGAGTACCCGTTTGATCTGGAGAACGTCATCTTCCGGTAAGTACACAGTTCATGCCAACAGATGTATAAAACTAACCAGGCTAGCGCCGCTAAAGTACCTCCGCTTAATATTGTATTTCACTGCAGGACTCTGTCTGGCAATTCTACTGAGGCTCAACCAATTTTGTTTGGTTTCTAATTAGCCATGATTGGTTGAAGGCAGAACTTAATGGTTTTGAAATTCGCACCAAGTGTCCATCCACCAGGAAGAAAGCATTTGCTCATAGAAAGAAGTGTCTGGTGTGTCATCTAACAGCAGCTTGAAGAAGCTGCACCTTAAACAGTAGATTTCGTAGCCCAATGAGAGCTTAAAGCAACACTAAGTAGTTTTCATCTTCGGTCGCCCTACAGGTTGGAAGTGGAATTGTCTCTTATTCGAACTACAGAGACGGACCACTCCTCCAAACTTACTTAGTGTGGTTATAGCCCACTCGGTTATGGCAAAGCGAATTCAAAAGTGCCTTTCACCCTTCACAAGTTGATCAACCACTGAAACGATTTTGGAAACATTATTTTTATAGTTTTAAAAAAACTACTTAGTGTTGCTTTAAGGACTCATTAACCGTTACAGTTACAGTTATAGTATTTAGTATTGTAAAACACCACATTATTGACATAAAATGCTTGACTCACTTTTAGAAAACTAATAAAAACATACATTATATGAGGACATACAATCAAACTTTTAAACTGTCACAGGATGGTGGATGTGGGAGGGCAAAGGTCAGAGCGCAGGAAGTGGATCCACTGTTTTGAGAACGTCACTTCCATCATCTTCCTCGTGGCTCTCAGCGAGTACGATCAGGTGCTGGCTGAATGTGATAACGAGGTTAGTGCTTTTTATTCACTTCTCTCATATAATACAACAGCAGAACGTTTATGCTGACTCATGCAGCAAAGGGCATGAGGCAAGGTAAAGGTCGTATTTGAATGACAGAGTTGAGCTGACATCACTGCTCATAGATGACTCACTATGTAAACTAGGAAATTATGCTGGGGCAAAGAAGGCTGTAAGCACTTTACTGAGCAATAATAAGTGGTAATGCAAAGGTAATTTCATGGGCATGTTATTTTGAAGCCACAAAAATTCACACATTATAAAGTCAATATTTAGCAGTTTTCAAATAACGTGTGTGTGTGTGTGTGTGTGTGTGTGCAGAACCGTATGGAGGAGAGCAAGGCATTGTTTCAAACCATCATCACCTACCCCTGGTTCCAACACTCATCCGTCATCCTCTTCCTCAACAAGACAGACATTCTGGAGGAGAAGATCCACCACTCACACCTGTCCACCTACTTCCCTGAGTTCACCGGTAAGCTGTATAGATCACACAGCATAAATACCAAGACAACTGTAATGGCTCTCTCCCTCGCTTTCTCTCTCTCCTTTTGTCTTGCACATTCATGCAAACAGATACACTTACCCATTTACTTGCACATATGAATATATATTACAATACAGTTATATATATATTACAATGTGTAGCCCATTTTACAAAGCAATATTTTATGGCTTTGTAAATTTACTTATGTAAATATTTATGTATGTTTCAAAATTGTTTTGGGTATTTACTTCATGTAATGTTTAAGTGTTATAAATTTCATATTTGTATTTTCCATTTTCTGTCATTTATCTAAGTGGAGCTGGAAACCGCCAGGCATCAGATTTTCTCCATCAGTCATATTTAAAATCCTTCATCATTCTCATCAATTTCCTACCTTTCCTACCTTTTCTCCCCTTACTGGTCCCCTCTATGTCTCTCCTGCTTCTCCTCCTCGTCTGCCCTCCCCAGGTCCTCCTCAAGATCCTAAGGCAGCTCGCGAGTTTATCCTGCAGATGTACCAGGAGCAAAACCCAGACCGGGAGAAGACTATCTACTCTCACTTCACCTGCGCCACCGACACCGAAAACATCCGCTTTGTGTTCGCCGCCGTGAAGGACACCATCCTACGACACAACCTGAAGGAGTTCAACCTCGTCTAACGTGCACATGTACACTACGTCATACAAGATGTCAGCCTTTGAGGGGAGACCACCTGGGAGCTTGACCTGTGTCAATAATCAGTTCGATTTAATTGTGTGTGTTTTTGTAGCGCCAGTAACAGGTATCATTTCGTTTTTATCTATTGTAGACATCGGCTTTAAGATTTTACAGGGCCTAACACATGAGCACTGTAGAGCAAGGGCAAGGGGAAAAACATCCCATGTTTTACAGGAAGTAATCTTTTGGGGCGTTCCCACTACCCAGTTCTAGCCTTACTAGACTGGACTTGACGATACAGTTTTTTTGTTTTTTGCTTTTCCATTAGGGGTTGTACCTGGTACCTGGTCCTATTTTCAGTACAAGCTCTGGTGGGGTTCCAAGCGGGCTTTTAGAGAAAGCCAGCTGATAGGGGCAACCCATTTGCTTGAGGCCTGCCCAGTAAAGGGACACAGAAAGAAGAGGGAGGAAAGATGAGGCAGGCACATATTCAATGTGAAAAATGAAGGAGAGGCAGTAGTGTAGTGCTCTTCCTGAAGAGGCAGTGGTGTAGTGCTAGCATACAGCAGAACCAATGGCCCTGCAACAATACTGAAGGTCTTGGTGTACGTGCAAGTTTGGTATTGAAAAGTCCCCACTGGAAGATTCTGCCTGCTGTTTAATGTCACAAATTTCCCATGCAAAGTCGAACGTGCGTAGGCTACCTGCAGTAGTCTAATGTCTAATTATGCTCATGCAAAAAATCCGTTTCGTAACAATTGTTGTGTACAATGAGGCAATTGCTGTTCAGTAGATCATCTGGTTGTGCAAATGTGTACGAATTAAACCATGAGGCTGTGAAGGCTATTGTGTGGTGGATGCCCTGGTCAACCCGGGACATTGTGACATTGATTATCAAAGAAGGGATCTTACCAGAAATCTGAAATCTGATTAAACCTTAACCTTAACCTAACCAAACACCTTGATAATAACCACAAATCTCTCCTCCCCAGGACATATTGTCACAAATAATGGTTGCTCAATTCATTTGTGACTTACTACCCAACTACGACCCTTGTAATGTGGGACACACTTTTTGAAAATTATTGTTTGAAACTAAACTGTATATATAGCCTACCGAAGCCTGCCTAAATGTACTTTAAGGAGTTTTTATGAAGTGCATGAGTGGATAACTGCAATAATAATGTCAGATGGATTGATAGGTTGGCCTGCAATCCAAATGTATGTATGATACTGTGAACTTTGGACCCAAGAAATGTAGTGAAGCAGCCCAGTCATATGTGCACAGTCATTCACACTCATTCTTATATTCAGGAACAGGTGGCATTAGAAAGATGTGCGTGCGTATGTATGAGATGAACAAGAAACTTCCTCTTCGTCACTGTCACCTGATGGATAAAGTTTACATTTTATATAACGCTCCTGTTGTTTGTATCCCTTTAATGAAAAACAAATACATTACGTAGAATAGAGGCTGTTTGCACAATGTCAATATATTTATCCATATTTATGTATTCCTTTTTTTTTCTTTTGTGGAAGTATGTGTTTGTGTCTGCTCCACTATACCAACACTGAGGCTCAGACCACAAGATTGTACTTAATTTGACCCATTATGCATCGACTACATTGTGTACCTAGTGGTGATGCCTTTTCTAAGGTTATTTTTATATTTTAAATCACACGTCGCATTGTTTTCAACAGTGAAGAGTAACCCATCTTTAGAGGCTACAATTCAGTACCACACATTTGTTCCAGACATTAACGAAATGAGCTGATTATGACTAGCACAGTTCTTTAGCCAGGTAAAGGAGTTAATTATTTAAATTACCTGTAATAACAGCACAGGTGGAATCAGGTGATTTGAAATATGTGGTACAAGATTCAGAATCCAAGTTGCTCATCACTGGTTTTTAAAAACATATCCTAGAGTGAACAGAGGGAATAGTACACATGCGTTGCCTTCTGGCGGTTAAAGAAAACTAAGAATTACTATCCTAACAACTGATGTTATGTATATGAATAGTTATGGTAATTACATTATTATAAGCAACCAGATGTGCTTGACATTACAGGCCATGAAGTGCCTTTTCTTGCCGATTTTCTCCTGAATGTGTGTATGTGCATATTACAGTATATGTGTAGTGTGTGAGTGCTTTGGTGAAACGTGACTGTAAATGGGTCTGGGGTGCTCTTACTGACATAGTTTCATTCACAGATGTGTGGAACGCCATCATATGGATTATAATGTAATGTACTGTATGTCATAGAGGAGTGTAATAAATGATTATGATATAGCTGCATGTGGTTTAGTGTTTGTAGATGCAGAGATACAGTCATACATAGCCCTGGGTTAGTTAGCCTTGTACTGCACTTCATCTCGTACAGAGGGTCTGGCTGTGCTGCATTGAGAAATGTTTTCTTCCTGAAGGTGGAGACTGCTGAAGTTTAAAAGGAGTGGCTCTGCCTTTGCCATCAGGAACATCTGGTCATCATTCGTAACATATACAATTAGCTATACGCACTACTATAGCACACAAAGTCGATGTCATCGCTCACGAACACTCCTTCTGTTTGCTGACTGATCTGCCAAAATGCTGCCTGAGACAACCAACATGTCAAGGGAACCACAGCCAGACCCTCTGTACGAAATGAAGTGTAGAACGAGGCATTGGTTTACCAGGCTATGGGTTTGTCATGGCAATGGAAAACAAATGTAATTAACTCCACAATGGTATATTAGGTTATGCTAACAAATACCTAATGTAGCTCCTGTGCAAAGTCCACTAAAGCAGTGAGAGAAATTTACATGACCTCTGATTTACATAACACAAATTTCTGTGGGACACAGCCTACCGAATGCTTCCTCCACGCTTGATGGAAAAAACAGAGCACATTTGATTCATTTTAATTGATATTTTATTTTTAAAAAAAAAGAATAAGATTGGCCTTAGCAGATACTTTATTATGGACTGACATTTACACTTAAAGTTAAAATCTCCACAGACAAACAACATAAGCATGGGACTTAACCATTATTGCATATTTAACCACGCCCTGCCTCCACAGCAGTGTTACAGTAAACAGTATGTCAGCCACATAAAACACACAAAAAAGCAAATCTCAATGCATACATGCCCTTAACATGCAAAAGCTAAAGGTAGAAAAATAGTCCTGTTTGAAACATATTATTCTCATAAAATCGCATCTTCAAATTAAACAATAAAACTTATGTCTAGGAGTACCGCATTCGTTCACTCATCCATTTATTCGTTTATTTATCCATTCAGTCATTTACTCCTTTACTCACTCACTCACTCACAGGCGTAAACGTATTCAAGCTGACTTAATGAAAAGGGTTCTTCAGGATGCTTTCTGGCTTCTAATTACAAACATTCACACTAATGAGTGCTCTGTCAGAAGATAGACGTGATGAATTTGGAACGAGGTTACAATCTAAAGGCATAGCTTGCCATAAGCTGTGTGTGTGTGTGTGTGTGTGTGTGTGTGTGTGTGTGTGTGTGTGTGTGTGTGATACAGAGAGATGTAGTTATGCTATGTGGCTGACTTGTAAGTATATATGTATAGTGCAAATTGATGCGTGATATTACAAACAGACAAATGGTGAACAATAGTGAAACAATATTGAAAATGACATCAGAACCAAAGGCACCTCAACAAACAGGCTAACGACTCTGTGAGAAAGTAGTGAGTGAGATTCACTAGTATTTTGGCAGACTCTCTATTGCATCTTTCAGCTTGTCCAGAACCCACTGCAAAGAGAAGTGCATGAGAAAATATGTAATTCATGGTACATGGATGTAAATACAGTTTTTTGGAGACAAAATGGAAACAAAATTGACCTACCTTGGCTTTCTCTGGAGTTTTGAAGTTGATGATCTTGCCAAACTCTTTGGCGTGAAACACAGACTTGACTCTCTCCTGGAGAGGGGAGAGACACAACCACACGTGTATGAACGCACTCACTCAAGACATCACTACATGAGCAGCTGTGTGCTCGAAAGTCAAAGTCAAAGAGAGCGTTACGGTCATTCAGACCACATAACAAGCACTGCACAGCAGAACAAAATTGCTTTTGTGCACATAGGACAACAACAAGTAGCCTGGTAAACCAGCCCCTCGTACTTCATTTTATTTTGTACACAGGGTCTAGAGTCGGTGCGTTGAGAAACAATTTCTTCCTGGAGGTGTGGACTCTGCTAAAGTTTAAAACTAGTTGCCTTTACCCAATCGCTAACGTCTGGTCGTCACGTATGCAATTAGCCTACCTACGCTCTACAATTGTAGCACACAAAATGAAAGTCATGGCTCACGAACACTCCCTCTTTTCACTGATTGGCTAGGAGTTGCTCGGTCCTCATACATGAATTTCAACGGCAGCGAACCCAGGGCTGGTTTACCAGGCTAAACAACAGGTACTGTTGGCATAGACAACAACAAACACAGCCAAGACAACATAGGCCGAAGCTATAAACAGACAGGTGACAAGGCATACATAAATAAGATTTAGCAAATGTTGTATTGCACAATGTGATAAAGTTCCACATATGCAGTGTGTGAATTCAGCCACGCTTGTGTTGTACCTTGGCCTCGATCCTCAAGCGACGATCCTCCACTATCATTGGGTCCTTGGTGAACTCATCAAATAAGTACTGCCACTCGCATGTCAACTGACCAAATGTTCCCTTTGTGACAAAGAAAATGCCCCTGCAGATAGAGACACACACAGACAAGTGGTTAGAGAAACATGAATGGCCATTCATAAGACCCTCATAGCAAACTCCCTTGTATTTCTTCTCATTTCTGTACCCACATGTGGGTGTGTATGTGTGTATAAGAGATAAATATAATATTATATATGTATATTATACTGTATTTATTTTGAAGCTACAGATGTTTGCAGTTTGCTGAGCTACATTTTTTTTATAACAATTTCAACCTTAGTGCTTAACACCAATCATTTATGATAACGCAATTTAAAAATACACTCCAAATCTTTTACATCCATACATGAATAAAAGCATTTCGCTTGTTTTTAGTTATTGTACACATTTGTTCATTGTGCATGCAAAAAATTAAATTCTCAATTTCTGAAAAATTGTATGCAAACTGTGTTAATGTATTCAGTACCAGTGAATTCACATCCTATAATAAATGGTTCAGTTAGTGTGATGTAACTCCTCAAAGCTATAGTTACTTGAGCAGTAGTTTATGCTGAGAAGCATGAATTCCCGATATATCGTCATCTATATATCTACATCTATCATTACTTTATGAATTAATTCACCGCAAGTCATACAGTTTAATTATTACACAATTACACATATTCACTATCTCCCTCTGTGCGTGTCCAAACCATCTCAGACTGGCCTCTCGGACTTCATCACCAAAACATCTAACATGCACAGTCCCTCTGATGTAGCCATTTCTGATCCTGTCCACCATTATCATGCCTGCATTTATATTTGAGGTGTATCAACTGGCTTGACTATATTTACCAATGGAAGTTTTGTTTATACTTCCTTTTTGAAAATATAACAAAAACATTAAAGGATTAAGTAAGTATTTTTTGGTATATAATGTGTTGTGTTATTGTGCTGTATGTACCTCTGGAGAAGAGCATCCAAAATACTATAGCTGCCTAATACTGTAACTGTGATGGTAACTATTACTGCACCAGCTTCCAAAAACAAAAGGACCACTTCCTGCCGGAGCTCCTACCTTTTGGTGATCATCAGGAAGTCTGACTCGTTGACCTTGGCATGAGCAAAGTACCTGTACTTGGCAAAGCGACCATTCTCAATTTTCTACAAAGGGGCACAGAAGCAGAGAGAAGAGGGAGAGAAGCAGAGGGTTGGTGGTCAGGACACAGGTGGAGAGAGGAGGGTGGTTAGGGATTTTGGAAGTGACCGAAACTATAAACCCAAACACAAAGTTTTGTGTTTGGTCAGCTCAACTAAATAGAGCTTTTTTTTTGTTTGAATTTACAAGCTTCCTGGTTGACAGCACGTCAGTTAATAACATGAAATGACTTCATGGATGTAGTGACTTCATAGTTCTGTCATGATTACATATGATGTGATGATCACGTATTCTCCAGCTTACTTCAACAAAACCCAACGCTTTCCTTAGCTTGTAACTACAACGTTGAGACTCTTATTCAAGCAAACCAGAGTGCAGTCAGATCACAGCTGTAGAGTGTGTCTTTTCCACCTGGGCTAATGTTGGGTAAAGATGGCTTCTGAATGGGTCATGAGGTGTGCATGACCGATGAGGGTTGAATTCATGTAAAGGGACTTTTGCAGACTTTTGACATGATGGTGGCATACACTGTATGTAAATGGACGAAAGAGAGGGATTAAGTGACAATGAAAGACTAGAAAAGCACTCAAGAGAGTGCAGACCTCCGCCGAGCAGTTCAAAGCCGCCCCCCCCACAAAAGGATTTCCCATGTTATTTTTCCAAATGTTTTTGTGAAGTAACCATTGAACAGATTTTCACCAAAAAAATAAAATAAATAAATAAATAATCACCTCAAGGCAGTGAGAATACAACATACTGTAAAAATTTGAGACCGATACATTAATGACTGTTTGAGTTATTTTACTAACAAACAAAATGATAAACGCTGGCAACAACAAAACTTAATTAGGGGTTTCAAAACAACCAAAAAAAGAAAAGAAGAAACGAAAAGAAAAAAAGAAGAGGAGCCATGTGTTCCATAAAGCACCTACGTGAGAGCCATGTGAGGGAAGAGTGAAGTATGGAGGGATGAGAGCCGTGTGAGGGAAGAGTGAAGTATGGAGGGATGAGAGCCGTGTGAGGGAAGAGTGAAGTATGGAGGGATGAGAGCCGTGTGAGGGAAGAGTGAAGTATGGAGGGATGAGAGCCGTGTGAGGGAGAAGTGAAGTATGGAGGGGTGTGGGGAATGAAGGACATAATGCACCACATGCATGAGGATGACACAGCTTTGAAAAACCTTTAATTGTCATTTCTTCAGAAAGGCAAGTTACAACATGTACATGAAGTATATAACCCTCTACATTTCCTGTATGTGCTTATTTTGGGCAGTGTTTCCCAAAGTGTGGTCTGTGGACCACTGAAACTCCAAATGGTCCATGAGCAGATGTGTTAAAATAATATTTGTCATGCTTCTTAAGCTACTTATGTGTGTTTAACACAGTGGGACCTATCGCATGCTGTCACTACTATTTTGTGTGAGCGAATCGTTCGTTTTTCTCTGCAGAAATTCATGCTGTCTACATAGGCCCTTTTCTGCAGAAATTCATGCTGTCTACATAGGCCCTTTTCTGCAGAAATTCATGCTGTCTACATAGGCCCTTTTCTGCAGAAATTCATGCTGTCTACATAGGCCCTTTTCTGCAGAAATTCATGCTGTCTACATAGGCCCTTTTCTGCAGAAATTCATGCTGTCTACATAGGCCCTTTTCTGCAGAAATTCATGCTGTCTACATAGGCCCTTTTCTGCAGAAATTCATGCTGTCTACATAGGCCCTTTTCTGCAGAAATTCATGCTGTCTACATAGGCCCAAAGACGTCCAGTTGCTGGTGCATACGACTTAGCTTTTTTCAGTAGCCTAATCTAATGATTTAGTAAGAGCAATGATTGAAATGAATGAAAATTATTGAACAATGTTTCTTTTTTTAAACAAACCTACACACATTGTTCATAACCAAAGGGAAGTTACATATTTTATCTTAGGTGAAAAAACAAAACCTAAAGAAAAGTAATGAATGCATGAGGGTTTTGATAGGTTTCTTCTATTCCCGAAGATACTGCTCATGAGTGATCAGTGTTCTCTTTAAAGAAAAACACTTGACACCCAAGTAAATTCACCATAGGCCAAGAACAAAGCACGGCTGGCTTTTAAAGGGAATGAAAATATAAACTGTGATTGTTTTATTGCATGTTCAGCCTCGAACACATCTATGATTAATGAAGTAACTTAAGACCAACCCTTTTCAACCATGCGCCAGGCACAATGTTCACTTTTCCCATCCTCAAAATACCAAATTGTCTCGGGAACGCCCCCAAAGCAACTTGCGCGACAGACTTCAGACAATGCGCATATGATTGTGAAAACAGAGCCCAGTGTGCCAAAACCACATGTATATCATCTTTATATCGATCCTGTGTGTGTGTGTGTGTGTGTGTGTGTGTGTGTGTGCGTGTGTGTGTGTGGTGTATGTGTGTATTTATGCTTTTGTCTGTCTATGTTCCTAACCGTCGTCCTCCATTAAGATCCACTGAGCAATGGCCAGCTTCTTCTGTGAATATGAGACAGAACAGCCTGATCAGCACACTCAAACACACGCATAGCCCTCTCTAATACAAACACACATACATGCAGTACACACTCAAACACACACATAGCCCTCTCTAATACAAACACACATACATGCAGTACACACTCAAACACACACATAGCCCTCTCTAATACAAACACACATACATGCAATACACATTCAAACACACACATAGCCCTCTCAGATACAAACACACATACATGCAATACACACTCAAACACACACATAGCCCTCTCAGATACAAACACACACACATGCAGTACACACTCAAACACACACATAGCCCTCTCTAATACAAACACACATACATGCAATACACACTCAAACACACACATAGCCCTCTCAGATACACACACACATACATGCAGTACACACTCAAACACACACATAGCCCTCTCAGATACACACACACATACATGCAGTACACACTCAAACACACATGCAGTACACACTCAAACACACACATAGCCCTCTCTGATACAAACACACATACACGCAATACACACTCAAACACACATAGCCCTCTCTAATACACACACACATACATGCAGTACACACTCAAACACACACATAGCCCTCTCAGATACACACACACATACATGCAGTACACACTCAAACACACATGCAGTACACACTCAAACACACACATAGCCCTCTCTGATACAAACACACATACATGCAATACACACTCAAACACACACATAGCCCTCTCTGATACACACACATACATGCAGTACACACTCAAACACACATAGCCCTCTCTAATACACACACACATACATGCAGTACACACTCAAACACACACATAGCCCTCTCTAATACACACACACATACATGCAGTACACACTCAAACACACATGCAGTACACACTCAAACACACACATAGCCCTCTCTGATACACACACACATACATGCAGTACACACTCAAACACACACACATACCCATAGGCGCCAACTTCATGGCAACATTGGGGGGGCAGAATTATGTTATTGTGGCGTCGTGACGTCACCAAGTGTTTGTTACTTAGTTGAAAGATCAAAGACTCAGTTGTTAGTCATTTTCATTCATTACTATTCACCATTGCACCATAACGCCAATTTAAGCCCTATTCGGGGGTAAAGTAATAATTACTGGGAAATTTAGTCCCGCCAAGAATAACATAGTAGGCTATATCTGTGAAATTTACGGAATTTTA
>CM050217.1:27172500-27190000 GCA_027475355.1 Coilia nasus
TCATCATCCGCATGTCCAACCCATTAGGGGTCAGAGACACCTGAACAAGGGAGAGAGGGAGGGAGGGATTGATGCATTGAAGCACAGTGAGTATTCACAAGAGGAACGTGCAGACTCTGTCACTCTGTCAAAGTATACTGTGTTGTTTGCCTATTTACACTATCTGCTAAAACGCAATACATTAACATAATTCCTTGTGTACTGTATCTGAGGTCATGGCTGTAGAAAGCCTTCTGCAGACTGTGATTTCTGCAGTTTTAAAAATTCAAGATAACTGAACCTAATAATCTTTGGCATGACATAAGTACCATGTGTGCAGAATAAATGTAGTTTGCACTTTGTTTAAAACCATAAGATATGCCCAAAGACTCAGCTTGTCACACAAAGCTCAACATACACAAATAAAGTTGGGTCATTCCGTGTCAAATCGAACGATGGCCGACAGTCACCCTCTCCAAAAAATCGGAAAAAAATCACAGCTGTTTGTACATCCAACCTATGTATAAATCTTAAATATTAAGTCTGTATCACTAATAGCTCCAAAACTACAGCCCTTTGAAATTTCAGGTCATTTTGGGAATTCTGGTGAACAAGCCTTTTGCTCAACTTCCGACATTGCTGGCTGTTTTAGTATTCCACACACATTAGTGTAACTATGTGAAAATAAATGCATTTTCCTGTAGAATTCAAAAATCCAATCAGATCAGATGTACCTTGTATAATTCTTCCTCTCCAAAGCTGTGAAAATGGCTATAGATTCAATATGTGAAATGACACCACCACTTTTGAGGGCTTCTCTTTCAAAAAGTATGGCACACAAATTTCTCAGATTATTTTCCCCAGTCATATACGGATTATAATGTCATGCCTATGCATTAACCTTTGTTGATATTGTTTTCATATGGTCAGTGTATTTTCTTGAAGTTAGGCTTGATTTTCAAAAAGGCTGTTTTCAACTTGTCATTTCACCATGTGGACAGTTCACAGGATTTTTTAAACATTTTTCCACAATCATCCTGTAGGTGAGGATCATTTGTCCAAAATTTGGATTTGTTGCTGAGCCTCTTTATTGAGATATGATGTTTGAGAAAAAAAATTCAGTAATTCCATGGAGTTGGATTGATCAGCAGTACCTCTTTCCACCACATGTTGTGCTCTTTTAATACAATAGAAGTCAATGATAGGGTAGCATGTCATTTACAGGAAAAGCTGCCAAACAAACTTTGTGTTACAATTAAACCAATTGCACTGTCAAGGTCATATTTGAGCAGGGTTTTATTGTACAGCACACAAAAAGCAAGGCAAAACTGAAAAAAATGGCATTATAATACAAACACAAAAGGACCATAAACAGGAATGCTATCAATTTAAAGATCATAAACAGTAACAATATGCTATGCAAATATCAAGAATGTGAAAACTAAGATCTCATATTTTTAAAGTAATGAAACGCAAGACACAGACATTCACACTCATGATCACAAAATATTATGCACATCTTAAATTTAAACATTGAAAAATATGAGATCTTAGTTTTCACATTCTTGATATTTGCATAGCATATTGTTACTGTTTATGATCTTTAAATTGATAGCATTCCTGTTTATGGTCCTTTTGAGTTTGTATTATAATGCTATTTTTTTCAGTTTGCCTTGCTTTTTGTGTGCTTCACATATTGAATCTATAGCCATTTTCACAGCTTTGGAGAGGAAGAATTATACAAGGTACATCTGATCTGATTGGATTTTTGAATTCTACAGGAAAATGCATTTATTTTCACATAGTTACACTAATGTGTGTGGAATACTAAAACAGCCAGCAATGTCGGAAGTTGAGCAAAAGGCTTGTTCACCAGAATTCCCAAAATGACCTGAAATTTCAAAGGGCTGTCGTTTTGGAGCTATTAGTGATACAGACTTAATATTTAAGATTTATACATAGGTTGGATGTACAAACAGCTGTGATTTTTTCCCCCGATTTTTTGGAGAGGGTGACTGTCGGCCATCGTTCGATTTGACACGGAATGACCCATTGGTCATATTTCCTCTGGGTAAGCTGGGAAAGCTCTGACTATTAGCAGAGTCTTGGGAGAGTCAAAGGAAGTGGCGTTACGGCAGCACCACTGTGACACTGTGTGGTTGGGCCAGGAATCCTCTCTGCCCTGAAAGTTACTAGGGGCAGGGTGACAACGCTGCCCTACAAAGCCAAAAAACAGTAACTACATATTTTGTAAAAACTGAGTTTAGACTGAAAAAAAAACTTTATAACATCTTCTTTGTCTTGTGACTAAATGCCTTGCTTCTTCCTATTAAGAAACTACATAAAAGCATCACCACTATTATACCTACAACATGTTGGATTGGGTAGTATGAGAACTTCAAAGGCATTTTTCTCAGTTTCAATGTTCATGTAGTTACTGCACTTTGCCTCTGTAGGGCAGAATGCCATTGGGTGGTTGGGCCAGGCACCCTTCTCTGCCCTGAACGTTGTAAGGGGCAAGTTGAGAATGCCATTGTGTGGTTAGGCCAGGTACACTCTCTCACCTGGTAGTTGTTGGACAGGTGGAGGAGGGTATTGTGTGTTGCTGTACAGGTGGAGGGGAGCATTGTGTGATTAGGCCAGGTACACTCACTCACCTGGTAGTTGTTGGGCAGGTGGAGGAGGGCATTGTGTGGTTAGGCCAGGTACACTCTCTCACCTGGTAGTTGTTGGGGAGGTCGAGGAGGACACTGTGTGTTGTTGGGCAGGTTGAGGAAGGCATTGTGTGTTGTTGGGCAGGTTGAAGAAGGCATTGTGTGTTGTTGGGGAGGTTGAAGAAGGCATTTTGTGTTGTTGGGCAGGTTGAGGAAGGCATTTTGTGTTGTTGGGCAGGTGGAGGTGGGCACTGTGTGCTGTTGGGCAGGTCGAGGAGGGCATTGTGTGTTGTTGGGCAGGTGGAGGAGGGCACTGTGTGGTTAGGCCAGGTACACTCTCTCACCTGGTAGTTGTTGGGCAGGTCGAGGAGGGCATTGTCTATGGGGTTGCCGTCGATGTACTGCCTGTAGCTCTGCTCCAGGAGGTCTGCGTCCTTCATGCTCAGAGTCTTCCACCGGTTCTTCTTCTGCAGCTTACACTCCCACACCACATCAGAGCTGCCCAGCACGCAGAGTATAGACACGGACGTGGACATGAACATGGACACACACACACACACACACAAATATTACAATCAATGGTGTGCCAGCATGCAGAATATGGACACGGACATGAACACGGACACACAGACAAATATTACAATCAATGGTGTGCCAGCATGCAGAATATGGACACGGACACGGACACAGACACAGACACACAGTCAACGGTGTGTATGCATGTGGTATTGAAAAAAAACGTATTACTTTCCATTCACATTCTGCGTCTATGTTTATATATTGATAGTAGTGTGTTTGTGACTAAGTGCACATATGTATGTTTTTCTCACAACATGTATGTGCGTGAGTGCGAGTGCAACAGTATGTGTGTGTGTCTGTCAGTGTGTGTGTAGACAAGTGTAAGTGTGTGTGTGTGTGTGTGTGTGTGTGTGTGTGTGTGTGTGTGTGTGTATGTGGCGTGCGTGCACGTACCTGCAGATGCCGATGAAGGCCACCTCCTGGCTGGTGGTGTTGTTGACGAGGGACACGCCCAGGTCCTGCAGGGCCAGGATGATCTCCTGGTCGGCCAGCTCGGCCTTCTCACTGTCGCAGACGCCCTTGAAGAGGCGACGGTCCTGCGTGAACAGCGCCACCCGCTGGAGGCCCTCGTAGAACGACAGCAGGAACAGCGAGCTCTCCTTCTCCACGTCCTGGAGGAGGTCCTACACACACGCACACACACACACATGTGCACACACACACACACACACACACACACACACCAATCTCAGTCACTGTTAAACACATACACAAACTAAGAAGGCATGGCTAAGGCATGCATACTTTCCAATAATAAAGAATCTTTAATTTTCCAATAATAAAGAATCTTTAATACGATTCATACAGTGACCAAGATGTCCACCAAGATCTAATCATTTTTTATTGGCCTATTTCAAACCTTCCCAGAAAATGTAATGAAAATTTATTTCTTAACTTTTTTGTGTGAAGTTACTAACTAACAGACAGACATACAAACAAACCAACGCCAGCAAAAACATAACCTCCTTGGGAGAGGTAACCAGCTTGCAAACTAACAAGGAAATACTGTACTTCATGAAATGGTGAAGCTATATTTATCAGAAAAGTATCTGACATAAATCGTGATTGTGTATATCTGTGTGCATATGTTTGTATGTGTGTGTGTGCGCGTGCATGTGTGTGTGTGTGAGAGAGAGAGAGAGAGAGAGAGAGAGAGAGGAAGAGAGGAAGAGAGAATGTGTGTGTGTGTGTGTGTGTGTGTGTGTGTGTGTGCCTGTGAGAGTGAAAGAGTGTGTGTGCATGCATGTGCGTGTGTGCATGTGGGAGTAAAAGAGTGTGTGTGTGTGTGCGTGCAGTGGCGGTTCTACATTGAATTACTCCCAGGGCGAGACCCCCTCCTAATTGCACAATTAAAAAACGTGCAGGAATTATAAACCTGTAAATATAATATTATGAATGAAATGTGCGTTATTGGGAAGGAAACTTATGTGTGACTGACTTCGCTCACTAATTGCAGAGTATTGCCCACTTGTGCGTTGCGTTTGAGTGAACTGTCCCCCGCGCCCCCTCCCCTTTCCCCTTCTCACACAGCTTCTGTGCACTGGGCCTTTTCAGCAGGGGCGCCTGCAGCCAGAGGGGGCGCCAATTTGCCAATTTCCTACACAGTGAAATGATGGATAATAAAACATTTTCTTAGATGTTTTTGTTTTTTCAAGCACTCATGAGGCCAAAGGCATGGCGCCCTTCACAAAATTGCGCCCTGGGCAATGGCCCCACTCGGCCCCCACCAAGAACTGCTACTGTGCACGTGCGCGTGTGCGTGTGCGTGCGTGCATGTGAGAGTAAAAGACTGTGAGTGTGTGTGTGTGTGTGTGTGTGTGTGTGTGTGTGTGTGTGTGTGTGTGTGTGTGTGTGTGTGTGTACCTCCTCATTCTTGAGCTCTCCTGAGTAGCGCCCCCAGCTCCAGCGCAGCACACGAGAGCCTGTTGGCTCGGCCCAGGTGTAGTACACCGCCTGTCCCGGAGCCAGCTCCTCAACCTCCCTCTGAGAGCTACACACACACACACACACAGACACGCACACACAGACACACACACACAGACAGAGGCACACACAGACACGCACACAGACACAGACACGCACACAGACACGCACACGCACACGCACACACACAGACACAGAGGCACAGGATCCACACAAACACAAACAAATCATTATAATTTATCGTACTATGTATAATACAATAAAAATCAACCAAGGAAAGACAAGAGCCATGGAAATAGACCAACCACCAAAAAACCTACACTCCCAAAATCACATAATACACATACAAACAAACAAACAAACAAACTCAAACACATGCATCTAACGAACAGAACACAGGCCAGAGGACAGAAGGGAAGGGTACAAAAAGAAAGACAGAAGGGAAGAAGAGAGAGAGAAAGACAGCAGAAAAGGCGTAGTTAATCAGGAAGTAGAGCTTTGCCGGCATCCATATTTCCCTGCGGAGGAGAAAGCCACTCAAGATGGTTGATAGACCCCTACACCTGCAAACACACAGGCAGGATAGGGCTCGGAATCTGTGTGCTTGTGTGTGTGTGTGTGTGTGTGTGTGTGTGTGCGCTTGGGTGTTTGTGTGTGTGTGTGTGTGTACATGTGTAACACAACCATGGAAGATGGCCACAATACACAGGCTCCTAGCCCCTCTCCCGTGAGTGTTACACCTGAACTATCCCCTATGATTACCCCTAGATGTATGCAAAGATGTGAGAGTAGACCTGTTCTTATGTGTGATGCTAACTCTGGTAGAAGCCACTGAGTAGCCAACTCACCTGGGTTCCTGTGTGGTGTGTGTGCGGGCCGGTTGGTAGTCGATTTCCGAAGGCTAATTAGGGCCAGCACAAGCCCCAGTAATCCTTGTTCAAATGTTGAACGTTAAGCACGAAAAAGAAATCCAAAAACGTGACGAATGATACAAAGCGCTTCAGGGAAGAGGGGAAAAACCATTAGCGAATTGCAGTCTCTCGCGTGCTCACTCACGGTTGCTGATTCTCTCTCTCTCTCTCTCTCTCTCTGATGACGCTGACTCCAGACTGCAGCCTTTTAACGCCTCAGGCCACTCAGCAACACCTGACAAAGGTAAAGTCAGCCCCCCCAGTGGCTCCCACCTGGCAGTCAGTTACTGACCCTGACCATTCCCTAACATCCCTCTCCCCCTGAAAAAAAAAACAATTACCATCTATTAGTTTTCTATTTCTCTTTTCTCTCTTTTTTTTAAACATATTGTCTTATTCTTTTGTAACATCTTTTCCTATTACAATTTCTTAATCTAACAATTTACACAATAAAATGCCAGTGACTAACTTATATACCCCTACACAAATGTACTACACTATAACCCATCAACCTTAGGTAGGTAATTAAACAAACACAAATCACTGCTCACACGCGGCTACACCAAACCTAGCTCAATTCACTTAGCAAAACAATGCTTAACTAAAGACCCTTACAAACAAACCAAACACAGACCCCGGATGAGCCCCCATTAATGTAACACAAGCACGGAAGATGGCCACAATACACAGGCTCCTAGCCCCTCTCCCGTGAGTGTTACACCTGAACTATCCCCTATGATTACCCCTAGATGTATGCAAAGACGTGAGAGTAGACCTGTTCTTATGTATGATGCTAACTCTGGTAGAAGCCACCGAGTAGCCAACTCACCTGGGTTCCTGTGTGGTGTGTGCGCAGGCCGGTTGGTAGTCGATTTCCGAAGGCTAATTAGGGCCAGCACAAGCCCCAGTAATCCTTGTTCAAATGTTGAACGTTAAGCACGAAAAAGAAATCCAAAAACGTGACGAATGATACAAAACGCTTCAGGGAAGAGGGGAAAAAACCATGTGTGTGTTGCAGTCTCTCGTGTGCTCACTCACGGTCGTTGATTCTCTCTCTCTCTCTTTCTCTCTCTCTCTCTGATTCCATACAGCCTTTTAAAGCCTCAGGCAACTCAGCAACACCTGGCAAAGGTAAAGTCAGCACCCCCCAGTGGCTCCCACCTGGCAGTCAGTTACTGACCCTGACCATTCCCTAAAATCGTGCGTGTGTGTGTGTGTGAATCTGTTTTATTTTACTTGTGTTTTCCAGAAAGGGAAGGCCTTCTGCTATTTCGCCATATTTTCTTGTGTGGCTGGCACTGCTGTAGTACCTCTGCTTAATATTGTATTACCTTGGGTTCACATCAAAAGCGACCAAAGTGACTAGAGCGGCATTAATTCTCTATGGAGAGTCGGCGAATTGGGCGAAAAAAGCGAATTCGCCAACAGCGAAGTGAATTGGGCAACCAGAGAGACCTTGGCGACCTGTTCGCTTTGGTCCCTCCCGATGTGCACGTACAGTTACTCTACAGTACTTCGGCAGGGAACTCTACTGAGACTTCGGTCAAGTTAGTGATGAGCGAACAGGGAGAGGGCTATGTTGCTTGGTGGGAGGGCTGAAAGCGATTGCATTGAACTTAAGCAGTAAGTTTGAGTATGTATGCTGCATTTCGGCAGTTGTGATGGGTTGAAAGCAAGCCCAATAGTGTTCAAGTTCACAGAAGACTATATGCCCACCTGCAAAGGTTTGCCTCTGCACAAAGGCTAACTCTTGTGGTCTACGACTGCCCTACAAAGCCAAAAAGGAGTACCAAATATTTTGTCAAAACTGAGTTTAGACTGGAAATTGACTTTATAACACCTCCTTTGTCTTGTGACTAAATCTCTTGCTTCTTCCTAATAAGAAAGTATCACTTTGAAGGCATTTTTCTCAATTTCAATGTTGGCGTAGCTACTTAACTTTGTAAGGCAGTATGCCTCTGTGTGAGCGTGTGTGAGCGTGTGAGCTTGTGTGTGTGTGTGTGTGTGTGTGTGTGTGTGTGTGTGTGAGCCCATCCTGTCTAGTGTGTGTATGCTACCTGACGCTATTGTCCAGGGAGAAGGAGAGGTCCAGGAGCTCGTCAGGGACCCAGCCCAGTGAGTCCCTACGTTTGGGACTGCGCTCAGCAACAAAACAACAACAACAACAACAACAACAACATCAAAACAACACAACAGCTGCTTAGCAAAACAACAAGATGCAACACAACACAACACATCTTGAATGACAACACAAAAATGACATAATGACAACCTGACAGACATTTTAACACTACATTTCAGATTAACTGCAACAACAACGCTCTGCAAAGTAAAACGTGTTAGTTTGTTTTTTAATGAGTCTCAACAATCAAATGATTCGCTCGTCAAGACCTGTAGGAAACGCATGAAGTCAGATAAAGCGCACAGACTAATACGTTGGTCTTCATGGTTGTAATTCAGGTTATCATATGCTTCATTTTATATTTACCTGCTCTTCGTATGCCCAACCACACACATATACACACACAATTACTTTAATGTTGACTGCATTTTTTCCCTTAAAATTCCTACAGCAAATTTCTACAGTCCCTTTCAGCTGCAGCAATCACAACAGACCTTTGTAAGCTCCTGATGGGTCTGACTATTTGAGTATAAAACCACAAATCAAAACAAAAATATTCTGACTACATGTTTTTGGACACACACAAATCCACATGGGCACAGATGCACGCACATACACACACACACACACACACACACGAACACACACATACGCGCACAAACACACACACACAGACAAAGTCCCTCCCCCATGCTCACCTCTGGTGGTACTGCAGTGTGTGTTCTTTAGTGTGGTTGATCAACAGGAAGGGGGCGGCGCCATCGTGGTACTCAGAGAAACGCACAACGGCCAAGTGCTCAGTCAGATTCACATCCACTGTGATGCCTCCCAACTGTGAACACAAACACACACACACACACACACACACATTCAATGGTAAACCCAGTCAGCAGGTCTCTGTATGTTCCAAGTGTGTGATAACAACGTTGTTGTTGGTGGTGTGCTTGTGTGTGTGTGTGTGTATATGTGTGTGTGTGTGTGTGTGTGTGTGTCTTACAGTGTTGTCAAGGTGAAGTAGAAGGCAGTTCTCTGGCTTGTGGAAGTTGATAACTGGAGATGTCTGGCAGCCTTCAACTTTGACCTTTAGCTTCTTGGACTCTCTCTCGGGCCAGAAAGGGACAGCGCTCTGGAGAATAGAAGCAAAAACAGAGAGACAGACAGATAGACAGACAGAGAAACAGACAGACAGAGAAATATAGACAGAGGCAGACATTAAGTAACAAGAGTGAGAGCAAGATATATACAAAAAAAGAGCGAGACAGACGGAGAGTGAAAGGTACTTATCAGTTTCGATTATTTACATGTTTCATGTACACAGACTGTACACACACACACATACACATACACACACACACACACACACCTGCAGTGGTGGAGCCTCTGTCCACTGGTCCCGCCCTTCCTCACACACACTGATCAGGTGTTTGGTATGGTTCTCCAGCACATAGAAAGGCACAAATGTCACCACTCGAGTCAGACTGAAGCTGGTGGCATCAATCTTCACCCCGACCTAGCACAAACACACGACAGGTATTAATATATGAGTCACACTATCGGACACAAATACAACTTTTAATGTTTGCATTTTCAGCCACCAGTTCTGTCCTACAATAACAAAGTGCAGTAACTATGTGAACACAGAAACTGAGAAAAATGCCTTTCAAGTTGTCATACTGCCCAGTCAAACATGTTGTATGTATAATAGTGGTGATGCTTTTATTTACTTTCTTAATATGAAAAAGCAAAGATTTAGTCAAAAAGAGGTGTTATAAAGTTCATTTCCAGTCTAAACTCAATTTGACAAATTATGGAGTTACTGTCTTTTGGCTTTGTAGGGCAGAGTAATGCTCTGTTGTGTTTCGGGGGGGTCAGAGACGTTATTCAATAACTGTCCATCACATCTATAGACAGGAGTGCTAAACATTGACACCCTGAAAGGCACACAAGCAGAAAGTACTCACCAGATAGTCTTTTAAGCGACCCTTGCACTTCACCTCCCCGTAGCTTCCAACTGTGTCGATGGAAAACTCGTCTGAGAGCTCGCTGTCTGAGATCATCAAGCGCACCTGTGAGGATTGAGGGAGGGAGACAGTCGAACCACAGAGAGACCAAGATGTTGCATTATCTTTCTGTAGGTGTTTTGTGCACCAAAGCTATGAGCTGTCGTGAGCTAGTGAAAGGTTTGCTTTGCTTTGTTTTAAGTATTTGATTCAATAAATGGATGTGTGTGTAAGGATGTGGCTATACGAATCCAAAAATCTGTAAAGGTTTGCCAGAGAAAATGTATGGCACAAATCTCTGTTATAGTGTGTGTCTGTGTGTGTGTGTGTCTGTTGGCATGTGTGTGTGTGTTTGTGTGTGTACTTTGTTGTTTTGAAAGAAGTTCCTGGGCTTGAAGGAAGTAGAAGAGCAGCGTGGTGTGTGTGTGTGTGTGTGTGTGTGTGTGTGTGTGTGTGTGTGTGTGTGTGTGTGTGTGTGTGTGTACTAGCAAGTGTATGCATTCACCTTGTTGTTCTGGAAGAAGTTCCTGGGCTTGAAGGAGAAGAGCAGGGGGGCGCTGTGTGTGTGTGTGTGTGTGTGTGTGTGTGTGTGTGTGTGTGTGTGTTTGTATATGTGTGTGTATGCGTGTACCTTGTTGTTCTGGAAGAAGTTCCTGGGCTGGAAGGAGAGCAGCGGGGTGTGTGTGTGTGTGTGTGTGTGTGTGTGTGTGTGTGTGTGTGTGTGTGTGTGTGTGTGTGTGTACTAGCAAGTGTATGCATTCACCTTGTTGTTCTGGAAGAAGTTCCTGGGCTTGAAGGAGAAGAGCAGGGGGGCGCTGTGTGTGTGTGTGTGTGTGTGTGTGTGTGTGTGTGTGTGTGTGTTTGTATATGTGTGTGTATGCGTGTACCTTGTTGTTCTGGAAGAAGTTCCTGGGCTGGAAGGAGAGCAGGGGGGCGCTGTGTGTGTGTGTGTGTGTGTGTGTGTGTTTGTATATGTGTGTGTATGCGTGTACCTTGTTGTTCTGGAAGAAGTTCCTGGGCTGGAAGGAGGAGAGCAGGGGGGCGCTGTGTGTGTGTGTGTGTGTGTGTGTGTGTGTGTGCACTAGCATGTGTATGCATTCACCTTGTTGTTCTGGAAGAAGTTCCTGGGCTGGAAGGAGAAGAGCAGGGGGGCGCTGTGTGTGTGTGTGTGTGTGTGTTTGTATATGTGTGTATGCGTGTACCTTGTTGTTCTGGAAGAAGTTCCTGGGCTTGAAGGAGAACAGCAGGGGGGCGCTGTAGTCCATGGGGTGTTTGTGGTGCACGTCGTCGGCCTTGTACTGCAGCAGCCGGCCCGTCTTGTTGACCATCCAATAGGGCGCGTGCAGCGCCAGCAGCGATTGGCCGTGCTCGTAGCACACGTGCACGCCCACGTCTAGCTCCGCCCCCTCCTCGCTGGCGCTCAGCGACCGGAAGGTCAGGAAGCTGATCTCTTCCTGGTTGCTGCGGAGGCTGTACTGGGCCACCCAATCCTGCTGCAGGTAGGCCAGGAGGCGGAGCTCCACCGAGTGCTTGTCCAATAGGGCCGTGTGCAGCTGGCAGGAGTGGCCCGCCTCCAGCACGGTGGGGGTGGAGACTGCGTTGCCCTGCCAATCAAAGGGCCACAGTGGTGTGAGGTTTTTTTTAGCACAAAAGGAAACAGACGTCTTTCTCCAAGCATGTCCCCTTCAGTCAGAGTAAAAAAGTGTGTGTACATCTGTACCTGTGAAGCTACGGACTACACATTTACAATATGCTGTGTGTGTGTCTATGTGTGTGTACCTGTAGGCAGTATGAGATAGGGTAAGGTAATATATATATGTGTGTGTGTGTGTGTGTGTGTGTGTGTGTGTGTGTGTGTGTGTGTGTGTTGTTGTGTACCTGTAGGCAGTATGAGACAGGACAAGGCAGTGTGTGTGCGTGTGTGTATGTGTATCTGTAGGCAGCATGAGATAGGGTAAGATAGTGTGTATGTGTGTGTGTGTGTGTGTGTGTGTGTGTGTGTGTGTGTGTGTATGTACCTGTAGGCAGTATGAGACAGGGTAAGGTAGTGTGTGTGTGTGTGTGTGTGTGTGTGTGTGTGTGTGTGTGTGTGTGTGTGTACCTGTAGGCAGTATGAGATGGGGTAAGGTAGTGTGTGTATGTGTGTGTGTGTGTGTGTGTGTGTGTGTGTGTGTGTGTGTGTGTGTGTGTGTGTGTACCTGTAGGCAGTATGAGATGGGGTAGGGTAGTGTGTGTGTGTGTGTGTGTGTGTGTGTGTGTGTGTGTGTGTGTGTGTGTGTGTGTGTGTACCTGTAGGCAGTATGAGATGGGGTAGGGTAGTGTGTGTGTGTGTGTGTGTGTGTGCGTGTGTACCTGTAGGCAGTATGAGATGGGGTAAGGTAGTGTGTGTGTGTGTGTGTGTGTGTGTGTGTGTGTGTGTGTGTGTGTGTGTGTGTGTACCTGTAGGCAGTATGAAATGGGGTAAGGTAGTGTGTGTATGTATGTGTGTGTGTGTGTGTGTGTGTGTGTGTGTGTGTGTGTGCGTGTGTACCTGTAGGCAGTATGAGATGGGGTAAGGTAGTGTGTGTGTGTGTGTGTGTGTGTGTGTGTGTGTGTGTGTGTGTGTGTGTGTGTGTGTGTACCTGTAGGCAGTATGAGATGGGGTAGGGCAGCAGGTTCCTGAGCTGGACGCTGGGCCACAGGTGCAGGACGTAGGGCAGGTCCCAGTTCTCCTCGGTGCTGTGCAGCGTCACCGTGTCCCTCAGGGCCACCATGTTCACCTTGAACACACACTCGCTGTCCTGGAGGTGGGCGCACGTCTGCTCCACACACTCGCCAGGCTCCTGGGTCACCGTGTCGTAGCTGAAGCCTTCCGACGTCCCGTACTCTGCCTTAGCGTCCTCCGCACCCATCACAGGCTGCAGGCTTAACCTGGCCCTGAAATACACACACACACACACACACACACACACACACACACACACACACACACACACACACACTATATTTACCACATCAGAACATGGAGCATTTTCACGTTGGCCAGCACTCTCCATCTGGGATTTTCTGTGTGTGTGTGTGTGTATGTGTGTGTGTGTGTGTGTGTGTGTGTGTGTGTGTGTGTGTGTGTGTGTGTGTGTGTGTGTGTGGCAGGTTGGAACCTTGCAATGGCAGCCACCACCACTGGTGTATGAATGGGTGAATGTGAGGCGCACATTGTAAAGCGGTTTGAGTGCTCATAGGAGTAAAAAAGCGATATATAAATGCAGTCCATTTACTATTTGCAGTGTGTGTGTGTGTGTGTGTGTGTGTGTGTGTGTGTGTGTGTGTGTGTGTGCGCAATGACTTGTCTCCTGATGTTGGAAAAGTCACCTTCTAAGTCTACTGTGACACACGCACACAAACACACAGAGAGCTATGAATGACACAAACAAGGCCCTTTTTAGGATCCAAAACTTAAATGTGGCCGTCATCATTTGATTTTTTGGACAATCATCAGCACGTCAGCGTGTGTGTCTGCGTGTGTGTGTGTCTGCACGTGTGTGTGTGTGTGTGTATGTGTGTGTATGTGTGTGCGTGCAGCATGGTAACTCACCTGTAGGAGCCCAGCGGGACACAGAACTCCTCCGTGGGAAGAGATGTGCCGAGGCAGGTGGAGTCCTCAAAGATGCGGAATGGCACCGAGCAGTGGTTTATGATCTAGTTACGACACAACAACACAGCAGTTTATGATCTAGTTACAACACAACACAACACAACACAGAGCAGTGGTTTATGGTCTAGTTACAACACAACACAGCACAGAGCAGTGGTTTATGATCTAGTTACAACACAACACAGCACAGAGCAGTGGTTTATGAACTAGTTACGACAACACAACAGAGCAGTGGTTTATGAACTAGTTACAACACAACAACACAGCACAGAGCAGTGGTTTATGATCTAGTTACGACAACACAACAGAGCAGTGGTTTATGAACTAGTTACAACACAACACAGCACAGAGCAGTGGTTTATGGTCTAGTTACAACACAACACAGCACAGAGCAGTGGTTTATGATCTAGTTACAACACAACAACACAGCACAGAGCAGTGGTTTATGGTCTAGTTACAACACAACAACACAGCACAAAGCAGTAGTTTATGAACTAATTATGATACATCACAACAGAACAGTGGTTGATGATCTAGTTATGACAGAACAGAGCAGTGGTTTATGATCTAGTTATAGCACGACAACAACACAACAGAGCAGTGGTTTATGATCTTGTTACGACACAATACAACAAAGCAATGGTCTATGATCTAGTTACGACACAAGAACACAACAGAGCAGTGGTTTATAATCTAGTTACGACACAACAACACAGCACTTAGCAGAGGTTTATGATCTAGTTACGACACAACACAACAGAGTAGTGGTTTATAATCTAGTTACAACACAACAGCACAACAGTTTATAATCTAGTTACGAGACACAACACAACAGAGTAGTGGTTTATGATTTAGTTACTCAAGAACAACACAGAACAGAGGAGTGGTTTATAATCTAGTGGGCTGTGAAAGGTTGTTGAAGCATGGCACACACCTGGAATGGCGAGCGGATCTTGACGTACTTGCTGCCCTCCACAGAGTAGATCTGGCAGACGAAGAAGCGTGTGACGTGGGAGTCGTTGTGCAGCACGCTGTACATGCCCCGCCCCACCTTGATTAGCGGGATGATGCTGGCTCTGGAGTGGCCCACGGGAGCTGTGGGAGGGGCCACATCCGGTCAGGCAGGTGGTGACACTTAAAGGGACACTCCACTTTTTTGGGAAATTTGGGCTCATTTTCCAACAATTGAGATTCACCGTTTTTGAATCCATTCAGTCCATCTACTATCATTTGTATCTAATATACATCATAATAGATCTAATCTACAGTCATCTATATCTCATATATGTATATATATTGATATTTTAAAACAGAATGAGCAAAGTGCTTTCTCTTCACCCGACGTTATGCTTATAAAAACACAACTAGTAAACAGCCGCAGGAGCGCAGTTAAGCAATGTGAGACGTAGTACAGCAGGTAGCTCAGATACAGTACTAATGTAGAACCAAACATGTATTACATTACACTTAGCAAATGCTTTCATCCAAACAGACTTCCAAAGGAGGACTTAATAAGCTAACAGAGGTGTAGAGGAACACAGAGTAAACACACTACACACAAGCACACAAGGAGATACATGTGCCTTATTTAAGTTTCCCAGAGCAGGAACACTTCAGACACACAGACCCCCTACACACACAGACTCATACAAGCAGAAGGCACATGGCTAAAGAATGTATCGTTATGGCGATACTGTCACAACTACTTACTGGGCTGGATGTAGTAGTCTTTGGCATTGAGGCTGGTCATGGCTGAGAACTGGTCAGAGGTGAAGTCCATGTAGAGGTTCTGGCCATCGGGCAGCTCCATGCGTCGCTCTTTGGCCATGGAGCGGTCCAGAGACATGGACCTGTCCAGGGACCTGGGCTCCAGGGGAACAAACATGTCGCTGAGCAGCACGGACAGGGCCACGCCCAGACGGTTCTTCAGCACCATGGGGGCCTGGTCCCGCTGGAAGCTCTCGGCCGTCTGCGTGGCTGCCTCCGCAAAAGCCTGGACGAACACACACACACACACACGCACAGATTCACACACAGATACAGGTACACAAATGCACACACACACAGATGCACAGATTCACACACAGATACAGGTACACGAATGCACACACACACAGATGCACAGATTCACACACAGATACAGGTACACGAATGCACACACACACACACACACAGATACAGGTACACGAATGCACACACACACACGCACAGATACAGATACACGAATGCACACACACACACACAGATACACAATCACAGATTTACACACAGATACAAATACACATATGCACACACACACACACACACACACACACACACATACAGATACACACACACAAAAACCTCATGCACTCACACATACACATCCACACACCCACACAGACAAAAAGACCCACACAAACATGCGCGCGCACACACAAATAACGATCAGTATGACTGAGATGGCTGGCTCAGTAATATTGCCTACTGTGTAGTGGTGCCTACCGTTCCCAGGTTGCTAAGCATGTTGAGTCCACACTTGGAGAGCATGATGTTGAGCTGGTCTTTACTGCTGACCGTGATGACCGTTTTATAGTCAGGCACAGAGAAGTCTACCTCATCCCCTATCCCAGAATCATCCAAACGCTTCTTCTTCATCTGATCAGACAGAATGATGACATATATTATTACACTACAGAGCTATTACAGTGTTTGAGCAAATGTGAGTGCAGTTGTGTGCACGTGTGTGTGTGTGTGAGAGACAGAGAGAGAGAGTGATTGAGTGAATGAGTGCAAGAGAGAGAAAGAGGGAGAGTGTGTGTGTGTGCGTGTGTGAGTGTGAGTGTGTGTGTGAGAGAGAGCAAGAGAGTGTGAGTGTGTGTAAGAGAGTGATTGAGTGAGTGACTGTAAGAGAGAGAAAGAGAGAAACAGAGTGTGTGTGTGTGTGTGTGTGTGTGTGTGTGTGTGTGTGTGTGTGTGTGTGTGAGAGAGCGAGAGAGTGTTAGTGTGTGTAAGAGAGTGATTGAGTGAGTGACTGTAAGAGAGAGAAAGAGAGAAACAGAGTGTGTGTGTGTGTGTGTGTGTGTGTGTGTGTGTGTGTGTGTGTGTGTGTGTGTGTGTGTGTGTGTGTGTGTGTGAATGATTGACTGAGTGCACGTACAGGTGTGTTTGTTTGTGCACTTACCTTCAGTTCCAGGCTCCAGGGTTTGAATTCATCTGTACCTTCAACCTCCAAAGGCTCTAGCAGCGGCTCCCAAACACCCATAACTTCATTGTAGTAGTGCACCTACAACACACACACACACACACACACACACACACACACACACACACACACACACACACACACTAAAGCTATGCCTTTAAAGGACACAGAAAATAAACTACAAAAGCACAAACTAGAACGCAGACTTCTGCCAGGGCAGCTCAGATCACCACCAAAATCGAATCACTTTTAAGTTAGCCCATTTTTGACCTACCCTGAATTTCATCAAAATCTATCCATACCTTTTTTGAGTTATGTTGCGAACTAACAAACAAACACTGATGATTACATAACCTCCGCTGGCGGGGGTAACAATACTACTGACCATCCCATAATAACAACGACACACAAAGTGGATGTGTTTAGTAGCGGAGGGCGAGTGTGCTACCTCCAGGTTAAAGGTACTGTGCAGGACACACACACACACTGAAGCTATGCCTTTAAAGGACACAGA
>CM050217.1:27195000-27230000 GCA_027475355.1 Coilia nasus
ACAGACATACAAACACACACACACACACACACACACACACACACACAAGTCCATATAAATGGTTACAAATTGCACTAATATTGAACAGGAAAGATTCAAAAAGAAAGAAAACACTCACAGACAGACAGACACACACACACACACACACACACACACTTACACTCATGGGTTTGAGGTGAGCGTCGATCTGGATGTCTGGGATGCTGTGGTACCAGGCGGCAGAGAGGTTCCTCTTGATGGCCAGGTCCAGATTCACCGCCTTCAGCAGCTCCACCTCACTCTGGAACTTTCCGTTAGCAAACGTAGTCCTGTGCGACACATAAAAAAATTAGAATGCCACACACACACACACACACCATTGTCTTCAGACACATACTAACTATCACACGTACACAGACACGCACAGTAACATAGCTTCACTCAACTTAAGCACAAACTAAAGCTTAGATGGGGCAAAACATATACATCCCGACCCCAACCCACGCAAATCTTCCAATTTCTGGCATCCGGCAAGATGGATCAAACCACCAAGAGGCGTCATCTAACAACTAGCCTGCCTGACTGTACCTTGCGGGAGAGACAGTTAAATAACTCAGATTTAGACTTAAACATATCCAAAGTGTTAGTTTTTATTTCTTGTCACATTTCCTTCTTTTTTTTTCCATCAACTTAATTCGTAACATCACATAGGTAAGAAATAATCGACCCTGATCCAAATCAATGGAATGTTAAATCTTTTAAATCAGAGAAGACCTATTTTAGCCTATTGAGGAAACACAACTCAATCCACAGCAAGCAGAGACTTGTAAAGGTTTAAAAGTCAATCTGAAATACGGCAAAATCCAACAGAACCCAGCGCCTATGGGGCCCCAGGTTCGAGTCTGGCCTGGGTCATTTCCCAACCCTACCTCATCTCTCTCTCCTGGTCACTTGTCACCCTGTCACCATCTTCACTGTCCTATCACGTTAAAGCCACAAAAAGCCCAAAAAAAAAAAAAATACTTAAAAAAAAATCCAACAACACCCAAGCTCGGGCAGTGAATCTGAACTCTATCACACACTGATGGCACCGACCTGTACATCTTGAGCTGGCTGAGCTCCACGGTCATGTTGTCGGTGATGGGCGGGAGGGCGGAGCGCAGGGGCGAGCGCGGGGGCTCCACCATGACGAAGCGGTTGCTGACCAGCACGCGGCCCAGGTCGGCCACGATGACGTTGGGCGAGCGGGAGGACTGCGGCAGGAAGAGGATGGGCGCGTTGATGTGCACCCGCAGGGCGATGCGCGAGCTCCGCTCGGCCAGCTCCCGCACCCCCACCGCCGCCTTCTCAGCCGCCTGGGCCGTCACCTCCGCCAGCGCCGCCTTCGCCGCGTGGAAGTTATCCACGAAGGTCTGGGGGGACGCCAGGACAACACACGGGAGAGGGAGGTAGAGAGAGGGAGCGGAGGAAAAAAAGATATTAGGATAGGAGGGGAAGTGCAAACATCAGAAATAATAAAGGAAAAGTGGGGACAGGGAACAGGTATCAGGATAATAATAATCATCATCACAGCGAGAAGAAGAAGAAGAAGAAGAAGAAGAAGAAGAAGAAGAAGAAGAAGAAGAAGAAGAAGAAGAAGAAGAAGAAGAAGAAGAAGAAGAAGAAGAAGAAGAAGAAGAAGAAGAAGAAGAAGAAGAAGAAGAAGAAGAAGAAGAAGAAGAAGAAGAAGAAGAAGAAGAAGAAGAAGAAGAAGAAGAAGAAGAAGAAGAAGAAGAAGAAGAAGAAGAAGAAGAAGGAGAAGAAGAGGAAGAAGAAGAAGAAGGAGAAGAAGAAGAAAGAGAAGAAAGAGAAGAAGGAGAAGAAGAAGAAAGAGAAGAAGAAGAAGAAGAAGAAAGAGAAGAAGAAGAAGAAGAAGAAGAAGAAGAAGAAGAAGAAGAAGAAGAAGAAGAAGAAGAAGAAGAATATAAGCTGTTCATAAAGCAATTTTCATAGCTGACAGCTTAAAGTACTTCACAAGAAACCAAAAATTAACACGACAAATTGCGTTGAGGTTATACAAAGCTCACAAAAGAGGGTTTGAGCTAGCCTGGTAAACCAGCCCCTCGTACTTCATTTCATTTTGTACAGAGGGTCTGGAGTCGAGGCCACTAAAAATTCATGTATGAGGACCGAGTAACTCCTAGCCAATCAGCAAACAGAGGGTGTGTTCGTGAGCCATGACGCTGACTTTGTGTGCTACATTTGAATTATAGTGCCTAGGTAGGCTAACTGTATACGTGATGACCAAACGTTAGCGATTGGGTAAAGGCAGAGCCACTTGTTTTAAACTTCAGCAGAGTCCACACCTCTATGAAGAAATCGTTTCTCACGGCCTCTACTCCAAACCCTCTGTAGAAAATGAAATGAAGTACGAGGGGCTGGTTTACCAGCCTAGGTTTGAGCCAGGATGGAAAGAAACATCATCACTATGCATCTGACCATTCCTCAACATGCATTCTCTCGGTCTTGCATGCATGCACAAACACACTAGCCTGGCTATCGCGACTTGTCAATGCTCTGCGATCATTGGTCTGGCCAAGCTGTGTTGTAAACCCATTTCTCAGAAGGCAGGCTTAACCCGCCTCTTTCAAATGCCTCTGTTTGCTACTGGACGAAGCTTCAATCAATCACACCCCTCTGCCCTCTGACGTATACCCCAGCGAAAGAAACGGCTTGATCCAAACAAAAAGTAGTAGTAGCCTGTAGTCACATAGAAATGGCGTTAAATGATTTTTGTCGGACTTGTGAGGTGAACATGAGAGTGGCTGGTGTTGGCCATTTAATATTGATATTCGAAAAACTAATCAGTGTGATCAAAGGCGACGTGACCACTACAACAGCGTCCGCGCAAAGCATGGACTTGGCTACCAGCGGGGCTAACTGATAAATTAAACTTTTACCGAAGCCGTTCGGTAGCATTGCAAAAACGCCCTTTCCCGCAACAAATGCTTTAATGGCTGCCCTTTGCTCTATTTCCAGATAGAACTTCCCGTTGAATTCGTCCTAAACAGCAGCTACAGATGCATTGAAATCTTACGGTTGCTCCACGTTCGCCATGTAGACAGTGACTGAGATAGATTTCCGGTCGCCAAACTACCGCGTCATTGCCTTTTGAAATGCTCGATTTTCATTGGCCCCCTATCTGAGGACTGAGCAGAAATGGTTTAGATAGGCAGCTTGGCCAGACTGACTTGCTCGCGAAATGTAAATGCAGCATCACAGGCAGTATGGGCACACCCAGGCTACAAACACACACCCACACAAACACAAACATACACACACACACAAACACATGCTTAATATGTTTTTGTAAGTCGCTATAGATAAAAGCGTCTGCTAAGTGTAAAGTAATGTAACAGTACACTCACCAGGATGGAGGAGACAAACTTGTTGAGGAAGATGAGCTGAATGCAGCCCACGGTCAGGCTGATGTCCGTGTCCACACAGCTCATGTCATTGTAGGCGTCCCCTTGGGTGGCATCTGTGTAGTTCACCATCTTGAAGGCAAACACCTCCTTATCTGCAATGGACACCGTCTACATACACACACACACACACACACACACACCTTAATTTCCTTCGGGATCAAAGTAACTCTACACAGAGACTTATCACCATCTTATGACAAAGGCCCAACTAATTACTGAAAATACCCTTTAGTACAGAAAGGACTCTTTACTCAAACACATGAGGTTTTCTTTTGGTTTAAGAAAGACAATACTGGGGACTGGCCTTGAGAAATACGGAGAATAGAAATGGTAATAAGGTAAATGATTGCAATGCTACAATGTCATTCCAATACAACCTCATCCTAAAATGTACTAACCTTCTTATAGAGGGCATCTTGGTCACAATCCAGAATAATAATGTTCTTCAGGTTGGCGTGAACCTCCATGGCCTTCTTCTTCATCTGAACCTCAGACACCAGCCCTGCCACACACACACACAAACACAGAGACACATGCCATAAATACCTCAACACATGCTTGCTAAACTTTTCTTTTGACATACTATCCAAAATACATATACATAAACCTTCTCCAACAACCCTTGTACCTTCAATGCAGATCTCTGCAATGTGAGCCTTCTCCCCGCGAATGAAGACCTTTAGGCAGGACAGATCGGCTCTGATGTGCATGTTGACCACCTCCCCGTTCTCCCCCTTGGTCTTCTTGGACACTGCAGAGGGGGGACACAGAGTCAGGGAGGAGGCTGGCACAACATGCCTCCTTACCAGTAAGGGGATTGGGACCTGTTACCAAAGGGTGGTCGGTTCTATCCCCGACGGGTACAAAAAAATATGGGTGGGGTGGGTACTTGTGCAGCGCTCTCCCCACAGCCACAGATGAGCAAGGCACCTAACCCCCAAATACCCCCCAGATGATGGATTAATGGCAGCCCTCTGCTCTGGGTATGTGTGCTCTGAGTGTGGGCCAGCTCACTCCTCCATGTGTATGTGTGTACACAACACTCCAGATAGAAGACAAATCTTCTTTCCCAAGGATAACAATAAAGACTTAACTTAAGACTTAACTTCACTTAACACTGACCGGAGACAAGGGAAAGGGGCTATCTCTGGCTCTTAGCGGGAGCAAGTCTATTATCTGCTGGGTGGTCAGAGACATTTTAATGCAGAAATCAGTTTAAAATAAATGTCATAAAGTTCAATTATGTCATAATAATAAAAGCCATAAAGTACTCAGACCAAAGGTTTACAGGAGCTGAATTTAGTCTATTTTCATGGGGATAACCGTTTTTTTTCACTGGGTAAAGCCTCATTTGTAGTGGAACACCAACAGACATGGCTGATGATGGGCACTACGCCAATACTAGGATCACTTCTGCTACCTGTTTTGACTACAGCGGATCCCTCCTTCTTCTCCGCCTTCTCGTCCTCCTCGTCCCCCTCGTCCCCCTCCTCCCCCTCCTCCTCCTGCTCGTCCTCGGCAGCGGGCGGGGGCGACTCCTGCTGCGAGGGGGGCAGCAGGTTGTTCACGAAGTTCATGGTGTTGAGCAGCGCCTCCGTGTACAGATGCACGTCCAGCGATGAGAAGTTCACCTGGCAGGAAATGACATCACTGTACGTGATCCACTGGCAGGAAATGACATCACTGACGTAAAAAAAAAAAAAAACTCTCACTGAGAGCAAATGCAGATTGACAACATGCCATGTGCACACTCAAGTATTACAACAATCATGAGAGTATCGCAATAATCGTAAATATGGTGTCACAGGTAGCACACAAGTGGACTCACCACCACCAGCTGTTCAGTGTTTTTGTACACAGTCTTGAACTCCGGATTTTTTTTATCTGCCTGTAGACACACAGACATGATGGAAACAACATTCACATGAGTTCACCACATCCAAACTACCAGATAACAGGGCAAGGGTTTCAGCATTATGAAGAGACGCTGTGGGGCTTTTTCACTCCATATACAATAAAGAATTCCACTGGTGTATGTGAGTGTATGAGTTGATACCTTTATGTACTCCAAAATGAGCAGGTCATCCTCTGTGTTGTCTAGTGTTGTTATGAGGTGCACAGGTTTGTCTTCAGCATCTACAGAAGTGCACACACACACACACACACACACACACACAATGATAATCTACTTCCAAAAACATGCATCAATAAATGTGTACGCTTGCGCATATCCATCTCATCTTTCAACATTATCGCCTTTAAAAAAAAAAAAAAACTTCAACAGGGTGTGTACATCGTTTTATGTGTGTATGTATGTATTTTTACGTGTGTGTGTGTGTGTGTATACGTGTGTCTCAACTGTATACTCCGGGAAAGCCAGACAGATCTCCCTCAGGAATGTCTCTGCTTGTGTGTGTGTGTGTGTGTCTCACCTGTATACTCCGGGCAAGCCAGGCTGATCTCCCTCAGGAAAGTCTCTGCTCGTGTGTGTGTGTGTGTGTGTGTGTGTGTGTGTGTGTCTCTTACCTGTATACTCCGGGCAGGCCAGGCAGATCTCCCTCAGGAAGGTCTTTGCTTGGATGTCAAAGGTGCGCATATTCAGCTCCGCCCCCAGGCCCTCAATGCTCAGGTGCAGCACCGTCACCTCCTCGCCCTCGCTCAACCGACACAGCTGGATGGACAGCTGACAGACAGACAGACAGGTAGACAAACACACACACACAAGAACATCAGCCACCTGCCTGCCTGCCTGCATAAACAATGGGCTTAGGTAGGCAGCCACTGCTTGATAGACACTAGGTTAATTAAACTGGAATGAATCACTCGAGATAGAGGCCACAATGTTTTATCCTGCTAGTTTTAAAAATGTAACCGGATTGGTTTTAGGCTGGCTAAAACATATGAAAGAGCACCATATGATGCATATATTTAGTGTCTGAACAAGTTTCTTTAATGACTGCTGTTTTTTGATGATGTTATTAACATTAATTAATTAATCTATTGATGAATCGAATCACAACAAGTGATAAGCAAACAATTGTAACATGCATGCACAAGCATATGTGCGTGTGTGTGTGTGTGTGTGTGTGTGTGTGTGTGTGTGTGTGTGTGTGCAAATAGCGCTGTGTGTGTGCACACACACGTCTGTCCACAGGACACATTTGTATGAGGGTGTGTGTGTGTATGTGTGTGTGTGTGTGTAAGTACATGCATGTTGCTATTATGGTGTACCTCACTGATCATGAACAACACCAGTAAGTCTGTCATGTTCTTCTGGGGTTCTGGGGATGCCACAGTGCGTTGCCTGAGTGATGCGGAACATGCCACAGAGGTGGGAGGGGCATCAAAGAATGCCTGCTCTCTGACTGGTGAGCTGGGAGCGTCAAAAAAGAGCTCCTCCTCCGAGCTCATAGACGTTATAGACACTATGTAACACACAAACAGACAAACACAAACAACAGGTGGATGTTTGGTTGTACTGGAGATAAGTATGCATCTTGTTGGTTCATAACAACAAAAACAATACTACCATTCTGTATAAAACAAAGCCAAAGTGCAGTAACTACTGTACGTGAACATAAAAAACGAAAAATCCCTTTAACGGTGTCATACTGCCCAGTCAAACATGTTGCATATATAATAGTGGGGATGCTATTATGTACTTTCTTAATAGCAAAAGGCAAGATATTTAGTCACAAAGAAGTTGTTATGGAGTCAATTTCCAGTCTAAACTTAATTTGACAAAATATGTAGTTACTGTCTTTTGGCTTTGTAGGCCCGCACTGATAATAACAGAAGTTACCGTCAACTGTAAGGATAAGAAACCAATATTGATTTTAAATAAACAGCTCATAGTCACGTTTGGTGTGTTATGGCTATGTTTACGTCATTCCTACAATGTATGCATAGGTAATGTAATGGTGTGAAGGTGTGTAGTGTGCCTACTGGCATCGTAGAACATTGACGATCTCATCTCAGCGAGGTTGGGTTTCCTGGGGTTCACCTGTGGGGTGACCACGTGTTTGGAGGGCTGAGAATAAAACAGCATGAAAAACATTGAGTCCCACAAAAGCACACATGTATGCAGTGTTTTAAACCACTACTGCCTGCAAATTAAATTTCCCTCGGGATAAACAAAGCATCTTTAATCTACCACTACTACTAAATGTTGGAGTTACTGGAAATCCTCTTCTGAATTTTAGTGAGGCTTTTAACTCAGGTACTTGGGATGATACACTATGTCTTTTAAGCCTCTTTCCAGCCCTACCGCACCCACACGTAGAAAAAAACAGAGTGCCATCCATTAAGATAAACCCTCACAGTCCAACCAGATGCGTAACTTCTTGTTTTTAATATAGACTTGTCTAAGAGCTAAACTGACATCCTTACCTCTTAACACACTCTCCTGCTCTGACTCTGACTCTGACTCACCTTGGGCGTGAGCTGGGCGGCACTGATTTTGGGCGTGGGGTTAGGTCGGCTCTCTGGGAGCGGAATGCTGTCGATGAGCTCCAGAACGCCCCTCACCTTGTCGTCCGAGATCCGCAGGGAGAGCAGAGGAAGCTCTCCAGACATCTTAAACCTTACACACACACACACACATATACACACAGTTATACATGATCTAAGCAGTACTGAGTCAATTCGGTGGCAATAATATTTTGTGCTTGTGAAAAGATTTTCATATGTGTAATAAACTTTTGAAACAGTATAAATCTGTGCTTGCGCAAAGAAGTATGTGCGAACACTCTCATTCAGGAATTGTTCTTGTTTTGTTTTTTACTCTTGAAAGGTTCTCTCTATAGTAAACACACGATTGTTTGATGCTCCAAGATGGCGCTGCAAATGGGAGCCTCTGTACATAGTTCTCTCTACAGATGTTAAATTCCTTGTACTGCATATAAAACTGAATTTAAAACGGGTTCGGATTCTGGATTGGGCCCGTGTTCCTTACTTGGGCATGCGGGAGTCGGTGACCACCATGGCCCTGCTCAGCTCCACCCGCAGGTCCACTGGCTCCAGCACGTGCAGTGCAGAGCGCAGCAGCTTACGGGCCGCCCGCCAGTCCCCATCTGCAACACAACACAGCACAGCACAGCACTGGAACTGGGTGCACTTCCGCTCACAAGCTCTTCTTTGTTTCTTTGGTCAACATCTTTAAAAGACCATGGCATGCATGATCTGATTTCACCAAGTAATTAGGTGCCCTGGATCAATGACCAAGTTGTTTGTTCAGGATTAACACCAGACATTTTTGCGATTAAATACAACCCGCAATCCAAAAATGAGCTTGCAATCTAAGGAGATCTTACCTCTTTTAAAAATCCTTAACCTTCGGCCCTTGTTCGAAATTGCACAAGTACCTCTTTACAAGGCCTGTTCACACATACCTTGACCTACACAATCAAAGGCTTGATCTCTTTGGGAAGTTGAGACCTTGATCAATCACACTTGATTGATGTGGATACACTGGAACATTTAGGATTACGTCTTAGCTGGAAATTTCAAAAGGTGATGCCCATGCATACATGCTAATGAGATGTTCTGAGAAACGCTGCTTAGGAATAGTTTTTTACCCTTACTTGGTCACTGATCGAGGGACAGTAATTACTTGGTGAAATCTGATCACGCTCAAGTGTGTGTGTGTGAGTGTGAGTGTGTGTGTGTTTGTGTGTTGAAGCAGCTTGTGTGTGTACCTGCTTTGCTGTAGAGGAACTGCAGGTTGCTGAGCTGTATGTCGAAGCTGTCGTAGGCTCTGGACATGATGTCCTCTAGAGTACTGCTGCCCACAGACAGCTGAGGCAGGCCCTTTCGAGTCTTACTGGACATCTACATAGACAGAGAGAGAGAGACAGAGAGAGAGAGAGAGGAGAGAGAGAGAGAGAGAGAGAGAGAGAGAGAGAGAGAGAGAGAGAGAGAGAGTGGAGAGAGAGAGAGAGAGAGAGAGAGAGAGAGAGAGAGAGAGAGAGAGAGAGAGAGAGAGAGAGAGAGAGAGAGAGAGAGAGAGAGAGAGAACACAAAAAGAGACAGACACATTACACTTAGCTGATGCGCTTATCCAGAGCGACTTATAATTATTTACAGGGTTTCAGTTACAGTCCCTGGAGCAATGTGGGGTTAGGTGCCTTGCTCAAGGACACTTCAGCCATGGATAAGGGTGGAGGATGGAGGAGAGCACTGGTTGTTTACTCCCCCACCCCTATTCTTCCTACCGGAACGGCACTCAAACCTGTGACCTGCGAACCTGTGATCTGTAACCACTAGGCCACAGCAGCCAGCACAGAGACATGAATGCTAGTTACAGCAACAGAGGTATAGTTCTGTATCCTGTTTCTGTATTTATACTGAAACATATTGTATAAGACATATATTACACTGTATGTTAGACATATTATACATCCCTTATATATTACAGTAGAATATCACCTTAATATACAATAGCTGACATTGTGGCTCTGTGTAATGCTTTGACTGTATCACTAAAAATAGAAGCTGCACCTGAATTCTGCACTGCTCATACTTAGGCTAACAGCATTCCCAAAAAAACCTCCTTCACACTATTTGCGTACCTTCAGGTGTCCCAGGTCCAGCAGAATGAGGTTCTCTCCGCCACTGTAGAAGCCTCCCTGTGGCACGATGACGTAGGAGGCCATGAGGTTGACCCTCAGGTCCAGCACCTTCTGGGTCTCAATGACATACATAAGGCCTGCAAGGGGCAGCACAGCACAGCACAACACGGCACAGCCAACATCACTTACACTGGCCACTCAGAGCTGCAGAGGATGGTGACAACAGTATATATGCGATTGCAATATTTGACATAGCATGGTGGATTGAGCAACAGTGACATTAACTGAGCACTTGGCCTGATGGCAAAGGATACTGCATTCATTGCTCTTTACTATAAAAACTTCAAGCTTTTGAGTTGAAACCGTTAGAGATGCGCGGATGGGCCATTGTTTTTTTTTATCTGCAACCGCATCACAAAACTCATTATTCGTCCGTTATCCATTTGCACCTACGGTTTTTGACCAATTTTCAAAACCGCACCTGCCCACCATATTTAACAATGTAGGCTATATATATTTTTTCATTTGAGTAGTTAAATCATCCACCCGACCCGCGGTTTAGCCACGGAGTCCGCGGCTGTAACCGCCATCCGCGCATCTCTAGAGACCGCTCACTTGACAGCAAACTGGTGAAAATGCTGTGACGACAGTTTATCATGTGGTGATCCAAAAGTAAACTGTAAAAGTAAAAGGTAACCCTGCCCCAGCGCATGGAACAAGCACATATTCGTGTTTGTATTGTGAGTAAAGTCAAAAAGTTCTGCTGGGAGATTTCAAAGAGCTGCAACTCTGAAGTGACACATTTCAAAGTGAACTAAAGTTCAGCAGTGACGTGTCCTCTTAAAATCAGCCTTTTTTTCCACCTCCTAGATTTTCATTAACAAACACAAACAGTGACATTTGCTAAACAGCTGGCTTGATAATGATTCACTGGCACCATCAGAGTGCATATGACATTCACAGTGTCAAATTCAATCTAAAGGCTATGTGCTGTGTGAACAAAGTAACTATAGCAACACAGAAAAAAACTACACTTTCACTACAGATGGTAGTGTGAGCAACATTTACTTGTCCATGAAACTGGCTCCATTAATGTTTTTTCCAATAAAAATGATTCACAAAATGACAGTACAAGAGTAATCACATCAGACATCCGTGAGTGAATCATCACTGTGAGATGGGTCATTACTCACACACAGGCTTCATAGTAACTGGAGTGTCATTCTAGTATTATAATATAGCATGTTGGTCTTTAAAAGAATGTGTCTTGTGAATGTACAGTACATGTACAAGACAGTGTGTGGTGTGTGTGTGTGTGTGTGTGTGTGTGTGTGTGTGTGTGTGTGTGGTGTGTGTGTGTGTGTGTGGTGTGTGTGTGTGTGTGTGTGTGTGTGTGTGGGTGTGGTGTGTGTGTGGTGTGTGTGTGTGTGTGTGGTGTGTGGTGTGTGTGTGGTGTGTGGTGTGTGTGTGGTGTGTGGTGTGTGTGTGGTGTGTGGTGTGTGTGTGTGTGTGTGTGTGTGTGTGTGTGTGTGTGTGTGTGTGTGTGTGTGTGGTGTGTGTGGTGTGTGGTGTGTGTGTGTGTGTGTGCGTGTGTGTGCGTGTGTGTGCGTGTGTGTGTGTGTGTGTGTGTGTGTGATGGAGGAGGTATGGGAATGAGACCTGTAGCGGTACGGTCTTTAAACTGCTCCAGCTTCATGAGGGTGGCATTGGTCAACTCATCCAGCTGCAGGTCATCAGGAGGCAGGAAGAATGCCGACAGCCTGTTGACGGTCATCTACACACACACACACACACACACACACACACAACAGGTAATGACATACCCCACACATAAACCTTAACATACATATAAAGTTATAGATAATAGCTCTATAGCTCTGCCTTACAAAGTGGCTACACATTTTGTCTAAACCAAGTTTAGACTGGAAATGGACTTTGTAACACCTCTTTTGTCTTGTGACTAAATGTCTTGCTTCTTCCTATTAGAAAGGTACATAAAGCATCACCACTGTTATACCTACAGTACAACATGTGGGACTGGCCAGTATGACAACTTGAAGGCATTTTTCTCAGTAGTAGTTAGTCCACGTAGCTACTGCACTTTGGCTTTGTAGGGCAGAGCTGTGATGAGTAAAATACTACATAATTGCACATACAGCATCATATATGATCTCCAGGGGCTGGGCATCCGCGTGCAGCTTCTGGTCCGCCGATCCGTCCAGCGGGTTTGTCTCGAACTTCAGCGTCAGGAGCGGGTGCTTGTTCTCCACAGCGACACGCCGCGACGACAGCAAGATAGGGGCCACGCCGTTTCGGGGAAGCCCAGTCACTTCAAACGACGTCAGCTGGGCAACCACCCTGTAAGGTGCACACACACACACACAAATAAGTGTTTGTTAAATGGATGTGTGTGCATGTGTAGGAACTGGTGTGTGTACCTTGAACATAATACGTGTCTCTAATCTTTATCTGATACTAAGAATTTTCTATAATTTCCCAATTCTATTTGCTTCATTGAACTAGTGCTTGCTAATTTTATTTTACTTTTACCTGCATTACATCATGTCACAAACACAAATTCATTGCTTGTTAGACTTGGTTAATGTGCAATAAACTTGCTTCTGATTCCAAATCTGAAATGGAGTGCAGCAGAGTGGAGAGCTGATGAAAAGAGGGAGGCGTAGAGAGAGGAGTATGTACATGGGCATCATAAGACCTTTTTGCTCCAGTAATACTCAGCTGTGCCCCATTTCAAAATGCTTAAAGATTTTAGTAACAAACAAGTTTCTTTGGCAGATGAATTAAGATCAACAGAAGGCTGTAGGAAAAGACTGTATTGCTAACTTGTATCGCCTCTACTTTCTAATTGGAATATTACTATTATTATTACATTACACTTAGCTGACGCTCTTATCCAGAGCGACTTAGAGATATTTACAGAGTTTCAGTTGCAGTCCCTGGAGCAGTGTGGGGTTAGATGCCTTGCTTAAGGGCATCTCAACCATGGGTAGGGTGGGAGTCGAACCGGCAACCTTCCGATTGCAAGACCAACTCCCTAACCACTAGGCCACAGCTGGTCTGGGACATTCTCACAGACATTCTATCTGTATTCTATCTGTAACGTGAGTCCAGTTTAGTGCATGATGCTGTAGAGATTGGGAAAGCTGATGAGTGCAAAGTTTCTGCAACAAAAGTATACAACATTTTAACGAACCCATTATTCTACATGGACTAAAATAGTATTGAATTACTTCTATAAATTTTTCTCAGGAAGCAGAGACAGGGAGATGGAAACAGTGACAGATGAGGACAGCTGTATGGGTGTTATCTTCTTGTGTGTATGGGTGTAGTCTGTTTACTCTGTGTTTCTCTACATCTCTGTTAGCTTATTATGTCCTCCTGTTGTAAGTCGCTTTAGATAAAAGCGTCTGCTAAGTGGAATGTAAAGTAATGTGATGTATTGAGGAGGGTGAGGGAGAGCATATATGCTATTATATGCTATTCGGCGATAACTAGCCAGCTATTCACGGTTAGTAATGTGTGAGAGTTCGGGGGACAGCACCCCGGTAAGGCCTAATTCCTAGTAGTGTCCCCGAGTACGTACTTCATGGCCTGAGCTCCTGCCCTCTGGGACAGCATGGCACTTAGGTCCATCACCGCCAGCTTCAGCACCTCCGGCTTGTCTGAACTCTCCTTCAGGCTCACACTCAGGCTCACCAATTTAAAGCTCACCTTCATGTCCACAAACTACACACACACATAAACACACAAAAACACACACTTCATTTCAAAGAAACAAACATTAACTTGAAGAGAGAAGGGGAGGCTGAAAGAGAGAGAGAGAGAGAGAGAGAGAGAGAGAGAGAGAGAAAGAGAGAGAGAGAGAGAGGGAGATGTGTGTACACATACTTCTTTGGGCAGGTTGTGATTGACTGCTGTCTCACTGTAACCAATGGCCTTATACAGTTTGTTTTTCTCTTCAGCTGTCAGAAGTTCGTCAAACCCTGTGGAAAACACATATAAAACACACACATATATATATACACGGACAAAATTAATTTTACAAGGACAAAATCAATTAAGGTTAATGGAAACACCACTAGTTGCCTGGACAACTACCAATCTTTCAATATTTACATTTTCTTACATTATGTAGTCTTTATCCTGTGCCATCTTGGCTTAACACTTTGGTCACTTTTTTGACAGAGGCCTTGTGGGTGGGCAAACCTAGCGGTACAATGCACTAACCTAGCTTGGAGCGTGGAGTATGAAACCATTTAGCTCGCTAGCGGACAGCTAGCCAACCTTTCATACAGCATCTTAACATACTGCAACCAAGCTACAGAGACAGACAGTTTCAGGCAAACCTCATCACAGCCCCTCTCCATCACCTGTGTCTGCTTGTCTCCATCTTTGTTTACATTTTAAAGTACACAGAGACAGACGAACTGGACTGCGAAAGTAAAAATCTTGCCATATCTTCCTTCTGCCTGCATATCTTCCTTCTGCCTGTGCTCCTAACACAGGTGATTTCACTAGTTAGGTCATCTCCCTGGCTGAAGAGTTGTGGTATTTGGGATCGGTTGGTTCAGTGAATTGGCTGGAACAAATACGTGACAGGACGTTTACTTTCTGAATCCGGGATGTCCGCCTCTGACTCCAGTACTGACCTCCATTTTTGACCTCTTTATTCTGAGGTGTGGTTTCCGAACCCCAGCTCCACATCCAGCCAAACCAGCCCTGCGACTCCTCCACCTCCGCCTTCTGGCCTGGGCGAATGATAGGCAGGCCTGCCCGCATCGCCTAGAAACACCACATGGACAGCTGAACTCATGTACCATGAGTCATGAAGGCCAAACAGACCAGAGCGAGCTGGGCTATGTTGGGGTACGTGTTACGACATGAATGGGTAGTTGCATTTTCATGAACGGATAGATAAACTGATGCTGCATACCTCCACCTCTGCCTGCTGCCTTGCCAGAGTGATATTGAAGATGTCCAAAGTCTTCTCTGTCTCCTGAAAACAGACAAGCCAGGAATATCGGAAAACCGAAAGTGTGTTCTAGTATGTCCTACTTGAGGAGGTGTGTGTGTGTGTGTGTGTGTGTGTGTGTGTGTGTGTGTGTGTATGTGTGTGTGTGTGTGTGTGTACCTCCAGCTCTTTCATCATAAACTCCTTGGGTTTCTTGTTGGTGATCTTGTGCTTGTAGAGCTCCCGGTAGCGCTTGACTTTTTGCCGGTGGCGTCGGATGTGCTGCCAGGACCACATGCGCAGACGGGGCTTCACGTTCACCTCCAGGATGCCAACGATGACATAACGCCACCTAAGGGGATCATCAAACAGGGAAAATATGAATCTCATGCAGTAGCCTACCATCTGAACAAACAACTAAGCTCTGTTGCCAACACCTATGGCTATTTTGATGAATTCTCATATAAGTTTTATTTTAAGCTTTTTCCAGTTTTTGTTGTTGTTGCATTCAGAGGAAACTCTGCTGCTACTGAGGCTTTTTGATCTCCATTTTTTTTTGTAGCTCATTTAGAGAAAGTCACATTTCATATTCATTTCCATTTTTGGGGGAATAACATCTCTGGGTGTTTTACTGACTACATTTGCATAATTTTCCTTGGGCAACCAAACAGAGTATTACAAGTATGATTTTTAGAATGATCAATATTGTGGTATACAAGGATACTTTGACAAAACATCTCTACCTCTACCCTCTACCTACTTCTAGGTTTATGTATCCATTTTATGTGTAAACATCCACACAGAAATACACAACATATGCTGTGCACACCAATCCACACACACACACACACACAGACACGCACACACACAGACACACAGACACGCACACACACAGACACACACACACTAACCATAGGAGGGCATTATTATGAAGGGGCAGGTCAGGCCGGTATTTCCTGTAGGGCAGATTGCGTGACATCATGTCCACTGACCCCAGCAGCTCCAGAATGCTGACATACTGCATCAGAGGTATAAGACCAGGGGTCAAAGTTCAGAGGTCAAAGGGCAGAACTAATAAAACCAATCAGCAACAGTGTCACATGGATGTTTATTGAGCATGTGTGTGTGGCAGGTCATCATTTACTGTTCCTTGTTCCTGTGAGAAAGGGCTCACCTGTGGCCTGGCAAGTTCCACAGCCACACCTGGGAGGTCGACCATGAGGTCAAATTTAGGGGCGGACAAATCCACATCGGACCTCGGGTTCATACGCAGCTTGGCTCGCGCCGAGATTGGTCTGAAGACTGAGGACCACAAACACACCCGTTACAACATTACACACCAGCACACCAACACACCCATGTGCCAACACATCCATACACACACACACACACACCTGTGCACACACATTGGTGCGCGCACGCACACACACACACACACACAATCGATAAAAAGAGCATACCATACTGGTAACCCTGAGGAATGGAGTCCCCCACAGCAACATTTTTTCTCAGACATCTCTGTAAGAGACAAAACAGGGAAGGAGATAAACATGAGAACAGAGGAAGTTAACTGGCCACAGATTTCATCAGTGTCTTTTATGTGTGTGTGTCTTTTATGTGTGTCTGTGTCTGTGTGTCTGTGTGTGTGTGTGTGTGTGGTCTCACCAGCGCCTCAACTGGGGTATGATTGGAGTACAGCTCAGAGCTGGTGTTCCAGTAGGCAAATAGGCTGTCTAACCGCACCAGCTGCAGATAGCATGGAAACGCCACATTAAACACACACAAAGACTCTGTCTTTCAAGGTTTCTTTGACTCCTTCTCAACTTATGAAGGGACAGTTATGCAAGGCAAACAAAAAAAAAAACATGTTCAAAGTCTAAAGGTGAATTTTGAGATACCTTGAAGAAAAGTTTGGCTTTATCATCCAACAGACATGGGTTCCAGTTGGCATCTGCTGTCTAAAGAGAAGAAAAATAAGATTCAAGCCCTGTACCGACTATTAACTTATAAGTCAGTCAGTCCCAATTGTCATTGTGATCACATGGCATATCACAGCACACAGTGCACACAACGAAATTCACCCTCTGCATTTAACCCATCACACACACATGAGCAGGGGGCAGCCATGACAACGGCGCCCGGGGAGCAGTGCGTGGGGACGGTACCATGCTCAGGGTACCTCAGTGGCGCTACTGGCAACCGGGGATTGGAACCTGCATTCCTGCGGTCACAGGTCCAATACCTTAGCTGCTAAGCCACCACTGCCCCAACAAAAAAAACATAATAACCATATATTTACCTGCAGACTAAGGTTTTGTAGCGATACTCCAAATGAAATGGGGGAGGAGGGGTTGGTTATCTGCAAAGATAGAGTAGAGTAGAGTAGAGTACAGTAACTTTATTCATCCCGAAGGAAATTAAGGTGTCCAGTAGCATACACATAATACACATTGCAAAAACAGATCAAACCTTTTGCACACATCTGCATAATATAACATTCACTGAACTGAGGGGAAAACATTTTTTTATAATAATAAGTAAAGGTAATAAGAACGCGCACACACACACACACACACACACACACACACACACACACACACACACACACACATACACACAGTCCTTATTGACTACAACAACAATTTATACCACAGATATATGATATGATATAATGTGATATGATTTAAGGAGTGTCAATGAACTTTTTTGGCATTCGCACTCCTATGTAGCAGCTCCTGTTTTCAAATGCATCACACCAAATAAGAAACGGAAGGAGGTACGCAGAGAGACAATATGTTAAATGCATTTGAAATCAATTCTTAGTGCCATTAGGCAGCATTTACACTTGAAAGCCATTTTGCTAAGTTGGAATGGAATGGCTAGTTAGAAACTAGTGTGTGTGTGTGTGTGTGTGTGTGTGTGTGTGTGTGTGTGTGTGTGTGTGTGTGTGTGTGTGTGTGTGTGTGTACTCACATCATCCTCATAACGGATGTGGATGTTGGAGATCTTCACCTGGAGGTTCTTGATCACCTGAGTGACAAGCTTCTCCACAAATGTGTCCTGCTTCTGCAGTTTGGGATTCTCTGAGGTAGACACACAGCACATAAGCAACCCAAAAAACAAACACAGTGACAACCATAAGGGCCACAGCAACACTACATAACAGCAATACACAGAGAGTACCCATTACCACAAAATATCATAGCAAATGCATAACAACACATCACCACAATAAAGCCAGAATCAATACTTCACAGACACTACTGTAGTAATGATTAATAATGCAACACTACACACACTTCTGCATTTTGTATATGCCTGTGTGTCCTTGTGCGCGCACACGCACGCACGCACGCACGCACGCACGCGCACACGCGCACACACACACATACCTTGTTCAGCTGCTCTTTGTTTGGTCTCTTCAATGCGTTGCAGCTCTCTCTGACGAGCTTCCTGAAGCTGCTTCTCCTCCTTCTCTGCATCATACTTAATGCCTGACACAAACACAGACAGACAAACACACCCAGACACACAAACACAGACAGACACACACACACACACGATGGAAACACATCATAAAAGGGCTTAAGTAGAGGCAGTACACATATAATGGAAACACTGAACATAAAATATGTCCTCGAATATTTTCCGACAATTTTGGACAATGCGACCTCACAAATAAAAAGCTGTAACTTACTGGCAGTGGGGACAATGAGCAGGTACACTTCATCTAGTGTGGCCTCCACAGACTGAGTGTAAAGATTCTTCCATGGAATCTTTAGTTCAAGACGACCTACAAAGAAAACCACACACACACACACACACACACACACACACAGAAACCAGAACAAACCAGTCAGAGGCAGTAGAGCACAGTCAGGCATGCAGCAGTGATAAAGACATTACCTACACCTAATGGCTACAAAATGGACTATCAATCAGTATCTGTCTGTGTGTGTATGTCTATGTATGCGTGTACATCCGTGTGTATATGCACATCAGTGTTTGTGTGGGGTGTGTGTGTGTGGGAGTGTGTGTGTGTACCAAAGGAGAACAGCAGATATCGACTGATCCATCAGTGAAAGCGGATCCAAATGTACCTGCTGAACCTCTGAGCTGCATTTATTTGTCTGTCTCTCTCTCTGTCTGTCTGTCAGTCTTCTGTCTGTCTGTCTCCTTTGGTCATGTAAATATTTCTTATTTCATATTGAGCAAATCTTAGTTTTGAACTAGACTGTGACTGGACTGCAACTATGCGACTAATGACTTGTCTTACGATGTGAGAGGGTGTTAGACTGTAGTCTTCTAAACGTATTTTCCAAATCTTCACAAAGTTCTCTGGTGTCTAGAGAGCTTGACAGTGAATCAACAACAGGGTAGTTCCCATGAAGCCACTTGGGCTTAAGGGCGCAGGGATTGACCTTGCAAGCCTCTTACCTATGTGGCCTGCCCGCACCTTAAATGGAATGTCCAACTGACTCTGAAACATAACAACAAAAACAATGTTAGTTAAACACAGAAACCAGGAAATTGCACAGTTTCTACCAAGAGATCTTTGTTGCAAAACCAGCGTCACTGATTTACAAGCAAACTGTATAGGAAATGTTTCACAAGACAGAAGGGTAGCTGTAATTCTGGTGGTAACGAACAGAACATGCATAGGGGACACATTTAGTTTTGATAATATATATAACCTAGCTGGGCACTTCCTCACTTAACAAAGTAAAAGGCAAACTCATACTTACGAGTGCATTTTCCTTTATTTCTAGGTTTTTAAGGACAGCATCGCCTGCAAAGTGTACAGATCAGACATTTAACGTAATTATACTCACAACATGCACAACTCGCAGCCAGACACATACTTGGTGTACGCAAGTTGGAATCTGACTCTCCACCAGTGATGAAAGCTTTAGCCAGTAGTGGTATGCAGTCCTATTATGCTGCAATTTGTTTGCATAAATTTATCTGTTAACCACAGGACCTTGCCGGTCTTTTACTCTAGTGCTTTCTTACCCTCTGTCTCAGACACACAAACATACACTACACACCTGTTCAGGTACACAAACAGACACCTCACCTGCTCTCTCTTTTCCAGATACAGCGATCAGAGTCAGCTAAAACTCGTTTGTGTACATGTATGTCATAACCAACTCCCAACTCTACCCAATACAATGTACAGATCAGATGTAAACTGCTGACACAGAGACACCTGAAAACAAACAGGAGCTATGAAGTGGACAGGGATTACAATGCATTCTCTTGGAGCACTGAAAACATAACCACACCCCATCCCCACCTTCAATACACAAAAGCCTGTATAAGCTGCTCTCTGCGTTCCTGTAAAACTGTTCTACCGCTTAAGAAATCAACAGGGCTATATTTTCACCCCTTAACAAGTGACATACGGTCAGGTCACAGCATGCAGAGGCGAGTGTAACATTACGGCGCAACAAACGCTGTATCATTCAGGAAATTTTACCAGAAGAGCCCTAATCTTGCCCCTTGTTAGATAAATAGCCAGCGATTTCTAGGTAAAGAATTGATTCTGTGAAATAATCTCATTGAGCAATTGTAACCGTATATGGCCTGTATACAGACGTTGTACTGACATTGGCCAATGCTTTTCTCTGTCTACAGGGAAACAAAACCATGCGTTAGCCACAGTGGCAACCACCGCTGACTTTGGTGTTGTACAAGAGTGCCTGTGTAAGCACACAAGTTTTTAGGCTCGTGTTTCAGGAAGCGCTGTATCTGTGGTTTGGAAGTTTAGCCTACTATGCTAAATGCTGTGATTCCTTTTAAACCTGTGAGATTCACAAAATGCTAGCCTCAAGGCAGCTAGGTTAGCCAACCGTTCAGAGTTTCGGTTTCTGCGTTGGAAAATATTTGTTAAAGTGCTTGCACCTGGTTACTAAATTGAATCAAAGTTGACATTTTACACTGTTACTCAGTGATCGTAACACCTCGTAACTTCTGCCCGTGGGACATAACCTTATTAGCTGGCATGACAGAGCTAGCTAGTAGCGACTCAATGTGGGGTTCCATAAAAGTAATCTTACATTGCTTACACTGCAACCCAAAAAGGCGTAGGATACAGCTAACGACACAGCGCACACAGATAGCTTTAGCTTTATCTTTGGTGTTCAATGAACAGAAAGTCATGTGCCTGCGGAAACAGCTGCGAGGTCTGGTAAGGGAGAGCAGATGCCATGACGCCCTAACACTGACAGCAAGCACTTTACCTCCCCATATTCCAAGGCTGAGCTGCGAACTGTCCAGGTTGACCACATAGTCGCCAAGAAACCTGTTGAGGACGTCCACTACCACAGACTCAAATACCATCTTGTCTCCTCGTTTACAACCGCTCAGGATCCATGATAGCTTCGCTTTCGGGATGACAGGTTGCAGAGTGGGTCAGATCAATTCCTTGAAATAAACACAGGCGTACAAGGGCGGGACTAACCTTAGATGACGTCACGGTGCGCCACCTGGCGGAGACTCTGGCAACGTCCCGTCTCTGGCGCCCAATCACGGCAAAGCGATGGTTGAAGGGCCAGGCCATCTTTCTCAACATTCATTCACAATCAACACAGATAAGTATAGCCTATGTAATGCGACTACGGCCTTCAGATTCATCCTGTTCATGAAAACATAGTGTAATCTTTAGTCTTAGGCCAAAGCATCAACTGAAATAAACATTTAAAGTGGCATTTATATTATATTCTTTAGCAGTTTTTTGTTCATCTCTTTCTCTCTCTATCACTCTATCTCTTTCTTTCTTTCTCTCTCTCTCTCGATGTGTGTGTATGTGTGGACCTGCTGAGAAAAGGTCAGTGTTTGAAGCTGCATAAAGGTGTGTTGGTGTCTGGCAGTGAGCAAAGCTTTGACTGTATGTAGGTGTGTGTGAGTTTAAAGCTAGTGACGTTAACAGAAGATATTTTGTAGGTGAGAACACACTTTTCTCTTCTGTGATTGGTTAAAAGTAAATGACGAACTGTTGGTCAGTGGGGATAAATCTCAGTGACCTTTTCAAAACTATCAGATGAGAAGACACAGGAGCAGAATAAAGCCTATTCCAGATAGCAACAGAGGAAAAAGATCTACAGAAGGTAAGTGTCATTAGTTTTCTGCTTTTGGAGGTCCCTTATCGCAAAGCTTTATTTAACAAGCATTTGTGTGCGTGTGTGTGCGTGTGTGTGCGTGCGTGTGTGTGTAGGTGTTTGCATCAGCCCAGCCTGACAGAGTAAGTGATGATAATGATGAAGGCATTAGTGCAGAAGGCTCAGGAGTGTGCAGAACAGATTCTGGGAAAAGATGTCCCCATATCCAGCACCTGCAAACAGCCGTTGCACGGCAACATCCTAACACCCCATAATATCCCTGAGTTCTTCCTGCCACCACGGCTTGTCCGACATCCTCCACCAGCTGTACCCTGCACACTAACACACAAGGAGACACACAACCCTATGAAGATCCAGGGTCCTGCAAGGCTTTGTGGGGACATGAAGGTGCCAGCACTTACAGAAGACAACAGGTGGTTGGGAAGGCAGCCATCTCAGACCCAGACACCCACACAGCAACAGACGGCGATGAGGCCGACACACCTGGCTGTAGAATCGCTGGACCAAGCCTATCTGTATGAGAGCCCTCACACACGCAGGAAGGAGTCCCTGTTTCACTGTGCTGTCAGCCAGCTGAAACTGGAGCAACACACCCCTACAGCAGCAGCAGCACCGTCACACCCCCACACACGCAGAACGCCTGGACGCGTGAATCCAAGCGCCTGCCTCTCACTAAATGGGAAAACACCGCTATCGCAAACTACTGTCAGGGAGTCTGGAGCGGAGACCGACAGCCCCTCATCCACAGAATCTACCCCTCAAGCCACGCCCCCCACCCGTCGCTGGAGCCCCTCCCCCAGCTACCTGGCCCCGCCCCTCCCCTTTCCGCTGGAGCTGCTGCACTGCCAGGAGCGCCTGCACCGAGAGCACTTACTGCTATTGCCCACCAGGGGGCGCCTGCGCCTCGCCACCGAGCGCCCCGTCCCCAGCCCCTCCCACGACCAGCCTCCCATCCTCCGGGTGCGCGTGGTGTCGGTGGAGGGCGTGCGCGACGCTGGTGCCGGCGGTGACTTCCGACCCTTCAGCTGCAGTCTGAGCCTGTGTCTGACGCCCGGCAAGCTCCAGCCGCAGCACAGCGCCACCATCAGGCACTGCCGAGAGCCCATCTTCTTCAACGAGGACTTCTACTTCAGCCAGCCAGAGGGCCAGGCTCTCAGCCACATGCAGCTCCAGATCAAGGTGAAGGACAAGAGCGGAGGGCTGGGCAGGGTCTGTGTGCTGGGGGTTATCAGCAAACCACTGTCAGAGCTTATGGCCCTCTGAACACACACACACACACACACATACACGCACGCACACACACACGCACACACACACGCACGCGCACGCACACACACGCACGCACACACACACACACACACGCACGCACATACACTAGTGTTGCCACCTGTCCCGGTTACCCGATTGTCACGGTTTTTAATGGTCTGTAATGGGAAAAAAAAATATTCTCCTGGGACACTGACACCTGGGTCACTGCTTATAAGCAAAAATGTTGATTTGTGTTGCCGAAATGTCCTTTTTTTTGTCAGACGTATGTAGCAACCCTAACACACACACACACGCACACACACAACTTACCAAGGCTGACAGAAACACACATTTATACATAGTTATTATGTATTCTTTTCGCACATATTACTCACTTTAAGCTGAATAATTAAAAAAATACATAGACCAACATACACAGTCCTGTCAAGATAGGTACAAGCTTCACAGTGCATAACACTCGCGATCACACTCACAAAAACTACTTGCAGAGATAAGACAGTGTCCACTAGAGGGCGTCTCAGTATGGGATTCTGTGCAGTCAGAGATGGTTCACAGACTTTGAAATCTTTGAACCGCACACCTGCAAATTGCGATTGTAAGACACAGCAAGGGCACGCAAAGTAATTCATAATCTCAGCTGCATGTAAAGTGGATTTCTATCCTATTGTTTTATGCAGATTACAGTAGTAGTTTTCTTTTTCGTTGTAATTTATTATATCTGGCTAGATCTATATATTATTTAGTTTGACATCCAGAGTGCCTTGCTTTATTTTATATTATTAAAATATGTCATATTAATATATTGTTTGAGGCTTAGGAGGTGTTAACTTTCACATTTATTCTGTTTCCCCATGACAATGAAGCAAAGGTGGGTAAAATGTGTCTAGTTAGTACTTGGAAAACAGAAATAACTGTCTATTACAGCAGTGAGATCATCTAGCACATTTCATATTTTGGTGCAATAGTTGTTTTTTTTTATACTTAATTTATCATTGTGTTTTACTGCGTCACTGTACTGTATGTAATTGGTGTTGTGTTTTTAAAAAAATGTATGAAAAATACAATACAAAAAAAAACATTTGGAGCACATATGACTCATGAGAACTTTTTACATATGATATTTATAGGATTTCTACATTTGATATTTGTGTATATGAAAATGTCTTTACATTATCATGCATTTAAGAAATGTTTTAAAATGTTTATTAGTTAGTGAATATGTATGACTAACTGTAGATGGCTGAATCACACACACCAATGCGAACGTGGAGGTGCTAAATGATAAGACTTCTAACATGGGCAGAGGCTTGATTAATTAAAGGGATATGAATATGATTTTCCATGTGCCTAGTGCTTTAAGTATGCATAATATGTTAAATATGCTTAAGAGGTTAAATGTGTTTAAGAGGTTAAATATGATATTGTGATAGATGTGAGGATTGTTGGGATGCCGACTGGTGTGTGTGTGTGTGTGTGTGTGTGTGTGTGTGTGTGTGTGTGTGTGTGTGTGTGTGTGTGTGTGTGTGTTAAAGGAGGCTTAATTACACCAATGAAGGCCCAGGAGTCTCCACTCAGAGAGAGATGGATGAGAGCAGAGCCAAAGGACCTCTCCTCTAACCACAGCCAAGCAGACAATTAACTCTAAATGAGGGAGCATTCATACTCACACACACACACACACACACACACACACACACACACACACACACACACACACACACACACACACACACACGTATTTGCACACGCACACACACACATGCACACACAGAGATGCTGACCATTTTAACACACATTGACGCAATACTATTACTACTACTACTATCACTACTGATAATAATAATAATAATAATAATAATAATAATAATAATAATAATAATAATAATAATAATAATAATAATAATAATGCGTTACATTGTCTCATCATTGATCATCATCTCTCATTATCATCTCTCATCTGTGGTCATAGGTGATCACACAGCATAACTTCAGGAGAGAAGATACTACACATTTGATGATATTAGGTGAGGGCCAAATTTCGAGGCTGTCTCAAAAAAAGCGTGAAATGTGTGTGTGTGTGTGTGTGTGTGTGTGTGTGTGTGTGTGTGTGTGTGTGTGTGTGTGTGTGTGTGTGTGTGTGTGTGTGTATGTCTGTGTCTGTGTGTCTGTGTCTTTGTCTGTGTGCTTGTGTCTGTGTATGAGACTGGCGTGTGTGTGTGTGTGTGTGTGTGTGCAGACTCCAGCAGTTGGCAACAGTTGATCCAGCTGCTGATTGCTAAAACCAAAAACCAAAAATGAGTGTCTTTAACATATTGAAAACCAGATCCCCCATTGCTCTGCTAACTCTTCCCAAATCTCCATTTTGGGCCGTCCATGCCCATGCCCGTCCGCCCATGCCCAAGTCTCACTGCTTTTGAATGAAAGCATGAATATATCAGTGTAATTATGTACGCTTAACTGAGAAGCGAAACAGTAATGAAGTGTCACTACTCTGCATACAAACACACAGGCCTTAATGTGTGTTTGTGTGTGTGTGTGTGTGTGTGTGTGTGTGTGTGTGTGTGTTGTGTGTGTGTGTGTGTGTGTGTGTGCCTGTGTGTGTCTGTGTGTATCTATATTATCTGAAAAAATAGCAGTTACATAAAAATAAACATAAACGCAAATCATATTTTCAGTCACACACACACACATAAACACACTCACACTCTCACATACACAAACACCTAGACACACACACTAGCACACACACACACACACACACACATCCTCACGCCACGCCGTCTGTCTACACACGCATTCACTCATCGAGCTGTGTAACATGGTGGCGCGATGGAGCAAGGGTCGTCTTCGGGAAGGTTGCTAATGAATGAAGTTGCTCATTAAAGAGGCGTGGCTCGTTTATGATTAGAGACGGGAGAGGAGAGTCACCCCCGCCCCTAAGCAGTATGGGTAATTATGGTTAATGTCTCATCTCTTATGCCCGGCTGAGAGGAGCGGCTGTCCTGTGACCTCATCTCCATTCCTCTGAATATTTAAATCATACTTTAGCTCCCACTGAGACAGCTCTTTGGCAGAGCAGGGGTTTTAAGTGAACATCGTGCGCTGGTAAATGTTAACAACGTCAACATTCAACAGTCTTGTCACACAAGCTTTGCAGAGACACCATAATGCCACAAAAAAAAAACATCGCAGTATCATTAAAAAAATGAAAAGTTATTATTAAGGCAATATTAATGCTCATCAAAGCCTATAGATCACAAATGAGCAAAACAACAGCATGAAACACATCTAATAACATAATAATACTTAGTTAATAGAGTGCCTAAGTCACGCCCCTTCCGTTAGACCCCATGGTAGCTAAGATTGGAAAAATAATAAATGGGAGTCAATAAGGAGCTAAAAGTTATTTTCTGGTCCAGCTTACCATTACCTTACATGGATTTCACATATGATGATTGTGAATTACTACACTGTATAACCTGCAGTAATTAACACACCAGAGAACTGTTACACTGACATAATTATTGCAGCAGTACAGTTACGCTTTGATTTTTACATTCACATTATCTTAGCCCTTAGACATGATGAGTGGGTTAATATTCACTGACGTCCGTTACAGTGGTTTCTAGGCAGACAATCTGCTGGGTATCAGGACCTTATGATAGCAAAAAAAATAGAAAATTAAAAAAATATATATAAACTACACATAGAACCTTTTTATGTAGATAATTGGAGTTTTTTTCTTTATACAAAATTTCTAGGTTTTCAAGTTTGTGTGTGTGTGTGTGTGTGTGTGTGTGTGTGTGTGTGTGTGTGTGTGTGTGTGTGTGTGTGTGTGTGTGTGTGTGTGTGTGTGTTTGCATGTTTGCATCTGTGCATCTGTTTTTAGTGTACCTAAATGTGCAACCGTTTGGATGTATGTGTATGCTTGTGTGTGTCTGTGTGCATGTGTGTGTAATTGTCTTTGGCATGCTAAACAGAGTGACGGGTTGAATATACTCAAACTGCGGAGAACACCAGCCTGTGACTTCAAAGCTGGCATCATGTCGAAGCGAGTCGGCCTGAACTACTTGAACCAACAGATGCTTTTGAAGCCATGGAGCTGCCCCTCCCATCCGCTGAGGCACAACAAAAACACACACACACACAAACACCCACATTTCCATATGAATTACGCTCTCTATTGCTTAACCAGCAACCTCAGATCCTGACCTTAGAAGTCAGGATGAGAGGTGGACACCCTTGGGAGTCTGGATGGCTGCTTAGCTGTGTATGGATGAATGGATACATATGTACTGTACATACACACATACATACACACATATATACACACATATATACATACTTTATTGATCATTGATAAAATTGATGATATTGATCAAATTTAGGACACTGGTGTGTGTTGTGTGTGTGTGTGTGTGTGTGTGTGTGTGTGTGTGTGTGTGTGTGTGTGTGTGTGTGTGTGTGTGTGTGTGTGTGTGTGTTTGTGTGTGTGTGTGTGTGTGTGTGTGTGTATGAGAGTAGTGCCGCAGGTGGATGTTCTTTTCCACTCAGCAGGACTGCAAGATGGCTAAAAGGTGACTGTCCACATTGTGATCCACACTGTAATCATCTTACGTACTTCTGTGCAATGAAGTTCTTCCTAAGGCACGGGCAGGTCTAGGAGAAGTGTTCTCATTCGGTGACCAGGTCACAGAGCTGAATTAGGCTAAGATTACCACTTATGTGATTTGCACATAACCGCTGCAGACTCCAGCAGAGGTTACAGCTAAATCATGACATCATAGGACTGCATTTTGTTATCCTAATCACCTCAGCATCTTCATCCCAAGATAAGTTAGTTATCCATGGCCAAAATACAAACTCCATCCCATGTCCTGTAACTGTCTTGAATTATTGGACAATGTTGGATGGTTAAAAGTATTTAATCTATCTGAAATCGAAGTCACGCTTTGCATCTGCATAATTAGGGCATATATCCAAAATCGCTCTTATAAGTACGCTTTAATAAAGTGCTATAGATATTAGGAGGCAATATATTATCAAATGAAACAGCCATTGAAAATTCAACACATTTTTATATTTATATTTATATTAAAAAGGCATGCCATATGTGCCAGAATGTTTTGATAATTTACATGAACTAATAAGACATTTTTCTAAGCTCACTGATATTACTTACAGACATAGTCACAAATGTATGATTCTTTTTCCATGTTTTTTCTTAAAAGATTTTTTTCATTATTATTTCAGTTCATGCTATTTTGAGCTACACAATGTAGACGTACCAATTACGGACAATTTGCAAGAGTTGCAGTGCATCTGAACAGAGGACTGTATAATATGTACAAGTAAAAGAGTCATAACTGACTTTTAAACCAACCTGTAAAAGCCAGTCAGCTGGAAATAGTTTGACTAGCTGTAAGGCAGAATAGAAACTGAACGTGCATATTTTCATTAACATTATTCACACTGAACCTTATAACTTATCTTTACTGACACTCTGTGAATTTGAGAATATGTGTTAACATGATTTCTGAACCAATATGAACTTGTGAATCACACTCACACACTCCACAGACCACGTAACAAGCACGCACACACACACACACACACACACACACACACACACACACACACACACACACACACACACACACACACACACACACACACACACACACACACAGACAAACCTTAAATTGTTCGTTTTTGTATGTGCACTGTGACATGTCGGTGTTGATAAAAGCTGTGTATGGGAAAGTAAAAGTATGGTCAAAGAGTGCACCAAAATTACTTTTGGTTTATTGAAGGAAATTTTTATTACAGATTGTGTCAGTGAATATTCATGAACATTTAATGCTCACATGAACAATGTACGACAAGAGACAAATAGTAGCGGATAAAAAGCAATAACAGTGATATATAGCACAGATTAAAACAGTTCTGTTTTATCTTCTAAAGCTTTTTACAATAAAGTACAGCAGGCTGGTCAGTTCATTCTCCATTTCTGAATCTTCATGCTGTTTGAGTAGAAACACTGCAGAAAGTGGCAAACAAATATCAAATCCTCTTATAACCATCTATATAATTTCCTCTTCATTGATATGTTCAGCATTACAATAATTCACAGTTAAAAATTCCAAAGAAAAATAAACATGAGACATTGGATGCTTGCTCATGCCAGCGCTGTTCGGCATTAACGACTACACTATGATACATTAAAAATTCATCTTTGGGTTTCTCTGATTGTATTTAATGCCTTAGATGAAGTCTAAACTGCTTGCAGTTCTCGCCATTAAGTCCTTAACATGTCCCACATGTTTTAAACATTCTGCCTCAAGATATCTGCATTTGCAGAACACACACATGCACACACACTCACACACACACACCGCTTGAATATGACAGAAATTGGTGTCCTCCCTTCTTCTCCTGAAAACCTACTGGCTTACCTGATCACCAACACTGAGGGAGTGAATTTCTGTGTGTTTATGTTTGAGCGGCAGGTCATGGAGGAATTTGTATGGATGACAGTAAGCATGTCGATAGTTATTTATAAGGTCAAAAATGTGTGTGTGTGTGTGTGTGTGTGTATGTGTGTCTGTGTGTCTGTGTGGCTGTATTTCTGAAAAATAATGCAGAAGTGCACATGTACCTCCATATGTGATGTATGGGTGTGTGCTTGTGTGTGTGAGTCCATGTATGTGTGTGTGTGTGTGTGTGTGTGTGTGTGTGTGTGTGTGTGTGTGTGTGTGTGTGTGTGTGTGTGTGTGTGTGTGTGTGTGTCTAAGGCAGAAGCAGTGAGGGGTGCAAGGTGCAGCTGGTCTTGCCCTGTCCTCCGTCCTGGCACCGCTGCAGTCCCAGCGTCCCCAGGGTGGGCGTAGGTTTGATGGGCATGGGCACGGCGGGCATCCCCTGGCCACTGCTGGGCTGGTGGTGGTAGATGCTCTTGACGGGCAGACTGAAGGGCGGGAAGTCTGAGGAGAGGGCTCCCATGCCCGGCCAGAGCTGCGTGGGCAGCGGGTATCCCAGCTGGCTCATGACGGACGAGATGGGTACCGAGCCGGGCGGCATCACGCCCCGGCACTCGCGCCCGATGATGTTCTCGATGGCGAAGGGGTGCTTGAAGCTGTGGGTGGGCTGGCCACTGTGGAGGCCGTAGCTGTGGTAGTGAGCGTGGCGGGGGTCCGGGGGCGGGCGAGGGGGCAGGGCCGGCGTGGGCCGTGGGAGCTTGAAGCGCTTGCGGCGACGGAGGAAGCTGCCGTTCTCAAACATGTCGCCACACGCCGGGTGTAGCGCCCAGAAGCTGCCTTTGCCCGGCTGGTCGGGTCTGCGAGGGATTTTAATGAAGCAGTCGTTAAATGAGAGGTTGTGGCGCAGAGAGTTCTGCCAGCGCTGCGTGTTCTCGCGGTAATAGGGGAAGCGTTCCATGATGAACTTGTAGATGTCCGAGAGAGGAAGCATCTTCTCCTCTGAGCTTTGGATGGCCATGGCCGTCAGGGAGATGTATGAGTACGGAGGCTTCTGCTCGCTGTACGAGCTCTTCCCTGGCCGGGGCATTACCCTCTCTCCCTCTCGCACGCACTCTGCGCTCTGGCGCGCAGTAGCCTTTTCATGCGCTTTTGCGCGCTGTCACCGGCATATCCAAAAGTCTTCTCAACTTCATGAACTGCTGAAATGCTTCAGAAAGTATTTTTAATAAATAGGATTCCTTAAAAAGGAATCCGCTGAAGTCGGGATCTTGGTAATAACAGAACTTTTCTCTTTCCAAAGTCTTTTCTCCAAAACACTCTCACGATTCGATTCGCCCACCATGCGGGTGGAAACCTCAAGTCAACTTTTGGCTTCCCGTCTCTCTGCCGCTCTCCTGGGCACGAGGGTCGCAAACAAACTGCTCAGTGCACACTTGTCTCTGCTCTCCCCGCCTTCTGCACGCGGCTTTTGTAATAACAGCAACGTCTCGAACCCCCTGCCGGTGCACGCACTATTACACTTTTGCTCTAAGATCGAGAGAAGAAAGAGAGGGAGAAAGAGAATCTGCTGTTAGCGTGTGTGTGTACGTGTGCGTGTATGTGTGATTCTGTGCGCGCGCAAGAACGTGCGCTGCCATTAATTATACAGTAGCAACGGTTTAAAAAAGACTCTCAGTTAGATTTTAAAGAATATCGGAAGTTTCTTCATAATTGTCACTACTAGTTGTCATAAAATGAATGAGCTAGCAACCATAAAATATCAGTTAGCAGAAGTGACATCAATTTACTTTCACTAAACTTACACCGGGTTCTGCTGGTTAACTTCATAAATATATGGCCTATGGATTATCTATCATCATCATCATTATTATTAGTAATAATATTATGACCATCGTTAATATTGCTATTAATGTAAATAATAATATCGATATTGTTACGACTCCTGTTCGAGAGTTCTGAAACAAAACATTTTAAACAGTTCTCCTGGGTTCACGGGGTTTCTCTTGAGACTGAAAATAATTAAGAACAATTTTCTAATTAAACGGTCATCCCTGAAGTCTTCACATGATGGATCAAACCGAAACACTATCAGGGGAATTTGCCCCTAATTCTGTCTTGCAGACAGACAGACAGACAGACAGACAGGCAGACAGACAGACAGACAGACAGGCAGACAGACAGACAGACAGACAGACAGACAGACAGACAGACAGACACATAGATAGATAGATAGATAGATAGATAGATAGATAGATAGATAGATAGATAGATAGATAGATAGATAGATAGATAGATAGATAGATAGATAGATAGATTTTATTTAAAAAAAAAGGTTCAATACATTTCAGCAGGTAAATTAATTAGCCCATTGGCTAAATAATTTCAGAAAGTATTTTATTTTAATGCACTGCAAGCAAAATGAATAATAAAAAAATCCCGACAAATTGAGTATTTAAAGAAATTCTAGAAGCAGGGATGAACTCGGACGAAATCTTTTTTTCCACCAAAAGTCATCCATCTAAAGCCAACCCTGTTTTAGGTCCGTGTAATAGCCTATATGTATTTTTGTAAAGAGCTCAGTGATTATCCATTCTCACAATAAAGTAGGCAGACGCACATTAGCAAGATACTGCTTTCCCTATTATCCCTAACTGTTTAATTGGCGGAACCGTTAACCTGTGTGTGTATCTGTTTAAACACTGAGGATACAAGGATACACACACCGCTCGCCCTCCTCCTGGCGCCAGTAAACACGAAAACAAAAGGAAGCACTGCTCTTCTTCGGCCAGGTGTCACGGTGCGGCCCTGGATGAGCACGCGGCCTCCCCCGCACCCTAGCGGGACCCGAATACATTACATTAATTAAGCCTTCAGTGATTTACCTTCCTGTGAGACACGGCCAACAATATAATTAAGGGCGAACTGGCTATATTAGTAATGAATATTCAAAACGGTGTCAATTAATTAGCCAGCAGATCTTTCACATTACACGGCTCCAGGAGGAGTCCTTCAGGCAGGTCTCTCGGGTCAGTGGAGGTGAGCGAGCTGCGCCGTAGTCTGGTGCTCGTAAATGTTTTGGAACGACGTGACACTGCTGTGTGCTTCCGCACAGACCCCACTTTCAAATATCCGCCTCAGAGGAGGTGGGGGAACATTATCCTGAAGACCAGCTCAACGCTTGTCACTCAAGATAAATATTAAACCTGCCTTGCGCAAAGAGAGTTGCTAAAGAGACGAGCACTGATCTGCATAAGAAATTAATTAGTTGTTTTCGCAGCATTCAACTCCTGGACAAATAACTACTTGTAAAGTACACCTTCTGGGCATAGGGAACATATGCTAGAATTAGCCTTAATTGACTAATTACATAAATTACTCATTAATTTTACAGCACATCAATTATAAGAGATATATCAATTAATTTCGCATAAATTAAAGCTGAACATAGCAGAGACGGGGGAGATGAGTTCGCAGTGAGGGGGTCGGCTTTGAGCTGGGGGGCGCTTGACACTCGAAAAGGGGGGTGTCTGTTTGTTCCTAGATTCTAATAATTATTTGTTAAGCTTCGGGCATCAGCGACGGCTGTCGGGCGGCTCGTGGAAGCCGAATGCAGAAAGTGCAATTACAGTAATAATAATAATAATCTTAAAGACCCCTCACGAGGCGATCACGGAGCATTGCGCCATCTTGGGGCATTTAAATCAATTAGAGTGGCTGTGACGCCGCGTGCAAAGGGGCCTGTACCATTTGAAATACCAAAAAATGATTTAGTAATGCCGATTAATGCGCAAGCTCTTTATTTCTCTATAAAACAGCGTGGGGGCAGAGGTGTCTGCAGCGCAAGAGCTTTTCATTTTTAGCTTGGAGCGTCTTTACTTGGTGCTTACAGAAAGACTTATCTGTTAGAATGACAAGAGGAGATTGTGTGTTTTTTCCCCTGTATTCATAGCAACCGTGTGTGTGTAAGTGTGTGTGTGTGTGTGTGTGTGTATGTGTGTGTGTGTGTGTGTGTGTGGGCATATGTCAATGTGAGTTTGAGTGTGAACAACATACATAATATTTATATGTTTTGTTCCATTGTTTAGCTGGAGGGCAGATGAAGTTTCCTCCTGTGAGGAAAGGATGTATGTGTTCATCTGCGACGGCATGGACTCACGCTGTGCCATTACAGAACCAGGGGCCACAGCTAGAAGGCGTGTGGTCCAACAGTGTGCCGCGGCATCTGCAAGAAGGACGCTGAAGTAAATGGAGAAAAACCCCACAAAGACTTTTTTTCTCCACGGTTTTACTTTCACTCCGTGAGCAATGTGTGCATTGGCCCCGAAATGCAGTGTACAAGACCAAACAAACTGTATTTGAACAGAGCTTTCTGATAAAAAAAAAAACATCACTATGTTTTATAAAAGTGGATTTAAAACAGTGTTGTGTTTTATAAAAGAGGATTAAAATAGGCTAGCATTATGTTTTGTACAAGTGTATTCTTTTGGAAGCACATTTCAAAACATTAAAGTTTTTTTTTTTTTAGAAGAGCTGTCTTTTGATGAGGGGAATTAAAACTGTTGGTAACAAAATAGTTTAAAAACAATGACTACAAGTATGCGAATGGGAGTGGAGAATATTATAATGTCATCCTGGTGATAATGATGTAATAAAGCATTGATCTTTTACTGTCTGCATGACGCAGACAAAAAAGTCTTCTCGCAGAGTGGGATTGTTCCCGTAACGAGGAGGGCAGCGGAGTAAGTAATGTTTTAATGTGGGCCTGATGAATGCGTGCCAGACCACTGGCCAGCCCAAGGTCGTTAAACACCATGCTGGTCGTGACAGTCACAGGATCCAATCTTCCAGAGATGTGGCCAAACCTACCTCCAGGGGTCACTAAGAGATTTGTCTTGTCCAAGTGTAATAATGGAAGATTTTTTGGGGGGACGTCCGTCTCGCTCTTTAAATCTACAAAGACAAGCTTCAAGGTTGGCTAAGCAGATTTCAGTGCCAGCAGTAGCTGTTATATTGGGCTGTACTCATTTCTCTTTCACTTTAGTATCAATATATTTATCTACTTTTACTAAGAGACAGATGCTTTAAGTCCTGTGTGATTCTTGTACCCTCAGTCAAGCTGGACAGTGGTTAGGAGGGACTAAAACGAT
>CM050217.1:27235000-27240000 GCA_027475355.1 Coilia nasus
TTAAAAGTACAAACACTAAAGCAGTATAACTACAAATTAAATTCTGTCCTGTACTTGAACTTCTTAATTAAAAAAAGGCCTGGTTGTAACGCATTGTCTGCTCTTTAGCATTTTTGTTATTATTTGTTATTATTATTACAGGATGAGGGTCTATTTGGAGATTTTATTCTAGCCTACGTATGTTTTTGTGATTACGTGATTTCTTTGTGACCCAGGATATTTGTTTCTAATTAATAACTGAAGGCAACAGATAATCCGAGAGAACATGAATTATTTAAGGTAATACACACTGAGTTGTTTGTCACAGCTCTCCTCTGTGAAGAATTATTTGGCTATTGTTGTCAACCTGGGTCATTGTAGACACTGCACTCCTTGAGGTTGTACAGCAGACAATGGCCAGCAAGACTCTAAACATCTGTTCCAATTGTCAACATCACCACAGCTGTCTGTCACTGTCTCTGCACAACACTAAAGTAAGAGCGTGAGCGTGTTGGTAATAGTTATGCATGTTTGTAGGCTTTTACTTGTTGCTGGAGAGAGCTGCGGAGAGTTGCTGTTCTCACAGGCATGAAAGGGGTGGTGGTGGGGGTGGGGGGATTGGAGGGGGGGGCAGTGAAACCATCTGGAATCTTCTGTCTCCTGTGTTGCACGCACAATTAAGCACGCTCCACCACGCCTCTGCCCCCCTGCTCCTCTCCTACTCCCGACTCTCTCTCTCTCTCTCTCTTCCTGCTTAATTAAATTGCCCACCAAGTCTGTGTCTGCACCTTCCGCCCAAACATTTACCCAAATATCCCGCCCCCTCTCACAGGACCATAGTATTACTTACTTCAAACGAAAACAACACCATTGTTCTACAACTGTCATTAAGATTTGGCTCTTTATTTAAATGTGTGTACTATCTATATAACTTTTTTTAAATCTCGGCAATACAGCTTTCAATAATGTGGTCACCTGTGGGTTACCTATCCCACAGATTTAAAAAATCCACCACGGACTTTCCATTGTCTCATCATTATGCTTTGCTTGCTCCTTGCTGACTCATTGTAAGGTTGCACAGATTGATTCCTTGTACCACACTGACTAGCCCTCAAGCTGATGTCTTCCCTTGAAAATAAAATGACTTGGTTTATTATGACCGCCGCTAGCGAAGCTAGCGAAAGCGGTCATTATAGTGTTGCCGCGACTTTTTTCCCTTTTTTTTTTCCCACAGATTTTCCGTCAACGATTCCCGGGGCACTGGAAGTCTGGGGGACCTGAATCTTTGTAGGCATGTAGCCCTAGGACTTTTTGAGCGACTAGAAGCTTTTGGCCCCCAAGGGCCACCCCCCCCGCTGTGCCAGTGTCCGTCAAAGAGGGGGAGACCGGCAAAAGTTTTTGCTGAATAACTCAATGAACGTTTCACCCAACAACATGAATTTTTTGTGATATGTCGGTGTTACAGACACGTATCGAACCAGTCCACAAACACTCACTTGAAGCATAGCGCCACCTAGTGATATGGGTAAATGCAAAAATTGAGATTTTGAGTTGCCAATATCTTGGAACGAGAAGGTGGGAACTGCACAAAATACGTCACGCACGATCAGCACAAAGACCTCTAAAACCACAGCACGTGCCATACAATTTCATCCATAGGGGGCGCTGTAATTGCACAAAATGTCATTTTCCCTATTATCTGGAGAATGCTAATGTTTATAACCAATTTTTTTTTATTGTGAAATCTATTGACGCTCACGCATTGAAAACAGTGGTCGACGTCCACTTCCAATGAAAACAATTTCCGTACATTTTTAATATTGCGAAAACGAATCTGAACGAACTAGTCATAGGCCGTTCATGTGAATCTCACCAAATTTCGTATATGTCATCTACAGACAATGCTGACAAAAACTTATCAAAGGATTTATCTTGAGATAAACCGTTTTGAAGTTACATGTCAATGAATATTTAACACGTAGCTTAAAATTCTTCAAAAGTCCATATCTTGCCTTTTAATTGCTCAAATTTGGTCAATGTTGACATGCCATCTCTAAATAGCATTCTGTTCATGTGTACTAAATTTTCTGACATTTTGTCAAAGGGGGCGATGTTTATCGCCGAAGCTAGGTGTCAAAAATTTATTTTGTTAAATAATTCATCAACAATTTTGCCCAAGACAATGGTTTTGCGTTAGTATGTCAGTGTTACAGAGGCGTCTCGACCCAGCCCATAAACACTCACTTGAAGCATAGCGCCACCTAGTGATATGGGTAAATGCGAAAATTGGGATTTTGAATTGCCAATATCTTGGACTAAGAAAGTAGGAACTGCATAAAATATGTCATGCACAATCAACACGAAGACCTCTAAAAGCACAGCACATGCCATAAAATTGGGCCCATAGGGGCCACTGTAATTGTAATTTTGCGTATTCCTTTCACAAATCACTCCTACACACTATACAAACACACACAATGTCATTCATTCAAAACCTACATCCATGCCCACTTCTAGGAAATCATTTCCACACAAATTCTCACCTCACAACACTGCACACACTCATCATACCAACAGTTCCCACATTTCAATACACTGCGGCGGTCATACCATGTACCGCTATGCGGTACATCTAGTTTTTGAAACATTGTGTGAATAACTTATACAGATTGTGTTTGTATATGACTTAAAATGTGTGTGTGTGTGCGTGCCCTGTGTGTATGTATGTTCATAACATTTTCAATCAATGAAACCACTAATCTTGTCATTCCATAACCATGAAGAACTCAGAAGCATCTGGCCAGGATGCAAACATCAGTTTATAATGAGTAGAGCAGCGATCATATGCCCCTCTACACTTTGCTTTACAGTACATCATCATTGTGTGGGCCTCTGCAGAGCTGCGATCATACGCCCCTCTACCCAACTCAGTGCAGCTACTAACAGATCACACAGGTAGGCAAGATAAGACTGACATGACATATACACAACAGAGAAAAGGCCTAAGGTGAAAGATCTGTGATCAGAAGTTGCTCTGGATGGAGAAAAGGGAAGCTGAGAACCAGACTATAGGTTGTACAGGGGCTATAGGTTTGTCTTGACCCTGCTCTGACATGGTTTCTCTGATTGGCTCTGTCTGTTTGCATACTTGAAAATTTCCTTCAGTAAACTGTTAGCTTTTGCAAACCACTACTAGCATTAGTTGGTTTGTTGTCATTAGCTGCTGTACCCATTGTGTTTAGCTTTTAGCAGGGCTCTATTTAACTTTAGCAGTGTGTCTAGCTTTAGCAGGGGAGGAATGGATTAGCCGCAGTCTGACTGTGAGTTGATGATCTGAGTGAAATAAGAGCCTGGAGCAACGTGCTAGGAGATCAGTCATCTCCGATGTGTGCGGGGAGTGTGTACGGCGCACAACGAGTGTGGCGTTAACGATGTTTGTCGTCAGACTCTGCGCAGCCTGTTTGTTTATGCGAGGCCAGCTCTGCCCGGCTCCTGCAAATAATTACCCTCCCTAATTACAGGCCTGCAGCCAGAGCAACCTGCAGTCACGCCAACCGCCTCAGCTGCCATTAGCTGAAATGCCGGTTAGCAGGTGCATGTAGCACATGCCCTCGGTCTTTCCCTTTCTGTCCGCTTCCTCTTTTTGAGTTTTTGCACATATTTGTATTTCACAGATGTTACACCACATAGCACTGATACAACAGAAATACTCATAGACACAAGTCTTTGTGTTTATTTCCATTGTTGAGGAGCTAGGATAAGTTGTGTTTCAGAATAGGCCTACTTGTAGGCTAGGCTATCCTTGTTTATGTTTATGTTTAACTCAGCTGAAAGGTGTGTGATCCTCAGCAAGAATGTTATGAGAATCTTTTTTAAAGTGAACTATACTACGATGAATGTAAAAAAGAACATGAAGAGGAGATCCTTTGATTTAGAAGGTCTACAATTAGAGACTGCATGTTTGCAACAAGGTTTCATACTGAAAGATGATCCTCCAGTGTAGAGCTTTTACTTTTACTTTACTTTTAGACAAAATCCTGATTGCATCAGCATCACAAAAGGTTTTAAAGGTAGCAGTCTTTCATGGCTTCATGAAGAAAAAAATAGACAAGTTACTTTACTATTCAGCTTTTAGGTTTTTGAAGCAAAGCACAGTTTTATTTATATAAGGAACACAGACTTTGGAATCTAGCAAATAGTGCAGAATCGCTGTGGTGGAATGAAGACAATGAGAAACTAAAATTGGAAAAACAATAAAATGTGGTAAAATGTCGTTAACATGTAGTCTGCTGCTGAATAAACTAAGAGATGTATAACAGACAGCCCTAGATATAGTTTTACTATTGTTTGGTTTTCTAAGGTCGGTGCTCTTTGTGCATATCTGTAAAGGCTGCATCTTGGGAAGTAAGACCAAGATGAGCTTTTTAAAGTAAGAGCATATATGCAAAAATCTTTTGCTTCTTCTCCAGTCAGTCAATCAGCTGTGGGGCTAATACACAGGACACACTGCCACCAGATGCCAGCAACCAGCCGGGCACAACAAACGCACTAATGGGCAGAATCCATGGCGGGTGCCTGTGAGTGCAAGTGTGTGTGTGCGTGTGTGTGCACATTCGGGTGTGTGTATGGCGGCATGGTTTGTAGTGTGTCGCTGTGTGTATAATGACATTATATGTGGATTGTGTGTAAGCTGCTTGCATGTGATATTTGTGAGATGGGTGTGTGTCTGTAAAATGGAGATTGTGTGAGGAATTTGTGTGTGTATGTGGGTGTGTGTGGCAGTAGTAGTATGGTGGATGGCACTTTTTTGTGGTCGTCAACTCAAACTTTTACCCCCCATCGTCTCTCCCAGCCTGTCTCCCGAGCGGGCGCTGGGGTGTCAGCCCGCTCTGTGCCACTTCATTTGCCGAGCTGCACTGCTGTGCGCGCAGACAGACAGATAAATCACCGCCGCGCTGATGGATTCCCGCGCGCCACACCAACCGCCGCCGACGACATCCTCTCGCCCGAGACGCGGTGCC
>CM050217.1:27245000-27255000 GCA_027475355.1 Coilia nasus
CTATAAAGACACGTAACGTTAGTTGACCCGAAATGTCAGTTAAACTGGACAACCGGCAACTGTGTTAGCTGATTAGCACATATAGTAGTGTAATGTTTGCTGGTCATAGAATACATTTGTAATTGTAGAAAGGCGAAGGGTAGGTTTCACGTATTCTGCTTCAATACGAGTTATCTAAGGTTACGTTTTGTTGTTGACTAGGCCAGTCACACTTCGGTTATCTTGGCTGTCACTTGGTTTATTACAGTGCCAGTTAGGCTTACAAGGACCTTTCGAGTCAGAATGAAAAGTCTTCCGTATTTCTGCCGAGGAGAAGTGGTCCGAGGATTTGGGAGAGGGAGTAAAGAGTTGGGTATCCCCACGGGTAAGCTTAAAACCTTTGCGTTACATAAATCTAGTACTGCCAAGTCAGCTGAGTTACATCACGTTACAGGATCAGCTTTCTAGAATATCAACGTTATTCAATGATTAATTTGGCTAGACGCGGCATGGCTCTGGACGGCTGTATCAGGAATGCATCCTTGCGCTAATCTCGACAGTGCTGAACAGCGTTAAGACAGACTTTGAAAGTGTCATGATCGTGACTGTTAGCACAAAGGTTGCTGTGGATTACCTTTTAAGCCGTAACTAGTAATTCAATGGTTTAAGTGAACCTCTGTTTCATCGCAGACGTGCTGGGTTATTGGGTTAACACACCTTCAGTGTTGAAATAAGTAAGGCAAAGTGTAACTGTGAAAGCATGTGATGCCAATGTGTCGAGGCATGTACGTCATCGGTCCTCCCCATGCCTGCCTTGAGCCAAAGTTTGTCTGGCCTCTATGTTACACAGTTGACTGTAAAACATTCATATTGTTTTATGTGCCTCGCCGAGGCGATGGGAGTGTTTTCATTGTATGGTAACCTTTCGGTGATGTCAAGCATAGATTGTGCAGTAATACTTCACACAGAATATATTAAGATTCATGACATGTTGAATCTCTGACTGTGTGTTCCAGCAAACTTCCCAGCGTCCGTAGTGGAGGAGCTTCCAGAAGACATCGGCACAGGTATCTACTACGGCTGGGCCAGCTTGGACAACGGCCCCATCCACAAGATGGTGATGAGCATCGGCTGGAACCCGTACTACAAAAACACAGTTAAATCCATGGTAAGTGACCCAGACATCTACACACATCCGGACACACAAACACACAGTGCTAAATCATATTATGAGGGCAGCTGTGGCCTAATGGTTAGGATGTTGGTCTTGGGATCAGAGGATCGCAGGTTTTTCCCCATACTTGTGGGTACAAAGTGCCCTTGAGCAAGGCATGTACAGTAACCCAGTGTTGCTCCAGGGGGACTGTCCCTGTATCTAACTCATTGTAAATCACTCTGGGGAAGAGTGTTAGCTAAATGCAATGCAGTGTAATGTACTGTAGTATTACACTTGGGAAGATCACACAAATGTTAACATCTAGAGTAAAAAAAATCTACTTAATATAGCTCTACAAAGCACATCTACTAAATGTAATGATAAACGAAGATGTGATGTTTACAAAACAGGTTGAATTTTGTCCCTATGTGCCCTGGATTAAATGTTACAACACTTTGAAGATGATGACCGGTGGACTTTGCGCTCCTTAAATGCAAATGTATCTCTAGCTCACTGTGAAAGATATAATTTACTTTTTCCTTATCTTATTGTTGTTTTATGTTAAAGGAGTTAAAGAAAGACATGATCAATGGAACTTGATAATAGTGACACTTTGGACGTTAGCCCTTGATCAGATATGACTTATTGTTCTGTGACAGATGTTGGAACAACACAAAGAAAAGTGTATTGTGAAACACAGCCACATGCACACTTATCACCTCTTCATTAGCATCAGTAATTTCTCAGATGGAGAAATTTCTACACTCATTCAGAATCACTTGTATGACTTTTCAGGAGACACATGTGATTCACAACTTCAAGGAAGATTTCTATGGCCAGACCCTGAATGTGGTGATGGTTGGCTACATCAGACCAGAGAGAGGCTTTGACTCACTAGGTAAGGGTAGGTACATGCTCTCATGAAGATCTGGCAGTAGCCCTGGTATAAATGCAGTGGCGGCCTGGCTGTTGATAAAAGACCTGTGACCGGAGAGTCACAGGGTCGAATCCACCCAGAAGTGCCCTGAGCATGGTAACGCCCCTACACACTGCTCACTGGGCGCTGTTGTTATGCAGAACCCCAGTTTCCCTGAAGGGATTTATAAAGTGTAATTTAAAAAAATGGTTCAGTGGAGTGAGTGAACTACTGTCACTTGTGAATGGTTTTAATGGTGGATAATCACTGGCATAAATGTTAATTTATCGACAAAATTGATGGTAGTTTTTACCCAACGGTTTGTTGCAGATGCTTTAATCACTGCAATCCACAATGACATCGAAGAAGCCAAGCAGAGGCTGGATCTTCCGGAACACCTTAAGCTGAAAGAGGACAGCTTCTTCAAGGACCCTACCACCACACCGCAGGACAAAATGGCAGCAACCACAATGACACCAATCTCAGCGGAATCAAAGCATATCATGAATGGCCACTGATCTGATTGTTTTGCATGTGTGAGATATGATGTGTAAAATGTGTATGCAAGCCTCCTCCCCTCTATGCTGGTGTGTGCGTGTGCGTGTGTGTTTGTGTGTGTGTGTGTGTGTTTCCAATCCACCTACGAAAAGCATTCACCCATCCCCAGAGAGGGTCACAAAAGTAGAATATGTGAACTGAACTGCAGTGTTTACATGGATGGATGGATGGATGGATGGATGGAGAGAGATGGTGTTTTAGGGAAGGAGTAAGACAGAGATAGCTGAGGGTTAAGAGAGATAGATGGTGTCGGGGGGTGGGTGTGTGCTGTAAGCTGAGTGGCTTAGTTAGTGGAAACTCCCAGGGAAAAGTCCATTGGTTCAGGGTCGTAGATGGGAGAGGAGGGGCCTTTATCTTTTGGGGAAACAGAGAGAGAGAGGAGTACTGGCAGAATTCCTATGGCGACTCTGCCGAAGCGGTGTAAATATTTTAGAGCAGAATCAATTCATTAATGTATAAAAATGCGTGATTTGTATAGAAGAGAATTGTTTATGACTATGGGGCTTTCCCACTCTGCCATTGTGAGGTGAGGGAGTGCATTGTATGTCAACAGGGCTTTAGTATGAGAACCTGTATGTGTGTGTGCTCTGTCTGTCTCCCCACAGAGGTACTCACCTCCAGGCCTATCCTCGCACTATGCACCAATAACAGAGAGACCTCAGACTCTCTTATAGCAAAGCTTCCTGTTGCTTGTGAGAAGAGTGGAGATGTGACTGACGTTGTGATCTTTCATCCAGCCATTATTCGTTCTAGAATAGGGGACCTGTGTCAAGGCCAACCTGTCTCATGGCCTTTTGTTTCTTCCTACTTTCAACTATTTATGCAGAAGCAATCCTCTTTCGCTACAGTGTAGTATACACACAGACATACACCTAGTCACAAAGTCCAGTCATTCGCACAGGGAGAAATTGCTGTATTTAACCGTAAGCCACAGACCATGGGTTAAAATGTAACAGTTTTAAACTAACACAATATCAGGTTATGGTTTCATTCACATTGCTTTCCTGTTGTACATGTACAGCGAATCTGTGAAGATGAAAGAGAGTACGTACATACTCCCACTTTTTAGTTTTTTAGTTTTTAGTTTTTACCTCTGCCTTTGTGTTTGCTGTGCATCTGTCTCCAGGGACCAGCCTTACTGTGTGTGTGTGTGTGTGTGTGTGTGTATGTGTAATTATCCTGCCTGCCACTGTATGCTGCTGCTTGCTATTCTCCCCTAAATTAAATAAGTGGAATCTGTCTGTTGGTCTCTGTTCTTCTGTTCTGTGGATGTGACCTGCACTGTAAATAAGCAAACATTGCAGGGTCCACACCACATCCAGTTGCAGTACACGATATGTTCGCGTACCCTTCACCTTGCCGTGTTTTATGTTGCAGCATTATACTGAAATCTTCTTTGTTTTTGCCCCATGTTTTTACACGTTTTTACATATTGGTGGGAGTCCCTGTTTGGTGAATATTAATGTGAAAAAACTAAACTTGAGAAAAAGAAGAAAATGCTTGCATTACTCAAGGCTGGGTTAAGTTGAGATTTAGTTTTGAAAGAAAAAAAGTCCATAAATATGCAATAATGAGCTCAGTGCTTATTACGTAGAAGAAGTTTTGTACGCTAGAGAATGACAACATCACAGCTTATTCAGGGTTTAAATGATTTTTGTCTTCACAACAAAATGTGAAACTTCTGAATGCTTTGTAAATGCACTGTGCATACTGCAGCAACTGCCAGCCTTTGGCCACGCCATGCTTCTGCGTCTTTTACATTCAAATTTTTTATACATGATCAATTTTAAAAGCCATGTTGACTTTCTTATTTTCACTTTGGTTGTTCATTCTTATAAACCTCTCATATTAACCATGCTCAGAGCAGATTAGGATTGACCATGACCATAACTCTGTACAAATTCCACTCACACTTCAGACACCAAATACCAGTCACTAATTTGTGAACGCTTGACATGGAGTCATGACATTATCAACACCATTTATAAAGTTTACCACTCGGGTGTAATTTAGCCTACCTACCTGCTAATCAACAGGCCCGCAGATAGGGGGGGACAAATGGGTCTCTTGTCCCGGGCCCAGGGAAAGGGGGGGCCCAGAACTGGTCCCTCCTTAAATGACAGAATATGGAGTGGGGGGTCAGATTATCTTGTCTCGGGTCCAGCCAGGACTGTCAGCGGGCCTGCTAATCCACATTCTTGAAATACCAGTACCCCCATGGGTGCAAATTATTTAAATAACCTCAATTTCCAATAGGTTCGTGTTTTGAAATTACGCAAAGAACTACTACTAGAATTAATATTCTAGTCAAGTCATTGGCTATGAAATTAAGCTATTTTTTCCCCAATTACTGCCTCTCATTCCCATTGCAAACCTACTTGTATATTCTTGCGCACAGATGATTCTTCTGTGTGAATGCTGTAAGGTTCTTGTTACACAAAAATTTAATTTTACTGAAAGTGAAAAGTGCATACAACAAAAAAATATTTAAATCGATTTAAATCACACCAGCCATACACAAACCAAGCATAATAGCCAACACACACAAGCAACAACTACCCATTGCTGGATGTGTGAAGTGTGAAAATACACAAAATGGATTGCATAGTGGACGAACATCTCCCTCTGCAGGTGAGAACCAGAACTCCCACATTGACAGTTTTCTACTAAAATACATTAAGAATTTCTGCATGTGTTCTCACACTTGCAGTATGTGCACATTGGAGTTTATTGTTTAATTATGATATGAATATGACTAAAAAGTGAATTGATGTTATTGATGTGTCTGCTCATTAATGTCTGTGTTTGTGTGACTGTTGCTCATCAAGGTGTAAGTCTCATCATCGTACTCCAACTCTGGCTCGTCATCCTCATGTTCGTCCAAAAGGCCATACTTGCACTTGCGGTACATGGTGCCATCCTGGCCCATGTACACAATATCATCCTCCTCCTCTTCGTCATCTTCAGCATCGTCATCCTTTAGACGGTCACGGAAGTTCATTATTGGGTCCGGTGACAGAGGTGTTTCCTGAGGAGGGATTTTCTCATAGCCGCGCAGGAACACCATGGGGGCACGAGGCGCAGTGGAACGCAGCCACAGAATCAGGAAGAGCGTCACACCAACCCCTACTGCCAGCAGAACCAGGGTAGCCACCAGGCCCCCCATCGGCATGCCTGACTCCTGCTCTGTAGGCTCCACGAAACGGAAGTTCACTCCCAGGAAACAGCCATCTTTTAAAAAAAAAAAAAAACACACACACACACACACGTACACACACAACCACATACAGACATCAGGGTTACTGTATGTTCATCACCACGTGTGCATTTTTTTTTTTTTTTTTTGGGCATTTCTTAGCAGTTAGACAGATAGCAGTGAAGAATGACTGAAAAAACTATTCGGAGAGATAGAGATGGGGTGCGATCGAGACCTGACCTTCAGCCAGAGTCGAACCCGGGTCCCTGGATATACGATATCTACATGCAGGCACCTATGCACCACAGTGCCTACCCAAACCTGTACTCATGTCAAAACTTGAAAGCAGAAAAGCTAGGTGTGGTCCCGCTGACTTACCGTCCAACTCCCGACACAGGCAGCACTCCCGGGGGATGGGGGCGCCGTCCATGCGCTGGCCCTCCCCACAGCAGCTGAGGCAGCGGCCGTCTGCGGCCAGTCTCTGCAGAGCAGGACACTCGGTGCAGTTGTAGGGACCAGCGCCTTTACACTCTAGACAACTACGGTCACATTTCTCACACATAACCTGTGCGCCCTGTGGGAGACAGACAGCCAGACAGACGAACAGTTAAGATAGACGGACGAACAGACGGACGGACTGACAGATGGACTGACAGATGACACTCTCAGACAAAATACAGACTTGACAGACAATGACCTAGTAGACCTGTATCTTTAAAATTAAGAGAGAGAGAAGTTTCAGAGTGTTTGTATGTGTGTGTGTGGGTGTGTGAGGATAGAGGATAAAGAGACAGGGATGGGGGGGGGGGGGGTCGGGGAAAGAGATTGTTGTCTCTATTGTACAGAATGTGTCTATATATTTAAATATTGTCAATTCAATGTATACTACTACATGTTCAATGTACAGAGAGCTGGAGTCAAATTCTCTGTATATGTAAGTATACTCGGCCAATAAAACTGATTCTACATTTCGCTAGAAACTAATTAGCACTAATGCCATGACAGACAGCACCACCCCTAACATACACAGACACAGCACAACACACACACACACACACACACACACACACACACACACACACACACACACACACACACACACACACACACACACACACACACACACACACACACACACACACACACACACAGTGCATCTATGCCAGAAGTGCAGACAAATGAAGATCTAAAACCTCTATCACCTAAGGGCCAATTTTACAGTATCTTACACTTAAAGCCTCAGTTAGAGATGGTGTTAGGGGTTTTTACCAGTGTGGAGGGGTAGAGGCCTGTCAGGCAAGGAGAAGAGCAGAACCCGAAGGAGGAGCCCATGAAGGTAAATCCATCGTAACAGGAAGTGCACTCGAGGGCCCCAGAGTCTACAAACACAGACAAAAAAATATCCCAGGTCAAGAGGGAACTCTACGCATCCCCCAGAAGCTGACAGGTGCCTCACAGTAGGACATTGCTTGCATAAAGGAGAAGCTGGAGCACACTGCAGCTTAAACTTGTGGACTCTGATGAAGATGTGGTAACATCGAAACGCCAGTCAGTTTGCGTTTTGCACCAAACAAAAATATAAAAGTTTCAGCTGCAGTGTGCTCCAGCTCCTCCTTTATACAAAGAATATTTCAGTAGTGGGGTTTGTGTGTTTGTGATTAGATTATGGTAGACAAGATGACAAGTGGTTGTGTGGGAAGTGCATTTTATAGTATGTGGGTATCTGTGTGTCCTGTAACAAGAATAGGCTGGTGTTTGTGTTTATGTGTGTGTGTGTTTTCCAAATTCAGTGGTTACAAATTCAGAATATCTGCCTACATTTAGTAGTCTAAAATAAATCTATACACTATACTATGTAACATGGTCTACAGATGGTTGAACACAGAAAAAAGCAAGTCAAGCTAAATAACTAGTGAAACATGGTTTACTAACGCCCTTTATAGGTAGTATGTTCACTCAGAGGAGATGCTGATTATGTTATCCTTAAAGTCCCACAATAAGCAATACAATTCTTCGGGGCACAACTGTACTAAGTTAGCTTCCATAGGCATCCATATCATAAATCCAGGGATCTGGATTTGAGTCTGACCTGAGGTCAGTTCCTAATCATTTCCTGTCTCTCTCAACTTTCATTTCATTCAACTTTCAATGCCAGACAAAAACACCTTAACAATTAAAAAGGCCAAAATGCTTGCATTAACAACAAATTCATTTATTAATGACATCATTTATTTTAGGCAGTGGCTACGATACCGGAAATCCGTACCAGTAGATGTAAAGATATTGGTCCGAAACCTATACTCTATATTCTTCCAGACCAATACATGTAAAGTTATAGGTCCGCAACTTGAAATCTGTACCATACAGAGTTCCCACAGATTTATACTAGCCCTAACCCTAACCCCAAACCTAACCCTAAACTTAACCCTAACCCTAGATTCCGTACCAATAATACCAGTTCTAGGGGCACGGAAGCTGCGGCACCAATAGCCATTTTGTTTATTTTATCATTACACCAAAATAACATAGCTGAGAGAAATGAGAAGCTGAAAAAAAGTGTCTCACCTGCGCAGGTCTTGCATGTGGGGTGGCAGCGCTGACAGGTGTGGTCTGCCTCGTGTGGGTAGTACTGGTCGGGGCAGAGGTAGACACACTGGGAGTCCAGCAGGAAGTAGCCATCTTTGCAGCTGATGCAGTGGGAGCTCGAGCCCAAGCACTCGTCACACGTGTGATCGCAGTGCTGACATGTTCCGTTACTGCCATAGTAACTGAAGAACGGGAAGAAAACACCTGTTATTCTTATTCTTCAGACGATTTACCAAAGCGCCAATAAGACTTGCCATCTCTGCTGAAATTTGTTGATAGGGTACTGGTAAATGCTTTATATGTACATGAGAGAGAAAGACAGAGTAAGAGAGAGACAGAAAGAGAGAGAGAGAGAGAGAGAGAGAGAGAGAGAGAGAGAGAGAGAGAGAGAGAGAGAGAGAGAGAGAGAGAGAGAATGTGTGTGTGTGTGTGTGTGTGTGTGTGTGTGTGCATATGCAATTACATGTATGTGTATGTGTGTGTGTGTGTGTGTGTGTGTGTGTGTGTGTGTGTGTGTGTGTGTGTGTGTGTGTGTCTGTGTGTGCATGGTCCATTACTCCCATGTTAATAATGGGACAGGGGAAGAAAAATCCTTCAGTCATTCTTCAGCCAATTTACTAAAAAGCCAACTAGATTCTTCATCTCTATTCAACTATACTCATAAGATACTGGTTGTGATGGAGTGATCATCACTAGGGTTGTGGATGTGCTCTGACTGCCATCCCAATGACCCTGGCTCTTTGGCGTTGCGGTCAGAGCCCCTGTTTGGTACCCTGGAGACCCAGGTTCGAAGCCAGGTGGGGTGACTTCTCCTCCCCTTCGCTACACTGGTAATGGCTTTATATGTACATGTGTGTTTGTGTGTGTATGAGAGTGTGTGTGTATGTGTGTGCGTGCATACGTGTGTGTGTGTGTGCGTATGTTACCCAGATTCACAGGTAGTCAGACAAGAGTGTCCAAACTGGAAGAGAGGCTCTGGACAGCTCAGGCACTCTGTGCTGTGACGGCCGCTGCACGTGTGGCAGGAGGCGTGACATTGCTCACAAACGTAATCATCATCGTCGCCGTAGTAACCATCAGGACACTGTTTTAGACAGGCATTGTCTGTGGGGCACAGAAATAGGCCGTCAGCATGTGTATGTGTTTTCAAAAGCTGAGCGAAAAATAAACAATCACTCAGTCTCAGCTACTGAAGCAGTAAACTGTATATATATTAACCTTAAAGGGTGTACTGTCATACTAGTGTGAAGGCAGTGTTAGGAGGCAGAAGGTTCCTAAAGCAAGCTGGACTCCATAGAATATAATGTGAAATTTTAGAATCTTACATTGTGTGAGTGTGTGTGTATGTGTGTATGTGTGTACGTGTGTGTGCATGTGTGTGCCTGTGTGTGTGTGTGTCAGTGTGTAACTCACTGATGAGGAATCTGCCCTGCTTGCAGGAGAGGCATTGTGTAGCCGTCCCTCCAGTGCAGTGGTGGCAGGTGGGGTGGCAGCGTTGGCAGTCCCCGTCGGGATCCAGGTAGGACTGAGGTGGGCACACGTTGATCGGTACACAGTGGCCCGTGGCATCGAGCTCCATGCCCTGCCCACAGCTCTCGCACGAGGAGGG
>CM050217.1:27262500-27280000 GCA_027475355.1 Coilia nasus
CAGGGAATGTAAACTTATGAGCAAAACTGTAAGTTCTTCACCGTTCTAAAATTTTAAAAGAATGTGTTCTACAATAATGTAAGATTCTAAAATTACATTCTATCGAACCCTATCCATTCATAAAAGCTTTCATTGTCCCAACATTCCCATTACACCGGTGTGACCGTACACCCTTACGGAGGCTAAAAACAGAGGTGAAGCTTGCCGAAAGGCAACAGAGGTGACTGCTTGGGACTCCTTGGCAACCACAGGGCTCCTGAGGGCTGACAAATCATTATTATCATTGCATTATTACACCACGCAAGAGCCTGCATAAACAGGGCACTGCATCGTTGTGACATTGCATTATTATGCCACACAAGAGCCTGCATAAACAGGGCACTGTGTCGTTGTGACATTGCATTATTGCGTCACGCAAGAGCCTGCATTAACGGGACATTGCGGCATTACGTCATTGCGTTATTGAGTTTGTACGCTCCGGCGCCACTGGACAGCAAGAAATGTTGTCTTGTGTTCTTCTTGAATTGTGCTATACAAGTAAAGATTATGATTATTAAATCTTAAACTACAGTAGTGGCAAGGAAGGTTTCAACGGAAGTTGTGGATTTATTTTTTGCCTGGGGCAGTGGGCCCCAACAGACTCTAGAATTGCCTCTGGTTAGAAGGATGTGGTGGTTGTGTGTGGGCCCCACCCTCTCCACAGCTGAGCGGCAGGCACTGTCCGTCTTTGGGGTAGTAGCCAGGGCTGCAGTGCATGCATGTCTCGGCGGACGCACACACGTGACAGTTTCTGGGACACGCCCTGCAGTCGTTGTGCGTCGGCCAGTGGTACGGGAAATGGCCCTCAGGACACGAGTAACGACACTGGCCCTCCACCAAATATCGGTTTGTTCCAGAGGCATCTGTCAAGGACAAAGTCATGGAATGGAATGTCGCGAGGAGAGAGACAGCAGTAGATATATGACAAAGGGCCAAGGAGATGATGAGGGAGGGAGAGAGAGAAGAGACAGGGACAGAGAAAGAGAGACAGAGGGAGAGAGCTAGACAGAGAAAAAGGGAGAGACAGACAGTGAGAGAGATAGCAATAGATAAATAGAAAATTGGGGTGGGATGGGGAACGAAATGTGGTGAGAAGGAAACGGATGAAAGTCAAAGAAAAAGACAGAGAAAAGTACACAGTCAGGGAAGACAGGCGATGCAGTGAAGATGAGGGCCAGGAATACATGGTGGGGTGTGGTTCATTAAATTATACATACAGGAGGATGAAGAGATATGTGTGGGATAAGACAATGAGGAAAACAACACATAAAAGAAACACAGAGAGAGGTAAAAAAAAAAAAAGGTTAGCGATTATAATGGTAATGGCATATGATCTGATTTCACCAAGTACCTATTGTCCCTGCATCGATGACCAAGTTGTTTGTCCTTTTTGCCATTAAATACAACTCACAGCCCACCAAACTTTGCTTTTTAACCTCTTCCACTGAAACTTTTGAATTGCAATGTTAAATAGCAAAGCTGCTTTATAATGCTGCTAAGAAGCTTGAACACTGACCTAGAGATAATAATTACATGGTAAAATCAGATCGTGCCTGAGTCACACACCTAAATGTATAATATCGCAGCTGTCGGGAGAAAACCTCTTAAGTCCATTTTTGGTTATTTAGTTTCAGAAATATTTCACATGCAATCACTTGGCAATGTGACAAGACATAATAACTCTGACAACACAATGTTTAACAAGTGCAATCAGAGATGACAACCTGGCCCCCCCCTACTGGGCGGGCACACACACGGACACACACACACACACGGACACATACACACGGACACACACACACACACACACACACACAGACACACACACACACAGACAAGGTCATTGCAATGCCTGGTCAATCCCCTCCGGGGGACCAGGTAATTATTTAGGAAATGCATTGTTGGTGGTGGTGGGACTGGTCACCTTTGAGGCAGCTGGTGCAGTCTCCGGGGCCGTCGCCCGAGCACTCGTGGCATGTGTGGTGGCACAAGTGGCAGCCTCCATCCATGGCATACTTGCCTGTGTCACAATGAATCACACACGTTCCATTGTCATATAACCTGTCAGGTGTAAAAGACGAACACACCAAAAAAACGCGTTAGAGGACGATGGGCAAGCATATAGAAACAAGCAACTGTTGGAGGTAAACGTCTAAAACATCTACATAAAAGTGCAAGCAACCACTCAAAAGCTTTTGGGGCCTTTAAATACATTCTCTATGAACTAACACATAAATAGAATATGCCCACTGCAACACACGCAATCATGTACACACACACACACACACACATATACCGAAGCGTGGAGCAGGTTAGGCAGTCTTCATCCTCAGGCCCAATGCATGTTTCACAGCTGAAACCGCAACGATGACACGACCCGTGTCTGCTGAAGTACTCTCCTGCAAACCACACACAGACAGAACCGACAGACAAACACACACACACACACACACACACACGTGAGTTGCGCACCTGCCACACCTGCAATGGCCACCCTATGTGTTCTCCAGTAAGCATGCAGTTCCAAGCCCATTATGAGAGGTGAGAGGCAGCAGAGTTGGGGGAGGTTGTTGATTTGGTAATACAAGAGCATTGGTGAAAATCAATGCTAGTGCGGGGAGGCTTGTACTATGAGGTGTTAGGGCAGATAGAGTTTAGCTTTTGTAGTACATACGGGTTAGTTGGCAACCAAGCTGTATCTCATACACACACACACACACACACACACACATCTGCTGCATAGGAGTAGTTATCAGGGTAAAAGAGCGTGGTTAATTGTGTGGTCACATCATATTAATTCAGGAATGCTGCATGGTTAGGTGATGTTATTTGGGAATGCCAGCTAAAGAGATTGTGGCCTTCGTGACTTTGTTAGTATGCAAATTGCAAACACAAACCACTCTTAAGCTCTCATGGTGAAGACTCGCAGTCCAGAATGAGTTGAGAGCCTGCAGCAGGAAACAAAACTACTTGATGTTCCATGAACATTTCAGCTCAGTTCATATTATGCTTACAGCATATCTCCTGATATACATTCTACCATTTTCCTACTTTATAATGTGTTCTGGAGATTTCTCCAGAAAAGTACAAGTGAACTGTGCTGGGCTCAGTACAATGCCTTTCTTTCAGATTTAGATAAGCAAACATTACACAAAGCGTGAGGTGGTCTTTTGTGTTCATGTTAGTACTCTATAGCCTGAAGTTGAGGTAGGAGAATACTGAAACCTTACCTATGAAGAGACAGAGGATCTGTCTTCTAGAAGATCCAGCCATAGTTTTAAAACAACAACTATTGGTGAAAAAAATGTTACCCCCGATATTACCTGAGGGGATAGCAAGACAGATCCTGAGGCTGACACTTTTACCCTAGGGTGGTTTCTCAGTGCTGTTTCTGCTTGTGTCACTGTGTTTAATGTATCTTGGAGGATATCAGCTTGTTCGAATAATTGACAGACCAAAAACATTCAGACCAAAACATTCATGCCTATAAATACAATAAGGGGCGAAATGAAATAGTATGCCTGTAGTTCTATTAGGAAAAAAATACAATCTTTTCTTTGTTCTCACAATTAAGTCAACACAATGTCAAAAGGGTCAGGCACAGCGCTCATCGCCCTGGCAACCTCTTCTTCTGTTTTACCGACTCAGCATTTTCACAATTCATTATATGCAACCATATGATTTCTCCAAAACTGCCAAACCCAGGATGTTGTCACACTGTTCACCCCTTTCAGCTATACATCTGCTTTCCTGGAACATCTGTGTAATTTCTACATTACACAGATCCTCTTTCTAAAAGAGGTTTTGGACAAGTCTCAGGGTTCTTGTGCTTTCTTCCTGGTAGTGGCCTCATACTCTTCTTTATTTCGATACAATGACATTTGTAAGCATCTTCTTATACACATCTATCTCACAACATCTTTCTTTTTCTGGGTCCTTCTACAGGCCGTCAGCCTTTACCCTGGATTAACCTCACAGTAGCATCAATCATCGCAGTAGTTTTATCTCTCATCTTGTACAAGTCTTCCTGAGGTGAAGTAAGAGCTGAGCAACTAGTGGTGGGTATGTTGTCAGAAAAAAAAATGCTCCAGGAGTCATTTATTCTCCTTAGGCTAAGGACTGTAATCGCAGAAATGTCATCTTGCCAGTTATGGTCACTTCCCAGACATCCCTGTAGCTCCACAGACATTATTACACTTTAATTTACATTACACTTAGCTGACTTACAGTTATTTAGGTACAGGGTTTTAGTCAGTTTTAGTCCCTGGAGCAGTGTAGGGTTAGATGCCTTGCTCAAGGGCACTTCAGCCACGGATGAGTGCACACTGATGAAGGTGCAGGAGAGCACTGGTTGTTTGCTCCCCATTCTTCCTACTGAAACGGGATTCGAACGTGTGACCCTCTGATCCCAAGACCAACTCTCTAACCACTAGGCCACAGCTGCCCCAGGAGGACCAACAGACTTGCTTCTGCTTCTTCTCACATTTGCACACTTACTCACTCCCTCTTCCACACAGACACCTGTGAAAGTCCCATTTTTGTCATCCTGATCACACGGCACGGCACACAGTGCACACAACGAAATTCACCACTGCATTTAACCTATCCTATCACACACACGTGAGCAGGGGGCGGCCATGACGACGGCGTGGGGACGGTACCATGCTCAGGGTACCTCAGTGGCGCTACTGGCGACCCGGGATTCGAACCTGCAATCCTGTCCGATACCTTAACCACTAGGCCTCCACTGCCCTAAAAGCTGCTGGATGCACTGCTACGCACACAGCAGCTATCACCAAGGCATAAGCAACTGGACTTCTACTACTTGGAGCTTGAACACACAGCCCTGATACCAACCAAACTACAGTCTAATTCACAAGGGAACAAACAAACAAACAAACAAACAAATCAAAACACAAAGCAAATGTCTGTTGGTCTGGATTGTGTCAAGACCTCCTTGCTGCTCTGCCCTACAAAGGCAAAGTGCCGTAACTACACGAACATTGAAACGGAGAAAAATTGCCTTCAAAGTTGTCATACTGCCCAGTCCAACATGTAGGTAGTGGTGTAATAGTGATGATGCCTTTTTACGTACTTTCTTAATAGGAAGAGGCAAGACATTTAGTCACAAGACAAAGGTGTTATAAACTCAAAAGGTGTTATAAAGCCAATTTCCAGTCTAAACTCAAGTTTTGACAAAATGTGTAGTTACTGCCTTTTGGCTTTGTAGAGCAGTGTTGTCTCTGTGCTTTTGGGTACATCAGGACACCTTGGAGCTCAACCCCACCACTGGGAAAATAAAGGACCCCACACCTGACAAATAAAAATCACTGAATTTAATTAATAAAAATAATCAAAACAGTATCTACAGGACTTAGATAAATTAATGATTAGCATGTTTAATGAAAGCATAGGAATATAGATGCATTCATTATTGCATTTCTTTTTACTTTACTACTCAATGCAACATGTGTGTGTTTGCTGGCGTATGTGTATGCGTGTGTGTGTGTGTGTGTGTGTGTATGTGTGTGTGATGGAGGGGGCAGCCTCTGGCTCTTGTTGTTTGAGAGAGGGTGTAAGTAAGTGAGCACAAGTTATTAGGAATGTGAGATTGTGTGAGAGAGAGAGAGAGAGTGGTGGGGGCAGGTGCAAGTGACTGCGAGAGTGACCAGGAGTGACCGAGACTATTGACAAGTGCATCTGGTGAGTGAACATGTATTTGCAACTGAGTATTTTGCAACTTTTGTGTGCGTGTGTATGACTGTATGTGTGCGTGTGTGTGGGTGTGTGCCCAGAGAGTAGTGACATCTGACGTGATGTAATATGCTGTACGTGCAACCGAGCATCGGCGTACAAGAGCGAGGAAGTGAATGTTTGTGACCAAGTGAACATGGATGAGTGTGCACGTGCGTGCGTGCGTGCATGCATGCGTGTGCCTGCGTGCGTGCGTGCATGTGTGAAGGGTGGAGTCAAGTGTGTTTGTGTGTGAGCGTGTGCGAACAGAGCTGTCCCTATACAGATAGGAGACCAGATAATCTTGTTTTATTTACATGTTGCTGAGGGCTCATGAATGATCTAAGAACAAAAACACTCAGACTCATACACACACAAAAACATATTCGCACACTCTCACACACACATACATACATACATACATACATACATACATACATACATACACACACACACACACAGACAGTGGAACCCCTGTGACAGGAGAGAGCAGACAGGTGATTTGGCATCCATGCTTTGGTCATAAATACTGACACGTGGTTCACTTTTATTCAGGCAGTGCTGATGCTCTGCTACAGAAGGTAGGTGTGTTGTTGTTGTGGCGTCGCCGGCGGAGACGCAGTCCCGTGCTTGGTGAGGGCGGGCGGGTGGGCCAGGTGGGTTTGGGGTGTGGTTTGGGATGAAAAAAGGGGGGGTGGGGGTGTGGCCATCCGCTAGCCCCTCCCCCTATATTCCTTTCCCTTACCTTCCCTTTCCCCTCCCCTTCCCCTCCCCCGCCTCAGCCCTTTAAGGAACACGTTCTACAGCACAGCTGCTGCAGAACCTTTCGCTGGCACAGATTGTTCTTTTTCACCAGAACACAGAAGCTGCCCTCAGCCCACGACTCTTCATTTGCTTTCCGGAGGATAGGTGGGGGGGGGGAGGAGGTGAGGAGAAGGGAGGAAAAGTTTTGGGGGTGGATTTGAAGGACGAGGAAGATTGGAGGATTGGAGGAGGATCGGAGGAGGAGGAGAGGAGAGGAGAAGAGAAGAGAAGAAGGGACGAGATTGTTGAGGAGGAGCAGTAGAATCAGGCGTTGGTTGTTTGGTTGGTTGGTTTCGATCCATCAGACACACAGGCAGAGAGAAGGAGAAGGGAGAGAGAGAGAGAGAGACAACACACATTTAGAAAGTGACAAAACAAATCAGAGAATCACAAACATTCCAAAAGTCTTTGTGGGATTATGATAAACGTCCCGTCAGGAAACCCTGGGGTCATGACACCAGAGGATCTGAGAGGCCATGGGGAGGGCCTGGGGTGTCTGTCACACACACACCACCTGTTCCAGGCTCACTGTGTGTGTGTGTGTGGGTGGTGTATGTGTGTGTGTGTTTGCGCCTATGTGTGTGTGTGGTGTTTGTTGTGTGTCGAAACAGTGCTCACTGGCACAATGTTTTCAAACGTTTTTTTTTTTTAATATTAATTTCTTGTGCTTCAGTACCATCTAATGACAAGCCTGAATAGTAGGGCCAGATGACCTCTGCACTTGAAACAAGACTATGTCTGGCTACCACAGGCTAAAAATATTTGGAACTGGCTGGATTGAGGACTGTAGCTAACAGATCTGGCTGTAGTTAAGATCTAAAACATCTTTCTTTTTCAAAAAAAGGGAAAAAAATTATGCGGTGTGCAGACTTGCATCCATGTTGTTGGTCTACCTTTCTTTGCACCTCTCACTCTGACCCAGCTTGAGTTTAATGTGTTTTAACCCCCTGCCCAATTTTTTTTTTCCTGAGGTAAATCAACCCCCCCAAAATCTGCCCAAAACAGGACAAAAGCATTAATCATGCACCTGAATCTGTACACCTAATTTGAACTCTGCCTTGGGAAAAGTCTTGAAAGACGTCTCAAATGTCTACAGCGGTAGAACGAGCCCAAGCTGGTGCTATTAACACCCTTGATGAAATTTCCCCCAACTGTTTCTGCTCAGACATACACTGATTCATACCATGATTCATGTCTGGCTCTGGGAGAACCAGAGAGTAAATAGGACCAATGTGTACGTTTCAGGCAGACAAGTATACAGTTGCTGCAGGGGGAGGTGTTGTGACGGCGGGACCGTAAACAGGCAAGTGCCCATGGTGACGCAGGATCCAAGATCCAGTCCAGCCTCAGTGTCATTTCCCAATTCCACTCCCCCCCCCTCTCCCATTCATTTACTGTCTCCATCTTAATGGTCTATGAAAATAACGGCTAAACTGGCGCAGAAACATACTTTACAAGTGCTGCAGAAGGAGAACGTTTTTCATTTTGTTTCCACTCCACAAATATGACTTGTTTCAATCGCTTAACACACCTTGTGGGTAGAAGACAAATGTCTGCGTATGTGTGAGTGCACATGTGTGTGTGTGTGTGTGTGTGTGTGTGTGTGTGTGCATGTGTGTGTGTGTGTGTGTGCGCATGTGTACCAGTGGCCACCAACGTGTAACCCGGACTGCCCAATAGCTTTGCATGGGCCGCAGGGGTGTGTGACAGACAGCCACGAGTGGTACGACATGCATTCCATGTCAATCACTCAACAGAATGATTCAGTATACACACAGTAAGGAGGGGAAGGTAACAGAAAAGAATGGATGATGAAGAGAAGAAAAGAATGGATGATGAAGAGAAGAAAAGAATGGATGATGAAGAGAAAAGAAAACAAAGAAGAAAACAGAAGAGAAGAAATAATAGAAGACAACAAAGAAGGCCGAAGACCAACAAAAGTGGTGAGAGAACAAATGTAAAAAAAAAAAGGGGGGGGGGGGGGTGGAGGGAATGAAGGAAGATAGAAAAGCGAAGAAAAAAGATGAGAGTAAAAGAGGTGGAGAAGAATGGATGAGAGGAGGAATGCACTCACCATCTTTGCAGATAGTGCTGACCACGCACACACCCTCCTCCAGGTTGTAGCCGTTCACACAGGTGCTGCAGTTGCGATCCCCCGGCCCCGTACAGGAGAAACACGTGGGGTCGCACCTGGGACAGACGGGGGGGGGGGGGGGGGTCACAGGGGGGAGAGGGGTTACAGGATGTCTGGCTGGGAAAGGGTTGTTTGCGTCGTTCTAGCGGCTGTGGACTACAAGGACTGTTGACCTGTGTTCACACAAGACCCCGCATCAACGGGGCATTGCGTCGTTGTGACATTGCATTAGTATGCCGCGCAAGAGCCCGCATAAACGGGGCACTGCGTCGTTGTGACATTGCATTATTACGCCACGCAAGAGCCTGCATAAACGGGGCATTGCGTCGTTATGACAGGGCGGAGATGGGTTACAGGACATCTGGCTGGAAAAGGGTTGTTTTACAGTGCATCACTTTTAGTCAGGTCCAAAAAGCGAAAAAGCATTGTTAGTATTCCAAAATGTGAGCGTTAAAGGAGATCTTTATTACATTAAAAACACTTTCTTGTCTAACTAGTAAACATTTCACATATTTTGAAATACTTATTGCTGTTTTTTTTTCATTCACTATTTGATTTTTAATTTCATAATGATTCAAAACAGTAATCTTTCATTCAAAGTAAAACAGTACTTAGATATAATGTAATATACATCAGCATGCCAACTTTGCTTACAAAGTCTGACAATGAAGTCCAAAAGTGTGATAACTCCCAAGAATTCTGGAAAGCACTGACCCAGGCCAACACACACACACACACACACACACACTCACTTGCGGCAGGACTTTGTGATCTCTCCGTTCTCAGCCTTCTGCTCAGACATGTAGTATCCCACGCTGCAGCTGGACACACACCTCCACTCCTCCAAATAGTAGCCCTCGGCACACTCGTGACAGGCCTCCATCCCTGTGCCTACACACACACACACACACACACACACACACACACACACACGTTTAAGAATGGGTTCACTTCACACATTAACAAATGTATTTCAAAACTTCATTTTTAGAGAGAACTTATGCAATGATTCAGAAGACCCCTAAATGTGCCTCTTGTGGTTGTTAGTACTGAGCCAAACAGAGAGAGCATTAGAATAAGCTAGTGTGTAATTTCACATAGCAATCAGATGTTGCAACCAGTGGTGCTAATCACACAGCATCTATTTTCACCTGGCTGTAACAGCATGTTCCGGACCACTGAGAATACTTCAGACTCAATAGACTGCACTGTAACTCCACTTGAAGACGTAGCTCAGATTTATCAAGTACCTTGACTGCATTAATCGCCAAAAAACCTTTGATATAGACCCTTTTAATGGTAAAAACAACACAAAATGCCTTAAGTTGCCATTTCAATCACAAACTACTCCCACTACATTACACACTGGTAGGAATGTTAAAGCAGTGTCTTTGTTCAGGACTGACATTTGTGTGACTGACATTCTTTATTTGTGTGTGTTTAGGACTAGTGTGTGTGTGTGTGTGTGTGTGTGTGTGTGTTTCCTTGCATGTCTTACCAGCACATGTGGCACAAGCAGAATGGCACGGCTCACAGGCCCGTCTGTGCCCATTATAGTAGGTGCCTGGATCGCACGTCATCTGACAGCGCGTGTCCTGCAGACTACACACCAACAAAGAAGAAAGAAGGAAAACTGTTAAATATAGACATCAAACAGACATGCATGAGAACACAGAAAAGGAAAGGAGGAAAGGGACAGGGGACAAGACAGAGAGAGAGAGAGAGAGAGAGAGAGAGAGAGAGAGAGAGAGAGAGAGAAAAAGAGGAGAGAGACAGACAGACACAGAAAGACAAAGACAGAGAAAGTGAAAGAAAGAGAGAGAGGAGATGGAGGGGAGAAAGAAAGAAAGAAAAAATGGAAAAAAGAAGACAAGAAAGACAGAGTGTAAGGGAGGAGAGGAAAAAAAAAGAATGAAAGAATGCAGGGGATGACTGACGGACAAAAGGCTCATGATCTCAGAGTCTGACTACTCTTGATGCATTCTAAAGACTTCTGCAGATGTTTCACACAAGTAGGGGAATGTCTGAGCAATCTGTGTGTGTCTCTGAGGTAATGGTGCATGGTGTGTGTTTGCGTGTATGTGTATATGTGTGTGTGTGTGTGTGTGTGTGTGTGCTGCACTAAACAGTTTATTTAGCAAACAGTGGCAGAGGCAAGTGTAAATGTATGCATGCGTGTAAATGACTCATATAGTAGTATGTAATGTAAAGCAGTGGTGTGTGTGTGTGTGCGTGTGTGTGCACACATGCGTGTGTGTGTGTCTCTTACCTAAGGCCAGGCTTGCACTCAGTGCAGATGTTTTCTGCTGTGCACTTTTTGCAGTTTTCTTGACATTTCCGGCACATGTTTGAGGCTGACACAAAACAAAACACAAAGGCACATTAACACTAATAACACAGTGCCATCTTTAGACCAGTGCACACACACAGTGTGAGATCAGTGTGGTGTTCACGCTCACACAAAAGAAGGTCTTTGGACACACAAATGTTTACACTGGACGCATGACCGTTACACTAACAGTCATGTTGGAACAGAAAAGGGTGTTCCCAGACACCAGACTCCAAGTGGAAAGCAGTGCACTATCCACAAATGTCTGAAAATGTCTTGGCATACTGAAACATTAAGACTACCCCTTACTGGAGATAAGAGACCTAGCCCAGATCTTGGAAAAAAAAAAATCAGTTTGGGGAATTCCCATTTATATTACAACATGACTGTGTCCCAGTACACAAATCAAGGATTATTAAGTCATAGTCTGATGATTTTCATGTGGAAAAACTTGACTGGACCACACAGAGCCCTGACCTCCACTTCATCAAGAACTTTTGGGATAACCTGGAACAGAGATTGCAAGCCAAGACGTCTTATTCAATATCAGCGCTTGACCTCATGAATGCTCTAGTCTACAGAATGAATTAGCACATAGAAACAATCCAAAATCTTAATAAAAAAAGCCTTCCAGGAAGATCTGGAAGCGCCAAATTTTATATTAACTTTTTAGAAAACAAAAGATAAGTTGTGCTCCCAGGAAGAGTACTTTTGGGAGAAAAAATTTAAGCCTACCTCGGTGTTTTCCCCAGAAATAAAAAGAAGGGTTTAAATTTTGATGTAAATACGATGACGCGGTAGCACGGTAGCTAGGAGGATTGGTGGGCATGCACCCTGGGATTTTTTTTTTTTTCTAGAGCTAAAATGGTGCATTCTAGGAAGATCTGAAGCTAAATTTTGGTCCCAGAAGGCTGGTGGAAACATAACACTTAATAAAATGTTGCATTTTTTGGCACAAATAGAACAAAAAACTCGTTGCACTTGGTGAGTTGAAAGAGCCAAAACTCCCAGGTGGGAAGGCTAATTTATTGTCACACTAGAAATACTGCAAGCACTGTATAATGTCACATGAATTTGACTAGGCTGTCACTAAAATGTCTAAACTAAATGTTGAGCCTCCTGTTTTTCTGGGCCGCCCACTTGGATTATCACCAATGTCATGGCCACTCTTACGTACAACGTCACAGTACATTCCTACTATCAGCTAAATATCTCCCTGTATGGCCACATGAAAGCTGAATTGGTACCACAGATCTTAGATTCTGCAGATAAATATAATTCAGTGTAGTGTAGTATTATCTAGAATGATGTCTGATGACAACAAATTGTTATTTCAGTGTTCCTGTAACAAGCTAACGAACTAGCTCATTGAAACGATTGGTAATGTGGTAATGCTAACAGTCATCGACTCACCTTGAATTTAACACGCTGCAATAACCTTACAACTTTATATTACTTTCTCCACTTCAGCTAATATCAGTATTAGTATCTAGGTGGGTGTTGGTGAGTAAAGTGGCAGCTTTCAGTTTAAAACCTTATGTTAGCGTAGTTCGCTAGCGTTAGCGCGCTAACAACCGCATACAGGCTGCAGCCTGGTCTGAAATGAAGCTAATTTTCTGGAAATCCAAACAGTAACAACGTACACTATTAGGCTTGAAATAATCACAGATAATTGCGGATTGTGACACTTTGTGAAAAAGAACCATCAACAAATCCAGAAAGACGTAAGGACCAATTTATTAGTTAAATTCCACGAGTGTCCCATTCAATGAAAGTCTTGACTCTGCTCTACATAAAGGAGGATTTGCCTTTCACGCTCTCTCACTCTCTTTCAGCAGCTAGATGATCCGATCGCATTCTGTACACTGTGGAGAAAGTTTTCTTGCTACATGAGCATGTCCCAAGGAGAGCGTTCTCCTTCCTTCTTGTGTAGCATTTACAGTCAAAGTCATGCAGTTTTAGTAGCCCCGAGGTTTGCGTTAAAGATCTTACATTCTACAATACTCTCTGATACAGCTGACTGTCGGGAAAAAAGGAGCACTGTAATCGGCATGTGATTGGCCAGTTTCGCCAGTATAGTAGTTTACACACCCACCACGGAAGTTTCCTAAAAACGCAGCCTACATTTGACTACATTGGGGCTTCTTGTTCAGGGAAAATCCCGGGGGGGAATGTTTTTGTGCATGATTTTTAAGCGTATCGGTATTTTATGAAAGCGTCTCGGCGAAAAAAGAAGCGTATCGGTGCCGATACGCTTAGACGCTTTGGGGAAAACACAGCTACCTGACTACAAACCTTATTCCAACATACTATTCTTTTGACTTAGCACTTTAGGTTTTTATTATTACCTCTGCCAGTGGCGGTTATGTAATCATCTGCATTTGTTTGTTAGTTTGTTAGTTAGTTAGCAACATAACTCAAAACGATATGGATGGATTTTGATGAAATTGTCAGGGTAGGTAAAAAATGGGCTATCTTAAAAGGGATTCGATTTTGGTGGTGATCTGAGCTGCCTTGGCAGAGGTCTGCGCTCTTTGAGTGCTTTTCTAGTTATTATTATTATTGTTATTATTATTTCCATACTACACTACACACCACACTATAATAATACAGTGTATGTATGCGGGACAGAGGTGACAGAGTGTGACGGCTTACCTATGTCCAGGTAGAAGCCGTCAGGACAGGTGGGCACACAGGTGTTGGCTCCCTCCTTCAGGTAGAAGCCTGGTCTGCAGGTGATGCACTGGTCACTGCGGCTGCCCACGCACGACTCGCACAGGGTCGAGCATTTCTTGCAGCGCCTCCGGTCGTCGCGGAAGAAGCCTGAAGGGCACTCAGACACACATGTTCTGCGGCAGAAGAAAAGTAACAATTCCATGTTAAAAACAAACAAACAAAAACACACCAAATCTCACGCTTCTTCCTATTAAGAAAGTACATATAAGCATCACCACTATCATACCTACAACATGTTTGACTGGGCAGTATGTTCTCAGTTTCAATATTCGCATAGTTACTGCAGTTTGCCTTTGTAGGGCAGAGATAGACACAAAGAGATATATAGAGAGATTGTGCATGCTAGCTGACCTGGTGTTGTTCTTGAACTTGAGGAAGTAGTGGAGGCAGTTGTTGCACTGCTGGGGACCTGGACCTTCGCAGCCACTCTCATTGCACTCTGGGTCACAGGGACCTGTACACACACACACACACGCACACACGCACGCACGCACGCACGCACGCACGCACACACACGCGCACACACACGCGCGTCATTAACTTTATTATGTAGTTATTTCATACACCACAGTATTTCAATCCTCATTGTCTTCCTAGCCAAGACTACATTACATTGCATTTCTCTGGTGCTCTTATCCAGAGCGTCTGACAGTGAATTAGGTACAGGGAAAGCCCCTGGGGTTAGATGTCTTGCTCAAGGACACTTCAGCCATGTATGAGGGTGCAGGAGAGCGTTGACTATTCACTGCACCACCCACATTTTCTTTTCCTGGTGGTACGGGATTGAACCTGCGGCCTTCCAATCCCAAGACCAACTCCCTAACCAACTCCAAAACCGTTACGCCACAGCAACAATAACAGCAAAATGTGAACCTTTGAAGAAAATTATGTTTGCGTGTCTGTGTGTTTGTGTGTGTCTGTGATTTTTCCTCAGTGAGCATCAACATGTACACCTGAACAGTGGTGAGTTATGGTAAACGAAGGTCTAACTGAGTAACCACATTCAGGCCGCTCCTACAAGGAGCAGCAGAGTTCAAAGTTCAACCGGGCGCGTGATGATGATGTCACCACTGACCGTTGTACTCCTCGTCATCGACGGGCGGGTCCAAAGAGGAGACGGAGCGAGGCTTGTCGCTGCGGCCAGAGTACGGGTGCACGGAGGTGCCATACAGCACCAGGGACCATTCCTTCAGCTTCCCTGAGAATAAGACACACAAGGGACAGAGGGACAAAATCACAGAATGGGATGAGAAGCTGGCTTGTGTGAAAGCGAGGTCATATTCACACTGTGGGTATTGGACATGTATAAAAGCAGGCAAAATTCATTTCGAAAAGTTCATAAAATGCTAAGCATGATTTACCAGCACTGCAACCATGACAGGGCTATATGGTGTGTCTGTGTGTGTGTGTGTGTGTGTGTGTGTGTGTGTGTGTGTGTGTGTGATTGTGTACCTGGTGCTTTCTGGCTGCGGAGCTGTGAGGGTGAGTCTGTGATCTCCAGGATCCAGTCTCCTGCTGCCTTCTCCCCCCAACAGTGTGTCGTCATGAACTCCCAGTTCTTAAAACCCTCCATCGAGTGGTCAAACAGCCTGGAGACAGACAAACGTTTATGTCAGTGTTGAAATGAGAATGTGTTAAACTAAAAAAAAAAACACTCTTCTTTCTCTTTTAGACTGCTGATGATCTAGGTCTAGTGCTGAAACACAAAAGTTTTTTTTTTTTTAAGTTTAATACTTGATTTGGGTTTTTGACTCACACACGCCTGTAGAAACGTTTTTATCTTAGGAGTAGAGCGCTTGTTGTTTTCAGCTAAAATGAGAATGTGGCCTAGCGGCTAAGGCATCGGACCTGTGACCGCAAGGATCGCAGGTTCGAATCCCAAGTCGCCAGTAGTGCCACTGAGGTACCCTGAGCATGGTACCGTCCCCACTCACTGCTCCCCGGGCGCCGTTGTCATGGCTGCCCCCTGCTCACATGTGTGATGGGTTAAATGCAGAGGTTGAATTTCGTTGTGTGCACTGTGTGCTGTGCTGTGCCGTGTGATCACAATGACTGAAATGGGACTTTCTTTTCTTTTTCTTTTATGTGACATAGAGGTTTAGAGGTTTGTAAAGTAAACACACCTAGAAAATACTGCCACCATAATCAACCAACCAACAACAAAGTATCTATATTGTGAATATGAGCAAAAGTGCATCTTGTGTGTTCATGTATTTTTTGTGGTAAATGTACACCTTAGTTCCACTAATTGTTTATCTGTGTGTGTAAGTGTAAATTCTGACAGTAAAAACTGTGTAATTAACTGTGCTGGAAGTTGTCTTGAGTTGATTGAGGTTAAGTAGCTTGTACAGACATAACCCTCTTCAGTGTTTTCCTTCATATTTTGCTGTAGCAGTGGAGCAGTGTTAACACAACTATGCTAGTGGGGTCCAGGGGCAAACTTTAAAAAAGCCCCATAAATGGTGACTTTTGGCAGTCTGAATCTGAGACTTTTGAAATGGACAGATTGAGCCTTTGGGAGCAGTGCTTACACAGTATGCGAAAGAAAGATATTACTTCAATCGTAATCAGCAGCTGTGCGCATTGTTGTAGCAGCCGTGGGATACAACTGCTGAATGCATATATGGGCAGCACTGCTCTTGTGAGTGCTGGTGTGATGCGTGTTGGGCTGTGTCGTGGCACATGTGCGAGACCTGTTGGCCAGCAGCTGTGACTTGGTGCCTGAGGGTGAGGTGAGGTTGATGGACAGGTCGCCTCTGCGAGGGTGGGTGATGGTGATGCGGACGACCACGTGCTCCAGGTACATGACGTGGTGGTGCTGGCTCTCGACACAGCCCGTGGCCTTGTACACAGAGCGCACTACGTGCTCCGGACGGATAGTCCTGTGAAAGACACGTGCGTTAACAACAACACTGAAATGGAGGTCCACACACTTATCTACTAACACGCTTTCTTAAAGCAACACTAAGTAGTTTTTGTCTTTGGCCGTCCTATAGGTTGGAAGCAAAATTCTCTCATTCAAACTACAGAGAGACGGCCCGCTCCTCCAAACTTACTTAGTGCTTACTTAGCGATAGTCCTTGAAGGGCAGCAAAGTGAATTCAGAAGTGCTTTTTACCCAGCTACAAGTTGATAAACCCCTGAAATGATTTTAGAAACATTATTTAAGGGTTGAAAAAACTACTTAGTGTTGCTTTAACAACTCATGTTTTATTTAGGCTCCCACCAAGCATGCAGAGTGACATTTTAAGCATAAATCGCTCTTCATCAGACATGCATGTTACACACAGTGCACACCTGCACCTTGCACGACACTCTTCACAAATACACTGGAGCACACATACACGAGAACCCGTGACATTTAACTGGTTTTGATGTAGAACAAAAAGCAAAGGTGAAAGGTCATTGCCATGGCAACCTGATCTGGCGGTCGGCGCTCTCCAGGCAGATGTGCTGGGTGGGGACCTGCTTCCAGCGCTCCGCCTCTCGGACCATCGCCTCCGCATCCATCAGCCCGAAGCCGTAGAGATGGCTGACTGCACACACAACCAGAGCAAGGGGTTCAGGTCCACACATCGCTTCAGCGAAACACTCAAAGTCAAAGTCAGCTTCATTGTAAACTCTGCCATATCAATCACTCAATCAATCAATCAATCAATCGCTGAAGTCCACAGAAGTTACAAAACCTCAGTTATGTACATATAGATTTGCGCACCAGTCGGTCC
>CM050217.1:27285000-27287500 GCA_027475355.1 Coilia nasus
ACACACACTCTCTCTCTCTCTCACACACACACACACACTCTCTATGTGAGGTCTCTCCACAGATGATTGGTGCTTAGATGTAAACCTAACCCTGATTGTGAAGCATAAAACAACATGTAAAAACCACTTTGTTGTGATAGGCCATTCCCAATATCAAACAGGTGCTTCCGCATAACACATGGCCAGTCATAATCTTAAGCAACCTCTTTCACCTTAATGCCAACACAGCCCTGAGGTAAAAAAAAACTTTCATGATCAAGTGAAAATCATATCTCAAAAACCCATTATCGTTCTGTAATACACCCTTTGTATTGCACATGAGAGTAAAAATATGAGGTATGTTTCTCAGCTCCATTTTAAACAGATAGCAAGTTTCATATAGGGTGTACATGTGACTATTACTATATATGAGGTAAAAATAAAGCAAGCATTGTCAATATGTATTGCTTTGATCATTTCTCAGAGGAAGAAAACATAATTACACATCATCTTATTGTTTGAACTGAACTTGCGTTGCACCCTCTGAAAAACGCACAACTCCGTCATGTGGTGGAGAGATCGTCTCTATTGTTGTAATTGGCAATGGCTAATCCACACAATCAAAGATAAAAACATCCAGTCTCACAGCTCTCAGAGCTGTTATCAGGAGGTCTTGGCAAGAGGCCACCACTGCAGTGGGGGGAGTAAATATTCTTTAGGGTACAGAGGTCCAACTCACTGGACACTTAATATGTTCATTCCTCAACACCAGTGAAAGCTGATTACGCAGTTGCATTATCTGATAGACGAAACTCAGATTTCTTCTCTTTGCATCCCCTTTGCAGCCTGTTCAGTCAAACATTTCAAAGTAAACCTCTAAAAAGATGTCCTGTGCTCCTTAAACACAAGCCAAACACAAGCCCCTCGTCCCTACTCTGCTAATGGAGCTTGCAGCTCTTCAAGTAAGAGGATATAATGAAAGGCGACCAGAAAGTGAAGAGCAGGGAGAAGAATCAAAGGAGAAGATAGCTGAGGCTTCTGCGTTCTGCAGAAGAACAACAGAACGACGCAACAGAAAAAACGCTTGGTTATTTCAAGCCATCATAGGCAGTGGAAAAACACACATATAACACACACATACACACGGGCGCGTGTACACACACACACACACACACACACACACGGGCGCGTGTACACACACAGGCGCGTGTACACACACACACACACACACACACACGCGCGCGCGCCCACACTCACAATTTTGCGGTCGTAGTTCTCGCCGCTGCTGTAGGTGGTGGTGAGGGTGGAGGCGCACTCCTCCAGGTACCAGGGCTTGCGGCCGCTCTCGGCCGTGCTGCTGATGCTGATGGTGTAGATGGAGTTGGTGTAGCCGTCGCACGAGCAGTGGTCCCGGCTGCGGCCGCCGTTGCCCGACGCCCACACAAAGATGGAGCCGCGGCCCTTCCTGCCCTGGGGGGTTGTGGGACAGCACAGAGGGAGGTTGTGGGAGAGCACAGAGGCACTCAGGTGGGTGAAAGATTGAACTCTGACAATTGAAGATTGACATAACCCATCTATGACTATCTTCATATAAAATGGCAGGTTAAAGGACACACAGGATCTGGGTCCATCCAATTTGCTATGGGCATACATAAAAAGACACTCTGTACTAATTAATACAAAAAATATCGCACCAGATTAGACACTTATTGGCAAAGAATATTGGTTTCTATAGTACAGTGTTTTATAAACAGGTAGTCTAGCGTGGCAAGATGTCTTCTCTGTGAAACTGTGTTTACCTACCTTTGCTTAGTTAAAATCCTGTACTTTTCCTGCACCACATTAGACAACTTCAAAATGAATGCTGTTATTTTATTTATGTCACAATTTGTTAGAATCTAATCTATTTGTTTTTGTTTAATTATGCTTTGTACCCCAAGGGCTTTCAACAATGCTACTGAGTTTGTTTCCTAGGTGTCGGTATCGAGTTTGAAATCCTAGCATCATGACAACCTACTAAACTGAACTTAACTCCACAAAATGGATGTTTGTGCAGATGTAATTGTGGAGCAGGTGAGTTCTGAGTTTGATATGAGTGTGTCTTGAGATGTTTTGTGGAGATGTGGGTATGTGTGTGTTTTAATGTGTACCATCACTGCAAAAACAATTGCCCATACTGGGACAAATAAAGTGTTACTACTACTACTACTACTACTACTACTACTACTACTACCACTGTGTAGGGGTGATGGTGTACCTGGCGGATGCCGTTCTCGAAGGCCTGTTTGGCCAGCGCGGCGGGGCCGTCTACGGTCTTGCCGTCGTCGTCCGGCCCCCAGGAGGCGCTGTAGATGTCGATGTGCTGCGGGTGTAGAGAGAGCGACTTGGCCTCCACCATATCGGTAACATCGCCATCAAGCATCCGCACACCTGCATACACGTGTACCACACACACACACACACACACACACACACACACACACACACACACACACACACACACACACAGACACAGACACAC
>CM050217.1:27292500-27580000 GCA_027475355.1 Coilia nasus
TGTATTAGTCTACTATTTTAGTATTTATTTTTCCCATTGATTCTGGCTACCAATCACTTTGATCAACCATAAGTTGTTTTACACTCTGCCATATCAATAAACTGACTGTTGCTATGACTACGTCTGGCACCTTCTTACATTTCAGGTCTTCTAAGAGTTACAACATCGAGGGCTCTTAGGTCAGCCGACCAACTCCACCTGGTCGTTCCTCCCTCTGGGCTAAGAAGCAGGGTTGACCAGGCCTTTGCAGTGATTTGCTCCTAAGCACTGGAACGAGCTGCCACTGGACATATGCCTGGCCCCTTCATTGGCTGCTTTTAAATTTCACCTTAAGGGCCATTTTTATACCCTGGAGTGCAACACAATGTGAATGTGTTATTGTTTTATCTGTATTTATATATATATATATATATATATATATACACACACACATACACACACACATACATATATATAGATATATATCGATATATATAGATATCATGTATTGTTTTATTGTCCTTTCTGTTTGTCTTTGTTACCCAATCATTTTAGCCTGCTTATCCAGCACTATGGTCAGCAGTTGTTGTTTTTATAGTGCTTAAATGTGACTTGACTATGACTATCTAAGCCCCAATCAGCTAGTGATAGTCTAAGATGAGCCTAACACAAATCAGAGAGGTCTTATTAGCACCCAACAGTGCCAGTTAGTCTCCGTGCCAGGGGGGGTATACTATAAAGGTGGTCTAGTGACAAACCTGATTTATTTAACCCAGAGGCAGCCTTAAATTTGCTAGAAGAAGAGCCCATAGGCATTTGCTTAGTTAAGAGAATGAATCCCCGGCTTTTATACTATAAGGTTTACAACTACTACAACTACTAAACCCAATTTATCACTGATATGGTTAATGGCACACTGGTGCCATGTTGGCAGCCCTTGAGATCACATAAATAAAAACCACCTTCAGGTATCAACCCAGTGAGTCAGTTGCAAAGCACAACTAGGATAGATAACGCAGCAGTTTAACAGTGATTTTCCGTTTGAAAATGACATCTGTCTCTTCCTGTGGTATCTGCTGTGTGTGTGTGTGTGTGAATGTGAGTGTGTGTGTGAGAGAGAGAGAGAGAGAGAGAGAGAGAGAGAGAGAGAGAGAGAGAGAGAGAGAGAGAGAGAGAGAGAGAGAGAGAGAGAGAGAGAGAGAGAGAGAGAGAGAGAGAGAGAGAGAGAGAGAGAGAGAGAGAGAGAGAGAGAGAGAGATGTGTTGAGTATGGGTGTGTTTGCTCACAAAGTTCAAAATCTCATGAAAGGGCTGAAGTTTGCATGAATCTCCAGGAGGAGAGCACTGAGGTCAAAGTGTTTATGTTATCAGAAAACATTAACCATTAACACTCACAAACACACACATTAACCAGCCACACAAACACACAGGCTATGTACTCCAGCTCCTCTCCATAACCTCCTTCCCACACACACAAACAGAAGAACTACACAAAAACACACACACACACACACACACACACAATTTTGTGTGTTTTTGAGTCTGTGCAACTGTGCAACAGTGTAACTGCTGTGTACTAGTTCATGATGAGCGTGTATGTGAAAAGGTGTATTTTGATATGGGTGAAACACCTGAAATTTCTTTACACACACAGACAGACACACACACACCATTACTGTTACTCTGACATACTCACAATATACCACATACTGTTCCATTTGGCATCATTGAAGTATATGGATGAACTGGAAGGGGGCGGGACGGATTTGTAATCCCTCTTCACACGCCGCCTGACCACCTGCTGCTGGACCCAGCTCACCTGGAATGAACACAACCACACACACACACACACACACACACACACACACACGTTCAGATATACCAAAAACCAAACAAACAACAAAACAAAAAAAATGTGTAATGATCACACTAAATGCTTTATTCATATTTCTGTGCATATTCAAAATGATAAAAATACAAGCACAACATCTGCATATCCCACCATATCTGCACCCCCTGCAACTGTTTAGTGATAAGTGTTCACGTTAGTGTTGGGGTTAAGTGATGTTTGTAAATACAAAAGTTGACAGGAAGTTAAACACGGCCAGTGTCTTGTGTACAAACCAGAGACCAGATGCCGTCCAGAGATGGAGATAAAACCTCTGAATAGGAAATGGAGAAACGGGGGAGAGAGAGAAATGGAAAAGAGAGAGAGAGAGAAAAAAGAGACAGAGTGAAAGAAAGGGGGGCTAAGGAGGGGGGCCCCAACCTCGTTGCTTTGTGAGCAGAGCTGTTAAGTTTATAGGTGTTTTTCAGGAGCTTTAAATCTCTTTACGGCTTCAGTGAGACACACTGTAAAAAACAGCAGAGAGAGGGGGTGGGGGGGGGGACAGGTGGAGAACATACTGGGGAAATGAAATGATGAAATGAGAGAAAGAGGAATGGACAGAATCCATAGAAGCAGAGGGATTGTAAGGGTCGTGGTTACCGTTGTTTCAGTATTTGTGCCACGTTTTGTTTTTGTTTTGCTTGTTTTTGTTTTGTTTGTTTTTGTTTGTTATGGGCAGCTGTGGGCTAGTGGTTAGGGAGTTGGTCTTGCAATCGGAAGGTTGCCGGTTCGAATCCCGCCCTACACATGGTTGAGATGCCCTTGAGCAAGGCATCTAACCCCACACTGCAACTGAAACCCTGTAAATATCTGTAAGTTGCCCTGGATAAGAGCGTCAGCTAAGTGTAATGTCTGTCTGGTTTTTGTCACAATGTGTTTTAAAATCCATACCTACTAAGTGTAAGCCTGCTTTGGGCCCACCCTGTATTACACACATACAGAAACCCATATGTAACCAGATCTGGCAAAATCAGTCACAGTAACCCAAAAACTCAAAATAGAGATTTTGGTACCAGTGAAAAGACAAGACGATGCACTTTAAAATGATTTCTTGGTCAGAGACACACTTTTAACAGTTGTCAAGATATAGTCGTTTCAAATATGACATCCCACCATCTTTTTAAAACACAAAACCTGAGAAACATGTATTTTATTCTTCAGATAGCCCATTTTTAACCGTAACATAGTTATCTTGACAATGAAAAGTGGGGAGATGTTTTTTGAACACCTTTAATTTCAAAAAAGATCAAAATAATAAAATGTGATCATTTGAAGGCTTTCTACCAAAAGTGGCTTGTGACGTAAAATCAGAATTTGCAAATTCAGACTCATTTTGCCTGATCGGGTCACATATAATGCTTCTAAGAGACCCATGAAAAGAATTTCCTGGTGATGGCTAAACTTGGGCCGCTCTGTTCAGAGTATCAGAGGAGGAGGGAGGACTCCATCTGTATGTTATTAGTGCTCCATCAATAAAACCTAGCTTCAATCGTCTAAATATAATCACAGTATGAAGTAAATAAGAATAGATGACAAAAAAAGAGAATGGCAAAATCTGAACAAGATGGAAATACATATATTAACAGACAGGACATTTAATTACATTACACTTAGCAGATGCTTTTATCCAAAGCAACTTATAAAGGAGGACATAATAAGCTAACAGAGGTGTAGTGGAACACAGAGTAAACAGACTACACACATGCACACAACTTAAGTAAGTTTCCTGGAGCAGGAACACTTCAGACACACACCCCCACCTACCCACACAGACTCATACAAGCACGAGGCACCTAGGTAAAGAATTGGTTAGTAGAGAGATATAACTAGGAGAAACAAGGGGAAAGATGGAACCGCTTTAATACGTCTTAGGTACTTTGGCTCATTTAGTACAGTATCACCAGTTGCAGGGCCCCACCATGCATACAAATATGGCCGACTGCCTGTGCGTGCCAGTTACCTTGGGCTCCATTGACATGAAGCTGTGCTGGCCGCGACTGGTTAGCGTGGATCTCTTTATCGTGCGACTGTGGAAGAAGTGGTAGTAGTCCTGCAGGTCACCAATCTATTGGGAGTGACATACACACACTGGGTTAGCACTGCAGACAGACATTTTGCTAAATAATATACACAAACTAACATGTAACATCAATGGTGCTTACATGCCTATTAGGCAAAAACAAACACACACACATACACAGGCCACAGGCCCATTGCAGGACTATGGCCGGGTAGTCTGACATTAATTATACAGCAGCACTGCACTGGAAAAAGTGACACCAGTCGTAATATCACTTACACACAGCCACACGTTTGCAAGCCTACGCAGGCATGTAAAGGCAGTGAAGCTAAAAAGCATTTTGAGATGTGAAGTTTAAAAGACCATGTGGTTGGTGAGTCAGGACTGAGCCCTGTTTCGATTCTAAAGGTGAAAAACATCTTTCCATAGACAAACACACCTAAAATTATATCATTTGGATTTAATCAATTGACTTAAAGGGATTCATGTTTGGGGAAAAGGTGTGCAACCTGGCATTAAATTCATTACAAAAAGGTTTTCAACAGTGAATATTTACCTCTGCCAGTGAAAGTTATGTAATCATCAGCATTTCTTTGTTTGTGTGTTAGTCAGCAACATAACTCAAAAAGTTATGGAAGGATCTTGATGAAATTTTCAGGGTAGGTCAAAATTGGGCTAACTTAAAAGCGATTAGAGCTGCCCTGGCGGAGGTCTGCGCTCCCTGAGTGCTTTTCTAGTTTAAAATGCTTTATTCATATTTGTTCACTTAATTGATGTCAAGAGCAGCAATACTAAAAAAACACACATCAGTTTGCCTGTAGAATTATGAGTACCTGCAAGGTCACAGAAAGCAACATGGAAGAGAGTGACAAGGACATTAGTTTATTAATCATTATTCATAGAGCAGGAGGCTTTCTTGGGCTGGTGATTTGAACATCAGGTAAAAGTTTCAGTCTCTGAAAAGATATCTTGTTCCGCCATATGTTGAGCGATATGAACCTGGGAGTACCTGTACCTGCTGAAGTGAGAGCATCCGTTGAAAACTGTGAGGATGGCATGCTGACATTCAGACCAACATTTACTGACCTCCCTAATCAGTGTATGTGAAAGCAGGACCACAGTGTGTGTGTGTGTGGGTGTGGGTGGGTGTGCTTTTAGGACTGACATGTACAAAAGTGACTGAATAATGCATCTGACCAGTGTCTAGAAAGGGAAAATGATGGGTCTTTCAAGTTGAGAAACCACACATAAGGTTTGGATACTGTACATTTTGGTCCGTTTGTGCAATCTTGCAAAAGGACAAATTTTTGTCAGCATAAAATAAACTAGTTGCTGATTGGTCTTCTGCTGAGGTATGAGTTCAGAAGAAGAGGCAGGAAGAGTGTGCCTGGGTATGAGCCACACACACTAAAGCGAGTATGTGTGTGGGTATGTGTGTGAGTGCACACTGGGGTTTTCCTCCATGTTGGAACATGCCGAGACACACGCCTGTAGGGACAGATCGCTGACGCTTCTTCATAACTCCCATCTGCTCTATACCATACACACAGACAGCCACTTCCGCAGTTACCCCTACATTTACGCACACACACACACACACCATGGCATACTTATTAAGGAGCACAGCAACACACAAAAAATGCTGACATGCACACGCACACACAGACACACTGTCAGCGGTTTACAACAAACATTTATTCTAAAGTGACTAACACCAAAGTACAGGTATGCTTTTGTGCTTCAAAAAAAAAAACTTTGTGTGAGCATTGCCCATGCTCATCCATGCTTTGTGTGAGCTTCTTCAAGAAACCACACATAAAACACCAACAATGAGGGTGATCATTTCATCCAGTGGATTGTGGGTAAGTATTGGTTGTAGAGGCTCTGTGATGTACGCATTCACCTCACCCAGAACACAGATACAACCATGAACAACTCCATTTGTAGTTATATAAACGAATATACACTCTAAACCTGATATACTCACAGCAGTAACACTTAATCACATACTTACATGTGTAAGTGCTCCAAAGAATACACTTGCACAACTGAATATGCTCACACAATGCTACTCAGACAGATTCTGTCTCTCGCTAGCTCACACAGTAGAGAGAATAAACTTGTCACCCTTCCTTAACACCTAAATCCCTTGCCCCTGACCTCTAACCTTTGCACTCATTCCCTGCTGTGGATTGTTCTGCATAGGTCAGCCCTGTTAAGGTTTCACCAGCCTTTTTAATAAAGCTATATAGGCACAGCCATATCTAGTCATACACAGGGTAATAAAATAACAATACACACAACACATATCTATGTGAAAATATCCACATCTGCAGCACTTATAAGTCAACCTTTTTCCTTTTTTGTTAAAAACAGGAGTGCATACTCTTCCACTGGCACTTCCTACAGACACTGAAGCTCTGTGATATTGTGAAACACCGTGGACTTCTACCCTCACCTCTCAGGGACACACGCCCGCTTCCAAGCGCGCGCGCGCTCGCGCACACACATAGATGAATCACCATATTGTTCTTGCATTCAGTGCTTTAAAGTCCATACACTATGGGGTATTTTAAATCTTTTTTTAGATGTCCTATCAAATGCTGAAGACAGACGAAGTGTTCATTAAAGCCAGATATAGCGGGGTTCGCCTCTGCCAAAACGAGGTTAGCGCAAAGCATTCTGGTAAAACAAGGATAAGAATGCCGGGCCACATCAACAACACAAATCCATTCGACCTGCTGCTCCACAGATCAGCTGCTTGCAGATCAGATGAAACAGTATGGGCCTGTTTGCGTGTGTGCCTGTTACTAATGGTCCGGTCAAAGTCAGAAGTCATGGCTCGGGGAAACAAGAGCAAAAGTTGTTTACATTCCTGGACTTTGGTTGCTTGGTTAACTCCTGATGCCGTGCGCTACACAAACTTTTCTTTCAACTCAAGCGAGAATAAATGGACATAATTTGACCTAAATGACCTAAAAGTAACAAGAGTCAGTGTTTTTGGAACACGCTATGCTGCCGACCCACATCACACATCTGTGGCAGCCTGCTCGCTTCCGCCTGGGGCTCCCATCCCCCGACTACCCCAGACTTCCAATGGGACACCTGTTGTTCCGCTGGCGTGAAGAGCAGTCGGCTCGATTTTAAAACACATGCCTTTGTGTTACTGGTTTAGATATATAGACAGCCACAAGCAAATCAACCAGAACGCACGACAATTGAAACGCTTCTCACGATCATTGCGCACTGTTTGGTAGGAGAAACTTATTTCTCCTAGGGTGGAAAGGTTCTAGCACAGCTAATCTTGACGTTTAAACTTCAAAACCACAAAATCAGGTGCGAGACAAATTGACCTGAAATGGAAGGTCTCTGGTGCACATACGCAGCCAAGGTGACTGTCAATAAATACACATCTCGAGGGTAAAGCGCATTTGCTGTATGGCAACTCCACAAAGTCACCTACCTGCCCAAGGTTCTTATAGCCGTATTTGCTTGCTATCCGTTCGGCGAAATCGGGTCCCCCCTCTATCCGCACTGCCCAATGGTTAGTGTAAATCCGAGCTTTACAAGGGGGAGACGGGCAGCCCAGCCACAGCGCGAGGACGCAGAGTAAGCAGCCTCTCGCGGCACCGTTCCAAACCATCTTCCCTTCTCTTCCTTCCCGCGCGCTTCTCTCGCCTCCCGTTAAGCTAACAACCAAACTTGGTCTCGTCTCGCGTCGGGATTCTCATAGAACCGTCCGTTTGACCTCCACATACGCTCTGGAGCGGGCACGAGATGCAAATACGATGCAAGCCCTGAAACGCTGGAGCTGCGTGTTCAGAGCGCTGTTCATGGAGGTCTGGAAGTTGGCGTTGCTCGTATGGCCGTGCTCCGTCGCGCCGGAGGGGGGAAGTGTGTTTGTACTGCTCGAGTTAACGTGTTTCTCAAGAACGGGATTGCTGCTCCGTCTCCCTTAGCTTTAAGTGGTGAAATGGCTACAGCGCCTCCCCCAAATGAGCGGCTCCAGTCCGGAGCCTGGCAGCCAACCCAAGGGCGGCCTGCGACTCCGCTGGGTCTTAAAGACATACGCTGGTTACGCTACTGAGAAGTTCAAAGGACAAACGAATTTCAGGCAATGAGGTTTTGATGCCTAACGAAAATAAAACCCAACCAACCAACTTTTCGGGTCGGAACACAAAAGTTACAAAGCTCTCCAAGGTTCCCCTATTCCGCAGGCTAGCGTGTCGTCGCTATGGAATGGAGTAATCTGGTGGAAACATGCACAACCATGAGACTTCTCGTGAATAATTAATCAATGTAGTTGTTGATTATTTAATACATATTAGCCTATCCCTATTCATCACTTTCTCGAATGCACGTACACCATCACACACGCACTGTAGCCATTTAAAAGTTTACAAATCTGTATGCAGACAGAGAGACCTGCCTATAGGCACGAAATGACATAGATAGTCTGGGGATCTTAAAATAATGCTTTACCGGGCACTTTGTACATAATTCTTTAAATTACCATTTTATGCTGCAGTTTCACATTTGTGCTAAGTGTTCTCGCCATAAGGAATAGAAATCCGGTTTGGGGCTCAACCATATCAACCGTTTTATTTCTGGCAAATGTTATGTCTGTATCAAACAATTAAAGCTCCCTTTCAACCTGTCTCTTCCCCCAACAACCCTACTCGTAGTATTTGCATCATTATGTGCTCCAGCGTTCCGCGTCAGTCTGATTCGCTGATTGGTTGATTGATCTTTGTTTTCGCAGTGGTTGCCCAGAGTAACCCTTAGCACGCGGGGCACTAAAGACACTGCGTGCTCTGTTTGGTCCTCAACACAAGTGCGAATCAGCATAATTGCACTAATTGCAGCCAATTTCTTGGTGAATGGAGTCGCGGGGACAAGAATATCTCACGGTCCTTATGCATGAGATGAAAGGGACGAAAACACCCCGTGACCGTGGCTATTCAGCACGCGCGCTGGTTTGTCATTTAAAAAAAGCGCAGGGTTTTTAAAGACCCAGCTCACGGAACGGACGAGCATCGCTTTCATTTGCTCCTGGGGAGGGGGATGCCGCGAAACAAACCGTTACTCCATCCCACACAGTCTAGCTCTTGTCGGACACACACGTATTTTTCGGAAGCGCCGAAAGGGGTGAGTACCCCCACCCCGCATACATTCCTGCCCGCATTCCTTTTCGCTCTGAATGTATGGCGGTAGCCTGTCTGTGTGCTTTCTGTGTAAAACTCATTGGCCTCTTCTTGGCAGTGCAATTTAAGGTAAAAATCTGTAAAGTGTTTCCATATGTGATGCACAAACTAAAGTCTTATTTTAACCTGCACATGTTTTGGAGACCTGTAGTCGCTTGGCATGAGAGGATGTTAGTTTGTGGTCTGTGATGACCTTTCTGACCTATATGCTTAACAGCAGTGTTGTTTACAGCCCACTATTGTGTATTACACTTACATGTTAAGATCTCTGATGGTCTACCTTAGAAGTTGCTTAGACTAATATCCTCAATTATAAAGCCCATTTAAAGCCCAATTTTCCACTAACGGAGTTGTTGTGTTAGTTCCATGATGATTAAATTGAACAAAACAGTTTCCCCCTGCCAGTCCAGAAAACTACATGGAGTACGTTGATGATGTGAGACAGGATGCTACATTATTGCCTTCCTTTTGCAATCCCCACTGTAAGAACTGTGTTCAACAGTAGGCCAGTGACATAAGAATAGCTACTTTGCCATTGCCTGACTTAGTACTTAGAGGAGTATGTTTACATTTGGTAATTTTAAAGAAAAGTAGAGACAGTAATTTTCCCCCCTCTTTGTACCTTACCAGACTCTCAGCACTTAAATGACTATTTGCAGCGGTGTTGTTCAGTGTGAACCTGCTTTCCATGGAGCACAAACAACCGTTATCCTTTCAGGGAAAATGCATCTATAGGGGAGGGCACACATTCACCAAATTTAAATGCAGGTCCTGGGCATCTAAAGAATCTTCAACAGTGCTTTAAGGTTTCGAGGACAACGGCAAGTGCTCTTTAATAAACATCCATGGGTGTTCCAATGACAAACCTAAGAATTCATCAAGGTCCTTGCAGGTTTTAAGGGATCTCTTATTCACAAAAGGCAGTACACACACACTGTACCATTAAGAATCATCCTGCACATTTCACCCACAGGAAAACACCTGTGGTGCTGCCACAACTGTTGCTTTGGAGACACAACTGTACTGGGGGATCTGATGCTCTAATATATGCTGTCTCCCTAGAAAAGACCTTGTACTCACTCAAAAGAATATCTTTCCAGGTGTATATTGTTGTATATTACTGTCTTTGTATATTGTAGAATACGTTCCCGGTATGTATATTACGGGACTTGCAAATTGTTCTCCCTGTTGTACAGTAAGTCTTACACATCAGTTTTGTCTATTGAATAACTACATTTCTATGTTAAATGTAAGAGTTAACATCTGCTTGTCAAATTCCTTGTGTAAGTGAACTTGGCCAATAAATCTGATTCTGATTTACTAAGACACCTGCTGTGCACAAAAAAGTGTCAGTGTGTGGTATAATGTACTCTATCAGGAATTTAACTTGCATTCAGACACCTGTTGGATCAGAAACCCTAATATCTGCTCCACACAAATGACAAGAAAAGGGTTTTTAGTGTTGGACACTGGCTCAAGAAACATACCTTTGACACTGCGCCTACTGACATTGGCCTACTGCAAAGTAAGCTTCAGCACATAAGAGGCCCCCTGTTAGCCGATAAACCTGCTCCTAAAGGATCTAAGTTTAAGGTCATTTACTTCATTGATCCCATAAGGGAAATTGGTTCTCTGCATTTATCCCAGTTCCTGGATTAGTGAATTACACTGAAGCTCACACTAACCTGGAGCGGTGGGCTGCCTGCCTGCAGCGGCGCCCGGGAAGCAGTGTGGGGTTAGGTGCCTTGCTCAAGGGCACTTCAGCCATGCTCCAGTAGGCGATCGAACCCGCAACCCTTTGGATTTAAGGCCGTAGCCCTAACCAGTAGGCCACAGCCTAGCCCTCTGGTACATCACCCACTATCAGAATAATATGCGCACAACAAGTCAGTCCTTTAAATATACATGGCCTTCCTAATCCAAACACCAACAATTTTGGCTACTCACTCACAGAGGACACCGGAGAAGAGAAAAAGGCTCCCAAGCGCACCGCTGTGCAGCCATATGGTGTGTGTGGATATGTACACACACAGGACGGCTCTAATTGTGACTCCACAACGGAGGAGGGGTCCTCATCAGTCTCACACAGAGGGAATTAACAAGATTAATACTTTAGTTTAGTAATCAAGATCACTATTAAGCATCCTCAGTAGTAACCATGCAATGTCTTTGCATCAAAGCATGTGCTAATGTTTTCAAGACTGCTTTGTGGAAAACCTGACCAAATTTCCTAAGTTGAGATTGTAGTTGATGGCATTTCGGTTATGGTTTTGCTCTTCCATTCTCATTCCATTCTCTCGCACACACACACACACACCCACCCACACCATCACTTTATGCAGGCCTGCAACACACACACACACACACACACACACACACACAACACACACACTCATACTGACATATACGCTTGCATCACAGAAATGATTACCAGCATACCATTATGGTGTCCATTGCTTCAAATGTTTATTCCTATGGCAACAGATTTTTAAATATAAAATCTTTGGGTGGGGGCAGGATTAAAATGTTAAAGCGCCAATCGGAGGAGTGCTGCAACATCACACCCCCAACAATCCCATCAGTAACAATATCAGAGGAGTCATCCCGAGTCTCACCCCCAATTTCATCAGAGCCCCCTCCCGATGAGAGTTTCTCCCCGCGTCTGCTACATCTCCCTGCAGTATTCCAAAAGTCAACAAAAATAAAACAGCCACAACTTATTTGTACATTTACAGCATTTATAAATACAGAAATATCTTACATGAACAACCAAACCCCAGGGGGGGAGAAACTTGTCACGGGAGGAGCAGAGACTCTTGTATGTAAAGGGGCAAACACAGTGCGTATTGGCGTGTTCTTTGTTGTTGTTGTTGTTGTTTCGAGGCTGATGGTTTAGTTTGCCCAGTAAGCGGAGTTGCTGTAGCTGCTCTTGCCGCTCTTCTGCTGCAGGCCGCTGTTCTGGCCGCGTTGCCCGGGGACACCCTGGTGGGAGGAGGAAGTGCGAGACACACATTTTAGACACGCGTCCAATCCAAAATGTTCACTCGTTCACTATGTAGAGGACAGAACAAGTAACTCACACTCTAAATAAAGCATTTATTTATCCATAGCTTGACAGTGTAAAATGTACATATTGTTTTTCATATTGTTTTATAGTCTTACTTGTATATATTGCTGTAAATTGAACCTATATTTTAACTCTACCTACTTATTTCTATCTATTTCAATTCTTATTCCTATATACTGTCTTCTTGTGCATCTGTTGGCTGCTCCAAACACAGGGTTTCTGCAGGTATCAGCATATCTCATTTCATGCTTTTTCATGCCCTTTTTCATGCCACTTTCAACTAATTTAATGCCAATGTCCAAATGCAGATACGTTCACACACAAATTGTAAGCATTTGACAACGGCATTTTTTATTTGAAAAACCATATTTAACACTGTTGAACCATATTCAACACTTCTGTTGAAATTTACATTTTCCCATTTTCCCGTCACAGCATTCTCTCACTCACACTCAAAGAAAAGGATTACTTCTGCCACAGATAGTCTACAGGAAGAGTAGAGTCCGGTGTCTCAACTTTGTGCACCGGCCGTTAAAAGCAGCCGATTAAAAAGTTCCGCCCGTCAACCATTACGCTACTTCGGATCAAAATTAGATTTAGATGTTTATATAATCAAAATAAATAGTGAAAAACTATGTTTTTATTCAATCAAGTTTACATATGTTTTAATGCCTCTGAACATCGAATTTCATGCTTTTTCATGCCATTTCAGGCCTGAATTTTCTCAAAATCCATTTAATGACTTTTCATGCTTTTTAATGACCCGCGGAAACCCTGAAACAACATTATACTATATTTTGTATAGTGACAATAAAGACGTCTACTTCTATCTCTACTCTATGTAGTGAACTAAATAGTGAACGAGTGAACATTTCGGACACGGCCACAGTGTGTGGACAGGATAAACTCAATGGAAGTCACTGAGAATCGTGCGTCAGATTAGGGCTGCTCAATTAATTGAACTCTAATCGTGATAACGATTTCAGGGCCAAACGATCTCAAAACAAATAAAATCGAGGGCAACAATGTTTTTGTCCTAATAATTTTCTACTGTTTGTACTGTACATTAGATGTATACATTAGACATTTCTATTGTTTGTACATTAGACATCAAAGAAGACTTACTAATGTTTACAAAGAAAGGTATTAGGGAAAATCCGAAGGTACAAAAATGTTTTTTCGAAATGTTGTCAGATACAAAAGCACTAGTAATACAGACACACTGCACATTACATGACATTTCATCTGCTGTCTCTCACACAACAGTGTTTACCTGCATCATCTGTGAGTGTGGTTGTTGGTGGGCTGGCAGTATGTGCAGGAAGGGGGTGTGGCCATATGCGGTGGCTCCACCCAATGCTGACGGCAGACTGAATGGAGGGGGGGTAGCTGTGTGAAATCCTGCCTTCTCGAATGACTGACGGGGAACAAAGACAACATTATACTCGCATAGAAATATACAAACATTTAACATTGAGAGGAAGCTGCACCAAGATCACACTGCGACAGAATTCATGTTAACAGATATAAGGTATAAAACAGAACAGGTATAAAACAGAACTGCTGTAGAGCTTCTGCTCGATACTGTATCTGACTAGTACTCTGTCAGGGAACTCGCCTGCTTCGGCTTCCTTGACTGACGTTTTTAGCAACTAATCAGCAAACCTTGGTGGAGGGCAGGCCCAATAGTTTTAAAGTTCACAGAAAGTATCAGCCCACCAGGAAGTAAACGCATGCCTACTGAGAGTAGCCAGAGTCTTTGCACAATGTGAAGTGAAACAGTGTAGTCCACCAGGCTAGCTAAACTTCATATTGACCATAGATGTACTTGCAAACAACCCACCTGTGTCTTGCTGTAGGCACTCATATCTGGGACCCCACTGCTTCCTGTGAGAGAGCAGGAGAGATGAGCAAAATGAGTGGGAGACAGGAGGAGCAGGATGGGTTGTGTGACGTGTGCGCATGAGAGCGAATGTCTGGACATGCGCAAGCTCAATCACCTTTACCAGTGCTGTTGGCCCCCTTGGGTTGCGTTTGGGATGAGCCTCCGTATGCTTTACTGAATTCTGCCCCTTGTGAAAGATCATCAAAGCCTGTACACACACACACAAAGAAACAATTATTACTCCCCAAAAATTACAGGCTCTGCAGTCTGCATCGTTGTGACATTGCATTATTACGTCACGCAAGAGCCCGCATAAAAGGGGCATTGCGTCGTTGTGACATTGCATTATAAGTCACGCAAGAGCCCGCATAAACGGGGCATTGCGTCGTTGTGATATTGCATTATTACGCCACGCAAGAGCCCGCACAAATAGGGCATTGCGTCATTATGTCATTGTGTTCGTCCGCTCAATGCCACTGGACTGCAAGAAATGTTGTCTTGTGTTTTTCTTGCCAAACTAAAGCACTTTGAGCTGCATCTGGTATGAATTGTGCTATACAAGATTATTATTATCATCACAAAAAGCACTTGTGCAGACTGGAAGCGCACACACAACAGCGCTGTACTGCACAGACACGTACCTGTGTAGGGTGGACTGTACTGCACAGACACGTACCTGTGTAGGGTGGACTGTACTGCACAGGCACGTACCTGTGTAGGGTGGACTGTACTGCACAGGCACGTACCTGTGTAGGGTGGACTGTACTGCACAGGCACGTACCTGTGTAGGGTGGACTGTACTGCACAGGCACGTACTTGTGTAGGGTGGACTGTACTGCACAGGCACGTACCTGTGTAGGGTGGGTACTGCACAGACATGTACCTGTGTAGGGTGGGTGCTGCACAGACACGTACCCGTGTAGGGTGGACTGTACTGCACAGACACGTACCAGTGTAGGGTGGGTACTGCACAGACACGTACCTGTGTAGGGTGGGTACTGCACAGACACGTACCTGTGTAGGGCTGGTACTGCACAGACACGTACCTGTGTAGGGTGGACTGTACTGCACAGACACGTACCTGTGTAGGGCTGGTACTGCGTGGGCTGTTTGGCGTTGGCCGGCATGAGGAGCGGGTACTGGAAGGTGCCGGGCAGGGCCGGGTAGTAGGGCACGGCGGGGTAGCTGTAGCCCGGGGGCAGCGGGGGGCTGAGGAAGGCCTGGGCCTGCGTCTGCGCCTGCGTCTGAGCGCCGCTCACGGCCTGCGACTGCTGCACGGCAGCCTGGGGGGGGAGGGCCGAGGACAGGGTGGTGGGAGGGACTGGGGAAGCAGAGTCACCACGGCCAAATTTAGTGGTTTCACCTGAGAGAAAGGTGAGAGAAAGATACACGCGTGCATTTGTATGTCTCGAGTGAGGGGGTGAAGGACACAGCGAAATGTTTTTTTTTTTTTTTTTTGACAGTGAATGTGTGCATGTCAGTGTTCCATCAAGGTGTTTGTTAGGGGCTCTCCTAGTAGGTGCAGTGGCAAACGGTGTGTGTGTGTGTGTGTGTGTGTGTGTGTGAATGTTGTTAAGGAGATACCTGAGTAAGGGTTACTGGCTAATACGCCATCTCTGCCTGGTATTGTTGCAGTTGTAGCAGGGTATGTAACTCCATAATAGTCCTATAAGGGTATTAAATGGATGAATAAACATAATTAACAAAAACTAACATGTAAAACCTACACACACACTTCAATACACATTGTAACAAGTAACATTTTAAGTATGTGGATAGACATGGTATTAGAATATATTTGTGGAAACTGAGCATCAATGATTTACTTGAATTGATTATTTGCTGGAAATATTGATTCAGCTTTTAGATGAAAGCAATGCAACTGCTTTTAAGCTGCTTATTTATAAGAACAGTGAACAGTGTTATTTGTGTTGATATCCAAGTAAATGGACCCTTGCTTCAAAATATATCTCTGCAAAAAAAGAAGACATTTTGATCCCTGAAGTCTGATGTGTTAAAATGTACATGTGGACAGTCACCAGTCATCATCAAAAATTTAGTATAGATCACTGAGACATTTTTGTTTCCTGTGGAATTGTGGGATGGTTGAATCTTTGGCATGAATTAGTAGGCGACAGGTGACTTACCACAGGGAGGCGAGACTGCATCATCTGCATGTCTTCGTAGCCATAAATCTGCTGTAGGGAGAGAAAGAGAAAAAGGAGAGCTAATGTTAGCTACTTTGCAAATCAATGTATGCAAACATTCAACACACAATATATAGATAGATAGATAGATAGATATATAGATAGATATATAGATATATAGATAGATAGGTAGATAGGTAGATAGGTAGATAGATAGATAGGTAGATAGATAGGTAGATAGATAGATAGATAGATAGATAGATAGATAGATAGATAGATAGATAGATAGATAGATAGATAGATAGATAGATAGATAGATAGATAGATAGATAGATAGATAGATAGATAGATAGATAGATAGATAGATAGATAGATAGATAGATAGATAGATAGATAGATAGATAGATAGATAGATATAGATATAGATATAGATAGATAGAGCATAACAAGCATACAAACAACTACCTGCACCTGTAGACACACACAAACACAAACACACACCCAGAAGCACTGAGAGACAGTTACCGGGTAGGCAGGCAGCAGGCCTCCAGGGCTCATGATATACTGGCTGGCCATCATAGGAGGAAGAGTTTTGCCTGAGGGGAAGTAGGGAGTAATGGAAAGAGATGGGTTTGTGTTACAGATAAGCATCCAGCAGGGCAACGTGAAACAAAGGCAACTGTGTCTTAACTTGCAATATCCAAGATCATTTGTGGGAGGAAAGATAAAACGCTGGATCACAGACATCCTGCTGGGCCCAATCCAGAACATAATGGCTTCTTCTTTGGCCCCTGGATACAACCCTCCAATACAGCCGCATAGACATTGGTGCCAGTAGCTATTTATTGTGCAATCTTGCGTTCAGACAAACAGAACAGGCAAGAAAACAAATGATACTGACAAAAATACAACCCCCTTGGTAGGTAAACATGACCTAGGAGGTAAACATGACCTAGTGTGCTCCTGTGTGTATGCGGAGGCGTCTGCACTGCTACAGGCACATCTCAATCAATCAGAATATCAAGAAAAAGTCCGCTTATTGCATTCATTCAATTCAAAGTCAAACTCTGATTGACTGATTCTGATATTACATTAATTCTTTATACACAAAGTAAATTATTTCAAGCCTCTGTTTGCTTTATTTTAATGATTACTGCTCAGGGCAAGTGAAATCCCAAAGAATCCATCTTAGAAAATGTTAATATATTTCAGCAGCCCAATAAAAAAAGGCATATGTAATACAGAAGTGTCTGCCCTCTGAAAGGCAGGTTCATGTTTATGCCGTGTTCTTGGGTAGGCCTGCTTCTGCATTTAACACTGCACTGAAATGAATGAACTTTTCCACAATAATCTAATACATCGAGATGCGCCTGTATGACATCGGCGACATCTTGCATGCACAGACACAGACCCGTCTGGCCGCCGGCCTAACATAATACCCTGAGCAAACAAAACTGTACGGCTGTTTACAAAAGCACTGCATTTTGCTTTTAACGCTTGGAACACGCTCTAAAAACCCTTCTGCTGATGCGCATAAAGCAGGACAGCGCAAATAAAAATATCAATAATAAAAGTTGGCGGGAGGTTGTCCCCAGCTACTCAAAAGTGTCCACATGCTGCATGAAAGACATTATTTTTAGAATTGTCGGGGTGACTTTGAGGTGAAAAACTGGAATGGTTCAGCAACTAAAAATGCTGAAAGCAATTTCAAAATCTAATTTATCTCCAACGAGAGCTCTTGAGGCTGTGTTAATGCAACACAGCAAGCTCTTACAGGACGTCAACCGAGGGCAAGGCTGACCGCCAACAAGCTTTAAAGCCGTCACCAGCTCCACGACGGGATGTTGGCCCACACGAGCACCGTGGGCTGGAGTCAGAGCTCTTCATTGACTACGGGGGGTCAGTCAAGGCTGCCTTCATACCAGTGGTACACGCATGACGTGTACAGGGTTATGTCACAGATGCATCTCCTAACAAAGCTAACCTCCACTCACCAACACTGACCTGTACCCTGGCTGCACTAACTTTGTTCCGACTTTCCTTACACTGTTTTCCTCTGAATGTCTGTAGCTTGTTTATTTCCTCTATTGTAAGTCGCTTTGGATAAAAGCGTCTGCTAAGTGTAATGTAATTTAATTTAATGTAATCCCATAGCAAATTTTACAAGGAAATGCAATTTTACTAGACTTTAATTTTTATTCAATTTAAAGTCATTCTCATTTTAAGGCATTTTCTACAAATGTCTTGGATGTAAACATATACACTAAAGTGCTTGAAAGAAAGATATAATTTAGAGGTGGTCATCAGGATTTAAGCAAGCACAGACCCTGAGGATGCCATTTGCTTACTGTGGAATTGATGAATGTAAGTATTTCCTAATGTGATGGAGGCAGAGGACAGCAGAGAAGTCAAAGGGACAATAGCAGGTCTCACAGAAATGGACTAGGTGAGCAGACTGAAGCAGGATTTCGGCTTTAATCAAATAATCTACACAATTTCATTGGGACTGGCAACTCCCACAAGCCTATACTGCTGTCTGGCTGTTGGCAGCCATCTGCATAAGTAAATGGCCATTAAAGAAATGTAATCAAATAAGACTCAGCAGAAACATGAAAGTGAACTATGGGGAAATAATTGTTTGTAAGTTTATATAATTTAAAGTTTAACATAAACATTTACTTTATCATTTTATGTGTGTTTGTGTGTGTTTTAGATTATGTGACCTACCAGGTGTAGCACTTGGTGGGCCTGTGTTTCTGGTTGATCCATTGGGGGTCAGTCCAGGAGCACCTGTTGGTACATTTGCTACTGGTGCGTCCGCAGACGCCTGAGAACGAGAGAGAGAGACAGATGGACAGAGTGAGTAAGAGAGACGCCAGGTGTCCACTGGCAAGCGAAGCGAATTCCGGACGCGTAGTGTCTAAGTTCTGATCAGGTCCGTGAATGTCATGGAGAGGCAGGATACGTTCTGGGTTCAGTTACGTTTTCAATCAGGTTTTGGGTTCTGTTACATTTTCAATTTACATGTGAGCATGTAACATTAACAGAAACGGCAATAATCAACCTCGTCATTCATTTTCGTTGACAGTGAGTTGACCTGTGAGATGACCCGTGAGATCACAGTCAATATGTCCATGAAATGTACTGCAATTGTCCTACGTCATACGTTGTTTATACATTGTTGAGCTGCTATTGGCTAGTTGCCTCGTGTTGGACGCGTTCATTTGCATAAAGGACCTCTTGATTTGGCCGCGCCGCCTACCCAGAATGCTTTGCAGCAGTGGAATTTAACGGTCGGTCGCATCCCACAGAAATGAATAGGGGTTCTGCGGTGCGGAGTTCGCATCGGATGCTAGTGGACAGCCGGCAACAGTGTGAGAGAGATATGTAAAAACATAAACTATTTTGTTAAAATGCTACAAGGTCTACCTTTAAACCCTAGAAAATGTGAACGTTCAACATATCGAAATTAAAATATGATAAATGTGAAATGGTTGTACACAGTAAAGTTTTCTCATGAACATATCATTCCTTTGCGGTTCAAGTGCAAACATTCAACAGACATCAGAGAAGAGGGGAGACAATGTGATGGGGAGCCATATGCAAAGTCAGGGAGGACTTACTGAGAGGGATGAGCTGCTGGGCACTACGGATCCAGACACATGGGCGCTGGAGTGAGAGAGAGAGAGAGAGATAGAAAGAAAAAGATGGAAAGAGAGAGAGACAGAAAAAGACAGACATGGAGGGAGAGAGAGAGAAAAACAGAAAGAGAGAGAAAGAGAGAGAGAGAAGAGGTTAAAGTTAGTTGGCCTTTATCTCTGCAAGAGCTCTGCTAGTGGGGGTGAGATCCACACCTACCTGCTGAGTGCTGTCATGGAAACGCTGTGGGAGGGTGTGGCCACAGGTGACGCCGCTGAGGACTGAGAGGTGGTGTCAGCCTTCAATACTGTGAACAGAGAGAGAGAGAGAATGAAGAGATGAAGAGAAGATGAAGTGATGAGACAGAGGATGAAGTGATGAGGTAACAGATGAAGAGATGGAGAGGGAGAGTGAGGCAGAGAGAGAGAGAGAGAGAGAGAGAGAGAGAGAGAGAGAGAGAGAGAGAGAGAGAGAGAGAGCGAGCAGAGGAGACATATAGCGAAGCAGTCCTGTCGATGGGTGTAAGTAAGCTGCAGTGTTTAACACGGGTGCATGAATAGGACCAGACACGTACCATCCTGAGAGGTGGAGGTTCTCACTTCACTGAAGCCATTCTGTGAAAGACAAACGGAATATAAGGTCGATTACAAGACACAGAGCTTCATCACACCAACAGAACACATTATTAGGAACACCCATACACCTACTTATTCAGGCAATTATCTAATCCACCAGTCTTATGGCAGCAGAGCAATGCAGGAGAGCATACCGATATGGTGCATGAGTTTCAGTCAGTTCATGTTCTGATTAACCATCACAAAAAGGGGGGAAAATGTGATCTCAGTGATTTCAATCGGCCATGACTCGGGGTGCCAGAGTATTTCTGTAACCGTTTACTCAGAATGGTGAAAAGCAAAAAAAAAAAACAACAAAAAAAAAACAGCAATTTTGCAGATGGAAATGCCTTGTTGATGAAATGAGCTGAGAGGAGAATGGCTAGACTGTTTCAAGCAGACAGAAAGACTACAGTCAGTACCCTCACATAACTACTTTGTACAATTGTGGTGAAGCAGAAAAGCATACGAGACTGCACAAACACCTTGAACCTTGAGGTGGACGGGCTACAAAGGCAGAACACCCCATCACGTTCCACGTCTGCCAGCCAAGGACAGAGACCGAGACAGAGACTGACACAGAGACAGAGAGAGAGAGAGCTGAGGCGGCAATGGGCACAGGCTCCTCAGAGACGGACAGTTAAACGCTGGAAAAACGGAGTCTGGTCTCCAGTGAGTCTCCGTTTCCGCTGATGCTCACAGATGGTCGGGTCAGGATTTGGCAGCGACAGCATGACTCCATGGACCCAACCTGCTTTGTGTCTATAGTCCAGGCTGCTGGTGGTGGTGGGGGATTGGGGAGTGTTTTCTTGGCTCATCTTAGACCTGATGTTACTGATCAATTGCTGTTTTAATGCAATTTGTTGGGGTCTAGTGGTGGAACAGAAAATCCTAAACGGTATCTAGTATCACACTATTTTTAGGACAATATATCCATCACTGTGGCAGCCAGTATTACTACATCCAATTAGGTGTTTTTAATACTGCTCTGGTGTGCACGTCTACACAAACAATTTTGCTTTTGAGCTCATCACTGTGGTGCAAGACATCTCTTGCATCGCCATGAAAATCTGGAACATTTTACCACACCAAAACATGTTATATGGAAGAAATAAACTGCAATCTATTGCAGAATTGACCTGCCATAATTATTGAATTGGAAATCATAAATTGCAGTAATATTGTATCAATGCAAATATATCATGATGGTATCGTGTCATAACCTCTGCGGGAGTTACAAAACCCCCATTGCTGACAATGCACAACCAAGCTACAATTTACCATACTTGACTGGCTACTTTCGACATGATAATGCAACAGGTCACAAAGCATTGGTCAGTGAAGGTAGTGTAACCTTCTTTAGTCTCAGAGATTAATGCATTGGAGGCATGGCAATAGTGAGGATGCATTGTTAGCTAAACACATTCAGGAGGTTCCAGGGATAATGGATAGTTCGGTGTTCTTCAGTGGCCTGCACAGCCGCAGATCTGAATCCAGTGCAACACCTTTGGTATGTGGAACAACCAGAGATTCCCAGCATGAATGTGCAGCTAAGACTCCTCAGGACTTGTGTGATGCAATCATGTCCACATGGACCAGAACCTCAAAGGAATGTTTGCAACGTCTTATGGAATCCTCGTAGGAAGAATGGAGGCCGTTTTGAGAGCAGAGAGAGGCCCTTACTCTGTAGTGATGTACCATTCGTCATTAAATGCTCAGTAAGTGCATAGCCTATACATACTTGTTTGCAAACAATACACAGCAGGCACAAATAACAAAATGGCAAAATTGCTTCACACTCCGGTGAAGGCGGTAGGGCCGACACAATAAAGGTTTTTTAATACTTTCTGGACAACTGAGTGCCTAAACTTGTATCCAGTCCAGTTGTTTGTCTAAGAAAATGGCATGATCGAATGGTTATTTACGTAGCGTCATCAGCACTTGGAGCCCCTGAAGACAGGCTGGTATGAGTGGGGAGAGACTGTATTGAGTCTGCTGAGGGGTGCAAGATTAGCCAGACCTCTGGCTCTGGGGCGTGGGGGCCCTGGTATGAGATATGGGAATGCCGTGTTCACCACCATCAAGCCTGCCAGCGACCCACACACCGACTCTCCCCAGCAGCGGTTGCCAAACTTTTAACTTCCGCATACACTCAGAGTTACTCTGTCTTTCCGAGCACCCCCTTTGCTCATGTGATGCTGCATTTCTTTACATCCCTGTCTTCCCATACTGTCTACTCCCTCGTCACATCATGTATGTCTGTATCTATGTATGGATCAGTGTTTTCCCCAAAGCGTCTAAGCATATCGGCACCGATACGCTTCTTTTTTCGCCAATACGCATCAAGTTTTGCCGAGACGCTTTCATAAAATGCCGATACGCTTAAAAATCATGCACAAAAACATTCTCCCCGGGATTTTCCCCGAACAAGAAGCCCCAATGTAGTCAAATGTAGGCTGCGTTTTTAGGAAACTTCCGTGGTGGGTGTGTAAACTACTATACTGGCGAAACTGGCCAATCACATGCCGATTACAGTGCTCCTTTGTTTTTTTTCCGCCAGTCAGCTGTATCAGAGAGTATTGTAGAATCTAAGATCTTTAACGCAAACCTCGGGGCTACTAAAACTGCCTGACTTTGACTGTAAATGCTACACAAGAAGGAAGGAGAACGCTCTCCTTGGGACATGCTCATGTAGCAAGAAAACTTTCTCCACAGTGTACAGAATGCGATCGGATCATCTAGCTGCTGAAAGAGAGTGAGAGAGAGCGTGAAAGGCAAATCCTCCTTTATGTAGAGCAGAGTCAAGACTGTTTCATTGAATAGGACACTCGTGGAATTTAACTAATAAATTAGTCCTTACGTCTTTCTGGATTTGTTGGTGGTTCTTTTTAACAAGGTGTCACAATCCGCAATTATTTGTGATTATTTCAAGCCTAATAGTGTACGTTGTTACTGTTTGGATTTCCAGAAAATTAGCTTCATTTCAGACCAGGCTGCAGCCTGTATGGTGTTGTTAGCGCGCTAACGCTAGCGAACTACGCTAACATTTTTAACTGAAAGCTGCCACTTTACTCACCAACACCCACATAAATAGCCTACTAATACTGATATTAGCTGAAGTGGATTAAGTAATATAAAGTTGTAAGGTTATTGCAGCGTGTTAAATTCAAGGTGAGTCGATGACTGTTAGCATTACCACATTACCAATCATTTCAATGAGCTAGTTCGTTAGCTTGTTACATGAACACTGAAATAAGAATTTGTTGTCATCAGACATCATTCTAGATAATACTACACTACACTGAAATATATTTATCTGCAGAATCTAAGATCTGTGGTACCAATTCAGCTTTCATGTGGCCATACAGGGAGATATTTAGCGTGGTGCTCATTAGCATCGAGGGTCCACCTGTCCGAGAGATGTGGTTGGAGGCTGCGGCAGACAAGTGGGCGGCCCAGAAAAACAGGAGGCTCAACATTTAGACATTTTAGTGACAGCCTAGTCAAATTCATGTGACATTATATAGTGCTTGCAGTATTTCTTGTGTGACAATAAATTAGCCTTCCCACCTGGGAGTTTTGGCTCTTTCAACTCACCAAGTGCAACGAGTTTTTTGTTCTATTTGTGCCAAAAAATGCAACATTTTATTAAAAGTGTTATGTTTCCACCAGCCTTCTGGGACCAAAATGTAGCTTAAGATCTTCATAGAATGCACCATTTTAGCTCTAGAAAAAAAAAAATTCCCAGGGTGCATGCCCACCAATCCTCCTAGCTACCGTGCCACCGCGTCATCGTATTTACATCAAAATTTAAACCCTTCTTTTTATTTCTGGGGAAAACACTGTGGATGAGTTGATGGTAGGGCTGGGCAATTTCCCCCCCCAAAAACATTTTTTTTAAATAAAAAACACAATTCACGATTCGAATCGATGACCTGCCAACTCGATTTTTAAATCTTATCGATTTTTTGCACAGGCCTAGTTCATGGCTAATTTTACTGGTATCTGTGACTAGTGACTAGTTGGCTTTTTTTTCTCCTCCCCTCTCCTCATGTGATGCTGTATTTCTCTTAGACCCCGGTCTTCCCATACTGTCTACTAGACTCTACTCCCTTGTCACAGTATGTATGCTTGTATCTATGTATGGATGAGTTGATGGCTAATTTCGCTAGTACTTGTGACTAGTGACAATAAAGGGCTACTCCTACTACCCCTGCTCCACAGACGGCTTGCTGTGACTATTTTTTGTATGATTATTGCTGCAGAAGCATTATGTGTAGGCCTACACATATTATATGGTGCATAACATGGACGTGGCAACCCAGTTTTATTGCAAAAAGTAGTTTGAATGTTACATCTCTTTTCATTCATAGTCTGTACCTTCACCTGATGCTGGTGAGAGCTGAGAAGCCATTCACAGATCTTTGTAAGAAGTAGGGCTGCACAACATGTCGAAAGTATTGTGATATCGCAACATACAATATCGTGATATACATATCATGAAACATGGCCTAACTGGAATAAACGGGACATTACTTTAAGCTGTTTTCACTCTCCGCTCCACATATGAAGATATTTGTGAAATCAAATGGAGTCTTACTGCCCTTGATATCCACCACCATAGGCTGCACACTGGCTAAGGCCTAGCAGTGAAGATTAAGCTGAAAGATGTTAAAACTGTATTTAAATATTTGTTTGCCTCAAAACATATCGTCATTGCAACATTCAGCAATGTTACTGCATATTGCAGATTTTTCAAATATCGTGCAGCCATATTAAGAAGCCCCCAAGGCATACTTGCACCATCCTTTAAGAACCACTGATCCACTACATCTGACTAGCACCACGACACGCCTCAGCCAACTACACCTGGTTTGCGGTGGAGGAGCTAGAGATGACGGGAGTCATTGACAAACCCATTGAGGCCGTTTTGGAAGGAAGAACTCCCAATAGCATGACCAAGACCCTCTGGCTCTGCACCCAGCACCACCCAACTCCATCCCCAAACCACATACTTGACCTGGCTTCAGACATCAGGCAAACACCTCTGTTCAGCAAGTACACAATAGTGCATCATCAAATTGTCAAGACACCTTATCTATGCACAACAGGCAGGATGGACTATGTAATCTGAAAGCAGCCTGCTACATTACACAGAAACAAATGTCACCAAGTGTAAATGTATCATCGGTACTTACTGTCTCATTTGTACTCGTGATAAAGGGAAAAGCTACCCACTGTTCAGTCGCCACACATTTTAAAGTTGAGTACATTTGCAACTGCGTGTGTTTATCACTTCAACAATATAATTTTCACAGTCAGTGAGAGTCTGGAGTGTGGGGTGGGTTTGTGGGAGCAATGAGAAAAAGCAGGTCTCTTACTGTAAGTGGGGCCGAGTCCTGCGTGCCAGACACTACCCTCTGTGTGTTGCTTGGCGCTGCTGTGGCGTTGGGCAGGCCGCGTGAAGGGGCAGGGTAAACAGAGTCCAAGGAGGTGGCCACCGAGTCACTGCCAACGCCAGTCAAAGAGTTTATTACATTTTTATACCACACCACTTGTCAACACCTAGGTACACTCAGGCACCTGTGAACCACACACACGCACGCGCCCACACACACAAACCCTAGACACACTTAATTTCACACATTACCAGTCAAGTTTTACAAACACACTGACTTGTACATTCTAACATCACAGTATAAGTTTTACACACACACACAAACAAGTACACACCTCGCAGATCTTGGAGGCAGGTTACTTTGTGAGATGGGGTCTTGGGCAGAGTCCAAGCCGCTGTCTGGCTGTGCGGTTTCCATGGTGATGGGTTCGGAGGCGAAGTCCAGAGCACCAAACTGCACGTTGAGGCCGCTCACGTCTGCGGTGCCTGGCATTTCTACTGCTGACGAGGGGATCTAAACGCACAAGGTGCAATGTGCACAAATGTAAGGATTTTTAAATACACAGCAGAAGTGATAGGTGCCCTAAGTTTCTTCGAGCGGTTTTAATGGTTTAATAGCGTAATCCTTATGCTTCGTCTAAGGGCACCTACCACTTTCATTGTTAGCCTTCTGGGACAAACGGTAAAAAATAGTTAAGTTCTGAATGCAACAGGCTAACTAAATTTTGCTCCTCAGCAAACATACCAACTCGGCATGATGTTTTAACATGCCATTTTTCATTTTACACCGAATTTCTCCTTTAAGGGTTACACATTTATGAATGTGTGTAAATTCATAGTCTGATATGGATCCTCTGGAATCAATAATCCATCCACTCACCCATCCATCTATCCATTCATTCATCCATCCATTTATTTAGTCAACTACTGAGTGGCATCTACAGCTTCTGGACATGTAGTTGCTTCCCCTTATATGATTCCTATTCCACACTGACTGCATGAACATGTAGCAGTTATAAGGAAAGTGTGTGTGTGTGTGTGTGTGTGGGAGAAGGCGTGTATCCAGCTCTTGCCTTAGATGGAGGGACAGGGCGGCGTTTCTGGGGCCGGTGTCTGAGGGGGGGAGGGGCCTCGGGGCCAGAGGCCGCCCGGAGAGACGAGCCCTCGGGCAGCGCTGGGTGAGACGCTTCCGCTGTGGCAACAGACTGCTGCAAGGCATGCTGGGAGAGAATTGCAGATGGCTCTGGCTGTGGAGGCACTTCGACTGCAAGGGAGATAAAATGGCACCAAACATGCAAAATGAGTATCTGTACACAGGTACAGCATGTTTTCATGTTCCAGACACTAATCACAGTGAGCAAAATGCCTATTGTGTAAAAAAAAATCCTTTTAGTCAGACCAACAGGTGACTGGTCTGTTGGCATCAGTGACAATATATAGATTATTAGATTTAGATTATTAGATTTAGATCAGATTCACATATACAGGTACATACAGGTAACAAAATGTGGTACATGTTACACTCTGGTTTAGAACCAGGGTCCCCTGAGTGAGAGTCAGTAGACAAACCCAACAGCCTACCAAGCTAACTAGATGAAAGCTAGATAAAATGTACATGAAGGTAGAGAATTGCAGACGAAAATCTGAACTCCATACAGCGAGCAATAACTAAGTGAAGGTTTTTGACTGCTAAAGGAGACCTGTAGTGTGAGATTTCACTGCATAGGCCTTAGCTGAATTCTTTTCATAATTCAAGAATTGTGAAACAAGAATGTGAACTTGCACGATCAAACCTCAAAAAAACTAGTATGAAATCAATGTCAACCCTGCCCTAAAATCAAGCATTTACTTACTAGATATGAACCCATGACGAATAATGAATCATGTACCAGCTGCTGCCACACCCGACAAAAACCGACTGACCACAGTCATGCACATACACAATCCACGGGATCAACAAACTATAAAACAAAGGCAGCTACTGAACTAATCACGGGATAGCATGAATCAAAAAACAATAATTGTTAAAAAAAAAAAATAAAAAAAAATCTCAAACAAATGCTTTTCACTTTAACAACCCTTCAGTTCTAATGAAGAACGAGACCAGAATTTTTTGAGCCTGTTAGGGTTAGGTAGCCTGGCTATCGCGACTTGTCAATGCTCTGTGAGCATTGGTCTGGCCAAGCTGTGTTGTAAACCCATTTCTCAAAAGGCGGGCTTAACCCGCCTCTTTCAAATGCCTCTGTTTGCTACTGGACGAAGCTTCAACCAATCACACCCCTGTGTCCTCTGACGTATACCCAGCGAAAGAAACTGCTTGATCCAAACAAAAAGTAGTAGTAACCTGTAGTAATATAGAAATGGCGTTAAATGATTTTTGTCAGACTTGTGAGGTGAACATGAGAGTGGCTGGTGTTGGTCATTCAATATTGATATTTGAAAACCGAATCAGTGCGATCAAAGGCGAAATGACCACAACAACAGCGTTCTCGCAAAGCCCTATCGACTTGGCTACCAGCGGGGCTAACTGATAAATCAAACTTTTATCGAAGCCGGTCAGTAGCATTGCTAAAACGTCCTTTCCCGCAACAAATGCTTCAAGGGCTGCCCTTTGCTCTATTCTCAGAGAGAACTTCCCTTTGAATTCGTCCAAAACAGCAGCTACAGCTGCATTAAAATCTTACGTTTGCTCCACGTTTGCCATGTAGACAGTGACTGAGATAGATTTCCGGTCGCTAAACTACCGCGTCATTGCCTTTTGAAATGCTCGATTTTCATTGGCCCCCTATCCGAGGTCCGAGCAGAAATGGTTTAGATAGGCAGCTTGGCCAGACTGACTTGCTCGCGAAATGCAAATGCAGCGTCACAGGCAGTATGGGCACACCCAGGCTAAGGGTTAGGAGGAACCACTAGTAACTGCTCATTGTGTGCCTTGGGGGTAGATGGGTGAGTGAGAATGTGCGTGCAGGACAGGACAGGACAGGACAGGACAGGACAGGACAGGACAGGACTCACTGTGTGTTGGGGCAGTGGTCCTGCAGGTCTTGCTCTCGCACGTGGCAGCGACGGAGGGTGCTTGCATGTGTGTGGGGGCGACGGAGGGTGCTTGCATGTGTGTGGGGGCGACGGAGGGTGCTTGCATGTGTGTGGGGGCAACGGAGGGTGCTTGCATGTGTGTGGGGGCGCTGACACTGGAGCTGAAGTGTGTGCGCGCATGCGTGTGTGTCTCTGAGGGAGAGGAAGAGGAGGAGGAGGAGGAGGAGATGTCCGAGGGTGGGGCTTCGGCCCTGCCTAAACTTCCACCTCCTGGCATCTCCGGGGCGACGGGCTGGGGAAGATGGACCACCTTTGCGACTGCTGATGAGCCCCCACTTATCCCAGTTGACTGCAGGGAAACGAAGACAAGACAAACATTGAACAGAAACATAGGGAAAAAATAATACAAAATCAGATATTCATCTATTAATGCCTGAATGGGGAAATCTACAGTGTTGTGGCAGGAAGGTCAGCAGAATTAAAAGGGGGATTAACACACTATCTTCATTTATACAAAGGATTCAGAAAAAAAAGAATAATTATTAAAAGCTAAAAAAAATGTGGAGCATATATTGCACATGCAACTGCAAGAAACAAACATGAAAAGACAGCACTTCAGCTAAAATATGTGGTTCATATAATAATAATAATAATAATAATAATAATAATAATAATAATAATAATAATAATAATAATAACAATAACAATAACAACAACAACAACAACAACAACATGTGTGCAACTACTAGCTCTGGTGTTTGAGGCTTTAGTTTTTTTGTATTTGGGCTCAGTGTGGTCCTACTGTGACTTTCCCAGTGTGGTTCTTGTGAAGCTGTTGCGCTCTTTTGTTGTTGTCTGCTTATTTATTTTTAAAATATTATTACTTCCGTACCAGTAAAAAAATGTGGGTGGGGAAGTTAATAACCAGCACACTCCTCCACCCTTATCCATGGCTGAAGTGCTCTTGAGCAAGGTATCTAACCCCACGTTGCTCTACAGGGACTGTCCCTCTACTCAATTCCATGTAAGTCGCTCTGAATAAGAGCCAAGTGTTATGTTATTTTTTAATTTTTATTATTTTTAAGGTTTGTATTTGCCATATTTGCCATCAAATCTAGTGTTGAGAAGCCTAATCTGGCCTGTAGTGTGGACATTACTTCTAATGTTTCAGATATAGAAATATCTGAACATCGGACTTCCAAATTCAAATTCTGTCTTATGGATCTCCACATCCAGCAATAACAAATTACAATGACAATTTAACATCTGATCTGTGTGTGTATGTGTGAGTGTAAGTGTGAGGATGTTTGTGTGTGTGAGAGATGGAGAGAGAGAGAGAGAGAGAGAGAGAGAGAGAGAGAGAGAGAGAGAGAGAGAGAGAGAGAGAGAGAGAGAGAGAGAGAGAGAGAGAGAGAGAGAGAGAGAGAGAGAGAGAGAGAGAGAGAGAGAGAGAGAGAGAGAGAGAGAGAGAGAGAGAGAGAGAGAAATAAACAATGTTTTACTCTGGTGTTAATGCACGTCTACAGCAGAGATTGCAGTCACATGAGTTAAATCAATAGGGATGGTGCTCCATTCTGACATTATAAGCAAACATCTAGTTAATGTTGCCATGGGTTTGTGTGTGTGCGTGTGGATATGTGTGTACACGTGTACTTACTGATGCTGCTGCAGCATAGCTGTGAGTGGCTGTCCATGCGTGTGCTTGTGTGTGTTGGGAGTTGGTGAACACCAGGCTCTGACCCAGTGGCTCAGGATCAGCATCCACAGCGCCCTCTGCTGTCTGAGACATCAACGTACACAGATCCATGCTGGACAGGAAGAGAACATGATGGGGTTGGAGTGAGTCAGCTTGTTGAACATGAAAAATGTCGTCGGGTGAATAAACACTTCAAGTGTTTGTGAAAAGCGAGCTGTTCCTGTACCTGTTTGCAGATGTGAGGTGTGCACTGGCCGCCAGGGCACTTGAGGAAGTGAACACTTTGGTCTCTGACAGCTGCAGGGAACAGAACCCAGGTAACTGGATTAGGTGAGGCTAATTTGAAGACGACACCATTTTTAATCATGAGTGACTTTGTTCGGTTATGGGAACCTGAATAGCTGTGGCACATCAAATATGTAAAAATGTGTGTGGTGTAAACTAAGGTGCATATCTGTATATGTAGCCCACATACTTCCGCAACATGTTTTAATGCATTTGTATGGACATTTTGTCCACCCAAAACATTTGCCAATCATGTGTAAAGTTTTTCAGGCTTTTCACGAAATCAGGCAACATGTTTGCCATTTTGTTAAACTGTTGCATTTTCATTATGATTACCGGTGTGTGTGTGTGTGTGTGTGTGTGTGTGTGTGTGTGTGTGTGTGTGTGTGTGTGTGTGTGTGTGTGCGTGTGTGCGAACTCACATCTTCACTCCAGTCCTCAGCTGCCCACTCGTCCAAAGCATTCCTCCAGGAGCCTGCAGTGGGAACAGAGGACTTCAAACATGACATCATAGTGTGTGTGTGTGTGTGTGTGTTCTTAGTACCAATGGCCCCATTTCAACAACGCGAGGCTCTCGGACAGACGCACAACAAGACCCAGAGGGAGGGGACAAGGAACACGTCTATTTTTGCCCAGGGAGATTAGGGCCAGGGCTAACTGGGTTGGCTGAAGAGGAATATCAATTTAATAGGTTTTGGTGATGACACACTGTCCTCTTACTGTGTCAACACAGAAACTCCAGTCTGTGCTAGCATGTGTTACCGATTATCGCATGGCGAGATGTAATTTACGGGAAGTACAAGTGGTGTCTGTGCCTACGTGTTAATACAGCTTCTCACCCGGTGTGCAACTCCAAAACACAAACAAACAAACAAAAAAAAACTACAAATGCACAGAAACTCAATTGTTTTAGGTATCCGTATTTGGTTAAGATGCCAAAACGATATAGACAACATCAAAAAAATCTATTCTTAATCTTTTGTATGCCCCACATTGTTTCAGCATTTAAACCAAATACGATTTCTTCCTTCCTTGCATTTGAAAAGTAGAGTACACCGTCTTTCTTTTAAACCAACAGACACAACGAGTGTACCACTTCAATAATCTGAACGATGAGTAGTCAAAGCCTTTCCAGACACCGTAATTAGTTGTAATTATGAGCTACTAGGTTTCCAGGAAGCACTCGGTTCACTTCCGCTCAAGGAATCATCAAACTGAACACCTTTCATATGGACACACCCTGAAAATGTCTGAACGTACACACCCTGGTACAGGGAACGACAAATCTAAGCTGTCTTTTATGTGACACACACAGTCAGACAAGCAGACAAGTTTCGACCTGACATCAAAAACAGAGCTTTGTGTGTTTATTGTGAAAATTAGGGATGTCTTGTACTCTCTGGCTTGTAACAGTGCTGCTAAGGCAGATGGAGTATCAGTATACTGTATTCACTACGATAGCCAAAACTGCTGCAGCTCCAAGGGCTAAACTGGTGGCACGCAGCTTTGACTAATCACTAGGGATGGGAATTGATAAGATTTTTATGATTCCGATTCCATTTTCGATTCTGCTTAATTCAGTTTCAGTGCTTGATTGATTCTCTTATCGATTCTCATTTGGAAAAAAAGAAGAACAAACAGGTCGATTATCATCAACTTTGTTTAGTTTAGAAGTAACATGACCTTACAAACCCAACAGTGAGGTCAAATAAGGCCCACAGTCTAGATAATAACAACAATAAAATAAATATTCTTCTGTAGAAAATAATAAATACAACAAATTATTCTGTGGCATGCCTGCTGGAATCTTGCCAACACTGGCAAACGATTCCAAGGAATTGAAATACAGGGAAACGGTTCTCAACAAGAACCTGTTTTCGATTCTTATCCCTACTGATCACAGGGCAACTTGGGTTCTAGAACTGAGCACAATGAGGAGATTAGAGGGCCTTTGCTGACTCTGCAACCTTGAACAGAAAAATACTAATTAAGAGATCCACGTGTCTGACACTACTACTTGAACCAGACCTTACCACCCTCATTTTTCCACTGTAGCACTGAATTCTGTGCTAATGTTGGTTCATGCTGCTATGGCCAAACCCTCTTTGACTGAAGACTTTACCCATCTAATGTTTGCAATTGTCTGACTCCTAAAGCCTTAAGATCAAAAGTCAGCTTAAAACACTGAGTCTTATGGACTTAAGCAAGAAGTATATTTGTTTGTTTGTTTATGTATCAGGTGTTTTTCCAGGTAAAGTCATTCTTCTGCTTTTTCCAACAAGAGGATGAAGGGTGAGGCTAAACCTTTGCTTTGAGAACATCTCTTGACGAGACATCCACGCCATATAGTTAAAGCTGACCTCTGGATCATCCTTCACAAACACTCATCACGTTCAAATTTCTCCTAATGTCTCTTATTCTACAGTCATAACCACAAGCAATCTATTTAGATTCAAAGCTACTTCTGCAACATGTCACATCGTTAAGACTGTTGAAACGTAAACCCTGTGGCAACAGCTATGAGGCTAATAATCGAAATCTCTTGAATTAATGTAAAAAAACTAAATGTTGTAAGTATTGTAAATCTACCTGCTCCTCCTCCGTTGACTTCTGCCTCACCAGTGTCCGTATGGCCAGCGCCAGAGCTGTAGTCAGCGGGATTAAACGTCCTGCCGAGAAGAAAGACGTTTAAACTCACGTTCTCCCTATCTCAAGCACAGGAATCAAACGAATCTCTCACCCCAGCTATAGACATTAAGGCACAGATCTTTGGATCTTTAGTGAGTGTGTGCGCTGTTCTGTATCGGTCTTGTCTCTTGTTTTTCACAGTTGCGTTTGACAACAATTGTTCCTGGTGAAACGGTGTTTCGTCTCACTATATACTATGTATATGGCAGTAACGATAACAAAAAAACTACTCGACGACTTGGCTATAAGACTTACCCCATTCCTTGGGATGAGAATCTGCTGACGGCTGTTCCTCTGCCCCGGCCTCTTCCCACTCCAGCACCTGCATTGGTCGTGCAAACATTACAAACAAACACACACACCAACATTAGTCCAGTAATTTCATCAAAAACTTTCAGCATTCTTGTGTTTGCCTGTGCGGCTCCAGTTATAAGCATACCTCTGCCACGCCCTCGACGATTGGCTGACTCCACCACTCCACTCTCTCCTGAGAAGGTGAAAGAGAGAACAATATGGACCATGTCTGGTGTGTGCTTAACAGAACCACATACGCATACAGGCACACACACACACACCTCTTTTGCAGGTCCAGCAAACACACACACACACACACACCTCTTTTGTAGGTCCAGCAAACACACACACACACACCTCTTTTGCAGGTCCAGCAAAACACACACACACACACCTTCACGGGGGCGGCTGCCTCCTCGGCCCCGGCGGGCGGCTGCGCGACCTCGGCCTGCATCCCTCTCTCCTCTCTTCTCTCTGCTGTCTTTCACCTCACTCGCACCATCCTTACCCAGGCCACGCCTCTTCCCCACTGTCTCCCAGGAGCTCTGTGACACACACAAACACACACATTTGATTATTACCTGGTCCCCAGAAGGATTGACCAAGTATTGCAATGACGCTGTCCATTTGTGTGTGTGTCTGCCCGCCCATGTGGGGGGCCGTCTGTATGTGTGTCTGTTGGCCCATATGGTCAGCCAGGTTGCGATCTCTGATTGCGCTTGTTTTGTTTAGGAGGACCAAGACGTATTAAAAAGCAACACAGCACCCAAATAATTACATAGAGCATTTTGTGTCTCCCACACCAATACAAATACTGCGCTGGCATACAACCACATATGCATGTTAAGTGTATTAAGGATACAGGTGGCATCAACTTCTCCATATGTGCAGACTGCCTATAACTGCTGACACAGAGCAGTATTTTCCTAACTACTTTGAGTTCTTCTGACTGTGCAGGACTGTCCTTCAAGGATGCAGTATGAAGGTTCAGAGCCTTGCTTAAGGACATCTGGACCAAGGAAGAGCTAGAACCAAACAAGAGACCTTCCAAATACTGGTCCCTTGACCTCCCGAGCCACTGCCGCCCCGTGCCCGTGGACCACACCTATACCCATAATTCCCATGTTGTAAATATCAGCTGCTTGTATACAACCACTTCAGCATCACCACTCAGAGCGCCTCTGAAAACGACTGTTACTAAATCTTGGTGATGAGCTGTAAACCATCCAAGCGTACCTGATCAGTCACCCCCTCCAGCAGCAGGTTGATGGCTCTGTTGACATCCTCATTGCAGTCATGGAGGGCTACCACACACTCATCCTGAGTTCGTCCTGTTACCTCAACCAGCTGCAATAAGCACACAAACAGTTGGCCAGATAGGCACAGACAGAAAGATCTGGAGGACTAAAGTGTGACATCAACATCTTTACCACAGGTACGAACAAAGACATAGGCTCTGCACGAAATGTTAACTCCTTTACTAAATAGCGCAGTATATACAATATATGCTGGAGTTGTTTAGTTTCTACATAGTTCACTATACAGTGCACAAGTGGACATTTCAGATTCAGGTATATACACAGACACAAATATCCACATACTTAAGTAAACATAATAACACCAACTGTAACAGAATGCTCACACACCTGTTTGATTTTATCCTCGAATTCTGCATCATTTTTGTCGTAGATCATCTGAGCAAGTCGGATCTGCTCAGCTGTAGCCTGGCGAAGAAATAAATGCAGTTAGATGTAAGCCGTGACATCACACATTCACTCGCTTTGGGGTGTATTACTACAGCAATGGTTAAGTGATAAACCTGGTTTATTTAACCCAGAGATAGCTGTAAATCTGTTAGTAGTAGAGTCCAGGGCTTTATTCTATTTTCTATTGCCCTAAAAGAAATGCCAACATGCTCTTCTTCTTTCAGCTTTACAACTACCTCTGTGTTAAAAAAAAAAAAAAAAAGAAAGAAAGAAAGGCTTTGTCACTTACACACTTTTGTAGTACACCCCTCTGCTCACACTATTACCCATACATATGTCTGGACAGTAACAGCTCATACCTATCACAAGCCAATATTTTACTGAAACCCACACCGTGACACATACCTGTATCTGTTTTTGATGAGATGTGTGTGTAGAGAGGGAAGGGTTTACTCCAGAGGGATCATTGACTAAAGCAGTCATCATCAGCAGGAAATACAAAACTATGTCTGTACAAAAGAGAAGTCTGTAACAAAAAAAAACAAAGAAGATGGGTAACTGGGTTAACTCGATCAAATCAACCAGGACCATGACAGTTGCTACCATGATGTGTGGCCATAAATGTGCTCCATCTACACTGTTGTGGAAGTAAAATAACTACTGCTGGAACAAGGCCTCTTGGGCTGACACTGGTGCAGCCGAAGTGTACAGCATTCAGCTATGTATAGTTTCTAAGTCATCTCCTCAGTATTGCTGTCAGCTGGCTGGCACTTAGTGTGGCACAGCACTGGCTGCCTGACTGCACACTGCTGCACTGTGGGTCCCTCCCCAGCGTGGACTCGGTTTAAATATAGTCTTCCACAGAAGGTCAGGAAGGATTCCCTTACAGTTTAGTTCACACCACCCCCAGCTCACCATCAGACACACACACACACACACACCAAATCTTTAGCACGACTTGCACATTCCCCAGGAAGAACTATGCAGTTGAGGCACAAACAGATGTACAGAAACAAGCGAAACGGTGACACCTGAGAACTAACAACAGGTGATCGCCCTTAAACCAACCTATCTGAATAATAACATTACAATTTAAACCGGCCTCTTCCTGTTGCTTATTTAGGAGAAAATCTCCTTTCCAGCAGCTACGGTTATTTAGGAAACGCGCCCCTGACCAGAAGAGAATAATTTCAAGCAGATCTGCTGAGGTTCTGAAGCCAGAGTTATAACGGATCCCATCCAAAAATAACACGAGTCAGACGCTGCTAGTGATTCGTTGTTTCCTAAGATCTGGGTTATGGCTAAGACATTCGCCTGTAAATAAAGACGCATCGTGATAGCTTTATAGCTTTGAACAGCTGTGGGCCCACCCAGTAACCATCATGTCGGAACGAGGCATGAAAACAGCATTATCCTAGCATGCTTAGCTCAACCGAGAACAGTTGAACAAGCTAGAATGCTCCACACAACTGACAAACTCAAATCTTGGGTTCCATATGGAGAACTCAGACAACGTTTTGTGTAACTCTTGACACCCCGGGGTGCTACAAAAAGAGTTTCATCGAAGCTAGCAATCCTACCAGAGAAATCAGCTGTTTAACCGTCGTGCGCTCAAACCACAGAGGAAGGTCGCCCAAAGGGTGAGATGAATAGGTAACGGAGTTGCGTCGGTTACAAAGACAAAAACAAACATGATGAATTCGACAAGCCGGCTCAGTTCGCCACTGTGGTAGGCTATCTTACCTAGCTTAATGTTCTGGTACGTTCCAGTGACGCTGGTCACCCGTTCAGGCGCAACCAGCTCCAATACAGGTACAAACACTGGTCTAGAGTGCCCTAAAACCTGTACGAACAACAAAGCGCTACCACGACGATAGCGGGCCGAGTTTGGTAGTTAGCGGGACACTGGCTAACCAGCTGCCAGTTAAATGTATATACAAACACGTGTAGACACCATGGACAACAACAGGTGAGGAGGCCAAGACCAGCGCCGTGTAGCTTAGCAGTAAGAGCCTCACCAAAGCGTGAGACTGGACATGCGACACAGCGAGAGCTGGGAAGCTACTTGCTGGGCAGCTCCCTTACTAAGATTGCTCCTAATAATAGCACTGTTGCGCTACAGGATAGCTAGCTAACTAGCTAGCATGTTAGCAGTAGACATGACAGTAAGTGGTTGTTCATAAATAACTCAAAATAAAGTCGACCTTTTCGTGGACCAAGCGAAATCCTAGTGTTAGTCTGAATTCCTATTAAAGGTTAAGGTTGAATACAAGTCTACAAAAGAATTTTACAACTCTAAACAGTCACCCTCTCTCTAACTTACCTGCACACACACGCTCCGCACTGGCAGCACTGATCAAAGTCACGTGACACAGCACAGTTTATGGATGCCATGTGTCCAATAGCGCCCCTTTCGGCGCGGGTGAATAACAGGACAAACGTAAAGCGCATATAGTAACTTGGGTGAACGTTTTAATGACACATATAATTAAATAAATGGGAATTACAAATTTGTTGAACATAACATAAAGCCAGTAATGAAAAAGAAGAGTGAAAGAAAATATCTAAACTTCGGTCAACGTCTGATGCCTGCTATGTTCACTACTTCTCAACAGAGGGCGATGTGTACTAATTGGTTTGTGAGCCTGAAGTAGCGCGGCGTAGAAGAAAACTTCAGCCTACCTGCTTGGTGTTATTTACAATTTGACATTACCGGCGGAGGAGGATGGGAGAGGATATGTGCTTTTTCGAGATTCTCTTGTGGGTTTCAGGAACATCTTACGGATTTCGCCACGTCTGTGTGTGTGTTTCCTCTCAACAGTGAGCTATACAGAGCTAACATGAAGGAAAATGTGCTGAGTGTGTCTACCCAAAGTTCTTTTGTAAGAAAGTCTCTGGTCTACCGGAAACAAAGAGCATTTCACTCAAAAAAAACATTAATTTCATTAATGGTAGTCTATATCTCAAATGAAGCAAAGGATAATTTACGTAATAGATTAAATCAGGCTTAAAGAGAGCTAGAAGTTAGCAAAACAGCGCTTAGTGCACAGACTATGTAACCTATGACTGATTAGGAATGCAATATAAATGACTTACCAGTAGCATACCGAGACATCAGATGTAGTTTGGGCCTATTTCCCAAAGACAGGCAAAGACTAGCTCATACATTGCTCGTTGTAATAAAGATTGAGTCAAACTGATAGAGTTGTTTTATTGGGCTTGGTCTTGGCAGCAGAAGGACTTTCTAAATTCATACTTAATTTCATACAGGCATTTCTGTACGAAATGAAGTGTAGTACGAGGGGCTGATTTACCAGGCTACGTAAGTATGGCTATGCTGTGAGGATATGGAGGGATACCAGTAGGAGGGCTTTGCAATCCTCTAATAACTTGGACTGAAATGTTTTAATGCCATATTTTTTTTCTTTTGTGCCATGTCCTTCCCAGATATCTTGAAATAAGAGAAATCATGTCCTGTCAAAACACACCCAGTAGTCAAAGGCATTGCATTGGCAGGAGAGAGGACATCATTCGGGCCAAACGGGTTGTCAAGTTGTTGGATGGCAGAGACATACTGGTTCTCTACCATGAGGGAGAATTCTATGCTCTGGATGTGCGTTGCTACCGTAAGGATTTACTAGGCCAGGGCTTTTAATTCCTGCTCCAAGGCCTCTGCACCACATATTGCTATTAACACTACCATAACACCCTGTTGAATTCAGTGTGTACTGAACTGAGTGTGTACTATTTGATTGATCGCTTTGTATCATTATTATTGTTATTATTATAATTATTATATCAGGAGTTCCAATTAGCATGGCAGAAAATTGACACACTGGAATGCTTTGCTCTGGATACAGAACAAAACCAAGCGGATAGTCTCACGTGCAGTAGGAAAAACCTAAAATGTTTGGAATTTGCAAGGCTTTTGGTTTTGTCAGAAACATATTAAACATAAAGACTGACACCATTTTTGTTATTATTGCAGTAAGTGGATTTGTGTTAACATGACCAATTCTTAGTAGCTGTAAAAGGTGGCAGACTTATGTACTATAATAGGATGTTAAAGTAAGTCAAGCTTCTTTCAGACGTAAACAGAACTATTTTGAAATTTCAGTTCAGAGTTTGTTGGAGTTGACTATTCATACTTAAGGCACGTAGGAAAGACATTCATACAATAGACAAAAAACACCACAGATTTTCATGCCCCCCCTGCTGCACTTGATTTTACAAAACTTTATTGGTCCTATTCACATACAGTAGGAGCCTGCTAGCAATTTTTTCCTACTGGGGTCTGGCAGGAAAAACTCAGCAAAAAGTCGCGAACAGCCCTTCCAGAGATTTTGTTTTACACATTTAGCACTTCCATACAAAGTCAGAAACCTAATTTCAGGATAATATCTAAAAGCAACTTCAGGCTAAATGTTGAATGTGGGTGAAAACATCCATTGAGAATCCTCCATTTAGTTTAATTCAACTTAGCTGCTGAAGAATCAGCAAACACTTGGGGAGACTGGCTGGCAAACATCCATTTATTGCAAGATGAAAAAAACTGAAAAGCGTAATGCACAATCTTTGTATACAGAGGTTTCTGTATTCATTAGTCTCAATATGCACCAGTCAACAAATATGCCAGTCTTCCCTAAGGTCGCCCTCTCTTTGGTCATTAGAAGGCCTTACCTGCACTTTTGACTAACACCTTCTGGACTTCGCTCATCATTCATGGTAACTTACAGGATGCCACGATTTAGAACTACAGTATAATGAAATCATCTCTTTGGGGTTTGTGGAGAGGCATTTGAGGACTAACTAACACAGTCAAGGAGATATGCTAATTTAATCAGAACATAAAAGGCCTTTTGACAGGAAGACCTAAAGCACATTTAACTATTAAGCTAAGTAGATTAATTAAAACCATGGATATTCTTCAGTTTGCTGACATTAATTTGACATTTTACTGTGATTTCCTTTAGATGCAGGAGGTCCTCTACAGACTGGAGACATTGAGGTGACCAGATCTTTTTTTGACATTTTAGCATACATTCCATGAATTTTGCTTTACAGTTAACTACTTTGATGTAATTATTCTGGCCAAGTATACTGATTATTAACTATTAAATAACGTAACTAAATATCGTAACTTTTCTCTAACTACTCACATTTTGTTATGTTTGTCTCTTGAACATCTTTTGCTGTGGTGTGGATCTGCCCGTGTAACAGGAATTTGGTGGACGACTCTGCATTGTGTGCCCTTGGCACAAGTTCAAGATCACTCTATCAGAAGGAGAAGGACTATACCAGCCGGTCGATCCTACAGTCAACCCCCCACATCTAATGCCCTGGCGGTCCAAGGGTGTAAAACAGAGAGTACACCCTGTTTCCGAAAGCGATGGTTACATCTATGTTACTTTGAACCCTTCCACGAAGCAAATTGAATCAGACTACTACCAGACAGAGAGGTTCCGGGCTACAGTTGCTAAAACACAACCCCAGAAGGAGAAGTGACAAGAACAGCGTCAGTGTGTTGTTGAAAAATGTGCTGTGGTGGTGTTGTTTGAATGAAAGTCCATTTAACTATTCTAAATGTTATGTGTCTGCAGTGTCAAGGACTGAGTAGATGACAGTTGTCCAGTGCCTGTGCACATGTATATCTTGTTTTTTGTGAAGCATAAGCATTGACACAACTGATGATAGATGACCTTAAATCCTCATTTTGACCGCCGCTAAAGCGGTCATTATAGAGTTGCCGCGACTTTTTTCCCTTTTTTTTTTCTGTTTTTCAGTGAATGTCACTGGAAGTCTGGGGGACATGAGTCTTTGTAGGCATGTAGCCCTAGAACTTTTCGAACGACTAGAAGCTTTTGGCCCCCAAGGGCCAGCCCCCACCCACTGTGCCAGTGTCCGTCAAAGAGGGGGAGACCGGCAAAAGTTTTCGCTGTAACTCGATGAATGTTTCACCGAACAACATGAAATTTTTGTGATATGTCGATGTTACAGAGACGTATCGACCCAGCCCATAAATACTCACTTGAAGCATAGCGCCACCTAGTGATGTGGGTAAATGCAAAAATTGGGATTTTGAGTTGCCAATATCTTGGACCAAGAAGGTGGGAACTGCACAAAATACATCATGCATGATCAGCACAAAGACCTCTAAGGGCTCATTTCCACCGCCTCCTTCAGCGCGTAGCCGTGTTCAGCGCGTGGGCGTATACAATAGGTTTGTATGGGGACAGAATACGCTCAGAACACGCTTGCGGTGGGAATGGTCTCATCTGCTAACGTGCATTCTAAATGAATACGGACAGAATACGGCCACGCGCTGAACACGCAGAGAGTGCGGTGGAAATGGGCCCTAACACCACAGCACGTGCCATACAATTTGGTCCATAGGGGGTGCTGTAATTGTAGAAAATGTCATTTTGCCTATTATCTAGAGAATGCTAATGTTTACAACCAATGTTTTTTTTATCGTGAAATCTATTGACCTTCACGCTTTGAAAACACTGGTCGACGCCCACTTCCAACGAGAACAATTTCCGTGAAATTTTAACATTGCGAAAACGAATCCAAATGAACTCGTCATAAGCCGTTCATGTGAATCTCACCAAATTTGGTATATGTCATCTACATGCTGCCAAAAAGTTATCAAAGGATTTTTCTTGAGATAAACCGTTTCGAAGTTACATGTGAATGAACATTTAACACGTAGCTTAAAATTCTTGAAAAGTCCATATCTTGGCTTTTAGTTGCTTAAATTTGGTCAAAGTTGACATGCCATTTCTAAACAGCTTTCTGTGCACATTTCCACGGGAGTTCTACGACACCATCCTCTACCTAATGGGATGCTAGTAATGTATGTCTTCCACTTATCCTATCCTAAGTCATTGTCTACACTCCTGTCCGTGATCCAAACCGAAATTCTTCAGGATGCACTTCATGAAATGGACATCACCTCGTCCTACAAGAAAGCCATTGCAGATTGGAAGGCATTCATAGACTGAGGGGAGGGGGTTTATGATGTGTGGCAAAACACTTGCAAAGTCAACAGGTTTAGCGTCACTGTAATAGTAATAATGCTGCTAAATGGCATCCAAGGTTCAATGTTTCATTTCAAGATAATTTGACTAATTATTTTCCGCTTAATTTAAGAAATAAATTCTCATTATAAGTATTTTTTTATTTGAACAGACTAATATAAAGCATACAATACTTGGTTTTAGGTTTAGTTTCAAGACTAATTTTCTCAATCAAAGCAAATTTCTCAATTTCAGTTACTTAAATCAAGCTACATTTGCTTATTTTGAGTACAAGTTCTACCTAGTTTTAAGCATTTTGGTGGATAGAAAATCATGCTACTTTCAAGAATTCTTACCAAGAAAAAAATGCTTACCCCATTGGCAGTTTTTTTTTTGCTTGAAATACACAAGTTTAGCCTCATTTTAAGATTTTTGTAGTTGTTTTAAGAAGGGCATTTTTTGCAGTGCACATCCATGCCCACTTCCAAGAAATCATTTCCACACAAATTCTCTCCTCACAGCACTGCTCTACCACACACTCATCATACCAACAGTATCCACATTTCAATACACTGCGGCGGTCATACCGTGTACCGCTATGGTACATCTATTTTATAGCAAAATTTCGGGGTGAGGGCCCCTACACGCCCCTGAAACAATGTAATTTGCTGCTCCCAAAACAAAACAACATTACTGGCCGCATTTCTTGTGCTATTAGCCAGCCTAAAGATTGGACAGGTCTAGCCTTCTCAATGCAATTACAAGGGGTTTGGGGCAAACGTGGGGTCGCCAGACCTCATCGGTTTTTTTGTGGGGTCGCCAGACAAAAAGTTTAGGAACCACTGCACTAGAAAAGTGTTCTAAAATCCTGTGTGCCAAGCCCATAGAAATGGCTTAGTTTTCTATCCAATCCAAGTGTAACCCGACCATTCGGGTTAATGTACCATTGGTTAAAAGCATGACTTTTTTCCTTTAGCAACCGTTGCCATGGGTAAACAAAATTAACCAAGCAACACAGATGATCTAGCACGTATTTAACTAAGCTCAACTTTAAAAAGCATATTAAATCAAATCAAATGACAAAAACAATCAAATTATCAAATGACAAAAACAATCAAATATAACTTGGCAAACTTCAGACACATAAGATCGTCGCTTCCTGTGGATGTAGCCAAAATATTTATGCATGGTCTCATTTTTTTACATATTTCATATTGCATCACCTGTTGGAAAATCACTATATAAACAAGCCATAAAAATTCTTGATAAAAAAAACCCACTTCACTACCACCACTGCCATATTCTAGAGAAACATCATTTATTAAGCTTTGAAAACTTCAGAGCTTTTTCAAGCTTATGTCTTGTGTATAAGATTCAAAATGGTCTGGCCCCAGCTTGTCTTTTGGAGTTTGTCTGTCACCGCCCTGCTGGTTTAATACGATCATCAAGAATAGTACCTGTTTATGACTGTAGAATATCTCCCTATCATACAGCTTTTGGACAATCTTCATTCTCTTTTAAAGCCACAACACAATTGAATGCACTAACAAGTGATTTAAAGAACTGTCTCTCAATCAGCAGCTTCAAAGCACAGCTTAAACCACTACTAAAAACAGTCAAAACTGCAATCACTGATGTATGGCGGTGACAGAATGTGTTTGTTTGTATGTGTGTGTTTGGGGAGGGGGGGGACACTTGTGTGAATGATCTGTTTTCTGTATCTCTCTGTATTTTTATGTTCATATGTTTTTATGTTTTTATGTCCTGCCAGGGACCACAGATGGAAATTAGCCTGAGGCTAACTCTGGTGCAATGCATTAAATAGCAACATTTATGTTTTAATTGTACACGGCCCATAATAAACTGAACTGAACTGAACTAAATGCGGCAATGTATTGGCATAATATTGTGGACAAGGCCATTGTTGATTAAAATAGCATAAAAGGTAAAAAATGTCTTTCTGTCATTGTTATGCCTCAGAATAGTGTTAAATTGTGTTATTTTGCGTTTTGATGGCAGCACTGTAAATGGAAATATCCGAACATTAGCTACATTCCATAACCTGCATTTAATACGCTGGTGTGCCTTTACAAGCACAGAGATGAGTGCCCACGTCCACTGCATGTGACAAACTGAAGACAAATGACCCGTGTGTAACAGACCCCTAGGTAAAGCCCCTCCCCATGCTGTAGTTCTGCACTGTTTTGTTTCATATAATCTTTTTTTTTTTAACAAAGCCAGCGTTTTTCAGAGCTTTTCAAAAGTGATGATGTGTACATGATGCCCCCCCCTCACATTTCTGACTGCCCCCTCATATATATGTGCCTGCCTAGAACCAGCTATGATGTACAGTATCTCACAAAAGTGAGTACACCCTCAACAATTCAGCAAAAAATGGACCATATCTTTTCAAGAGACAATACTACACAAATGAAATTTAAATATGTTTTTCAGTAGTCAGTGTACAGCTTGTGTAGCAGTATTAATTTACTGTCCTCTGAAAACAACTTTACACACAGGCATTATTGTGTACTTAGCAGGCCACAAAAGTGAGTACACCCCACAGTGAACATGTCCAAATTGTGTCAAAATTGTAATTGTTTTGAGTGAGCACCATTGTTATCCACCACTGCCTTAATATGAAATTCACCAGAGCTGCACAGGTTGTTTTTGTGATCCTTTTCTGTTCCTCCATTATGCCATTATGGACCTGGAGATGTTAGACACTGGTGCTCCTTCATGTCCTGTTTAAGGATGCCCCACGGGTACTCAATAGGGTCTGGAGACATACTTGGCCACTGCACTTCAACTTCTTCAGGAAGGCAGTGGTCATCTTGGAGGTGTGTTGTTATCATGATGAAAAAAACTGTTGTGTGCCAGTTTCTGAAGGGGAGGGGGGCATCGTGTTCTGCTTCAGAATGCCACAGCACATGTTGCAATCTATGATTCCTTGTGAACTGCAGTTGCCCAGTGCTGGCAGCATTGAAGCAGCCCCAAACCACGATGCTACCACTACTAGGCTTGATTGTAGGCAAGACGCAATTATAATTGTACTGTTAAGCAGGCCGCTGCCTCAGACAACTGATATCATTTAAGCCAAAAAAAGTTTATTTAAATCTCGTCAAGTTCTGAGTTTTCTTTTTTGCCACAAGGAGCCATGTTGGTCATCCAGTGGATAGTATAACAGAATTATAGCCAAAACAATAAAATGAATAGTTCTAATACATGACACACAAATTTGTATGGTTCAGTTGAGCAGACCAAAACACAAAAATGATAAATAGGACAAGTGGGTTTTTATGATTGAATGATATGTATAGTTTTTATTCCGGGTGTACTCACTTTTGTGGCCTGCTATTTATACAAAAATGCCTGTGTGTAAAATTGTTTTCAGAGGACAGCAAATTAATACTGGTACACAAGCTGTACATTGACAACTCAAAAACATATCAAAGTTTAATTTGTGTAGTATTGTCCCTTGAAAAGATATAGCAATTTGTTTGGTAAAATGTCAAGGCTGTACTCAATTTTGTGACATACTGTAATAAGACTTTGAAGTACCGAAAGCAATTTGAAACAGACTGTAAGCTTGATGAACAGCCATCAGCAGTTTAGCCTAGTAACTGACGCAATTCTGAACTACCAATCAAAATGCAGTAATAAAATTCCATGGCTACGGAGTTATAGCGCTGAACATTCTAAATAAACATTCTAAGGTTGCCTGCAACTTTACCAAACCACACGCCCTGTGCTTGTTCTCCTGCGATTTTCTGCGAAAAAAGCTCTTTTTCTCCACATCGGATCAATATTCCTGACAGATTTTACTTCAGTTATTATTGTTGACAAGAATTTTTGACATTACTGATCAATTTCAGGGTTATCAGATCTACAGCTACAGTCCAGCCATCTGATTCATCTGTCTGTAAGCCGGTGGGCTAGTCGACTAACTCACGTTAGCGTTAGCTAACTTTGTCGCTGATAGCTAACTTATTCTGACTTTAGGACAGTTACTATTTCAAGGATTCTCTGGTGAGTATATACCTCGGTAAATTTGATACACTGCTTGTTTAAAAGGCCTTTGTAGCGTTTTTCTTCCAGCAATCTCCTGCTACGTGTGAAGAGCTACATCGAGGAGGTAAGGAATCCAAACAATTGACTAACTTTCTCTCAGCATAATTATCAGTTTACGTCTTAAATTAAGACTGATTAAGATCTGCTAATACGTCGGTGTTTTCTCGGTACCGTTGTGGCATCTGTGGGGTTTTAATTCTGCTTTTTACGTAATTTGCGTCAGGTGCGATGCTGCGGCGCCAGAGGGAGATCGACCCGAGGCTCGCGGAGCAGGCGTTCCAGTGGCTCTACCAGAACATGTACATCCAGATCGGCGCCCTGGTGAGACCCGCCGACATCTCTGAGAGGGATGGATAGGGGGGGTATTACAAAGGCGGTTAAGGGGCAGACCTGATATATTTAACCCAGAGTTAGTGGTAAACATGATAGAGGCAGTTCTGCCCTACAGAGGTAGCGTGCAATAACCACACAAACATTGAAACTAAGAAAAATACCTTCAAAGTTGTCATACCGCCCAGTCAACCAAACACGTCGTAGGTATATTAGAAAAGAAAGTGATGCTTTATACTTTCTTAATATGAAGAAGCAAGATATTCAATCACAAGGTAAAAGAGGTGTTGTAGAGGCAATATTCAGTTTAAACTCGATTTTGACAAAATATGTAATTTTTTGGCATTTCTTAGTTGGTATTTCTTAGTTAAAGCAAAGAGCTGGCAACTACCTCTGGGCTAACTAACTAAACTATGTCAATCACGTAACCAGTAACCACCCTGGTATACCACAGCATACCCCCGGCTATAATCCAGCCCAACAAGTTTGAAATGAGACATTAAACATTAAGAATAATTTAGTGTCATCTTGTGATATGTGTTTGCATAAAGGAGGAGGAGATCGCCCGGCTGAACCGAAGGTCGTCTACGCTGGACAAGGAGGTAAGATTAGAAATGATTCATTTATGACTGATGAAGATGTCTGAATGATGTCTGAAATGATTCGTTAATGATTAACGGAGATGTCAGTGCTGTCTGTATGAGGCTGGTGAAGCTGTCTGAATCCACAATTGCAGTTTATTAGACAGCTCTGTATGAAACTGAGCTGTCCTGAAGTTATGTGTCACTGAACTAATGTATGTGTTGGATTGTATGTGTGTGTATCTTGTGTATGTACTGTCTACATGCATGTTTGTGTGTGTGTGTGTGTGTGTGTGTTATCTGTACAACTCTGCATGAAACTAACGTACCCTGTGTGTGTACCACATATGTATATTGTGTGCATGTGTGTGTGTGTGTGTATGTCTGTATGTTTGTTACCATGTGTGTATATGTATGTGGCTGTGTGTGTGTGTGTGTGTGTGTGTGTGTATGTGGCTGTGGCTGTGTTTGTATGTTTGTGGCTGTGTGTGTGTGTGGCTGTGTGTGTGTTTCTCTCTCTCTCTCTCTCTCTCTCTCTCTCTCTCTCTCTCTCTCTCTCTCTCTCTCTCTCTCTCTCTCTCTCTCTCTCTGTGACAGTTGTTCCTGGAGGAGCGAGCAGTGCAGGCTGCTGAGCGCTGGGTGGCCAATGCAGAGGCTGATCTCCCCCGCCTGGAGGTGTGTGTGTTTGTGTGTGTGTGTATGTGTTTGTGTGTGTGCATGCATGTGTGGTGTGTGTGTGTGTGCGTGTTTGTACACATGTGTGTGTGTGTATGTAATTGATTTATCAGAAACATTATGTACACATGTATACATAAAGTAATTAGTATACATGCATGCGTTGCATGCACAAGTAAATAGTTGTTTATTAATGGCATAGATATATTCAGAGTCTAAAAACACACACATACACTACTAATGGGTCTCATCCCCCCAACTCCCCATGACAGGCGGAGGTGCTGGAGAAGGAGAGGGAGCTGGACGAGACCACGCGCGCGCTGGTGCAGGTAGGGAGAACCTCTACTGTACGTAAGGGATGCGTAACGGCCAATGAGGTGACCAGTTCTGTGGAAATAATGGCGAGGGGGAGGCGAAGAACTCCGTGACGCGAAGCGGAGTGGAGTTGCCTCTGCCAAGTCTCGAAGGCCGTTATGCCTTTCATCTCCCGTTTGTATTTATGATCTAATTTTATATGTGTAAACTACCTAAAGAAATGGTTGATTTGCTACTTTATAGCATCCGTTAACAAAAAGTAGGGGATGAATTAGTCATTTACTCGTTTAGTCATTTAGAGCATGAATTAGTCACCGTTAATTTGGCTACAAGAGTTGTCATGGTTACCACTTATAAGCGCATTGATATGGATGTTAATTCCCACCTGATCAGCCAGTCAGACAAGAGAATTGCATTGTAAAGGGAGATAATCTTTTTTTTTTTACTGTGAATACATAAACACCCTCGAGAGGCTATTTGCTTTACCACTCTGAGACACATATTACAAGACAAACATGACATAGACAACATGAACACACATATTCTGCTATTTATGAACACTGTTAGCGGACTACTCTCTTTTTTTTTTCACCATAAATACATAAACATCCTCGGGAGGCTATTTACATTACCGGACAGACACATATTACAAGACAAACATGACATAAACAACCTGAACATGTGTGTGTCGTCATATGTCTTCTTTTGTAGAGGTGACTGGTATTCACTGAGGCATCTGTTTATTCGTTTGTGTGTTTGTTTGTTTGTGTTGGTCAGGTCCAGGAGGAGGTCGAGGACCTGCACGGACAGGTGGACGCTGCTGTGGAGCTGGGCCAGGTATGAGCTGGAGGAGGATGATGGGGGGGTTTAGGGGCGCCGATAAGGGGGGACAAACGGGTCTCTTCTCCCGGGCCTAGGGGAAAGGGGGGCTCAGAACTGGTCACTACTTAAATTCTGGAACATGGAGGAGGGGGGGGTCCCATCAGATTATCTTGTCCCGGGCCCAGCCAAGACCGTCAGCGGGCGCTGATGATGATGTTGTTGATGATGATGGTGTTAATGATTAGAAAGGTGCTATTGAATAAGGTGATGATGATGATGATAACTCATTTTGCCGGATCTGGTCACATATCCTGACCTCATATACTGTTTCTGTTGGCCCACCCAAAGTCTTGAAGTCTGAAGTCTTGAAGTTTAAGCGCACCAGGCAGAAAAGACTTTCTATATTGTTTTTTACCGACATCTAAGGTGAATGGATGGATGGATGAATGGATGAATGAATGAATGAATAACCTCATATTCTGTGTCTGTTGGCCCACCCAGCTTCCACAGGACGCCCCGGAGCTCCTGCGCCGCACCCTGGAGCTCCTGGAGGGGGACGAGGAGACGGGAGCTCAGGCTCTCACCTCCCTCCTCCTCCAGGGAGGCCAGGGGAGCAGCAGCAGCAGCTGCCAGGGGAGGCAGGAGGCCAGGCCAGAGGAGGAGGAGGCGCAGAGCCAGGTGGAGGTGGAGGTGGTCGTGGAGGAGGAGCAGGAGGCTGTGACCCAGGCAGCCGACGAGGAGGAGTGCAAGGCCACCCCGGAGGTCCAGGAGGGTAAGATTAATCACTTATTTTGCTCTGGGCTTCCAGAGTCTTCTCTCCTGTCATAGTGTTCGCCTGTATTTTTAATTAGGGTCTACTCTGTGTTACAGCACCTTCCTCTGATGCTTTCTCTGTAAGGGCCCATTTCCACCAAACACTCCGTACACAGCACGTACACAGAAAGTGCCCGTCTTCCTTACGTATTCATTTAGAATGCACGTTAACAGATCAGACCATTTCCACCGCACACATGATCTGAGCTGTTCTGTATTCTGTCACACATGCACACATATTGTACACGGTTACGTGCTGTACACGCTCAAGTCGGTGGAAATGAGGCCTAAGGGGTAATGTACAGTGAGAAGGTCAACATTGTGGAATAAAGCCATAGGCATGGCAAAGGGTGGGCTGGGCTGGGCCTGTGTCAACCCACTTTTCAATCAGGCTAACCCAATGAAAGAGGTCCTTTTGTATGATTGACATTTTAAGTAATAATAACTTATGTGTTTTGGGCTACGCCCACTTAAGTTTTTCTGGGCCCACCCATTTTATGATTTCTTGCTATGCCCTGATGATGCAGGACCCTAACACAAAGCAGAAGAATCTTAAATCATTCTGGTTTGTTATATTGTGATATTAACCGATTCGCTGTTGATTATCTCGCTTATTATGTGGCTATTTACTAATATTAATGCCATAGCAACGAATGTATAGATTTAAAACATTTGTTCCTTCTGCTAAACATTGTTAAATCTGATGCTTTGAAAGGTAGGCGTAAGTGAATCTGTGGTGATGGTGTATTCCAGTGGGCATATGTTTAATAAGCTTCGTCTCTTTGTTTGTTTACTTATTGCACAGCTGCCACCCGTGACACTGCCGACCAGGAGGACAAGGAGGAGAAGCAGTGAGTCTGATTACTATATATTGTATTGTATTATATTATATTATATTATATTATATTATATTATATTATATTATATTATATTATATTATGTTATGTTATGTTATGTTACATTATATTATGTTATATTGTATTATATTATATACATATATAAAGTGTATTGAGACCATTTTACGTAGTGATTTTACACTATAAATAATAAATAGAATGAAATTGAATTATGTTGTTACATTGTTACATGTGTTTAATCTATATACACAAAGTGCTCTTGCTGTCGGTGTTTCTTATCTATCTTATGTTTCGTTAAACGCTAGTGACTGCATTTGGCCCCGAGTCATGTGTGTTTGTTGTGACTGCATTTGGCCCAGAGTCATGTGTGTTTGTTGTGACTGCATTTGGCCTGGAGTAATGTGTGCTTGCTGTGAGTGTGTGTCTCCTCAGTAATTTGTGTTTGCTGTGTGTGTGTGTGTGTGTGTGTGTGTCCTCAGTAATGTGTTTTTGCTGTGCGTGTGTGTGTGTCCCCTCAGTAATTTGTGTTTGCTGTGTGTGTGTGTGTGTGTGTGTGTGTGTCCTCAGTAATGTGTTTTTGCTGTGCGTGTGTGTGTGTGTGTCCCCTCAGTAATTTGTGTTTGCTGTGTGTGTGTGTGTGTGTGTGTGTGTGTGTGTGTGTGTGTGTGTGTGTGTGTGTGTGTGTGTGTGTCCTCAGTAATGTGTGTTTGCTGTGTGTGTGTTTGTGTCCCCTCAGTAATGTGTGTTTGCTGTGTGTGTGTTTGTGTCCCCTCAGTAATGTGTGTTTGCTGTGTGTGTGTTTGTGTCCCCTCAGTAATGTGTGTTTGCTGTGTGTGTGTTTGTGTCCCCTCAGTAATGTGTGTTTGCTGTGTGTGTGTTTGTGTCCCCAGGACGTGCAGCTGCTTCTGCTTCAAGGCTCTGTGGAAGTGGGCCAGGCGGTAGAGAGGAGGATGTAACAACCCTCCAGACACACATACACACACACACACACACACACACACACATACGCACACACACACACATACTCATACATACACACACAAACACACACACATACCCATACATACATATGCACACAAACACGCGCACACACACACACACACACACACACACACACATACTGATACATACATACGCACACACACACACATACTCATACATACACACACAAACACACACACATACCCATACATACATATGCACACAAACACGCGCACACACACACACACACACACACACACACACACACACACACACACACATACCCATACATACATATGCACACAAACACGCGCGCACACACACACACACACACACACACACATACTGATACATACATACACACACACACACACACACATACTGATACATACATACACACACAAACACACACACATACTCATACATACACACACAAACACACACACATACCCATACATACATACGCACACAAACACGCGCGCGCGCACACACACACACACATACACATACACACATACCGATACATACATACACACACAAACACACACATGCCCACATACTCACGCATACATACACACACAAACACACACACACACACTCTCTCTCACTCACACACGCACGCACACACACATACACACACAGACTCATCTAAACATCACAAACTCATCTAAACATACCCTCGTACATGCACACGCACACACACATATCAACATCACACACTCATCTGAACATCACAGTCATCTAAACATACCCTCCTACATACACACACAGACACTTCTAAACATACCCTTAAACATACCCCCACATACACACACACAATGCACACACATACACACATCTACACATACCCTCAAGCATACCCCCCTCCATGCACACACGCACGCGCACACACACACACACACACACACACACAAATCTAAAAATATTTATTATTTTCAGCCACACATACACACATACAGACTGATACATATACAAACACACTCTCATCCACACACACACACAGATATGTGAACACATCCTTACACACACACACACACTTTTTATGCTCGATTTAAATAGTAATAGTTGCCGATTTTGTAACATCAACACTGTAAATCATTTTTGACAATTGACCCTCATGTACAGTGCAGAATGCACACCAGGATGATAATGCTAGTGGCAGGACATTAGCGCAACACAAAGTCATTACTGTTCTGTTATTGTTGCTTAGTTCTTGGCCTTCTATGTTGCTTTACATTTTGTTTCCCAGGAATAGACACGCACATACATACACTCACACACACAGATATAAACATACCATACACACATACAAACACACACACACACAGGCATATATCTAAACACACCATGCACACACAAAGTAGGATGAAATTGCAACACCCACCCAGTTTTGACAATTGGCTTTCATGTACAATTCAGGATGTACAGCAAAAATGATATTTGCAACTGTTAGTACATTAGTTCATCATGAACTCATTATTGTTGTATTCAATATTGTTCTTGGTCTCTTAACTTAATTTGTGTCGCCTTACATTTTATCTTTCAGGGGCCGCATTACAGAAACTTCCCATCTTAAGTCAAAAGTTAAGATAGGACGACTGTGAGATAGGATTCTTTTCAGTTTGGTATTACAGAAGCAAATCCTAACTTTATTTAAGATTCTTATCTTGAGTTAGGATTCCTAAATAACCGATTAAAACATCTATGATCGCCTTTAATGTCTGTTACCTAGCAACGGAAGCTACACTGTGTCTCGTGAAGTAACGTCCAGTGATCTCTGGCTAGCTGCTACAATACCCTGCTACAAGTAACGACTTGACATGGGACAGCAAGAGACGTGAATAGCACTATGGACAAACAACGATGGCCCGGGGTAACCGGTAGCGATTTATCAAAGTTTTGTCATCAAACCTTAAAACGTCGTTTTGGTCTACCAACTGCCTTTCAATAAACAAATTCCGGTTACGTTGTTGTTGTCGCCTCAAAAGCAAAATAACAGCCATTCTGTCTAATAGACTATTAGCTGACTACAGTAAAAATGACAGTTAGGACAGCGGTGGCGATATCCTAAAGTTAGGACGGGTATTTAAGAATTTCTTGAGGTTAGGATGCTTCTGTAATACACTTTTCTTAACTTGAGATAGGATAGGACAACAGAGTTAGGAACGGCTGTTCTGTAATAGCCTTTTCCTAAATATGATCCTAAGGTGCCGTTGCCACGGGAACTAGACAGATAAGATAAGATTCTTAAGTTAGGAATTTTCTGTAATGCGGCCCCAGGAATGCAAGTCATCATTGTCTGTTGGATTTCACTACATTACGTTCATCTTATTACATCATGAATTAGTGTCAACTGTTACCACAGAATGAGATTATTTTTCAGATTAGGTACCACTTCCAGTAAAGGTTCCTAGATAAGATTCATTGTTGTGTTCATCATAAATGACAGCATATGGAATTAATCATGTTGTGGAGTAATGTATTCCTTTGGGTTTGTTTCTTTGTGTTGAATCAGATGCATTATGTTCTGTGTCACAACCAATGACTGTATATTACTATACTATTACTGTATATTTTTAATATGTTATATACAGTCAATGGTGACAGCTGACAGCATGTGCATGTGTGTTCTGTTCTGTTGTGGAATAACGTCTCTTTTTAGGTGTGTCTCCTTACAGATGTTGCCTCCCCAGACTAAAGGGCATTAAATATGGAGTATTACAGATGATCTTGGCACTGCCAATGGGGAGAGAGCAGGCCTGGTAGACCACATACCCACGTGCATGACTCATGGAGACTCAGGAAACGCAGGAGAATCATGGAGTTAACCCCAATGCCCAGGTATACTAACATAGAAAGAGAGGCATTACAGACAATGAGAAGAGAAAATACAGGGCAAGAGGGAAAGAGAAGCAATACAGGTGAGATACAGTCTTACAGTAAATCCTAAGTGTTATAAATCCTAAGTATCAGTGGTTGTCATAAGTCACTATTCAGGACTGTTATTGGTGCTTTTATCATGTTCCACATACTATACAAGTTCAATGTTATCCATTTTCCATTAATCACTGCACATGTTATAATAGAATGTTTGACAAGAGAATAATGTACTTGCAGGGTGAATACAGAACAGCTAGTGGAAGACTCCAGGAGCCTTGGAATGACTGAGAAGGAGTCTGGTCTCAGGTCCAACACAGGATACCATACACACAGGTATTGGCCATAGAGTCTAAAATGCCATTTGCTGGACTGCAGTGCTGTAGTGGAAATGTCTTATTTTTAAAAAATCTGAATGTTTGACTTTTCTGTAGATCAGTGGAAATTTGAAGAACGATGACCAGTCACCAAAACCACAGACCAGAGAGGAACGTCTGCTTAACCACTCAACTGAGACAAATAAAACAGTGAAAAATAACCATTTTTGTTGTGATTTGCTGCACGCACAGCCTTAAAGAGGCGCACACACACAAACACAGATACATCTAATGTCACTTCCTGTCTCAGATTTCAATTAGATTATTCCACTGTCAGTACAAAGGCAAAGTGCAGTAACTATGTGAACACTGAAACAAAAAAAATGCATTCAAAGTTGTCATACTGCCCAGTGAAACATGTTGTAGAGATAATAGTGGTAATGATTGTATGTACTTTCTTAATAGGCAGAAGCACGTGATTCAGTCAAAGACAAAAGAGGTGTTACAAAGTCAATTTCCAGGCTAAACTCAGTTCTGACAAAATATGTAGTTACTGCCTTTTGGCTTTGTAGGGCAGTGTGTGTTACAGTAGCTGTATGTTTACTGTACAGTAATTACAGTCAATGTAAGTCACATCATTATGACTGCCGGTCATATTACTGTTGCCGCGACTTTTTTCCTTTTTTTTTTTGTTTTTTTTTTTTTTGTTTTTCCCCGATTTTCCATCAACGATTGCTGGGACACTGCAAGTCTGGGGGACATGAATCTTTGTAGGCATGTAGCCCTAGAACTTTTTGAGCGACTAGAAGCTTTTGGCCCCCAAGGATCACCCCCCCCCCCCCCTCCCCAAAATACGTCATGCACGATCAGCACAAAGACCTCTAAAAGCACAGCACATGCCATAAAATTTGGCCCATATGGGGTTCTGTATATGTACAAAATGTCATTTTGTCTATTATCTAGCGAATGCTAATGTTTACCCTCACGCATTGAAAACACTAGTCGATGCCCACTTCCAACGAAAACAATTTCAGTGAAATTTCAACACTGCGAAAACGAATCCAAACGAGCTCGTCATAGGCCGTTAATGTGAATCTCACCAAATTTGGTATATGTCATCTAGAGACAATGGTGACAAAAAGTTATCAAAGGATTTATCTTGAGACAAACCGTTTTGAAGTTACATGTCAATGAACATTTACCACGTAGCTTAAAAGTCTTCAAAAGTCCATATCTTGACTTCTAATTGCTCAAAGTTGACATGCCAACTCTAAACAGCTTTCTTTTCATGTGTACTAAATTTTGTGACATTTCGTCATAGGGGGCGATGTTTATCGTCGAAGCTAGGTGTCGAAAAACAAAAAAAAATCAACAATTTTGCCCAAGACAACTATTTTGTGTTACTTTGTCGGTGTTACAGAGGCGTATCGACCCAGCCCATAAACACTTGAAGCATAGCGCCACCTAGTGATATGGGTAAATGCAATTGGGATTTTGAATTGCCAATATCTTGGCCCAAGAAGATGGGAACTGCACAAAATATATCATGCACGATCAGCACAAAGACCTCTAAGGGCTCATTCACACCAAACACTCTGCGTATTCAGCGCATGCCCGTATTATGTCCATATTCTGTCCGTATTCATTTAGAATGCACGTTAGCAGATTAGACCATTCCCACCGCAAGCGTGCTCTAAGCGTATTCTGAGCGTGGACTACGCTCAGAATACGGACTGCAGCTAGAAAATAGAAACCAAGTCTATTTTTCTGCGCGTATTCAGCCAAAATCCCATTGAAAGCTTATATACAATGCATGTCAACTGTGCTATCAATGCCTGTATTGACAGAGAATATCTCAAAAACCTAGCCACTGTCTGCAAAATATTACAACTCGAAAATAAACACTCACTTGAAGCATAGCGCCACCTAGTGATATGGGTAAATGCAAAAATTGGGATTTTGAACTGCCAATATCTTGGACCGAGAAGGTGGGAACTGCACAAAATACGTCATGCACGATCAGCACAAAGACCTTTAAAACTACAGCACGTGCCATACAATTTGGTCCATAGGGGGCGCTGTAAATGTACAAAATCTCATTTTGCCTTGCCTTCACAAATCACTCCTACACACTACACAAACACACACAATGTCATTCATTCAAAACCCACATCCATGCCCACTTCCAGAAAATCATTTCCACAGAAATTCTCACCTCACAACACTGCTCTACCACACACTCATCATACCAACAGTTCCCACATTTCAATATACTGCGGCGGTCATACCATGTACCGCTATGCGGTACATCTAGTTAATAAAACAGTTTTGACAGGCAGTAACTTGCTGTAGTTTCTCGTCGCTGCCATGATGAAAGTCCGCACAAGTCGGTTGACGAACACGAACCAGCAGGAAGAATAGGAGGAGAGGTAGTACAATCGACTTGTTTGGACTTTCATCATGGCGGCGACGAGAAACAACTGCAAACTACTGCATGTAAGAACAGTTTTTTTAAATAAACGTTTCTTTCTTTCTCGAAAGTTTCTTCGAGCTGTTTTAATGGTTTAAAAATAGCGTAGTTGTCATGCTTCGTCTAAGGGCACCTACTACTTCCATTGTTAGCCTTCTGGGTCAGGCTAAATTGACAGGCTAAATCAATTTTGCTTCTCAGTACACATACCAACTCGGTATGGTGTTTTAACATGCCAATTTTTATTTAACACCAAAGTTCTCCTTTAAATCCATTTAAGTAATGTAATACAATGTTTTAAAACTTAAAGATAATTGTCTTCTTTCCTACTGTGTTCCGTACTGCTAGAGCAAAAAAAAAATTATAATAAAATGTTAGCTATGTGTTACTAGTGTACCTAGTGTGCTTTTGTTGTGAAGGATTTTACATCAGTTCTGAAGGAGCAGCTTTGGACTTCTTTTTGGAGCTTGAAGACGTTTCACCTTCATCCAAAAGGCTTCTTCAGTTCCTGATCATGGGAAAGCAGGGGCTATATCTCTGGGTCACTGGAGCTGGAGGTGTAGGGTGTAGCGATGTTTTAGGTAGATCTCGAGACACCATAGGATGCGTACGCACGTTTCCGCAATATTTTCGTGCGCAGAGACCTTCATAAATGAGGGCCCTGGGGTAGACGAGGAAATTGAGGCTGATAAGCTTTTTGTTACCGGTCTTATCTTTTACAAACAATTCCATCACCATGTCAAAAATATTCTCGTTTTTCAGTGACAGATGGCGACTTCAGCTGCACTAGTAGTAAATGTAAATCTACTGGAAATCCACTCCTACGTGAAAGCTTTGCGTTAATTTTATTAAACCGTCTACAAGACTAGTGTCAGGTGGCAAGGTGAACTCAATGGCGCGTGCGCACGACAAAAAAGATGCACCACCTTCGGACTCATTTCACACCAAACACTCCGTATTCAGCGCGTGTCCGTATTCGTTTAGAATGCATGTTAACAAATGCATTCACTGATCACTGTACACACCGCATGCGTGATCTGCGCGAATTATGTCCCTATACAAACATATTGCACACAGATAGGCCTACGCGCTGTACACGCTCAAGTCGGTGTGAATGAGCCCTTACCAAATTGTCGGTACGCATACAGACGGCTCAACCCCATCTCTGCTTTCAAGGTTTGTGCTTTCATTTAACTTACACGTGTTTTTTCTTTTTCTCATGTGTTTGTGTTGGTGGTATATAACTTAGCATATTTAGGCTATCGCAGTCTGCCTCTGTTGGTGGTATATAACTTCGCATATTTAGGCTACTCGCAGTCTGACTCGCACACTGCCATTTTCTTACCTATGCGTCCTTGAGCATTTAAGGATAGGGCAAGAGCACTTCCGCGAAGTGGAGGGGTTTATGATTGTGACCTACCCCCTACCCCTCACTCAATTCGAATTGAGTGAGGGGTAGGCAAGAAGGTTTCATGCTAAAGTGTTCGATCAGCACGCTGGCTGAGCACCTGACCTCAAATACACTGTATAACTTTTTGTAAAATTCAGGTCTCAACGCAAGGACAAACGTGAGTTTATTATACTTGCTACAACAATTTCTGTCGAATATACCTTGAAGACAGCAGCATTACATCCCGATAGTCAGAAAAAAAACACAGAGACAAAACACTAGCCTACATAAAATAAATAATAAATAAAATTAAATCGTGCACAACAGTAACTGAGTGATTAGGGTAAAGGAAGTGCGGTGATAAACGAAAGGCAGCAGCACACAGATGTGGAGCCAGTGTTGTAGCGTAATGTTCAACATGTTTGATAGTAATTGTGAAAGTGAAGCTGTAATAAATGACAAATGCAATTAATTAGGATACCAAACGTACAGACACAGTAGACAGTTATGGTTTTATTTTTATGTTTCACTGGCAATATAATTTAGACATAACACAGACACAAAACACAAAAACATTTTCATGTTTAATGACAATCAATGCAAATGTGTGCATGTGTGTTAGTACATAAAGAGGGAGAGAGACAAAAGCAGAGAGATCATTTTTTGTACAAGTAATTTGAATGTGTGTCACAGACTAGCTCTGAGGCCAAAGCAAACACTAACGGGGATGCAGGTTCAACACGCAAATCCTTGACTTAGTTAAATAACTATAGAGAATAGTTAAATAACAGGTCCCAGTCACATGGACTGAGGCAACAAAAGACATGTTTCCAATAAGACAGGTTTTAAAAATGAGAAGCACACAGACAAAGATGTTGAGTGTGTTGTCTCAGCTGGAACCTCATTCTAGATGAATACCATAAGAATGTAAATTCAGTGAATAAACTAATAATTAATTAAACCTGTCGTCACCTACTTGGGTGCGGCACATTACCAAAGAACCAAATGAGGCGTGACTGGGAGGTCTAAAGTTTTAGTGTTGCTAAGGGGTGAAGAGGAAGCACATACTGACTTAAAAATAAAGGGAGCAGCTTGCACCTTTACTGTAGCCTGGTAAACCCACCACTTGTACTTCATTTCATTTTGTACAGAGGTTCTGGACCGGAGAATTGAAGGTCATGTAAGAGGACAGAGCAACTCCTATCAAATCAGCGAACAGAGGGTGTGTTCATGAGCTATGATGTTGACTTTGTGGGCCACATTTGATTAGTAGGCTGACGTTAGCGATTGGGTAAAGGCAGAGACACTTGTTTTAAACTTCAGCAGAGTCCACACCTCTAGGAAGAAATAGTTTCTCATGGCCTCTGCTCCAGACCCTCTGTACAAAATGAAATGAAGTATGAGGGATTGGTTTACCAGGCTACCCTTACTGAAAGGCAGTGGTCTGTAGTGGGAAACATGAGGCCCTTATTCCCCACCTGACACCTGCTCTTAAGTAATAATAAGAAGTGAGTCCCAATTTGTCATTGTGATCACACAGCACAGCCCAGCACACAGTGCACACAACGAACTTCACTGCTGCATTTAAGCCATCACACACGTGAGCAGGGGGCAGCCATGACAATGGCGCCCGGGAAGCAGTGCGTGGGGACGGTACCGTGCTCAGGGCACCCCAGTGGCACTACTAGCAAGTTCAACCCAGGATTCGAACCTGCAATCCTGCGGTCACAGGGCCGATACCTTAACCACTTGGCCACCACTGCCCCTGAAATAAATATTACTACTTAAATTTGTGATTGTCATGTAATTGGTATGACTGCACATATGTGTAAATGTGTATTTCATTAAAACATGATCAATAATAATAATAATAATAATATGTGGTAATATGTGTGTTGCAGTGGTGTGGTTATGTGGAAACCCCCAGTGAAGACATGAAGCGGAGGTACTTTGGGCTGCTGACCGGCGTCTGCGCCTTGACAGCCTTCCTGCTTGTGTGGTGGCAGTGGGAGATGACCACGGCAGATCAATACGGACTATTAGTGCTGCCTGAACAACCAGAGACAGCAGACACCATCACACGCATCCATAACTCCAAGCACCTCATGGTGTCTGCCTTTAAGGACCACCGGAGAGACGGGCTCATACGGGTGATTAGCATCATCAAGAGGAAGGAGCTCCACAAGCTGTACTGTGTGCTTTGTGTTCATGCTAACGCTAGTGCTAAGTTAAATGGGACTGTTAGTCTGTGTGTGTCTTCAAAGGCACAAGTTGAAATACACACTGATCACTTTGGCTTTCCTTACGCCACGTCAGACATATTGTGCACCAGTCCATCGTTCATCGAGCCCACACATGTCAGGATATCAACCGATCGAAATGCCGTCCAGAGTTTAAAATATTTACCAATCCAAAACAAGGAGATCAAAAAATCATTTAAATACAACTTTACCGTGTGCATATCCAACCTCTTCGGGGAGTTCAATAATGCCCTTCAGTTTGTGCAGACCATGGAGGTGTACAAGCTAATTGGCATTCAGCGAGTGGTCATCTACAATACCAGCTGTGGGCCAGTGGTGGAGAAAGTTCTTAAGCATTACAGCAAAGAGGGCATACTGGAGGTTGTACCTTGGCCAATAGACAAGTTCCTAAAGCCCTCTCCCGGGTGGCAGCCAAGCTTATTTCCTGGGGACCTTCATTATTACGGACAGCTCACCACTCTGAATGAATGTATATACAGATACATGTATCAATCACGATACGTTCTCCTAAATGACATTGATGAGATTATTATGCCTTACAAACACGCCAGCCTGGGGGACTTAATGGACACACTACAGAAACAGTATTCTGATGCCGGTGTCTTCAAAATTGACAACCCCATTTTCCCGAAAACGCAGTCCGACGACAGTGGTCGCTTTAGCCGGCCTGAGTGGAAGAGCGTGCCTGGTGTAAATATCCTGGAGCACATTTACCGTGAACCCTACCAAAAGAGCTTAGATAGCCCCACCAAGATGATCATTAACCCTCGCCACGTGGAGCAGACATCCGTACACTCTGTGCTGAAGCATTTTGGGCCCTCCATCGATGTCCCGTTTGATGTCTGCCACATAATCCACGTCAGGGTCCCGCTGCAATGGTACCTCCGCAAGGACCAGCTGTACGAGGACAAGAAGCTTTGGGAGTTTGAGGAGAAGCTGATTCCCAACATCAATCATGCGCTACATGAGTCAGGCCTGTTATTGCAATCTAACACTGCTTCTTTGGGCATGTCAGGTCCAGCTTATTCGTAGCACATGGGTACCATTTGGACAGAAGCGTCAATAATTATGCCCATGGTGAAAATGTGTATCATATGCGGTAGAACGCAGTCTGACATTCCATGTACTCTATGTGGGTTCTAGAAGCCCTGGGATTCAGATTAGCCTGTTAAAGGTTCAAGATTATTTTATTGTTGCATCTCATTATACTTAGGCCTATATAAGAGAGTAAAACTTGTTGTGTTGTGAAGTGTGTGCGTGTGTGTGTGTGAGAGAGAGGGAGAGAGAGAAGGGGGAAGAAAAAAAAGTGTTGTAGTGCAAAGGCTGTCTTTAGGTTGTGATTATCAGTCTTATCACCTGGTGGAAAAACCTGTTTTGGAGTCTCGTGGTCTGAGCTTTAAGACTTCTATATCACCTGCCAGATGGCAGCAACTGAAACACTCCATGACTATGGCTGGAATCCGTAGAGATTCTTCTGGCCTTTCTGATGCATCGCCTCTCATACAAGTTCTAGATGGAGGGCAGATCACATGCACAGATGCCCTGTGCTGTACACACCACTCTCTGTAGTGCTTTTTTTGTTTGCAGAGCAGTTTCTGTACCATGCATTAATGCCTCTATAGTGCATCTGTAAAAGAACTTCAGGATCCTTGGTCGCCTACCAAACTTTCTCAGTCGTCTGAAGTGGAAGAGACGCTGTTGGGCTTTTTTTTTTAACAATTTGATCAATGTGACTGTCCCAGGTGAAGTATTCTGAAATGTTAACACCAAGGAACCTGAAGTCTCTGACCCTTTCCACAGTCTTACCATTGACTGTAATGGCCTCAAACTGATGTTCTTTACGCCTGAAGGTTACAATCAGCTCTTTGGTTTTTGCCACATTGACAGACAGGTTGTTCTCCTGACCTCACTGCATTACATTACATTACACTTAGCTGATGCTCTTATCCAGAGCGACTTACAGATATTTACAGGGTTTCAGTTCTAGTCCCTGGAGCAGTGTGGGGGTTAGATGCCTTTCTCAAGGGCATCCCAACCATGGGTAGGGCAGGGAATTCAAACTGGCAGGGTAGTGCAGGGAATTCGAACTGGCAACCTTCCGATTGCAAGTTCAACTCCCTAACCACTAGGCCACAGTTGCCACAAACAACTAGATTAACATCTTAGGATGATAGCACAAGAAATGCAGATGTTGCAATGGAAGTTAGCACTTATGTACATGTATTTGTGTATTTACATTACACAGCGACTTACAGATATTTACAGGGTTTCAGTTACAGTCCCTGGAGCAGTGAAGGGTTAGATGCCTTGCTCAAGGGCATCTCAACCATGGGTAGGGTGGGATTTGAACCGGCAACCGGCAATTGCAAGACCAACTCCCTAACCACTAGCCCACAGCTGCATTAAGTTGTTCATCTCACTTCTGTAGGCTGTTTCATCATTGTTTGTAATCAAACCAATTACAGTTGTCACCAGCAAATTTAATGCAAACTTAATGACCATGTTTGAGCTATGCATAGCCACACAGTCATGAGTGTACAGGGAGTAGAGGAGAGGTTTCAGGACACAACCCTGGTGAGCACCTGTGTTGATGGTCAAGGAGGATGAGATGATGGAACCCATTCTCACCACCTGGCGTCACCCTGACAGGAAGCCCAGGATCCAGTTACATACACTGGTATTAACACCAAGACTCCTGAGCTTGCTGTCAAGTCTACTGGGGACAGTAGTGTTAAATGCAGTGTTAAACAGCATCCTTACATAAGTGTTTTTTCTTTTTTCTTTCATTAGTGTTTTTTTCCTCAGATGTCTCAGGGGAAATGCAGTGTGGTGGTCATGGCATCATCAGTGGATCTGTTCTGTCTGTAGGCAAATGATGGGTCAAAGTAGGTGGCATCATGTTGCAAATAATGTTCTTCACAAGCCTTTCAAAACATTTACTCACAATGGGGGTGACTGAGCGCCGCAGGACGCCAGTCGTTCAAGCTGGTGGTTTAGAAATGCCTACTTTTACAAGGACTGAAGTGAATGTACAAACTCTTGCCATAACTAAAAGAGCTACTTAGGAGGACTGGTCATATTTTGTAACCATCTTTTGAGACTGTGCAGGTATTCTCTACCACTTCTGACTTATTCAGGTCCTGCTACTTTGACTTTTTTTAATCCATTTTAAAACTCCCTTATTCAACTTATCTAGATCTTGAATTATGACTGTCGCTAGTGTAGCGTTAGTGCTATTGTTGATGTAAAATTCAAGTTTTGAATGACAGTTAAAAACAGTCTTTTTTTAATAAATGATTTGTACACAAAGTTCTCAATGCCTTGTTTTGAAGGTCAGGTCCCTTGTTATACTACCAAGGAAGTATGGAGCTACTCTGAGATTTTTTAATGGTTTAAAAATAGCTGTCTCTTCAAGCTGCTGTGCTACCAATATGTGTTTTACTAGCTCGAAAAACAGTCTTTTGAATAGATGATTTGTGCACTTACAAAGTTGTAAATGCCTTGTTTTAAATTCCAGGGCCTTTTTATACTACTAAGAAAGGAAACTTTTTTAAATGGTTTAAAAATAGTTATATTCAAGCTTCCAATTATGCCCCAATCACTACCATTGTGAGCCTTTTCAACACAAAGTTCAAAATGCAACAGGCTAGCATAAATTTGCTTCTCAGAAAACACACCAAATTGTTATCATGTTTTAACATACCCAAATTTCAAGTTAAAGTTCCCATTAAGGTCATGTGACATGGAATGCGGAGCCGAAACCTCTCCCATATAGGTCATCATGGACAAATTAGGTGTGTTTGACTTGTTAAAAACGTTTGCAGCCATTTGTAGAGCAAGTACTAAACGGTTTCTCGTGGAAGTACACCTTTAAGGATGCCCCACGGGTGTTCAATAGGGTTCAGGTTTGGAGACATATTTGGCCACTTCAAGATAGATCCTCACTCGCCTTCATCAACATATTTACCACAATTAAATGTTTATTATTAAATATTATATTTGATGGTTAATATTCAAAGGAGAACTTTGGTGTAAAATGAAAATTGGCATGTTAAAACATCATACCGAGTTGGTATGTGTACTGAGGAGCAAAATTGATTTAGCCTGTTCCATTCAGAGTTTAATTATTTTTTTATCATTTGTCCCAGAAGGCTAACAATGGAAGTGGTAGGTGCCCTTAGACGAAGCATGACGACTAGGCTATTTTTAAACCATTAAAACAGCTTGAAGAAACTCCACACTCCATCGGTAGTACAACAAAGGGCTTGACATTAAAAACGAGGCACTGAGAACACAGTCTAGTCGTCATGCTTCGTCTAAGGGCACCTACCACTTCCATTGTTAGACTTCTGGGACAAACGATAAAAAATGGTTAAACTCTGAATGCAACAGGCTAAATCAATTTTGCTCCTCAGTACACATACCAACTCGGTATGATGTTTTAACATGCCAATTTTCATTTTACACCGAAGTTCTCCTTTAAGGAGACTGATTTTAATGAGAGTGATATGAGACTGATTTAATGAGACTGATCAATTAAGACCAATTATTACATGCATTTTATTAATTTGGTGCCGCACAAGGACCAATCATACCCAGCATAATATTTTGGTGCCCCGTGTAAGAAGTAGTTGCACCAAATGCACCTACAACAGGATATGGTTTCAGGAATTCATACTTTGGGACTGCATGTCTTCAGCAAAGAGTTTTCAGGCTTTTTTGTGGTCAACCTTTAAAAGAGGCTTTCATCTGTGAAGACGACCATACAGACCAAGTTGTTGCAATGTGTTGCATATTATTTTATCTCTGACTGTCCTCACACTTCTGCAACATCTACAGCAGTGCTGGCTGCACTCATGCATTTATTTTTTGAAGTCAACTTATGCGCCTGACATTGAGTGTGTGGAACCAACGTCTTTGAATGATCCTGTCAGTGCCTGTTCTGACAATGCACCCATTTTGGAAAACGACTTAATGACTCTGGCCATGGCGACATAGTTCAGTTCCATGGTGTTGCTGATCTTTTATAGCATAGGCCATCATTGTGTAAAGCAACAATTCAATTTTTCAAATCCTCAGTTTTCTTTCTTGCCATGAGGCACCATGTTGTTCATCCAGTGGATAGTATGAGAGAATTATAGCCAAAACATTAAAATGAATAACTCTAATACATGCCACACAAATTTGTATGGTCCAGTTGAGCAGACCAGAACACAAAAATGATGGAATTGGACAAGTGCCTTTTCACGGCTGAATAATATGTACAGTTATCAGTCAGGGTACTCACTTTTGTGGCCTGCTATTTATACAAAAATACCTGTGTGTAAAGTTGTTTTCAGAGGACGGTAAATTAATACGGTTACACAAGCTGTACACTGACTACTCAAAAACATATCGAAGTTACATTTGTGTACTATTGTCCCTTGAAAAGATATAGCACCTTTTTGCTGAAATGTGACGGGTGTACTGACTTTTGTGAGATACTTACATGAGTTAAGAAATAAGTTCACAATGCGACAACTAAAGAATGTTTTATTGTCTGTATAGGCTACTTGCTCAAACATACGTTATAACATCTTATGCATATTGACTTGTGCAGCAGGTGTATGGAATCAGATTTGTGCCTTTAAATTAAAAGAAGACTTTTACAAACCCAATAAAAAAATATCAATTCAAAATACCAAATTAAAAAAATCAACCAAAAAAATTTTTTTCAAATAAAAAATACAAGATTGCAATTAAAAAATGTCAAATTGTGTAACAAAAAATTGCTTTCGCCTCTTTCTCAGTTTTGGATGTTGCCGTTTTCTTTGATCACGACTCCAGCCTTCTCGTTTGCGCTCCCTGATTTTTTGATTGCGATTTTGGCACAAACGTGCCTGGTGGGACGGGATTCTCATGGGTGCATTCCTATTGGTGTATTCACATTTGACGGACAGCTAAGCAAGCGTATGACGCGGCTCTGGCCACAGCAGCTACTCTGCTTCTGATTGGTTCTAACAACGTCATCACAGGCGCGACTGACCAAAAGGGCGGCAGAGATAACAGCACATTACAACCACAGCCACTAGACCTTCTGTGTTATAACCATAGACATACTATATATAGACGGAGCATGGGGCGTTACGCTCAAAATACATGCAAGCGAAATGTACCGCTTTCTCTCCGCTTGCTCCGTTTTGAGTGGGCGTGTACTGAACGTCAGTTGAAGAGATATGAAGTTTAAAAGGCTAAAGAATTCTGAATGGAAATGCTTTTTTTGCTTCTGTTATGTCAATATAATGCTACCAACGGCACTGTTTCAAATTTTATGTACGTCCATTTTTAAATGTTTATATCTCCACCGGCCGCCTTCCAACTGAAAAGTCATTTGAAACATTGTCATTGGTTACCGCTCTGCAAACACCGCTCCTCATTTGCATAAAGTTCAGCAGAGCTCAACTTTTTCGCCCGCCTCGCTGATCTACGTCACCACTTGCCGCCTTCCAACTGAAAAGAGTAGGCTCGTTCGAGATTCGAGTCCGCCCGTCTGCAACTGGCTGCATACGTCAACGAGAATTGCTGGTCACAGCAGGGGTGGGCATTAAATGAGGAAAATAAAGTCGAACACAAATTCTAACGAGACTGAGCTCGCGCCTCCCCGATCATCGTAGCAGATGACACACAAGTCATGTGTGGAGAGGGAGGGCGGGGGTTGTAGTCCTCTACAGTCTATGGTTGTAGTGGGGTGCACTGAGAGTTTAATTCAAGTCCAGTCTTTCTTATTGTTTAGATTAACATTGGAACAAAACGAGTTGCCCCAAAGTGCTCCACAACACAAACATGAAAACTAAGACAGCAAAACCATAAAACAAAGACCATAAGTAGGTATATGACACGAACAATGAAATAGAACTGGAATTAATAATTAAATAAATAATGGGCCGGGCTTGACAGCGTCAGATAAACCATCAGAACAAGGTAAAAATAAAGAGAAGAGATATATCTTCAAATTGGAGTACAATAACGTACACTTCAGATGACAAGTCCAGTCGGGGAGCACCGGACAATGCACGTGCACAGACGTCAGTGAACTTTTAACCAACCATGGCAAAGTAGCGTCACCGAGGAGGCGTTAGCTAGCCACTTGCAGTTGTGTGGAGGCAACTGCAAAGGTCTGTACGATTTGTCTGTAAGCGTCATGCTCCCGCGAGTTTTCGGGTCATGTGTCATGGTCGCATTGTTGTGACAACTCGTGACAACCTCACACATTTCGGGCATGTCGGACACAATTTCTAACCACAATGCAACATTTTCAGCGTCAGGCTGCAAACGGATGCATCCGCATGCAAACGTCTAGCTCAAGTCAAATGCGGCCAATGGAACGTTCCGCTTCGCCCGCTTGCATGTATTTTGGCCGTTACTGCCAATAGGCGCTGACGAGACGCGGAGCCGCCATCTTGGAGCGGGGATACGCTCCATTCAGCTTAATCCGTTTGACAGGACAAATGAACTGTTAGCGCATTTTATTAACAGTACCTCGCTAAACACCACTAATTTTAAACTGGCTGTATCGCTAGTAGGTTATAGTAGGCTATAACAAAGGCTTCTTGAAGGCTTTCATTATTCTTAATTAATTAAAGAGCAACTGTCTCTGCTTCCAAATCCCCTCAGTAACAACACACATTGATAAAATAAACATATGACATGTGACAACTGCGAAGAATTGAGCAGTTGTCTCAAGTTTATTTGAAGCCCCTTCTATTTTTTTTATATAGTATGTCTATGGTTATAACCATTAGCCTACACCATACCAAAGAAGGACCGTCTTTGCGCATACGGTAAGTAATTGGCCGTTATATCATACCATTATATTAATAAAACCATGGCGAATGAGTGGATAAATACGATGGATGAAACCCCTTCTTTCTTTAAGGAAGCCAGGACTAAGTAGCCATAGCAGAGCAGGATATCAGATCAGTCTAGGGGTTTGTCATCCATCGTATTTATCCACTCATTCGCCATGGTTTTATTAATATAATGGTATGATATAACGGCCATTTACTTACCGTATGCGCAAAGACGGTCCTTCTTTGGTATGGTGTAGGCTAATGGTTGTAACACAGAAGGTCTAGTGGCTGTGGTTGTAATGTGCTGTTATCTCTGCCGCCCTTTTGGTCAGTCGCGCCTGTGATGACGTTGTTAGAACCAATCAGAAGCAGAGTAGCTGCTGTGGCCAGAGCCGCGTCATACGCTTGCTTAGCTGTCCGTCAAATGTGAATACACCAATAGGAATGCACCCATGAGAATCCCGTCCCACCAGGCACGTTTGTGCCAAAATCGCAATCAAAAAATCAGGGAGCGCAAACGAGAAGGCTGGAGTCGTGATCAAAGAAAACGGCAACATCCAAAACTGAGAAAGAGGCGAAAGCAATTTTTTGTTACACAATTTGACATTTTTTAATTGCAATCTTGTATTTTTTATTTGAAAAAAAATGTTTTGGTTGATTTTTTTAATTTGGTATTTTGAATTGATATTTTTTTATTGGGTTTGTAAAAGTCTTCTTTTAATTTAAAGGCACAAATCTGATTCCATACAGGTGTAGTGTAATGTTACACATATTTGACAGCAGTTTAGCTTTGTGCGGAACTTCTCAGTACATTGCGGCGGTCATACAATATCTAGGCTTATTCACCTTATTCTTACACGCCTATTTTCAAAGTTGCTCGTCTTCCGCGGTAGTAACATTAGGGGAAACCGGGGCTGGTTGGATCACTTTTCACACTCAGTTATATTTCTCCGTCTTACAGTGCATTATGGCTGTCAAAGTGTGATTGACTGAAAGCTTAATATCTCATCTATGAAACAGCTTTATACAATGTCAACAAAATATTTCTTGTTTTGGGTAATGTATTATATAACTGGCTTTGAGAAATTGTGCCAACCTGCCACAGCACGGGGTTGGTTGGCTCAGGTAGGCAGGGTTGGTTGGCTCACATATAAGCTAATGTGAAATAAATACAGTTCACTCAATAAATGACTGAATGTGTAATCATATGGTTCTCTGAAAAGTCAACTCTAGCACCTGTGATATATAGCCTATATGTTTATAGCTGATTTATGGATGACAAATAATGTGAAAATAATGGTTTATTGGTTAATTAAGTGCCATTATACATGATTTATAGGGAGTAGCTAGTGTTACCAAATAAGGTTGTATTTGAATTATAATTGAACATTTATAATAATAATAATTAATAATAATAATTAATGCCTAATCCACCTTTTTGATATTCCCATTTCAAATTATGTAATTTTTTTAAACACCCTGTATAAAATGCTCATTTTTATGAGTACCAATGGGCCTTTCTCATGTAAACTGTTAGTGAGCCAACCAGCCCCATAATTAGTGTGCCAACCAACCCCGCTCGCACTGAGGTACAGATTTTTCCACAAACACTGTTAGCCTGCTACCATTAGTCACCTCAGGATCTCAAACTTTATTTTACATTATAGCTGAGTCCCTTGACAATCATTTAAAACAAGTTATTTTTTAATCCTTAACTGTTTGGTGACATTCTGAAACATTAAATGTAGAAGCGCGGAGCAGTAGGGAGGGGGCGATTTGTGGAAAAAAACAGAAACAGAAAGGAGTGTTTCTTTATTAATGGAATGGCCATTGTATGTTTAACTTCCCTAACTATGCAGACCACGTTGTATTAAGCTACGGGTCTCCTAGCAACATCTCACGTTTAGCTTCTGCAAGCCACCAATACACTAATTTCACTTTAGGTAATGCTTAATAAGCAGCCTGTCGCGCTGTTTCATACATAGCTACACCTGCACTTGACTGACCCGTCTGCGCCGACAGCAAGTCACTGACAACCCAGCTATCTCCATTAGGCAACGCGCACAGATTCACTGCACTCTCTACTCCCAACATTATAATTCCCTGTGCTATCATTCTCACGGCGCATCAAGTTTTGTTTCCTTCACCAACTTCACCTCCATACCTTTGCGTGGCAGTAAAGAGCATTCAGCATTCTACGAATTTACAAGACGAAGTGGGTCATCCAATGAAAAATCAAAGTGATCTTATTTGAATTTGTGTGTCCACCAATCGAAATTAAGCATTTATGAAACGTACCGTTTAAAGTAGTCGTTGTGTGTGTATGTGTGTTTTGATGAAGACGGGAAAGAAGGGTGATTTTTGTGTGCGAATGTAGTGACTTTTTTGAAATTTTGTGCAAACAGGATGACAGAAGAGTCCGCTGTTAAGGTCTGTGTGAGGTTTCGGCCTTTCATACAAAGGTAAGTTACTGTTAGAGACTAGCGCTAGGTTGTAATTGCAAATGTTACTAACATTTCTACCGGACAGATAACGTAGCTAACCTTCCAAGGAAAATGCCAAGGCTAGGAAACAATTGCCCATATTTTTTGTAGTAATGACTTAATTGTCTCGTCTTGATATGTTTTGTGTAATGTAATAGGTGCCAATTTAATGTATGCTGATCTTGACCAAATAGTCATTGGTACACTCGTTAAGTGGTGATGCACAAGCAGAACGTCGTCGACGCGAATGATGGGACTCTTGTGGATTTTGAAGATAGCTGGGGACTTTGCAACCAAGTTGTTGACGTTGTCAAAAAACTGTTCTTTACGGATGTTCATTTGCAGGGAAGTAACAGCCTCTGAAAATGCGGAGCCGGCACAGGTCTACTGGAAGGCTGATAGACACGCCATTCATCAGGTTGATGATGGGAATGGAAACCTCTCCAAAAGCTTCAGCTTTGGTATATCAAAAAAAACCTTTCACTGCAGTTTTGTGATGTCAAGGTTACCCCTTAACGAATGTTTTCACCAATTTATGCTTCAATTCTTCTGATTCCTGTGTCCTCTACAGACCGAGTCTTTAGTGCAGAGGAAAGCACCAGTCAGCTCTACCAGGACATTGCGAAGTCTCTAGTGGTCTCCGCTGTTGAAGGTTATAATGGTCAGTAACTAATTACTGTACAGTAACATGCGTAAACAAGTTGCATGTCAAAGTGTGAGTGTGATAAAGACTGAAGACTATCTGGCTGTTTCCATGTTAATCAGTGTTTTGAGTATCTTCGATAGCACCTTCACATAGGCTTGTGTAAAACATCTCTTGATAACTGTTCAGTGGCAAATATGAGTATATCCATGAAATGCAGTGCATAAACATTATACAACTCTTTTTTTTAAGGATGCTGTAATAATTATGTTTTCCGTTAGCCTTACAGGCCACTGTTATTTGCTTATGTTAATTTATTTTTTAGATTATTATTATTGTCTTTGTCATGCTTTACACATCATTAGATCCTATCTGTATGGTTTCTTGTATGTGAACGAAGTGTTGCCAGTACAGACATGCTCTCTTAACATGCTTGTCATGGCTGGTGTGATGTCTATCTGAGGTGAGTATTTTTCCATCTTTCAAGGCACCATATTTGCGTATGGTCAGACTTCATCTGGGAAGACCTTTACAATGATGGGGAACAATCGTACCCCGGGTGTGATTCCACTGGCTATGGAGGACGTTTTCAAGACCATCACCAACGTAAGATAAAATACACACAAGCACACATACGTACGGGGCATCTATGGCCTGGCCATAAGGTTAGGAAGTTGGTCATGAGATCTGAGAGTCGCAGGTTCGAATCCCATACCAGTAGGAATGTATGGGGGAGTAAATAACTAGTCTTCTCCTGCACCCTCATCCATCTAACCCCACACTGCTAAAATTGCTAAAATAACTCAAAGTTGCTCTGGATAAGAGCCTCAGCTAAGTGCAATCTTATGTAAAGTATTGGACTACACACAAGAGGCTTGTTTGTGCTGTCTAAAGTTTGCTTGTCTCTTAAAACTTCACAAATGTTATTGTTTGGTTTTAAAATGTTTATTTGCAAATACCTAGTTTACAGATTATCAATGTTGTTCATGTTGTTTCATAGTCATGGAGTTTATGTAGTAATAAACAGACCTGTCTAGAATATATTAATGGCATTTTTTTTATTAGGAACAGTGTGGATCTGTTCCACAGCTATTATTCTGTTTTTTTTTTTCAACATGATGTGGAAATGATGACTAATGGTTTATTTTTCGTATGTGCTCATGTTAAGTGCCCCAAAAAGGAGTTTCTTCTCCGGGTTAGTTACATGGAAATCTATAATGAGACCGTCACAGACCTGTTGTGTGACAGCTGGAAAAGGAAACCATTAGAGGTCCGCGAGGGCAACAACGTGAGTTTGCTATCTACAGACATGTTTGTGTGCTTTATGCACGCATGTAATTTTCCCCCATAGTCTTGTATAACTCCTTAAACTGTGTGTGTGCATATATGAAGTGATTGTTTGGCCTCTGATGTTGTGCTTGCAGAAAAACGTCTATGTGGCCGATCTTACAGAGGAGCTGGTAACATCCTCAGAACAAGCACTGGCATGGATTCGCAAAGGCGAAAGTAATGAATTGTGTGTGTGTGTGTGTGTGTGTGTGCGTGTCAGTGTCAGATGATTTGTTATAATTAAATGATAAAATCATCAGTATGTCTCAGACCAGAGCAAAAGTTAGTATGTTTCTTGCACAGAGAATCGCCATTATGGAAAAACGAAGATGAATGAGCGAAGCAGTCGTTCTCACACCATCTTTCGCATGGTAAGCAGCTCGCATAGACGCACACACTCTGCCGATGCATGCTCATTAGGATTGGGAATTGATACGATTTTTACGATTGCGATTCTGCTTAACGATTTGATTCCTTATCGATTCTCTTATCGATTCTCATTTTGAAAAAAAAAAAGCGAAACAAACAGTAACTTGCGTAAGATGCGTGACATTAGTCATGCCTGCTGGAATCGATAAGGGAATCATTTGCAAAACTGGCAAACGATTCCAAGGAATTGAAACACAGGGAACTGATTTTCAACAAGAACCTGTTTTCGATTCCCATCCCTAATGCTCATGTAGTCGTACTCTGCCGTATCCACTGCACACACTGAGTGAAATGTTTGTTCTACCAGATCATTGAAAGTCGGGAGAGGAGTGATCCAGCATCAGGAGAGATCTCTGATGGCGCCATTATAGTGTCTCACCTGGTGAGTCAGTCAGTCAGGCTGCTTGCTTGATTAAACTGCCTACGCTGTCCCCTCCTTTTTGTGTTGTGTGCGCTTATATCCTTTAATGCGTATGCGTTTCTGTGTTTAACAGAATCTAGTGGATCTGGCAGGAGCTGAGCGGGCCAGTCAGACTGGAGCGGAGGGTGAGCTGTTTACTGAGCAACATATATATGTGCATGTATACATTATGGGTGTTGGTGACTGGCTCACCAATCCCATTTGTGTACTGACAGATTTGGCTGTGTGAGGCTGGGCTGGCCCGGCCAGAGCTAATATGTATAGTGGTCCCTTGCTATATCGCGGTTTACCTTTTGCGGCCTTGCTGTTTCGCAGATTTTTTTAGTGCATGCAATCTCCTGTACAGTACAGGATGCGCTCAGCTTGGAAAATTTACATAAATCTTCCACCGCTAGCTGTGTGACTCTGAAGTGCTGTATGTTTGCAAGTGTGAACTTTGCCTGTCTGAGAAAAGTGTATAAGTGTAGTGAGGGGTTTTACAGCCTTAAAACATCTATAATAATTGTAGAAAATAAAGCTGACTACTTTGCGGATTTCGCCTATCGCGGGTTATTTTTAGAACGTAACTCCCGCAAATAACGAGGGACCACGGTATATCAATTGCAAGTTTGTCACCAAAGTGTACCATGCTGTGCTCATTTTAGACTCTTTACTAGACAGTGGCAAACTACAACAGGTCTGTGTTCAAATGCACAGAGTTATGTTGCATGTTTTGTGATTGTTTTAGTGATCATTCATCACTACCCATAGCTTGCTTGTATTACTGTATGCGTATTATAATTGTTTTGAAGAAGAGATGTGCACTCGGTAAAGATAAATGTTGTGAATGCAGCCATGAAATTTTGGTAGTTACTGGTAGGTATCAAGTTTGATAGTAACTTAAAATGTCTGACTTAAATGTAAGCCCTCGCCATGAAATTAAGGGTGTTGGTGTCCTCGAAGACACACCCTGAGTTGAAGATGAAAAAGTTAAAGAGCCAAGCTAAGCTGAGACTACAGGGATGTAAAGTGATTGCTGTGTACTTGCTTGTGTTTTGCAGGCACTCGTTTCAAAGAGGGGTGCAACATCAATCGGAGTCTGTTTATTCTGGGTCAAGTCATCAAAAAGCTGTCAGATGAAAATCAAAAGTATGTATTATGTTGCTCAAAATCACCCTGTTTTTATTGATGGTAGTTCATATTTAATGGTCATGTGAAGTCAGGGTGAGCGGTAAATGTTTGCACATATATATTTTTGTCAACCTTCTAGGAAGAAACATTTTCAAGGCCCCTACTGAATAAGATGCACCATTCCAAAAATGTCACTGATTACAGTGTGCAGTTGTTAGTTGTGCAGATAGTGTAGTTTGAAGCTGCATACCTTATTTATGGGTCTATTGGGGTCTACACAGGCTGTTGGTAGCAGCTAGTGTGTTGTACCTTATTTATGGATCTATCAGGTCTACACAGTATACTACACGATCTGCTACCAATAGCCTAAGTGTACTAATTAAAAAAGATTAAAATGATTAATAATTATTAATTAAAAACAGATCACAATCACAGTTTAAAGTTGCAGGTCATGTCCTCTTGCTCAGTACAGTCGCTGCTGAAAACCTCTTAGCTAAACATTGTATGTAGGGATAATGAGTTGATTTTATGTTCTACTGTAGGGGATTAAAGTTCTCTGTCGCTATGACAGATTTCTATTAGTTGAGCTCCTGAAAGGCCATTCTTAGATCAGTGCCTACTCAACGACAATGAGAGTTTGTCAGGTGCTGGAATTTCAAGCTGTTTGAAGGGTAAACTTGGCCATTAAAAAAAGATGGAAGAACATGTAGTCACTGTGACGCTGTCTCGACAGGGGTTTCACTAACTACAGAGACAGCAAGCTGACGCGAATCCTGCAGAACTCCCTTGGAGGCAATGCCAAGACTGTCATCATCTGTACAGTCACCCCAGCTGCACAGGAAGAGACCCTCAGCACACTGCAGGTTGGTCAGTCACCTTCACTGCACCCAACCCCTCCTCTTCCGTAGAGTGAGCCTTTGTCTGTTCTGCTCTTAACAGCGTTATGATGCAGAGAATTCCTTAGCACAACAATACTTGTTTCATTGAAGCGCCGAGTCCCTTATTTGGGTTGGATCAGACGGCTATTCCTACTGGGAGGCAGTCACAAACTAACTTACAATTTAATAGCCAGTTTCCCACGGTCATGGAAACCTAGGAAAAGTAATGGAGATTGAAAATGTAATTTTTTAAGGCCTGGAAAAGTCATGGAATTTTGTAAATTCACTGAAAGTTTTGGAAGAGTCATGGAATTTGATTTTTTTTCCCTAACGCAACTACAGAGTTCTGTTATCATTAGGCCTTTTAAAGTCAACAGTAAATGCATTGACAGTTTGAATGTTAAACATTTGATATTTAGCCTCAAAAGTAGTGCTAAATTCTACACACTTAAGTTGTGAAATTTTGTCAGTGAAAAAGAGTGGGAACCCTGAAGTCACTGTACTCTGTCCAAGGTAGTCTTTGCGCTGTATGCAAGTTTCTCTAATTATTCTGTTGTTGCAAGTTATTGTCATTCCTGTCATTTGGAGCCCCAATGACAAGTCAAGTGGTGTGAAAAAAAAAAACTTCCCTCAAATGATCGTAATCTGTTTAGAAGGTCTGTACGTTTTAGTAAGAAATATTAAGCGTTTAAAGTGTCTCATATTTTTGGCCCACCCTGTACTGCCCCCACCCCTAGGCATTACTGGGGAAGGACTGCATGTGTTGTGTAGTATTTCTGAACAGTTGTTCATGTTAACATGAAGGTCTTGTCACGTTGTCTCTCCTGTAGTTTGCAAGTGCGGCGAAGCGTATGAAAAATGACCCACATGTCACCGAGGTGTCTGACGATGGTGCTCTTTTGAGACGTTACAGGAATGAGATCAATGAGCTCAAACAGCGCCTGCAGGAGGTAATGCACACAGACACGTTGTCATTATTCTCTCCATTACTGTCGGTTCTTGGTCTTTTCATCCTTAAGGCAGTATCGCAGTCCACTGAGGAATGTTGCATACTAGGCCTTAATGTACAACTTGCTTTTGTATGACCTTATTCTCCCAGTTCTCTTGTATTTAGCTTGTCTAGTAAAAATATTCACGGACAGGACAGGACGATGGGAATTAATAAGATTTTTACAATTCCGATTCCATTTTCTGCTTAATTATTCGCTTCTTTATCAATTCTCTTATCGATTCTCATTTGGGGGGGAAAAGGAGAACAAACAGGTCAATTGGCATCAACTTTGTTTAGTTTAGACGTAATATGACCTTACAAACCCGACAGTGAGGTCCGTGTGGGTGCCATGTTTCGCAAAACTGGCAAACGATTCCAAGGAATTGGAACACACGGAAACGGTTCTCAACACGTGTATGCTGGGATGTATGCAGGTGTCTTCGGTTACCCAGACGACAGCGACGGAGAAGCAGAACTTGTGCCTGATCCTGCAGGAGAAAGAGCAGCTGCAGCGGGATCAGGAGGACCGCATCCGCAACCTTACCAAGCTGCTCGTCACCGCCTCCAACGTGGTCCCCGTCAAGAAGGTACTGACCTCTCGTGGGTCCACCCGACTACACACGCAAATGTTACATTAGGAACAAATCTGCCCTACAAAGCCAAAAGGTGGTAACTACACATTTTGTTAAAACTGAGTTTAGACTGGAAGTTGACTTTATAACACCTTTTTTTGTCTTCTGACTAAATATCTTACTTCTTCCTATTAAGAAAGCATGTAAAGGCATCATCACTATTATACCTACATCATGTTAGACTGGACAGTATGACAACTTTGAAGCCATTTTTCTCAGTTTCAGTGTTGGCATAGTTACTGCACTTTGCCTATGCAGGGCAGTAATGATGCCTTGTGTGCCATTATGGCATGTGTCCTTGTGTGTCCACACAGGCCCCAAAGAGGCGCATGACCTGGGGTGGCAAGCTGCTACGGGCTGCCCAACCCAGAGATATGGCTGGACACTCACCTGACGGAGACACTGTACTCATGGAGCCATTTCTCAAGCAGCGCTGTGTCGACCTTTCTTCAATATCTGAACAAGATGGTAAGGTTACTGTGCCATTCTGCTTGGTCTCATTTCTTAACATTAACTCATTACAAATTATTATTTTTATTATTATTATCAGTTACAGAATTAATTACGGAAAACTTGACTATGTATGAATAATACTGCTGTTTAAATTAATGTAATGATTCCCCCCCCCCCCCCCCCTTGCTGCGAAGACATGGAAGAGTTTGATAGCCGCTGGGAAATTCCTTTAGAACGGACGTTTGACATGGATCTAAACCAGAGCAATGTGACCAAGCGCCATTTTGCAGACAGGTGTGTGACAAAGCCTGCCTCAGACACAGGACTTCACAGGTCTTTGTGTTTTTTGGTGATCATTGATTTTATTTTCTGGTTTTCATTTGTTGGTTTGACTCCTTTGTTTCCAGTGCCCTCTTGCCTGCAGAGCTATCCAGCCTGGAGGAGCAGGTGGAGGAGTCACCGCTTAGAAAGGAGCTGCACCTTCAACTGGAGAAAGAAATGCAGGAGAAACAAGATTTACTCACTCAGCTCGAGAAGGAAGCTCAGGAGAAACAAGATTTGCTCACTCAACTTGAAAAGGAAGCTCACGAGAAACGAGATTTACACTCTCAACTCGAGAAGGAAGCTCACGAGAAACAAGATTTGCACTCTCAACTCGAGAAGGAAGCTCACGAGAAACAAGATTTGCACTCTCAACTCGAGAAGGAAGCTCACGAGAAACAAGATTTACTCACTCAACTTGAAAAGGAAGCTCAGGAGAAACGAGACTTACACTCTCAACTTGAGAAGGAAGCTCACGAGAAACGAGATTTGCACTCTCAACTTGAGAAGGAAGCTCAGGAGAAACAAGATTTGCGCACTCAACTTGAGAAGGAAGCTCAGGAGAAACGAGACTTACACTCTCAACTTGAGAAGGAAGCTCACGAGAAACGAGATTTACACTCTCAACTCGAGAAGGAAGCTCAGGAGAAATATGATCTGCACCTCCAACTGCAGACAGAAAGGATGGAGCTACAGCAACAAGTTGAGCTGAAGTCACAGCAGCACAACACATCCAATTTTGCCAGTGAACAGGTGAGCTAGAAACTGCTCATTGTATTCTATAGTATTACCTGTCTATTAATTCCAGTCAGGGGCGGTCTTAACATAGAGACATAGGTAGGCGACTGCCTGGGGGCCCCCACCAGCGGACGTAATGGGGGGGGGGGGGCCCAACCAATCTCCATCGACCTTTACTTTACTTCCTCATATATTTAATCGTATGAGGGGGGCCCCCTTGCATACCTTCACCTTGGGCCCCCAATTTCCTAAATCTGCCATTGATTCGTTCACATTTATTCCACAGATCCCATAAAATGTCAGATTCCTTATGTTTCACATACAGTTTGTGAACTCTGTTGTGAGTTGTGCTTCATTAGGATGCAGTGTGAACGTTTTCCAAAGATGCCTTTGTGTTAAAAGCTTTTAAATTCTCTCCTCCAGTTACACACAGCCCTGGGAGAGTCCATCCAGCTTTGTGAAACTCTAGCCGATGAGAAAGTAAGTTTGCCATGTGCACAAGTAACAGGGCGTTTTTGACATTGTCCTTGGAGCATCTCCAAGCATTGTCCTTGGCGATGCTGTCATGGGCCAGTAAATTAGGATTCAATTAGGATTCTGTTCCCACTTTGTCCACTGTGGTCATCTTCAGACCCCAGTGTATTGTAGGGGTGAGTATTGGCAAGGACTTTACAATACATATCATTATACATTTGTCACGATGCAATTCTATCATAATACATTGCGATACTGGGTATATTGCAATATATTGCGACATTCTACATACTTCAGTGAAAATGAAAAAATAGCGCTGAATTATTAGTTGCTATTTACGATCTAGATAGTCTTACATCTTATCAAAACTGAATTAAATCAACATAACTCAGTTACTGAACTCAACAGAACTCAGAAACATAAAGTGCATAGCATTTAGAAAATCCTAAATACTGGAAGACAGAGCTGTAATATAAGTTTAAACAATGTTTTACATTTTTTGGAGTCAGATATATATACAATTGATATAGTATATTGTGAAAATTAGTATCACGATATTTTTGCACATCCCTAGTATATTAAGAGACCTCTCATTTGGTAATAACTTTGTTTTAGAAAAGCCTGGAGGCTGAAAAGCAAGGCCTGGAGGCCGAGAGGGAGCAGCTCAAAAAGAACCTTCAGGTGTGCAACGAGGAAGTCAAGAGGCTGAAGCAGGAGGCTGAGTACCTAAACCAGGAGCTGGTGCAGAAGAGCGAGGTTGACGAGTTCCAACTCCTGGAGGAAGAGGCCAAGAAGGAGTACGAGGTGAGGCCTGAGCCCCTTGGGCTGTGTCTGTGAGGCCTGAGCCCCTTGGGCTGTGGCTGACATTGTAGACAGTAAGCTCTGGAGAAATTCCAAAACAGCTGTGAAAAACAGAAATAGCTGAAGCTAACTGGAAGTTTCCCCTTAGAAGTTATTCTGCAAGGACCAGTGAGAAGAGAACCGTATTTGTGATGTTTTTCTCCCTCAAATGTTATGAACCTAATTGACTGTGCATTTACAGCAAGAGCTGCTTGATGAGATCGCCACCTGGAAGAAGGCTGCAGAGGACTCTCATGCCCAGGCTCAGCAGCTTAAGGTCGGGTTTAAATTTGCTCAGCTTGTGTGTGTGTGTGTGTGTGTGTGTACACGTGTGTACACGTGTATGCGCGCGCATGTCTTTTGGCATACCTGTCTGAGGACTGTCATGTCCAGGCTCAGCAGCTTAAAGGAGAACTTCGGTGTAAAATGAAAATTGGCATGTTAAAACATCATAGGAGCAAAATTGATTTAGCCTGTTGCATTCAGAGTTTAACTATTTCTTATCGTTTGTCCCAGAAGGCTAACAATGGAAGTGTAGGCGATGTTAGACGAAGCATGACGACTACGCTATTTTTAAACCATTAAAACAGCTCGAAGAAACCACACTCCACAATCCACACTCCATCAGTAGTACAACAAAGGCCCTGACGTTAAAAACGAGGCACTGAGAACTTTGTAGGTGTACACAACATTAATTAATAAAACAGTTTTGACAGGCAATACCTTGCTGTAGTTTCTCGTCGCCGCCATGATGAAAGTCCGCACAAGTCGATTGACGAACATGAACCAGCAGGAAGAATAGAAGGAGAGGTAGTACAATCGACTTGTTTGGACTTTCATCATGGCAGCGACGAGAAACAACTGCAAACTACTGCATGTAAGAACAGTTTTTTAAATAAACATTGTGTACATTTACAATATTATTCAGTGCTTTGTTTTGAATGCCAGAGCCTTTGTTGTACTACCGATGGAATGTGGAGTTTCTTCGAGCTGTTTTAATGGTTTAAAAATAGCGTTGTCGCTATGCTTCGTCACATTTAAATTTGCTCAGCTTGGTGTGCATGTGTGCATGTCTTTAGCATACTTGTCTGCGCACTTTGCAGGAGGAGCTGGAAACCTTGTCAGGCCTATGTGGCGATAAGGACCTGGTGCAGGAGGTGAAACGCCTGCGGCTCTCCCTGGAGGACGCTGAGGGCCTCAGCCGAGACACCAAAAAGGAGTGGGCTTTCCTGCGCTCTGAAAATCTCGCCCTCAAAGAAAGAGATGTGAGTGACGAAGCTGAAGGGATGAGTGTTACAGGTCATAGATGGAGAGGGATGTACACAGTACAGAGAGTGTAGTGTGTAGAGGGCGGAGGGGGGTATCCCGTTCACAACACAACACTGGCATTCAGTATGCAAGATTGCTGAAAAGACATTTCAGAGGGATTTGAATTACTTATTTAAATGAATTTGTAAATTATGCCTTCTGACAGATGCATCTTGAGAAACTTCCATCCATATTCCATATAGACAAATTTCCAGTTACTCTTCTAGGTGCCATGTCCAATACATTGCTACACAGACAGCATGGGGAGGGATTTTTTTTTTAATCCACACCCTTTCACTGTTATTGAACCATGTCTGTCCTGCTGAATTTTCCTCAAATGTCACTGAATTAAAGAGATGCTGTATTTTACCTAAATAATATATTTCTATCTAATTCAGTGCTGTGCGGGCAGGACAAACTACATTTTACAAAAAATATATATATATATATTTTAAATTGTGTTAAATAACCCTGAACGTATCAGCAGTCATGAGGAAGGGACTTCATGTGGGACTGTTTGTTAGATTATGTTTCCCTCGGTGCCGCCTACCTAACAAACTGTCAGTTGTACAGGATGTCCTCTAAAACTGATTTTTAGTGCAGCTGTGCTGTGGTCTATGGCACCATCTTGTGGGGGAAAGTAAATGCTTACATAATGTGTTCCCACATTTAGGTCATACGGTGTAATGTGAAAGCGGGCAGAATACTTTAGAGGCCATGGAAAATTCTGCTTTTTTGGTGGGGCTATTAACATTTGACTTAATTTTGTGTGGAGCTGATGTGTTTGGGTGTTCATGAATTTCTACACTCCCTTTAGGATGTCCTGAGTGCAGAACACCAGCGCATGCAGTCTGAGCTGCACAGTGTGCAGGCACAGCTAGAGTTGGAGAAAAATCGTTTCAAGAAGATGCAGCTGGATCTTCAGAAGGAACTGATGGGGGCTTTTGATGAAAACACCAAACTCACAGCTCTCCTTGATGGAAAAGTCCCTAAAAGTAAGAATCTTCTGTTCCCTCTGCCATTTCATGAAAATGTTTGATTCAACTTCAAATGGCACTTTTGAAATGTCACTTTACATAGGTAAGGTCTAGCCTGGTAAACCAGCCCCTCTTACTTCATTTCATTTTGTACAGAGTGTCTGGAACAGAGACCGTCAGAAACGATTTGTTGGTGGTGTGGACTCTGATGAAGTTTAAAAAAAGTGCCTCTGCCTTTACCCAATCGCTAACGCCTGGTCGTCACCTATGCAATTAGCCTACCTACGCACTACAATTCAAATGTAGCACACAAGGTCAACGTCACGGCTAACGAATACACCCTCTGTTCGCTGATTGGATCAGTCTTGCTGGGACCAACTAAATGACCCTCAAGAGATTCCAGTCCAGACCCTCTGTACAAAATGAAATGAAGTACGAGGGGCGGGTTTACCAGGCTAGGTAAGGTCCATACCCATGTTCTTGGGCCATGCACTGTGATTCAGAATGTGAACTTTTTGATGTCGGATGCATTCACTTTGTCTAGAGTCAGGTTTGAAAGTCCATGGCACTTTGGTTAGTGGCTACATAATCTTCTGGCGGAGGAAATTACACAATCATTGGCGTTTGTTGGTTGGTTAGCAAAAAGTACTGGATGGATTTTTATGAAATTTGGGGTGGTTCAAAAATTGGCTAACTTAAGTGATTAGATCTTGGTGGCGATCTGGATCACCATCTGGATCCAGGATTTTTTTATAGAATTCATCATTGCGAGATGGGGCAGATTTGTTCCCTATAGAACTGGCACTCTCTTGTGGTGACAGGCGTTCGCTCGCTAAATCACCTTCCTGGTCACCACCATTGTTTCCCGCGCCTGCAGAGGTTTTGTAATCATCTGCGTTTATTTGTTAGTTTGTTTGTTTGCAAAAAAAAACTAAAAGTTGATGAATTTTGATGAAATGTTTAGGGTAGGTCAAAAATTATTAGATTTTTGTGGTGATCTGAGCTGCCCTGGCGGAGGTCTGCGCTCTTTGAGTGCTTTTCTAGTTTACTAAGGCATCCTATTGCTTACCTGCAGACCTAGTAGATGGTGTAGTTCTGGAGCGAACTGTGGCTGAGCTCAAGAAGGAGGTGGAGCAACGCAAGCACGGTGAAGAAGAGCTGCAGTCCCAACTAGAGCTGCTCAGACAGCAGGAGCAGGAGCTGAAAAGTGTGCTTCAGCAAAAGGTCGACAGCCTGACCCAACAGGTGAGATGAAGGCTTTCATTTTGACTTGGATGTGAAATCTGAAATCATGGGTTGCGTTATACATTGATCAACCATACATGAACCGCCCATGTAGGCTTTGTTTATTTTAACCTTTGTCGGATAGCATTTAAAAGTAATGATGAACTATACTGTCTGCCAGGTATGTGAGCTGAACGAGCAACTCTGTGAGGTGGAGACCACACGAGATGAGCTCCTGGTGGTTCAGCAGAGTAGCGAGAAGGAGCAGCAGCAAGAACTCCAGAAGGCTCGAGAGCAGCAAGAGGAGCTCCAAGAGAAGCTTCGGGAAGCACAGGAAACACTCCAAGAAACACTTCGTAAGGCGCAGGAGAAGCAGGAAGAGGTACTGGTGAAGGCCCAAGAACAACAACGGCAGTATGAAGAGACCCTCCAGAAAAATCAAGAAATGTCCATACAGGAGCTTGAGGGGACCCAGAAACAACTAGAAAAACTGGAGGAGGAACTCCAGAAGACCAAAGAGCACAAGGAGCTGTTGCAAGAGGAACTTCAGAAGGCTCAAGAGAATCTGCTGCAGCATCAGGAACTGCTTCAGCAGGAACTACAGAGCTCGCAGGAGAAACATCAACAGGAGCTGCTAAATGCCCATGAACATCAACAGGAGCTGCTAAAAGCCCATGAACATCAACAGGAGGAGTTCCAAAAAACCAAACAGCGGTTGCATGACGACTTGGAAAAAGCCCAGGAAGAGCAAGATAAGCTGCAGCAGGAGCTACAGAAGGCCTTGGAACAGCAGGAGAGCTTGCAGCAGGAGCTACAGAAGGCCTTGGAACAGCAGGAGAGCTTGCAGCAGGAGCTACAGAAGAGCTTGGAACAGCAGGAGAGCTTGCAGCAGGAGCTACAGAAGAGCTTAGAACAGCAGGAGCTACAGAAGAGCTTGGAACAGCGGGAGAGCTTGCAGCAGGAGCTACGGAAGGCCTTGGAACAGCAGGAGAGCTTGCAGCAGGAGCTACAGAAGAGCTTGGAACAGCAGGAGAGCTTGCAGCAGGAGCTACAGAAGAGCTTGGAACAGCAGGAGCTACAGAAGAGCTTGGAACAGCAGGAGAGCTTGCAGCAGGAGCTACAGAAGGCCTTGGAACAGCAGGAGAGCTTTCAGCAGGACAGCTTGCAGGAGGAGCTACAGAAGGCCTTGGAACAACAGGAGAGTTTGGAACAGCAGGGGAGCTTGCAGCAGGAGAGCTTGCAGCAGGAGCTACAGAAGGCCTTGGAACAGCAGGAGAGCTTTCAGCAGGAACAGCAGGAGAGCTTGCAGGAGGAGCTACAGAAGACCTTGGAACAGCGGGATAGCTTGCAGCAGGAGCTACAGAAGGCCTTGGAACAACAGAACAGCTTGGAACAGCAGGAGAGCTTGCAGCAGGAGCTACAAAAGAGCTTGGAACAGCAGGAGAGCTTGCAGCAGGAGCTTAGCCAAGCCAAAGAACGTCAGCAGCTTCAGGAGGCAGAGCTCCAGAGAGCCCAGGAGCAGCAAGAGCAACTGCTACAGGAGCTCCAGAAGGCTCAGGAGAAGCAGGAGATATTGCAGCAGGAGCTTCAGAAGGCTCAGGAGCAGCTTTTGGATACTCAGACTTCCCCAGAGCCTGGTGTGTGTTCTGTGGAGCTGGAGAGACTTCGCTCTGACCTGAGTGCTGTAGTGGCACAGAAGGCAGAACTAGAGGAGATACTGGAGGGTGTACGAGAGGAGAAGAATCAGCTGAAGAGAGACCTGGAGGAAAGCGTGGACATGGTAAATTTACTACTGAACAGTTTATTTATTACTTCGTAAAAATGACGAATGATGAATGAGGTCAGTAATCCTTTGTATCTGCTTCTCCCCCAGTGTGTACAGACTCAGTCTGAGCTGCTGGAGCTTCAAAGTAGGCTGCCAGACAGTTCTAGAACAAATAACCAGCAGGTGGGTCAGAATGATTCAAAGTCCCATTCACACTCTAGGAAACTTAAGTCCTTAGAACTAGGAAACCTTAACTGTGAAATTAATAGAACAGTGAAATTTAATGCTGCTTGTATTTTTTAAATAATTGTATCTGTGGCAGGACAAGCATCTAAACAATAGTCAGGCTGTAGAATTACTGTGCGGTTTGTGCCTCTGAGTGAGGTTAGTTTTTGATGTGGTTTGTCTGACTGAAATATGATGCAAAACTTTGATACTTGGCTAAAGGGAAACCTACAGCATGTCTAACTCAAACATAAATTACTTTGAGGCACTGAAAGCTGAATGTTGCTATTTAAGCTGTCTATGAGACATTATTAACGGAATCTCAGAGTATATGTGTTGACGTGTTCGAGTATTCATTACAATGAACACAGAGCAAGTACATTTCATAAAATGCACTTTTTGATGGCTAGGTTGTGAGTTTGAAACAAATAAATCCATGTGGCTGTGGTGATTAAATGGAGAAATGTATAGACCCATTCACATGCTGATATGCCTGAGTGATGCCAAAACATTTCAAACACTTCTTGCCCCTCTACAGATGATCACACATGTCACAGAACACTCTTCAGAGACCACAGCTGAACTAGACCACTTGCGCTCTGAGGTGGCCTCCCTCACTGCAGCCCTGAAGCTAAAGGAAAGCCAAAACGAGGAAGAGCATCAGGCAGTCCGAGAGCAGTTGCAGCTGGAGCTCCAGAAGGCTGAAGACAAACGGCAAGAGTTACTCCAGGCACAGGAGCAGCAGTGTCATTTGGAAGAAAAGCTTCAGAAGACTGAGGAACTGCTGCAGCAGGCGGTCCAGAGAGCCCAGGAAGAGCAAGAGAGGCTGCAGCATGAGATGCAGAGGGCTGAGGAGCGCTGTGAGACATTGCAGGGCCAGCTTAGCGAGATTCAGGAGCAGCAGCAGCAGCAAAAGGAGGAGGAGCTCCACCGAAGCCGGGAGCAGCAAGAACAGCTGAAACAAGAGCTTCAGCGTGCCTGTGAGAAGCAGGAGACACTGCAGCAACAGCTTTACAACACCCAGGAGCTACCTCAGCAGGAGCAAGATCAGGAAGAGCTTCATAGGACCCAGGAACAACTGCCACACGAGCTACGAGACGCCCAACAGCAGCAACATCGGCTTGAGGAGGAGCTCAACAGTGCTTTAGAGCACCAGCTAAGTCTTGAGAAAGATCTCCAGGATGCCCTAGAGCTGCGGGAGCAGCTGCAGCAGGAGCTGCAGGAGGCTCGACAGCAGCACACCGAGGAGGTGCTGAAAGCCCGAGAGCAGCAGAAGCGCTTTGAGGAGGAGTGCCGTAAAAAGGAGGACTTGTTGCAGCAGGAGGTGCAGAGAGCGAAGGGCCAACAAGACGAGCTGTTCGAAGAGCTCCAGAGGGCCCAAGAGCAGCTCCAGCAACACAACACTCAGAACCCCGGGGCCTCCGCAGAACTGCAAAGGCTGCAGTCAGAGCTGAGCTTCCAGTCAGCGGAGAGAGCCGAGCTGCAGGAGATAATGGAGGGACTTAAGGAGGAGAAGAACCAGCTAAAGACACAGCTTGAGGAGAACATGGACATGGTAAGAACTGTTTTAATAGGCATCATTTGAATGTGGCGTACAATGGGGTGTGTTTTACACTATGCATTTGTTACGTAGGTTAAGATTGATTGGGTGTGAGGGTTTTCTTTTTGTTGCTGAGTTACATTTTACTTTCAATAGGCTCAGGAGCAGCTTCATGAGATGGATGAGCTGAAACAAGAGATCAAACGGATGCAGACAGACCTGCAAAAGAGCACTGATAAAGTAAGTGGTTACTGTTTACTTTCTTTTCTTTTTGTGTTATAATGGTTTGGGGGAACTTATCAGACTAGGGGTGGTTGTGGTTTTCTTCCTACGTTTTTAGGCTTTTAATAGCTGGGCCAGCTGTGGTCTAGTGGTTAGGGAGTTGGTCTTGGGATCAGAGTCGTAGGTCCAAATCCCGCCTTACCCATGGCTGAAATGCCCTTGAGCAAGGCATCTAACCCCACACTGCTACAGGGACTGTAACTGAAACCTTGTAAATAACTGTAAGTCACTCTGGATAAGAGTGTCAGCTAAGTGTAATGTAACAATGTAACAGTGCAAGCTCTGACTAACCACTCTGTCTGTTTTACTGTTTGTCAGGCCAGTGAGCTCCAGGCCTTGTTGCAATGCGTCACTGAGGAAAAGCAGTGTCTGCTTGAGAAAATGCAGTGTCTGCCTGAGGAAAATGAGGTGGAGCAGCTCCGGTCTGAACTCGTGTCACTGACAGCGGACAAAGAGCAGCTGCAGGAGAGTCTGCAGGAGGGCGAGAGGAGACGCTCAGAAGAGGTGCAGGAGCTTAGCGCTGAGAAGGAGCAGCTCCTCCGGCAGCACACTGCAGCGGCCGAGGAGAGCCGTGAGGAGGTGAAGAGATTGACCTCTGACCTTGGCGCCCTTACCACCCAGAGGGCGGAGTTGCAGCACCTACTCCAGGAGCTCCAGGAGGAGAGGAGCAGACTCCAGAGAGAGCTGGAGGACAGCACTGAGAAAATGCAGCGCCTGCTCGGGGAAAACACAGCAGCACAAATCCTTCAGAAGGAGGTGGATCAGCTCCGATCTGAGCTGGTGTCCATCACTGCGGACAGAGAGCAGCTGCGGGAGGGCGAGAGGAGACGCGTGGAGGAGGTGCAGGAGCTCTGCCAAGAGAAGGAGAAGCTCCTCCAGCAGCACAAGGAGGCTGTCGTGGAGAGCCGTGAGGAGGTGAAGAGATTGACCTCTGACCTTAATGCCCAGAGGGTGGAGTTGCAGCACCTACTTCAGGAGCGGCAGGAGGAGAGGAACAGACTCCAGAGAGAGCTGGAGGACGGCACTGACCTGGTGAGAAGAATTTAGTCACAACATGAGTAGTGTGAAGTGCAAGTTGTACAGTAGTAGTGCTAGAAAAATACTGCACTTGAAACAAGCGTGTGTGACAGAAGAGTTAATGGTCGTGTCTGGGAAAAGTTTTCACCAGCAGGGGGTGTCGAATAGTTGTGATTGTAGCCTGCATTGAAGGATGTTTTGGCACATTTTTGTGCAAAAATGCAAAAAACAGAAGTAACTGACATTAAAACGGGCACAGTAGGGGGGGGGGGGATCTCTGAGGTTCTGATTCTGACTTGGAGGTGAAAGTAATGGGCCATAGCTTTATGTGAGACCTGTGGCAAGGCTTGTAAATGATGTGGACTTGTTTCAATATTTGGACTTTTCTGCAGACTAAGCAAAAGCTGAGTGAGCTGGAGGCGATTCGACTAGAGAAGACGAAACTACAGTCTGATCTGCGGGACAGCTTGGACAGAGTGAGTGGCTGCCATTTCAATACTGTACATTTGGTGCTTTCTCAGCTGAGATTGATGGATCATTATAATACAGATCTGCCTGATGAAGTTATGTTTGAGATGTAAAAATTTGATGGCTACATCTTGAGCTACAAAGTTTATATTGTAATACACCTCTGTAATTTATAAAAGAAATAAATGAACTCTGCCTTTAAACCTACCACCACAACCTTAACATGGATGTACAATAGCATGAAGGCACTGTTCAATGTTTCTGTGTATTGTTTTAGTAATTAAGTTGCCAAAAACATTTTGGGTATTTATCTTATATTTAATCATGCAGTGTCACCTGATGTTTGTCTTTTAAGTGGTGAAAAAATGTGCAATATGCTGTAATATTGCTGAATGTTGCGATGACTATTTGTTTATTTATCTCAAAACACATTTAAATATAGTCTTAACATCTTTCAGCTTAATCTTCACCGCTAGGCCGTAGCCAGTGCGCAGCCTATGGGGTGGACATTAAAGGCAGTAACACTCCATTTGATTTCCCAAATAACTTCCTATGTGGAAGTGTATAAGCTGTTTCACAGTAATGTCCCATTTATTCCAGTTAAGCCATGTTTTGCGATATGTGTATCACGATACTGTATGTTGCGATGTCGCAATATTTTCGATATATTGTGCGGCCTGACTCCAGCTGTCATGTCCCCAGCTCCATGGTCCAGCCCTCATGTCCTCCTTCTGTTCTCAGGTCAGTGAGCTGCAGGCCCAGCTGCTGTGTCTCACTGAGAAAACACAGCACCTGTTCAGGGAAAACACAACAGCACAAACCCTTCAGGAGGAGGTGGATAAGCTCAGAGCTGAGCTTGCGTCTGTCGCTGTGGACAGAGAGCAGCTGCAGGAGAGGCTGCGGGAGGGCGAGAGGAGACGCGTGGAGGAGGTGCAGGAGCTCCTCCAACAGCACAAGGAGGCTGCCGCGGAGAGCCATGAGGAGGTGAAGAGGTTGACCTCTCACCTCAATGCCCAGAGGGCGGAGCTGCAGCACCTACTGGAGGAGCAGAGGAGCAGCCTCAGGACGCAGCCAGAGGACAACGCTGACTTGGTGAGAAGAGTTTGTTTTGCAGTCCTGTCTTAACCACCAGGTTCCTCAAAAGGCTCTTGTCAAACAGTGTCTAACTAGGTCTGTAGCTTGCCATATGGCATCATATGGCCATTTGCCTTTATAGAAAAATCATGTTGGAACATTTAAAGATGCTTTCCTCTTGGTTATCCTTACTGGGTAATCTTGATCAATCAAGTCAATGAACCCTCTCAACAGTTTATCCATCTCCAGTTTGTATTTGAGTGCAAACAAAGTAGCATGTCTTTGTCGGGTATGTCGACTTCATGGTAATAAAGCAAGTTGTCTGTGTGTATCCCCAGGAGGCTCTGGTAGGTCATTGTGAAATGCCTTCTGCATGCCATCAGGCCAGCTTGTGCCGACATAACTGTAACTGTAACCTTGGGTTATGATGGACACTAGGGCTGGGCGATATATCGATATTATCGTAATATCGTATCGTAATATTTATATCGATATGTATTTGACACTATATCGCCATATCGATATATTTTCAATGATATAATACCACTTTATCAAAACCACTTATCCTAAAGCCAGAGCTTTCTCGGATCACTCAGTTTTCATTGTGATCGTAACATTGAACGTGTTTTGACAGTCATTTTGCCTGAATGCTTATTGCCTGTCAGAGGAAGGTTAAGTTAAAAAAATAAAAATGAATAGATTTTTCCCTCCTGTTACTTTTAAATAGGTCACACAATGTTTCAATAATTATCGATATCGACCGATATGAAACACTTATATCGTGATACAGATTTCAGCCATATCGCCCAGCCCTAATGGACACAATTCTGCTGATCTGTTACTGGCTCTGTGGCTCATTGTCACAGAGGTGTGTGTGAAATATGACATGAAGGGGGTTGTAAGTAACTTAAGTGACTGCAGTACAAGAGTTTGTTTTTCAAGCCACTTTGCGATTGCCACGTGCAAGGAGTAGATTTTGTAATGATATGGAGGTTTTCCTCTTCCCTCATGCTGAATGTTGCCTAAAATAAGATACAGGGAGATGGAGACACAGAGGACCTGCAGCTTGTAAACACTTTGAAGTCTACACTAGGACTGCACAATATATCAAATATCGTGATATTGCAATATATAATATCGTGATATACATATCGCAAAACATGGCTTAACTGCAATAAATGGGACATTACTGTAAGATGTTTCACGCTCCACATATGAAGATGTTTGGGAAATCAAACGGAGTCCTACTGTCCTTGATACCCACCCCCGTAGGCTGCGCACTGGCTACGGCCTAGCGGTGAAGATTAAGCTGAAAGATGTTAAAACTATGTTTAAATATTTGAACTATATTTAAAAATATTAATGATTATTTATTTATATTAACAACATTCAGCAATGTTACCGCATAGCAAGATAATTTTTCCATTATCTTGCAGCCATGTTGAAAGCACATATAGTTGGTTAAAGTGAGCTCTCCTTCGTGAATCTCTAATCTACCAGCAACACAAGCACAGGGATTCTGATTTTTGATTTTAACACTTAATCCCCTCCTCGCCTCTAGGTGCAGAAAGAAAAAGACCCCCAGCAGAAACTGCAGGTTGGTGCTTCACACAATTGCCTACCAAAATAGCACATCACCTTCTTACTCCTACCAAAGCTGATCTGGCGCCCTCTGTTGTCCAGGTGTGGTCCATGCGGATTCAGCGCTTGGCAGAGCAGAAGCTGACGCAGAAGTTGGAGCGCTGGACAGCGGGGCTGCTGGCCTCGACTGAGCAAACGGAAAGAAAGCTGGCCAACCCGCTGTTGCCCCAAATGCCCCACCTGGAGGGGGGCATCCGTGATCTTGCACAGAGCACTTGGCAGCTACAGAGTCTGCTGAGCCAACAGCTGGTAGGAGTTTCATTTGCTCTGTTTTGATGATCTTTACATTGATATTCTTATTGTGTTTTAAACCAGTGCATTGTTTAATGAATTGGTAATGGTTGTTTTGGTAACTTCTGTAGAAGTATTGTTTATCGACATACTCTGTAAATGAGTATGTTGTGTACTTACTGCTTTTGCACTGCTGGTTGGAAACTAACTGCATTTCGCTGCTTTGTATTTGTGACATGCCATGACAAAAGTAAAATCAAATGTAAGCAATCTGTTTTTCCTCTGCTGCAGAGCTTGCTGCAGAGGCTGTGTGCAGACTATAAAAGGCACTACGAGACTGTGTGGGAGCAGGAGGCGTCCTCTCTGCTGCAGAGCGACCTGACGGATCAGGTGGATAATAGAACCTCGCTTCTGCCCAGTCCAGCTCAACATGCCCTCCGGCGCTCCCTAGTGGAGAGGAGAGAGCATCGCCTGCAGGTAGGCCAGTGCTAGCTTTGTGTCTCCAGAACACCACTGACAGCACACAGGTTACCCTTTTTGGTAATGCTTTACTTTATGCTCCAACAATTCAGACCGCATTGGGCACCACCCCTAGCGCTAGCATGTCTGTAGAAGAGGAAGGGGGTGGGGGGTCATTTTGGATGTCAGGAAAGGGTGGGGTAGGGACATGGTGATTGTATCTCTTTAAACATTCAAGGTCCAGGAAGTTTTGGTTTCTGCCTAACGCAACTACAGCGTTCTGTTATCATTAGGCCTTTATAGTCAACAACAAATGCATTGAAAGTGTTTTGAATGCTCAACATTTTATATTTAGCCCTAAAAGTATGCTAAATTCTATACTGTGTTGTGAAGTCGTGGAAAATTCACTTTAGGTCATGAAAGGTCATGGAAGAGTTTTGAATTTTTGTCAGTGAAAGAATGGCAACCCTGGGGGAGGTACTTTGGATCTCAGGAAAGGTTGGGGTAGGGACGTGGATGATTGTCTCTTTGAACATTCAACCCGGGGTCCTGCTGACGGCACCTTTTAGCTGGATGAGTCTCATATACCAGTATGCTGCTCTAACCTTAGCTGTTGTGTGCGCTCAGGAAATGGCAGGGGTGGCACAGCAGCTGAAGGACAGAGTGGCTGAATTTGAATCATTGATGGAGGCCGAGCTGCAGCATCGCATGGAGAGCAATAATCGCCTGAGGGAGCTCATCTCCAGCACGCCGGCCAACCCTGGTGCGCTCCACGTCCACTTCCAGCGAGCCATTAATCATCGGGTCCGTCTAGCCAAACACGTGAAACCCACCTGCATGGTAAGAACCCTGCAACTTAAAAGGTTAACTGTGAGATTAAACATAGTCATATACACTGACAGTCAATGAAAACGTATCAGACAACTTTCTTGTACTTTTTACAGAGAATCAATTCCAACCATATAAACGAGTAGAAATGCGCTTGTTTGGTCATAAGAGAGAGAGATGACCACTCGGATGTTTACAATTTTCTTCTTCAGTGAATTGGTGATCAGCTGTTACAAAATCATGTGTTTTTCCTGTCTCGTCGCCGTTTATGCGTTTTCATTGACTGTCAGTGTATTACAAAACACTACCTGCAGATCCCTTTTCACAACAGAGTAGGGCTGCATGATTTGGGGCAAAATATCTAATTCAGGTTTTTCCAATGTCACAATACCATGTCTTGCAATATATGATTGACAGCCCACTGTTTGCTTTAAAGGCACAATGTGTAACATTTTCGGTTGTCCAATCACAACTTTGTCCCTTTTCACAAATATTTACCACCACTACCAAGTCCTAGTGTTGATGTGAATGTTGGCTTCAAATGTTACATTTTGTACATGCATGAACCGATTTAGGCTGTCCATATTCATGCGCCATCTCGAAATACGTTAGCAGGTTAGGGAGGGACACATCGGATACAGCTTCGACTTTCGGCAGTGTTTTTGCTGTCAAATGATAAACTCACAGGTGTTGTGAGTAATGGGTATTGTCCAAATCCAGATGTAAGGAAGAGGAGTCTTCTTTTTCACCCAGCAAAACACGAAATTAAATTGAAAAGAGGGAGATCGGCAAAAGGAGAGCAGAAATAGAGTGAACATTTGTGCTGCCCTCCAAAAGGGACATTTTGTAGCAGTTTCAGCTTTGCTACTATCCTGTGTCCACGCTACTTCCAGTACGCATTTTAAAAAGTGAGGCATGAGAGGATGTTATTTGTGTAAATGCAATGTATGATTTCACCGTTAGATGGAAGAAATTCCCACACGTCGGGCCACTTCTGATTGGTGAGCCTCCCTAGTGCATGAGATTCACGACACTTCTGATGGGCCTGAAATCTTGTTTGTGTCACTCAAGTAGGATTTAAAAAAAAATAAAAATTTAAATGTTCAATTTTTTAATGTATATTTAAGCACTGGGACAGATTTGTGAGCTGCACGATCATTTGAGGCCTTGGCGATTAGATAATTGCATTTGTTCAAACTGTTATTGTGTTTAAAAGTTGCTTTATTATGCATTCCTCAGATTTGTGTGTGTGTGTGTGTTGCAGGTCCTGCTCAAGGAGCTCAAAGAGCTGCAGAGTCTGTGTTCCAGCAGCAGGGTGAGCCTTAGAGAAGTGCAGTGCAGCGACGAGGCGACGCCAGTGCAGCCTCTGCAGCCACAGAACTCCCAGCATGCTCTGCTCCAGGAGGATAACCTGCAGCTCCGCTCCAGACTGCAGGAGGCCCTCGGTCACACACAGGTACATACATACGCACGCACATACATACATGTGCACGTACATGCATACATACATGTACATAGACATACAAGATGTAGCATGTGTTTTCATTACTTCAAATTCTCTCTAGGTTTTAAAGGAAAAGCTTAAAGAGCTTCAGGAGGCTCATGATGTGTCATCACAGCAGTGCAGTAGACGGCAGCTCCAGCTAAAGGAACTGGAGAACTCCCTGGCCCACAGTCAGGTAAGGCCCCCGTCTGTGTGTATGTCCACACTGAAGTTACCGTCTTTTGACTCTGCATGGCAATGTTGATGTATTTTCAGCATTACAGCATTTCCAAAATAAATAAACAAACAAACAAACAAATAAAAATGAATAAATTGACTCAAGATATTTGACCACATAATAAAACTATTGTGTATTGTTCCAAAAATGACAAGTAAGCGGTGGAATTTTAAATTAATTTCAACAAATAGTTACATTTAAAGAAATGCTACTAGTGGTGGTAAAAGGACAATAAAGACGTGTTAACAGAATAAAAGGAATATGCATGCTAGCTAAAGTAGTATTTGCTCTCCTTACAGCAGTGTTTTTGTATGTTTGTTTTGCTTCATTTCTGCTATGGATGTGTATGTAGGCACTGGCCCGGAGCAACATGACCCCCACTGCAGAGGAAATGCAAAAGATGAAAGATCGACTGGTCGGCATGGAACTGCAGAACACGAAGCTCAACACCAGCCACCAGCAAGAGTACGGCATGCACAAAACACACTGTGTTTGACAGCTGTGGTTACTGGTCTTGGATAATGACGGGCGCCCAGGGCGAATTGTTACCAAGTTGGCCCATATTTGTTACATTGCATTACATTTAGATGACACTCTTATTCAGAGCCACAGTGAATTAGGTATAGGGACAGCCCCCCTGGAGCAATGTGGGGTTCGATGTCTTGCTGTAGGGCACCTCAGCCATGGATGAGGGTTCAGGAGAGCACTAGTCTCAAGTGTCATGTTGTTGCAGTTAGCTGTAAGCCAGCGTTCAGAGAACAGATTTAAAACAAAGTGTCATTACGTTACATTTGGTCCCACACTCTACTTGATCTGCCCACAGAACAAAATCAATCTACAATCACACACAGCTGTCGGCGTACTGCTGTACAGCACTGTCACTACTGTAGTTACACTCTAACAGATAACTGCTGCTGTTTGTCTGAGATCTGAAAATATGTTTTAAAAACATGTCCATGTCCAAGTAAACAAAATCAACAACTGTCCATTTCCTTAAGTATGGTCTGCTGGGTGGCCATTTAGGTATTTTAAAACAACATTACCCAGAAGGCTTCTGTAGAGTTCTGCAGAATGTCCCTCTGTCAGATGTTCCACAAGTAGTTCAATATGACTACCAAGTAGCTTCCTAATGGTTCTTCTTAGCCTTATTTTTTGTCCATTCTGCTACAGAACAACCCAGTTAAGGCTCAAGTGTGTATTACTACTGTATCTTTAGTATCTACAGTATTAGTGTAAAATGAGCCGTGCACCAGCTGATTTAGATTAGATTAGATTCAAATTTATTGTTGTTATTATTATTATTATTATTATTATTATTATTATTGTTATTGTTATTGTTATTGTTATTAGCATGGCATTACACATGTATAAATACAGGGTAATGAAATGTGCTTTAGCATCTAATCAGAAGTGCAAGGAGTAGCAGGTGCGATATATACTTAGATACTCTGCTTCTTGCACTTCTGATAATGCTGATGTGGATTATTTTGGGTAAATGGTCTGTGATGGAGCATTTATTTTTCATCAAGAGCGCATTGTCTCCCAATGTTGCCATTGAGTGCTTATCTATTATGTATTTAAAGCTTCAACATGGATTAAGTAGCATCCTGATGATGGTGTCCCTGCTTCTTTGTGTGTGTGTGTGTGTGTGTGTGTAGGCTGGAGAGGCTGACGTCCGTGCTAAAACACAAGGAGGAGCTGATCCGTAAGCTCAAGGAGGACCTGCGGATGAAGCATGAGGATGTTGAGCATTCATGTGAGAACCACCTTCTCTCCTCCTTGCTCGTCCTTTCTCTTATTCACCCTGCAACGCTCTTTTTGGGATTTGCTGCGCTGGTTGGTAGCCAGTTACTGACTCCAGAAGGGTTGCACAGCAGGTTTTGGGTTGAGGTAGTCTTGTGCATGCAACAGGGTTCGTATGTTTTGAGAGAAGCTGGAAAAGTCATGCAATTTGAAAGTGATTTTGCCAGGCCTGGAAGTTTCTGAAACACGGGTACAACTCAAAAGTTTTGGGAAAGTCATAGATTTTTTGGGAAGATCATAGATGAGAAGACATGCCTAAGTGCTTAATGTTGGAAAATCGTGAATAATTATCACGAAATTTCTCATGGACATCTCTAGCCATGCCCACTCTTACCACTTCAAAGGTCAAATTCGAAAACCTAGTAGTGTGGTAGCAGGTTATATAAAGCGCTTTCCTTTCTACATGCGCTTACAGAAAGGAGAATGCGACGTGCCTTAGTGTTAATAAGTGCTCACGGAAATAAACCCATAACGTGCCTTAGTGTCAATAAGTACCTATGGAAAGGAAAATGCTTAACCTGGCTTTCAATCATTTCATGCAAAAATTGACATTTTAGGGGATATAGTCATGGAAACTTGCTGCGATGTCATGGAAATTGTGTTGAACCCTGATAAAAACCCAATGTGTTCTATGATCTTTGACATGCTTCCTTTTTCTCCCGTTGTAGACATGGAGGATAGTCACTCCACACATGGTGCCCGTCAGGGGCAGAGTCAGGCACTGCAGCAGAAGATTGCAGAGTTGGAGAGGTGTGTGTCTGTCTGTGTCTGTCTGTGTGTGTGTGCGTCTGTGTGTGTGTGCGTCTGTGTGTGTGCGTCTGTGTGTGTGTTTCCGCATGGGCATGGAGTACATTTTAAGTTTTGTAATGAACTTCACATTCAAGTGTTACACCTTTATGAATGTGTTTACTGCTCTTCCTGTAATTAACTGGAGCATTAGCTTTTTTACGATGGTTGCTGGGTGTACTGATTAGCAGGGTTGGTGCAGTAGCTGAATAATCGCCTTGTGTTTCAACAGCTCTCTGTCCAGCCAGCAGGAGGAGGTTGAGAAATGGAGGCGACGCGCTTACAAACTGAAGGAGACCCGCCGTCAGGCAGGGCTTCACACCCCGACTAAGCACGCTCGCTCCCCCTCCCCCTCCCCCGCCAAGCGCACCCCTACCAAGCGCACCCTTCCGCCCACCCCCAGCAGACCCAAGGCCCCCCACGCCCAGTCACAGCCATCGCCCAGCAAGCGTGCGGCGCTCGTTGGCTCCCCGCAGCGGTTGAACTCTCCCCAGCGCGCGCTGCTGGACTCGCCCAAGAGCCTGTTCTTCGACATGCCACCGAGAGGCCAGGGGCCGCCCCTCACACGCTCCAGGGGCTTCTTCGATAACTCTGCCCTGGGGCCAATGACAGGTGAGCATCCGCCCCCCCAGCCCCCGACACAGTGCTGACACATGCATAGCTCAGGTACACTATGAAAAAAATGCATAGCTGATGTACACTGAAAAAATGCATAGCTGAGGTACTCTATGAAAACATACACTGCTCAGGTACACTATGAAAAAAATACACAGCTTGGACTATGAAAAACATGCTGTTGATGTTTAGGTGGACTCACAGGCTTGACACAGCCCTGCATCCTGCCACATATGTTTGCATGCACTTAGCCACACTCTGTCATAGATGACTTGCAACTGCCAATAGAGATATACACTACTCGAAACAATTAAGGGAGCAAGCAGAATATATGTTCAGCTGTTGTACACCGGTTTTGGTCTGGTCTTCTGGTAACGTGTCCAAAGCCAACTAATCACGCTACGTGACACAGCAAAGCAACCAGCGACCTCCCTCTGAGTGTTCCCATCTTTATGGAAAGCCAAAGTGTTCACATTTACGCCTATTTTTAACGCGTTAAATAAGGGAAGCCCGTAAAAAACGCCGTATTTTCGAGCATTTTACGCCGTATTTTACGCCGTTTTTCACAGAAAACGGTGTAAAATACTGCGTATTTGACTATTTATATTAGGCGTATTTGACTATTTATATTTATATTTTCTTTGCTTATTTGACGCGTATTATAGGCTTATTTGACGCGTGCTGTAAGCTTATTTGACGCGTCAAAGATTCTTATTTGACACGTCAAAGATTCTTATTTGACGCGTCATTCTTGTTTAACACGTCAAATTCTTGTTTAACGCATTCTAATGATAATGATCTCCTCCCACTGGTTTTCCCAGTCAATGAATTTAAAGTGCCTTCACCCAATTACTGACCGAAACAAACAGACCAGAACAGTCCGACACAGACCTCCCTGTGCACTGATCGTCCCTAATGCAATCAAAGTGTAAATCAGTTGCACTTCAATCAAAATGCAAATCAGTTGTTTACTGCCCGAAACTTTACTGAAAAGATTATGAGTTGAGGTGGATGACAGCTGTTTACACAGTGTAATGTTTATTTTGTAAGAAATGTGAGAGGTTGCACATTGAAAAACGTAAAAAATATATTTAACACATGGCTCAAATTACCTTGAAGGTTAGGGCAAGTGATATACAAAAAGAAATACAGTGTTGCATTGACAGTTGAACCCACAGCTTGATCCATGTCAGGTGCGAGGGCTAACCACTAGATAACGTTAATATGTTTAATATTGGAAAAAGATCACATGTAAACGAGATCACTATTTAGGGAAGGACAGAGGGAAACAAACACAGCTTAAACAAACAAACTAAACAAAACAAAAAACACGGAAAAGACTGTTACCCTGCTTGGCTAAGGGATACACGTACGCTTTGCACTTTGCAGGAGAGTTCATTTTTGGCAACAAATGCCCTGTGATGGACCATGATTGCCCAGTCAAGGGCGAGGAAACACATTCATTTAAAATAACGTTGCAGTATATAGCCGAGTGACCTGCAGAAACATGAGCACAACATTAACATAAAGACAAAGAATTGCTGGAGAAAAGTGTGAAAAAGTGCCTTGCAATCGCAGGGGATTCAAACCCTCAACGAAAACGACCACTACCATAGCAGGCAGACAACTTCACCACACGGCTACTTATCTACAGACAACATGCAAACACAGTCTAATCTAAATCAAAACTTGTCAGGCAGAAAGGATGAACACGGTAAATGTTTCATTCGGTTTCGTTTTATTTTAAAATAACAACAAAGCCAGCATCTGGACTGAACGAAGCTTTATTCTTAGTTACGTTGACAGCTGTGGTGAGCACTAGGCCTACGATGAGTTTGAGAAAACTTTGATTGCATTAGGGACGATCAGTGCACAGGGAGGTCTGTGTCGGACTGTTCTGGTCTGTTTGTTTCGGTCAGTGATTGGATGAAGGCACTTTAAATTCATTGACTGGGAAAACCAGTGGGAGGAGATCATTATCATTAGAACGCGTTAAACAAGAATTTGACGTGTCAAATAAGAATCTTTGACGCGTCAAATAAGCTTAAAGCACTCGCCAAATAAGCCTATAATGCGCGTCAAATAAGCAAAGAAAACGGCGCATTTAACGGCGTAATATAAATAGTCAAATATGCCATATTTTACGCCGTTTTCTGGGAAGAACGGCGTAAAATACGACGTAAAATGCTCGAAAATACGGCGTTTTTTACGGGCTTCCCTTATTTAACGCGTTAAAAATAGGCGTAAATGTGAACACTTTGGCTTGCCATACATCTTCCAACAGTTGCACTGCTGTGGCAACGTCTGCTGGATCCAGATAGCGCCTGGTTTCAAGCAGTGGTTACAACCAGGAACCACAAACACAGCCATATAACGATCCAAAATGCACACATTTTAGCCATCAGGGTACAGAAGGCAACTGTGAAACAAATGTGGGCACCTTGCTTTTATATAGGGCCTTGCTGCTACAAGGTTTGAGCACAGAAGGTTCTGCATAATTTGGCTCAAACTCACCAGTTGACTCACTGAGATACACTGCTAGAAAAACTAAAGAAATAGTTCAGGTAAACTTGATTTTTTTTGTAACATTTTGACAAAATGATTTTGCTCCCTTAATCTTTTTGAGTAGAGTATTTCATTCAGTCCTAGTCCATGTAGTGTCTCGCACACAGACAAGCATTCGTACAGAACTCTGAATGTTGATCTAAAGCAACCCTACTATTTATATACTGTCGCCAAATCCCAATGTCCCCATCCCTCCTCTCCTCTACTCTCACTTTGGGCAACTGCAACCCCACACACTCATAGCTGCCCCATCCCTCCTCTCCTCTACTCTCACTTTGGGCAACTACAACCCCACACACTCATAGCTGCCCCATCCCTCCTCTCCTCTCCTCTCACTTTGGGCAACTACAACCCCACACACTCATAGCTGCCCCATCCCTGCTGTATCTTCTCTCACTTTGGGCAACTACAACCCCACACACTCATAGCTGCCCCATCCCTGCTGTATCTTCTCTCACTTTGGGCAACTACAGCCCCAGACACTCATAGCTGCCCCATCCCTGCTGTATCTTCTCTCCCTTTGGGCAACTACAGCCCCAGACACTCATAGCTGTCGCATACAATAATGCTGATCTTTGCATCATTACAGTTCACCTCATCACCTAGCACAGTTACGAAAGTGTTAGTGAGCCAGTTTGACTTGGCTGGCTGGCTGGCTGGCTGGCTGGCTCTACATGACTTTAATCGAGATGGGGTGAGATTTGGCACCAGCTACAAGGTGGATCGTGACAGCAGCAGTCGAATCGGAAAGCAGCTGTCAAAATCATTGTAGCACATAGTATGAGAACCTTGCAGTAGCAGGAAGCTGCGTTTTTTTATTTAACTGCCATCGCACCTACAGTATGTGGTCTACAGCAAATCTCATCTGATCTTGTTTGATGTCATGTCACGCCAGCCAGCCAGGAAAAGTCAGAGGAGCTCTATTTTACTGTTGCCATGCCTGGAGTAGCAGGACTGTCATGTGCCACAATTGGACCCATTATGCTAAGACACGCCTCCTATCCAGGCTGCATGTAAAAGCTGTTTCTTCTTTGTGTGTTTGTGTCTGTGTGTGTGTGTGCGCGAAGAAGCCGAAGCTGACCCAATGGCTTTTGAGGGTAATGTGTGTGTATTCAGAGTAGTCCCACTGGGTGTTCTGGGGTGAATACAGCACCTTTTAATGCCCACAGGAAATTGATGACTGTAACACGGGTTTGGGTTCAAGAAGCATTATGGTGTTTTTGGTGACGGTGTTTTGTACTTCACAGCTCTCAAAGGCTTGCGTATTTATGCAGCTATAATGGCCTAACCTGGTCAAGAATGCTTTCCAACCTATTTTGTGCATACTTAGCTAACATCTGTAACCATTTTCATGTATGTATGGCCTTAAGAATAGCTTTGCAAGACTCAGCCTTTCCACACTCGTTTTGGGAAAAGTTCACCATTTGTGAAGAAATACACACTGGTCACTGCCCAACAGTGGCAGCACGACTGGCTGGGTGCTTTACGAGGTGTGTGTTTGTGTGGAATGCAGCTTTACCGGATCTTTAGAGGCGCCCCTGGCATTGAGAGCAGAGTTCAGTTTACACTATCAGGTGAATGTAGGCAATGCGTATGCTACTCTGAGTAGAAAGGAGCCAGAGTTTTGGTGGAGTTCTGAAGAAATCGTGCAAAATTTAAATCGCATATCTGATCATAACGAGGCACTTCTCAAAAAAGCCACACCTCAAGAAACATGAATTCAAAGGAACTTGGTTATCCCAATGAAAGAAACTTCATTTGTGACGAGCCAGCATCACACATGCGTATTTTCAACACTAATGGTCCACACTAGACCTCTATAAATAAATACTTCAAAGCTGAGGAGGGTTTGTAGGGTGTGTCTTTCCAGTAATATGTTGGCGCAAAGGGGTAAATGGTGAACAAAGGTGCAAATGCATGTTAATACAATCCGTCTGCACTGGTGTTTGGGGTGTTTTTTTTACGGTATATGATTAAGGGATAAGAGCTGAGGAGACTTTATGGAGCTGGTTTTAATCACATTTATAACAACAAATTGACTAGCCATTGGCTATTGGTTTAATCCATTCTGTGTGACGGGTACATTTTTCTTCATGTATTTATTAATGTTTGTCGTCCTTGTCTTTGTGCATCTACAGGCGGAGCCAGCACAGCTTTCAAAGACTTGTGGCCAAAGTCCCCCCAAAAGGGCCCACAGTGTGAGACCCAGTGAAGCCCTAATTTATTCTTCTTTTTCTGTCCATCTGTCTGTCTGTTTTTAATGTGTTGTTTTTATGTTACCCATTAAAGGTTTTTGTTTTACTCTTTTGATTTTGTTCTGTCTTACTGTTTTGATGTGTTGTGGCTCTGTTAATGTGGCTGATTGTTGCCTTTTGTGCTCATAACTCTAAACAAAATTCACTATTGTTCAAATTGTAAGAATTGGTTTAGTAAAGCCAGCTCAGTGCAGTTGTGACAAACTGTTTTGGGTTACCATGTAGAGGTAAATGAAAGAAAATATATCCTATGCAGATGTTTACGATGTACTGTTGCATCCTGCAAGAGTTTAAGGAGTAAGATCATGCTGTTTGCCAAAGGCCAATTAGAAGCTACGCCGTGGCCATGAACGAAATTCAGGAATATGCGTGTATGAAAAGGCTCTGACTCATGGTTGATGCAACAATAAGTGTACAGGTGTAACAGAGCCCACAGTAGTTCGATCCAGATGTGTACTTGAACAAGCTTCTCAAACTCTTGCCATGCTTTTCAGCATACTTGCTGGGCTCGTAGGGAGTGGAGAGGCCTTCTGCAGTGTGTGGTCTCACCCATTTTGACTTGCATGCTTTATAGGTGGAGCTACCGAGAAGCGGAGCTTCTGCAAATGTCATTTTTATGATGCGAGGACAGCAGCTGTTGTCACCTTGGAGGGGATATAGGGTTGGGTAGCATGGGCCCTGTAGCTGTCTGACCTGCAGGGCAGTGCCATGGCTCCTCTTCCTGAACTTTACATCTCAAAAAACACTTCCATGAGCATAAGTAAACACCACCAGACCCTATAGTACCCTCCAACACTCTTCCTCCCGACTCCAAGTCCCAACAGGGCACGCAAAGTCCTAAAGGCAGGGCTGCATTACAGATTCAAGCACATCTGTCTAAAAAGAAAAAAAAAACATACTTCACTGCATACACAAATAAGTCCATATTAAAAGTTGTATATACTGGATTTGTTGGCTTTAAAGCAACACTTGGTAGTTTTCAACTCAGAATAGTGTTTTGAAAATTGTTTTAGTGGCTTATCAGCTTGTAACTGGTTGGAAGAAATGCTTTGCTGCCCTCCGTGGGCTATAACCGCGTCAAGTAAGTTTGAAGGAGCAGGTTGTCTCTCTGTGGTTTGAACAAGAGACGATTCCAATTCCAACCTGCAGGCTGACCGAAAAAGTACTTATTGCTTTAACGTAACCAGTGACCAATGATATTTAGTTTGTTTTGCTGATTTCAAGTGGTCCCAAATTCTTGCCAAAATGTGTTGACATTGCCATAACCAAACCATTTGCCTGGTTTCCTCACTGTTTGCAAAACCCCTACCCTACCCACATTGAGCCAATACCATTCTCCAGAGCTCCTGGTTGTTGGATCACAAAAACAAGACATGAAATGGCTTAAAGTGTTAAGGAAACAGCTCTAATTAGACTTCGAACTGCATGTGAAAAACAGCCTAGACGGATTCTGATCATACACGGACTTGACTGTGTCTGTGCACCTTATTCAGTTTCAAACACCTAAATGTCCACACCCACCCCTCAGCCCTTACGCAACAGCTGTACCCAGTGCCCTTTGCTGCTTCACAAAGCCCCCTCTTCATACCAGCCGCATAGATTTTCAGCCTCCTGAATTTCTTTGCAGTCATACATGTAGCCTATATATTTTAACAAATGTTTCTGAGATCAGAAGAATACTTGGATAGTGTGACTACCTTAGTTTTTTTTTTTTTTTTTTTGTTTTACGTTGGTCACCTTTTACATCTTGTGCAACTGAAAACTATATACAGTACTGTAATAATTGGGACACAGAACAAAGTCACATCACTCAAGCACAGCTGTTGTCACTGAGTCACATTGACCATTTATTTCCATAATTTAACCAAGTTTAATCATCCACCAATCTACGCATATATTCCCCTTCGATCCCCTTTCCCTTTGATCTATTCAATATGCGATGCCACGTGCAGTTGGCGTTTTGTATGCCTGCAGTCGGATGTTCATATTTAAAAAGTTATTTCACCAGTGTCGCACTCGTGAACTCAGCTCAAACTTTCCTTGCCAAAGATCTCGCTTTCTCCAATTTGTGGAGTAAAGACTTCTATACTCTACATGTGCTTCTGCCTGAGCTCATGTTCCAATCCCAACCCCCAATCTCAGCAGCTACCAGTCAATCATCACTCTCACACACACACACATGCACACACACACACTCACAGCACAGCACAAAAATCACATGGCAGAAAGTTTAATTGTAAGACTGAGGTTTTCAGCTGTTGTGAACCAAATGTGAATTTTTCAGTGCCGGACTACAATACTACAACATCCAAAGCGTGCTTCAGTGCCAGACTACAATAGCCAAAGCGTGTTGTCGATGAAACAAACATTCACACAAGCCCCTCAGCATTACTGTAGTCATGGCAGCATCTGAGCATCATACAAACAGCTGCAACATGCCAATGTGCTTCACAATGTGCTTATCTTAACTCACTTAAGCTCTCTGTTTATTTAGGAGGATAGGACATGAGGTTTATATGGTCACAGAAGTTCATCGCAATCAAATATAGGCATGTATTAGAGGGTCTGAGGCTTTCATGTGAATGTGAATTAATGAATGAAAAGGGTGAGTTTAAGACCGTGAAGACTTGTGTGTGAGTGAGAGCGTGGTCTTCGAGCGTTGTTTGAGCCAAAATGGGGGAGGGTCTGTGGGTGTCTCATGGGGGTCTCACACACACACACAGGCACGCAGATAACATTCTTTACCTGCAGGAACTGGAAACTACAGAACTAAAGAACTTGAAGTCAAAGATAAGTTTGCTAGTGTCTACACAAACAACAGCTTAACCAGAGAAGTACGTGAAGGTCAACAGAGCTTATTCATACTCCCCTGCAGCTAGCATCTGAAAACCAAAACAAAACAAGGAAAAAACATCCTTAAAGGAAAACTTTGGTGTAAAATGAAAATTGGCATGGTAAAATATCATACCGAGTTGGTATGTGTACTGAGTAGCAAAATTGATTTAGCCTGTTGCATTCAGAGTTTAACTATTTTTTATTGTTTGTACATATACCAACTCGGTATGATGTTTTATCATGCCAATTTTCATTTTACACCGAAGTTCTCCTTTAATTCCATTCTACAATCAACCACATATGTGTATTTACACTACATACACTATCAGTGGTCAGTTTTGTATGTTCTGCCGGTTCAGAACCTGTGTAATTATTTTCTGATGGCTTTATTACCTGATGTCTACCTACAATGGTCAGAAACGGTCCGTAGGCATGTTTTGGTTTCACATATGTTTTAATTTAGGTGTTGAGTTTGCAAACCATGTGGTGGGTATGATGGGTGAAAGTTTCCAAAGAATCCCCACAGATTGTAGACAGATGAACATGGTCCCAGTGATAATTTATTTATCATGATTCAAAGAGGCATCATTGTTCTCTTTAGGAGTTGTGGAGACTTAAAATACATAGCTATTTATTTCACCCCACGAAGAGGTTCATGAGATGGAAACTTCCCTTGTAACCATTCATAGTTTTTGCATAAGTTTGCCTTGACTTTGGTCTGCTTACAGATGGTTGTCTGTCATAATTATATCAGTTATAAAAGTAATGCCAGATTTGCTTTTTTTTTTTTCATTATCATGTTGATTGAACCCAGACCACATAACTGGCACAGTAGTCTTTATTAGATCAGGTAGGTTTCAGCTCACTGAGGAAAAGAGGAAAAACATACATACATACATTACATAGTGTTGCTGCACTTATGGCCTTTGCCCTGAATTCTTTATGCTGCACTCCTGCACTCCTCACGGTAACCTCTGCCTCTGAAATTTGCATATTTCTTGTTCCATATCTCAAAGAGTCGACCACCCCACCCCCAGCTCGAGGAATGCAGCGCCTCTGAAACTCACACAAGCCCACCAAACCCTTGGGAGGTGGAGGGGGTTGCAGTAGCAGGCCAAAATCTTTAACCCAGCTTTAGGACTACACAGCCTCCACTTTCTCCAGTCACCCCTCTGTCGTTGGGGGTACTGTGATGCATGTGTCAGTATGCTAGTGTGGTGTGTGTTTAACATAAACCAGCTCAGAACCAGCTCCGCTTCTTTTCAGAATTTGTGTCTAGAAAGTAGCTCAGGGTCTTAAATTACAACCAGATTCTTCAAATAGGTGACCCCTTGCAGACAAAGACCACCACAAGCTATGCTCTACCCACTCATACACAACAGAGAGAGAGAGTGTCTGTGTGTGTGTGTGTGTGTGTGTGTGAGAGAGAGAGAGAGAGAGAGAGAGAGAAAGTATGAGTGTGTTGTTCGAGAGAAAAGGCAAAGAGAAATGCACAACACACACACACACACTGAAAACATGCATACACACATATACACACTTGTAACCAGCCAACACTAACCCACACATGGTTGTTCATACACAGAGCCTTTTGATCAGTGGCCACAGAGGCTTATTGACACTCTGTGTTCGGGGGTCACTTACTGTGGGAAGGCTGTACCAAAAACAGGGGTTGTTTTGTGTAACAGCAAGTGTGTGTCTGCATGTGCATTTGTGTGCGTGTGATGGCTATTGATTGAGTTACGCCTGTTGATTGATTCACTCCCTTAGTCACACCTGTTGGGCAGGTTCCTGCAAGAGTCAGCAAAGTTGTCAGGGCAAGACACAGGTTGTGTTGTATGTGTGTATGTGTGTCATAGGCATAGCCATGGGTGGGGTGGGCTGGGCCTGTGCCTATCCACTTGTCAATCAGGCCCACCCAATCAAAAAGGCTCCATAAGTTCGATTGAGTGTTTTAGTAATAAAAATAACCAATGTGATTTGCACTCTCAGAAAAGAAGGTACAGAATTGTACTTTTAGGGGTACAAAGCTTGTCACACCGGCAGTACCCTCAAAGGCACATAATTGTACCTTTTAACCACTGTTTTTCAACTAGTTTGTACCTTCTCCAGGGCTGAATAGGTACACATCAGTACCTTAAGGTCCAAATATTAGCCTTTCTTTGTACATTAATACGTATTGTACCTTAAGATACAGATTTGTACCCCTACTGTCCCCATATTTCTGAGAGTGTGGGCTAGGCCCACCTGCTATTTTTCTGGGCCCACCCATTTTTGATTTCTGGGTACGCCCCTGCTGTCTGTGCCTGAGCCTGTGCCTATGCCTCTGAGTGCTAACTATAGACGTTTGAGAGCAAAAGCAGGTTTTGTACGTTTATGCGGGGGATGGGTGAGTGAAGCCTGCTAAGCATGACATGAATACACACACAATGACACTTTCCCCCACCCGCTTCTCTCTTCCTCTACCAGCCCTCCTTTAGTTCCCTCTCTATTCACTGTTGTAAGTCCCACACACAAATACCATCACAGGAACTAATATAGAAATGCAAAATATCATATAGACTGTGTACCAGCTGTTGTTGTCGTCCAAAGAGTCCATTGGCGCATGTTTGTGCAATAGGCAGCAACGTATTTGCATTCAGTCTGTTTGACTGAATAACGAGTCAATACCTATGTGCTTGTTACATGTGCATTTGTCAGAGTTAACAGAGTTAGTGTTTTAAACAGTAGTGTAGTGTTTTTAGAGGAGGTTGTGTCATTTTGTAGGATATTTATTCGTCTGGAATGAATCTGTGTGATTCTTCATGAGATCTTTGAAAGAAGACATCCTGTTTGTATGTGTGCGTAAATGGAATGTGTGTGCTGAGGGGTAGGCTTGGTTGTATAGGATTAGGCCATGTCTATTCTCAAACAGCATGTTCCTGACCAGGACATATAGTACCACACTGACAGATAAGCCAAGGCTAATGATCAATAGGAAACACGATAGCGACTGTGTGTGTGTGTGTGGGGGGGGAGTGTCTGTGCACATATCTATAGGCCACAAATATGCATATGAGTTTGAGGTAAATGCAAGTGTTTTTGATGTAGGCTCTCCTGAGCATTGTTTAGTTTTACTGTTTAGAAAAGATATCATGTAAACTTTCACATTAAGAGGAAAGGTAGTGGGGATGTCACTGATACAATTAATATTTAGTTATGTTGTGAGAAGTACTCATTGCTCGATGTTTATTATTGCATTTAAAATGTGTTTTTCATAGGAAAAAAACAGATATTACATACAGTCTAAACCTACTCTCCAGCCACGCTTCGGCCACTCTTCACACTGGGGTATATAGGGGGCAGGGCTGCTGCACGCGTGCAGAGCACGCATGATATGGAGTTATGTAACACTACAAATAAGTCGGACACACCCACTTATGCTAATTACAATCAGAGAGTCTGTGATGGGTACAGAGTTCCCGCCTCTACAGACCCACACGGGCATATGTGATGAGCTGGGCTTTAAATAAAGCCGTGCGAACAATTCCGTAGTGTTCTTTGGTCGTCTGACCAGCACGCTGCCCCCCTGCCGCCCGACTCTCCATCCTCCCCGCTGGACCTCCGGAGACTTTTAGGCTCCCCGTTCTTCGCGTCTAATCTCCTGCAGCCATGCCCAGCAAGAGGAAGAAGAATAAGCGCCGTATGAGGAGAGTGGTAAGTCAGGAATAAGTGGCAGGTTCTGATTTTGGAATGTATACAGTGTATGTTATCATACCCATCCGAAATTATCAGTACAGGTTAGGTGAAATGTTCAAAAACGGAATTTTTTGAAAATGTTTGACCTCGAAACAAAACACAATATTTGTAAGTTTGTAAATTTGTCGTGTTCTGCAAAACTGTAGTCACGTCACAAAAGTTTTTATATCAGTAGATACACCTATACGTGTACAGCATCGGTGATTTTATGTTAGCTACATTTGAAGGGGCGTCTTTAAAAATAATTATAGAAATGCAACCCTTCATATTTATTAGAGCCAGCTGCACGTTTTCCAGTGCGTGGAGGGGGTGTGCCCCTGAGCGCGTCCACACAGCAGAGATATTGAACAAAGGGCTACTGGAACTTGTGTACACCGTGCCCGTTTGGCACAAGATGTTCCTTACATTTCTGAGGATGTTTGTGGTCAATTCTGTCATGACATAAACAGAAGTAATGAATTTCACAACAAGTTCCTTTCTGCTATGGTAAATAGAGCGCGAAAACAAATTTCGAACAGGATGTCCAAACTGTGTCTCATAATTGTGCGTGCGCGCGCGCATGTTGGCGAATTTGGAGTCTAAAATGTTCGATCAATACACGATGTTACATAAGTATCTGTCAGTCGAGAACTCCGAGACTTAATAAATAAAGTGTCGTTACGGAACACACTTGCCGGGCTTTCCAGTGTATTTTCCCTCGGAAAAATAACAAAAATGCACATTCATTAACGCCTAAATTTTACCTTACTTGTTTGTTGTTCTGGCTCTTAGATGATAAGAAAATAACATCAAAGTGCACCATGTTGTTTTTAGAGAAGATCATTGCATTGTCTTGCAAAGCTATTTTTACGTGAAAATTAAACATGCGCAATCATTAACGGGGAGACACTGTGCCACCATGCCCGTTGATATGGCCGTGTTTATCTTGGCCCCTGCCCCCTGTTGCGTTGAGGGGTGGGCGTTCACATTCCTCTGAAACCAGGCAGCCTCAGCATAACAGATCTGTGCAAATATGCGCTCTGTGTCTGTCAGATCACTGTACGTCAGTCACATTTTTTCAGCGACGATAATTTTAAAGGTTTGGGTTGTGCAAGCATCCATGTTAATTACCAAAGCCCAGGTTCAAGCCTGATGTTTGTATGGGTCTCTGTAGGCCCTCTCCAGCATGAAGTAAACCAGTTCATGTTTATCTTATCCGGAGAAATACCTCCCACACTTACACCCTTGTGCTGTTGAGGGATGAACTGACCAGCATGACCATACTGGTTATTTTAGGCTGCACAGCCATGGGGGTTGTCTCACTCCCCAGCAACACCACTCAATAACACTGCCCAGTCTACCCTGTGTGTGTGTGTGTGTGTGTGTGTGTGTGTGTGTGTGTGTGCATGCTTGTGTGTGCGATTGAAAGTGTGCACGTGTGTTTGTGTGACGTGGAGGGCTAAGCTCTTTGCTGATGTTGGCTTTCTCATCAGCCAGGCTTAAGAGCTAACGTGCAGAGAGGCAGAGGCACACACACACACACACACACACACACACACAGGGTGCACACAGGGTAAACAGCACAAACCCTGTGTGCTGCTGGCTGCCTGGCCCCGGCGATGTTCAGTAGAGCGAGATGGCTGATTGTAATGTGATGATAATGAGACTGTAATGAGACTATGGGGGTGATTATAATGTGATTATAGCTGCATTCTACAGTGCTTAGCCTGTCAGAACACTTATCCGGGGCATGGCGCACACACCTCACTGGCTCTCGGCACACACACACCCACCTACACACACACACCCACATTCCCACACACACCCATGCCTCAAAACCCAGCATTCTCACAGCTTACACAGTCACAACTCACAGCCCCCCCACGACCACCACCCTTTAAAACAACACCCAACACAACATGTTTACTACAGAGGCTAACACCCATTCTCTCTCTGTCTCTCTGTCTGTCTGTCTGTCTGTCTGTCTGTCTGTCTGTCTGTCTGTCTCTCTCTCTCTGAGTAGCAGGCGCAGAGGAGGGCACTGGAGGAACAGTATGCTGCCACGGCTAAAGGAAGTCCCGGGCTCAGGGCCGTCGCTGCTCCAGGCGCCCCGCCTTCTACCAAACCCCCGAAGGCTCCCAAAGCCGCCCCGGCTCCCAAAGCAGCCCCTGCTCCCAAAGCCGCCCCCGCTCCCAAACCAAAGATCACAGAGGTGGCCGCCAGTCCACCTGTCGTCAAAGCCCCTGCCCCTGTTTCTATTCCCAAACCCCAAATCTCAAAGTGCCCTCCAGTCGTTGCTCCAGTACCAGATATCCCAAAGGTGTCTGCCTGTCCCCCTGTCGAACCCCCCGCCCCTGTTCTTGTACGCGAAATCGTACCAGAGTTGTCCAACTGCCCTCCGGTTGTTGAACCTCCTGCCCCTGTTCCAGCACCAGAAATCGTACCAGAAGTTTCCAGCTGCCCACTAGTCGAAGCCCCCGCACCTGTACCTGAACCTGAACCCGAACTAGAACCAGAGCCAGTCAAGGTTCCAGAACTTTCCACAGAAGAGCCCAAGGTGGTTGAAGAGCCAGAGCCGGTCGAGGCTGAACCAGAACCGGTCCTCGAGCCTGAAGTGGTGGAAGCACCCAAACCTGAACCAGTTCCTGTTGTTGTTGCTGAGGAAGTGGCAGTCGTTGAGGAAGTGCCAGTCGCAGAGGAGGTGCCAATTGCAGTCCCAGTCCCAGAAGAACCTGTGGTGTGTCTTATTCCAGATCCAGTAGAAGAGGTAAGTGTGTTTTGTGTGTTTAACACATGTATAACGTAACAACATGAAGATCCCTGTACATCAGCCATTAGGTAAAAGCATTTTTGTGGTGGTGTGGTGGTGTGGTGTAGAATACACTTTGTCCATCTCTACCAAAGCCTCCATATGTGGTCATGAGGATTTAATGAACACGCCTGCCTGTCCATGTGGCCTGTACATGTGAATCTGTACATGTAAGAACATGCAAGAAGACAGGGATCCCAGAATAACTCATGCTCTTCCTGTGGGTCTGGGTTTGCCTCGTGTCGTGTGTAGGCATGTGGGCATGCAGTATGGCCTACACACCAGGGGGATAGCAGGAATGAGAGATGAGAGTGGTGACACCATGCAGAGGTGTATCATTGCGTGTCAAAATCAGAAGAAGCATGCTTTTAACAGACTGCTGACCTACAGGAGGCCACTTAGGCAAACCAGGTGACCCCCCCCCCCCATTCCACCCCTGAAAAGAGGTGTGTCCCAGTCCAGTCTTTAAGGAAAGTGTGTCTATGGGAGACAGAACATTCTGTTCCTTTCCTTCTGCTCTCTCCCTTGGACTCTCTCACTCACTCGGCTCCCCCCTCATCCTCCATCGCCCGCTCGCTTGCCTGTGGGGCCCTAGCTAAGAGTGGGTGTGTATGTTTGTGTTGTGTGTGTGTATGTGTGTGTGTGTGTGCCTGTGTCAGGGAATGATTGTTGGGGGAAGGGTGTATGTGTGTGAAAGTGTGTGTGTGTGTTTCTGTGCTGAAAGAGTTCGCCCACACAAAGATGTATGGTTTGTGTGACAGGTTTTGTGTGTGTGTGTGAGGGAGAAAGAGAGAAGTGGGGGGCGTGGCTGTGAAGGCGTAAGAAGCAGGGGCTCCTGGGTGATTTGCTGCCCAGGTCTGGCACGTGTAAGGCCTTATAGAAGGGGGAGGAGCTTCCATGGGGGGTTCAATTTCTCCTTACATGTCTCGTGCTGGACTGCCTGCCCATCTCTAGACGTTTGGTTGACGTGGCTCTGTGTGTGTGTGTGTGTGTGTGTGTGTGTGTGTGTGTTGGAGTATAACTGCCTTTGTCTGGGACAATGCATGAGTAAATGTACCCCAGCCAGGGTATTACCCCGAAGTGAACGTGGTGCCATCTAGGGATGACTCTGTGTGTGTGTCTGTGTGTGTCTGTGTCAGTGAGTGTCTGTATGTGTGTGGATCTGTGAGTGAGTGTGGATCTGTGTCTGTGTCAGGGAGCATATGTTGCTCTCAGTTAGTGTGTGTGTGGAGTGTGTGTGTCGCTCTCCATGCATCCTGTGTGCCCGCGCGGCGCGAGTGTGCCTGGCTGTGCCTGTGCACGGCACATTATGTTCCGTGAGCTCACAGTGCTGGAGTGGAGGCAGAGCGGGGAGCGTGGTGGGGGGGGGGGGGGGGGGGGGGCGCTGGGAGCGGGAGAGAGGGAGGGGTGATAGAGAAAGAGGAGTTGAACATTTTGTTCCAACATGGCTCTGTGCTCTGATGCTCAGTGACTAAGGGTGGCAGGAGCACAGTATCTGAAAAGAGATATGATTTGCTGTGCTCCATATGTAGCTTTTAGTGTTAGAGATTTGCTGTTTTGTATAAAAAATATCCACTTGTCCTTATCGCCTTTCATGATGAATGTGACTGAAACAAGATGCATTTACTTGAGTGAACATATGGTGGTATCTGTATTGGGGGTATATACCTGGAGGGGTGTATCTGTGTGAATGTATGGAACACGTGTGTGTGTGTGTGTGTGTGTGTGAGTGTGTGTGAGTGCGCACGTCTGTTATGCAATTATCTGCAATATTTCTGCTCGTTGTGCAACCTCCAACTGTCAGCTCATTTATCTCCATATCAGTTAGCATGTACATTTACACACACAATCAGGTCATTGGGTGTTCTCTTACATTCACAGTCTATAGGTTGCGTTCAAAAAAATGTCTTCCATAGAATAAAGATGAGCACAATCTCATTTTACTGTATTGTTTGTGATGATTTTAACTGCTTTAATTAAGCCACATCCATGCCAACACCTAACAAATATCCCAAATACTGGTTTAAGCATGGAGCACCTACCTAAGCATCTGATTATGTGATTAACTGTTAGCTGTCTTCTGGTTGTATTTTTCTAGATTGAGACACAAGCTGTCCCCTGCGAGGTTGGCATCGTTCAGGAGACCTTAGAGGTTTGTGCACATCTTTATGACCAGCTAGGAAGTTGGCCAGCTGGGCTGATTATAAACTCATTGTTTTAGGAATGAGAACCCTTTAATAGTCACACCAAAATGAGCGGAAAAAAAACATGTTGCGTCTCATTGAGGTAGCAGTAACATAAGAGCACACAGCATTACATACAGCATTTTAATGACTTGGCACAGATGGGCTAACAAGGAATACAACAAAATTACATCAATTTAATAAACCAAATAATTTAGTCTTTTATAGAGACCATTAAAGGGTTCGCCTCTAAAATGTATTGTAAAAGGTAATGGTTAAAAGCATTGCTTTACTCAACAGTGTTATTGCATGCATTCAGCTACCATAGCATGCATCAGTTTTTCAATGTATTAATAATTGCCAGTTGTCTGAAATCCAATATGTTTGTCACAAAACCTGTTGTGTTGTCATTTAAAGAAACATACTCACAAATGTGTGTGCTTTATATGGTTTGACAATTTTTTTTAAATACAAATGACAATTAAAGTAAGGAATGACCAGATGATGCTAATCATAAAAAGTCTTACATTGCAATTATTTGTACTTCTTTGGGCAACAGTGCAGTCCCTGACAGCATGTTAATGGTTACAGTAAAACAAACAAAAAGAAAACGTAACAGTACATGTTGTGTATGTTGGCAAAATAAACTTGCTTTTTTTGCATGTGGAGTAAATGACTAGCCTGCATTAAATGTGGTCACAGACAGCAGAAACAGTGGAAGCAGAAATTGTGATATGTGAGCCAGCTCCAGAGGAACCAGAGGAGGTGCTTGCACCTGAACCCACAGTTGAAGGACAAGAAGAGGCCGTAGTTGCCTGTCAGCCTGTTGCTGAAGTGTTAGCTGAACCTGAACCTGAACCTAGCCCTAAGCCTGTGGATGAAGTTCAAACCCTTTCAGAAGACACACTAGAAGACACAGTAGAAGACACATTAGAAGATACAGTTGAAGAATCGTCGGCTGAGGTGGAACCAGCTGTTGAGGACATCACGGTTGAACCCGAGGTGGTTGTCTGCTTTCCTGAACAAGGAGCTCCTGAAGCTACAACAGAAGCCGTGGCTCTAGAGTTGGTGGAAGAGGCCGTGGCTGCCGAGCCTGCTGCTGAACCTGTGAATGCGCAACCCGAGGTGGAGGAGCTGGTGGTGGACGCTGTGAGCGAAGAGCCGGAGGCAGAGTTGGTAGCAGAGCCCGTGGCGGAGGCGGTGTCTGAGCTTGTGGAAGAGCGGGTAGCAGAACCAGTGGAAGAGCTGAAAGCAGAACCAGTGGCAGAGGTGGTAGAAGAGCCAGTGGCAGAGGTGGTAGAAGAGCCAGTGGCAGAGGTGGTAGAAGAGCCAGTGGCAGAGGTTGAGCCAGAAGAACCAGCAGCGGTGGTGGTCGCTGAAACGGCGGAGGTTGAGCAGCTTCCTGAGGTTACTAAGGCGCCTAAACGTCCTCCCCAGACTACCTAAGCTCTCTTTAACAGTGCACACCTTTCACCTAGAGCCAGCTGCCTTGCCTCACTTCTCCACTCAAGCTGGAGTGCTTGCTCTTACCTCTTCAGTGTTGCCAAGACACACTTGCTTTTTTTCCCCCTTCAGCTTGGCTGGGTTTGCTGCAACACTCTTCAGCTTGCAGGGCATATGTCTTTGCATGGCGGCTCTAAACTAAAATCTCTGTTAAAACCTGTGTGGTTTTAAAAATTAAAGGCTTCTTTCACGGTGCAAAATATTACTCTTCTGGCCTTTACGCATGTCTTTTCTCCTCACCTTACACTAAAGTCTTTCCTCAAGGCTTGAAACAGTGTGTGTGTGTGCGTGTGCCTGTGTGTGGTTTGTGGAGTGGTCTGTATGACACCTACAATGTTACATCTGCAGCCGAAGTCTCACTCTCCTCATTTTGCTTCCAGGAGACCCCAGCCGCCCCCGAACCTGTGGTATGCGAGGATGTGCCTGCCCAGATTGAGGAGGCTGTTGCGGTATGCCTTTATGTTCTATCAGCAAATATGTCACCAGATCTGGCAAAATGAGTCACAGTGACCGAAAATTAAAAATTGGCTTTTTTGGTACCAGTGAAAAGACAAGACAATACACTTTAAAATGACAATACACTTTGATTCTTGGTCAAAAATACACCTTAAACAGTTGTCAAGATATTGTAGTTTTAAATATGACATCCCACCATCTTAAAGTACAAAACCTGAGAAAATCACATTTATTTTGGACATTTTAGTAATATTTCAATAGTGCAATTAAACTTCAGATAGCCCATTTTTAACCCTAACAAAGTTATCGTTGTGGGGAGGTGTTTTTTGAACACCTTTAGTTTCATAAAAAACAAAACAAAAAATAAAATGTGATATTTTAAATGTGTTCTACCAAAATTGGCCTGTACCCTAAAATTTGAAACAGCGACTTCACACTCATTTGCTGTTTAAAACATATTTTTCAATTCTCTGCTTTCTCAAAAATATGTGTGTTGTTTTGACATGTCTAACTAGCATCATTGGTTGAACTCCAAGAGTAGCTATGATTTAATTGGCATCAGATGAGTCAGATAATATCTCATCAGCTTTTCCCCTTAAGGTGTTCCACTCCTGCTACTGTTAATGTCTCAGCCTCATAGCTGAAACTCAGTTTCTTGTCCCAGTTGGTCAGCCTCGAGTTTTATATAAATGAAGCTTGTTGGTAGTTGGTTGTATGTAGTGGGTTTGGTAAGTCGAACCTGTCAAGTCTATTTCATTGTCATTTCAGCCGTATACATGGTGATACGAAACAATGTTCCACCGTAGTATAGAGGGAGTCAAGGATTGGTTGTAGTAATGGCTTTCTTTTCTCCTGTGTTCAGGCTGAGCCTGCCCCTGTTGAGGTCATCCAACCTGTGGTGGCTCCAGTTGACCCTGTCATTGACACCATTGCTGAGGACTTTGTTGTGACAGAATCTGCCATTGCTGTGGAGGCAGCCATGTCTGTACCTGCTGACACTGAAGAACCAGTATGTTCAAATTTTACCAAATAGTTCCATGCATGCACATATATCCACACATTTCCTAAAATGTATTTTTAATTTCTTTTTCTGCCACTCTCTCTCTAGATTCCTATTAGTATGGCTGATGAGCCTGTGGTCATACATGAGACTCTGCAAACCATCGTGGAACCCACACCTCTGCCATTAAGTGAAGTCATCAAGGTGATGTTTTTGTGACAATTTGACACATTCTTTAGACATCTCTGTTTCTCTTTTTCTATTGAGCCTCTTTCTTTTACGTTGGAATCTTTTCCTTCTTTGACACAGTAACTGACACATTTGCACCACAAAATGTACTTTCAGGCTAAAGAGGAAATTGTGACTGAAGTGGACATTGAAACTAAGGTGATTCCCCCCCGCCCCCCATCTTTTTTGTCAGCATGAAAATCAGGTTCTTGTAAGGACATTTTCCTCCAAACATCGTTCCCATCATGTAACGTTACTCTTCGCCCCTTTCCACCCTCAGGTAGTGGAAGCAATGAATGGACACATTGCGGCAGAAGTCGTTATGGAGAGCTAAACCTGGAGTGGTAAGTAATGTTCTAGCAACCAAATTCAGTCTTGTCTTTATTTACATTAGTCAGACCCATCAATTAGTCATGCTAATGTCAATTAAGACTGTCATGTTAATTTCAAGAGCACATTTAAAGTGACAGGAGTTGAACAAGCCATTTATCATAACTTAGAGACTACTGCAAGTAGACTCAATAAAGCAGAACATTTTACAGTAAAGTAGGAATTTAAAAGCAGTAAAGACAAGACATGACATATCATGATGGTGCCAAGAACAGATTGAGACACTGTAAATCAAAATGTAAAAGTATGTTTTTAAAAAAAAATCAACTACAACACATATCTACTGCTGTATTAATTAACCTGCCTTTCCTTTTTTTTCTCGCGCAGTGCACAAAGGGACTTCAAGAACATCTCCATTCAAAGTGCCTTTCCTGCATGGGCTCTCAAAACGCTTTTGGATGAAGGGAGTGGATTCAGACCGATGTCTTGATTGTTCATGTGAATACCGGCTCTCTTTAATTGACGTCCGTTTTTTGTCATGCATTTTTTACAGGAACTGTAAATTTGCATACACGGAGCTGTCATATGGTGGGAAAAAAAATCTCAATTTATATGTTCATATTTGGACCATTTTTGTATTGAAATGTTTTTCTTTTTAATTTGCTTTTTTTCTTTATTTTTTTTCTTTTTGTAAAAGCAGTTTGGACTGTAGAGCTGCCTCTCAAGGCTCCTGTTTACTATTTCAGATGGTGCCTTTTTTCCTTACATTTGAATGGGATTCATGAGAGGAGCTCTTTTGTTGTGTATGTATGTATGTATATGTGCTGTAGGCCACTTGTAATTACAGCAAGTGTCCGGCATCAGCGCTTGATACTGGAGAAACTGCATCCATTCTCTGAAAGCAGGACTGGAGAGGTTGGACTCTCAGGCCACATGGTGTTGTCTACCCCTCCTCTACCTACCTTTTGTAAACAAGTCTATTTGGTACAAGATGGCTGCTGGAGGCCATGGGCCACAACAGACAGAGCTGTGACAGTTCTTTCACTCTCATTAAAAATACAACTCACCCCCTGCTCGTGTCTCACTGATTCATCCTTCAGTGTAGGTATTGAGCGCATGATTTTATGCAACACACTTACACACATTGTGTTAAAACCACATTGAAACAGTGCCATATCAAAAACAACATAATGTGTTAATAACTCCAGAAAAATAAAAAGTATAGGCTAAGTAAAAATATGTATAATATAGAACATGTGGCATTTGGCAAAAACCCTTAATGGCACTCGGAAATAGCATGGCCAGTGTTAACATACCTAAAACTAGGTTACTAACAAAGACAGTCGGGATGTAATGTTTAAGTAAATATTAATTACATGAATTGGATGAATGAATTCTGTTGTGACTATGGGTAAAATAGACAGGCACTTGAAATAGAGCCTTTTAGTTGTATCACAAGCAAGGGCAAAATCATATGTCAGCTAAAATGTGTAGATCAGATGGGAAAAGTAGGGTAGGGTAGGGACAGTTCCAGAGTTGGGGGTTGGAGGTGGGGTGTTGTGGGGAAAATAAGTGATAACTTCTAGTTGACCTGGTAGGTTAATTAGTGGAAAAAAATGAGTTTTGGGGTATTGGAGTATTAAGGAAAAAATGAGTGAAAACGCACGAACCTAGTAGGTACTTGTTTATGTAATTGTAATTGTGTAGCTGTTGTTACAGCAACGAATTTTAAGTCAAAAGTTTTACTGGGAAAGATTACATTACATGACACTACATTACACTTAACATACACTTTTATCCAAAGTGACTTACATTAGAGGACACAAGATCAGATTCAGGTTACTTAAAAAAAAAAATTCAGACACAAAAAAATACTTTACATGCATATCTAGTGTCAAAGTAATGCTGGCTTACTGTCTATACATATTACAGCATCTGGTAGGATATGTAATTGTAGTTGTGGATCTTTAATAGCTTTAAGTGCAATTCTTATTCTGGTCTTAGCTAGGTATAACAATGATTGGGAGAGATAAGGAGAGATAAGAATGTTTTTTTGTTGTTGTAAAAATCTACTGCACTGATCATCATTCTTTTCACAACCTAGTAAAACCCACTTTAATGTGAAGATATGTGGTTGCTTCATGTCCAGACACCAAAATGGTGTTGAGGAAGAAACAGAGCAGGAAATGTTAAGATATAAAACAGAACAAAGTTGTTTGTTGAACATGTACTACTTGGAGGTTAACTGAGGCAGTAGAACTGCAGTAAAAATAATGCTATTACATGCTTCACACTACCCCAGGCTCACCCCACAAAGATGCCTGGGATAGGCGTGGGCCTGCGATGATATGCAGTAGTTATATTCCTTTGCAAACAAATTCCACAGCAATTATGAACAGAAAAATGTCCAAGGGCTATTACAAGAACGCAGTTCAAATCCACAGATTGAAAACAGTACAAAATCCAGAAACGCAGTCAGACAAAAATCCATTATCCCAAATAGACAAGCACAGTGGTCCAAATGAAGGGATAAATAGCTACAGTGCTCGAGCATTAGGTGGGTATATCCATGATGTCTATACAGAACAGAAATATATACTGTGTGACTCAACGTCACACTAAAGGCTCACATCCCATCCAGAGCATTGCGATCCTCTAATACGAACCGTCTAGCTGTACCCTCTCCTAAGACAAACAGAGGTCACTCTCTCCAAACATTTCTCTGTTGTTGTCCCTCAATGGTGGAACAATCTACCAGTCGCTACAAGAGCAGCAACATCCCTCTCGACCTTCAAAAAGCTTGTGAAGACCCTTCTTTTCCGAGGCTGCTTCCCTTCCTAACAAAACAAATCTCTACTAACCATCTCTTTACACAGATGCCTTTGATGTTCTCTACGCATCTGTTAGCTTATTATGTCCTCCTTTTGTAAGTCGCTTTGGGATAAAAGCGTCTGCTAAGTGTAATGTAATGTGCGTTATTCAGTTTTTATTCTGTGAGATCAGAGATTATATACACACTGTCACTTATGTAGTCATCAGCCACAGGTGCACTGACCATGGGTGGGCAGGACAAGCAAAGAAGGGGACCCAGAGAGGAGTGACCCACATACACACACTGCAGCACTGCACCAGTGAACAGGAAGCAGAAAATGAACAAATCTGGCTCAGGATGTAGAGGGCCAGGGCTGAACTGTGTGACAGAAACACTATGTGTACAAACAGCAGCTTTTACCGCTGCATCCATGTATTTTTATGTTCTAGATCAACAACAGTTCTCCAGTGATTGCTGTCTCAGTGATTGCTGTATTCATCATGTTGAACTCCCACTCAGATTTGATCAACACGTTGGGTTTTGGGTTCAGTCAAAAAGAGCCTGCATCTGTAGGACACAAAGAAATGTTCCATTTAGTTGCCACAACATGCTGTCAGTGTCATGTAGCTCTGAGCAGTGTGTGAGATACACACATTCATTCACCACGGCTTAAGTCTGTATGACTTCAGTTTTGGAGAGGTGGTGAGCGTTTGATTTAAATGCTGTCCATTTCAAAGTATACAGTACAAGACAACACTTTCGCACCAGTGTGTGTTCACTAACCTTCTGAATCCTTTGTTGTCCACAAAAGAAACAAACACTTGAACTCTCTTGCTGTTGTGTGGAAGTGGTGTTGCGAATGCTTCTTTTAGCCTTTTTGGCCTGGCTGGATTTCTTCTTTATATGTTTCAAAAGGAGGATTAACTTTTGCACCTCTGGAGAAGACAGTTGTGTTGGAGATGGCCCTGGTTTAACTCAGGGAAATAAGAAGTCCCGCACACTGCCCATTCCACAAAGATTTATTAACTTTATGATGTTTTGGTCATGGACCTTTGTCTTAAAGTTAATAAATGTTGCTTGTGGAATGGACAGTATGCGGGAATTCTTATTTCCCTTGCTTTACATATTAACTCCTTCAGCAGTAAGAGATCAGCAAGTACCTCATCAGATTCAGAAATGGACCTGTTGCTGAGAGGCTTCCTGTCAGTGGGAGCAGCATACATCTTGATAGAATCTTGAAGAAAGACAAGAAATTTAATCCTGAGAGAATGCAGGACAGAGCTCTGAGGAGACAGAACAAATAGTAAACTGATCTAGATTCAAAACGTAGTGGCATGCAAATGTTCATCAGGATACAACCCAGAGACTTTAGAAACGCAATAAAATGTTTGAGGACTTCTGTTGGCAAAACTCAGCTTTGAATACTAAAGAGGGGGCAATCTCATTGGAGAAGGGGAATGATTTTTAAGCTGTCAGTATTGATGGTTTTATTTAGAAAGGCAACCTCACCTGGCTGTCACCTTAATGAAAAAAATCAATCACTGACAGAGGCATTAGAAAATGTAAATTAATACAGAAGGAATCTGCACAACAACAACAACAGCAATAATAATAATAATAATAATAATAATAATAATAATAATAATAATAATAATAATAATAATAATAATAATAATAATAATAATAATTGTGTACACGTAATCACAACAGCATCGTTTAATTTATTAAAATTAAAATATGTTATTTTAATTTTTATTTAAGAGTATAGGTGCATGAAAGGTGGCTACTGTAATATACATGTATAAACTGCAGTGTTGTTACCCTAAACTGAGAGGTCTGACACTGTTGAACATCTTCCAGTTATTCTTCTTCACAATAAATATAAGAATGATGGTTTATGTAAGAATGATTTGCCACCACTAGATGACACTGTTGGACTATAAAAAACAACTAGATGTGGCAGCATAATGTCTAGAGATGTCTACATTACCTCTTATTCAGTTCTGGGGGCAGAATTCCTAGAAAAAAAATCAAGAAATATTCTAAACTATAAAGGTCAAATAGAAAATTGGTCTATTTAAAAAACCACAGTGCTGAGCCGCAAGATATTCAGCCTGACAGGTAGTTACAAGTCTGCCTTTACATATCATGATATCTAGACTTTACCTGAGTCTGTGGAAGAACTAGGAGACGAAGCGAGTATTATTTAACCCACCAGACAGGCATGGTCTACTTAGATTACAAACTGCTTTCTACTTTCCACTCAGGGAGTTTAACCAGAGCGCATCTTCCCGCCCAAAACAACATGTGTGTCCTACATTCAGAGAGATTTGGGTCGGAGTCTGGACAGCTTTTAAGGTTGCTCATTTTTGGGATCATGGAATCAAGGAATTTTGTAATAGTCTTCATGTAGGTGTAAACAAATGGTGTGTTTCATGGGAACAGGGAGAATTAAATGTTCAGGTAGTTAATGAAACACCATAATGTATTGACATGTACAACTTGGATTCATGGATTACCTTCCCTATGAAAAAGTATTTCAGAATATGTTGGAATTCTGTGAGAACATGTCAGAAATACACTTGTCTTGCACAGGGCTGACTGATAAAGTATAATTGGCTAATTAACTTAATACTGAAATGTCAATATTCCCCTCAGGATGAAAGCTAGATTGCACATGAAGAAATATTTCAGACAGTCAAACATCTCCCAATGTAACCCTTCTCTTAATCCTTGAGGAAAAGTAGTGCCTCACTGCAGACCAACAAGACTACAAAAGTCAGACAAGGTTTATCAAGAGTGGCAAGAAACGCAAATTAAGTTGAAGAAGAAAACAGGCACGTGCACAAGAATTTTGAGTGGCAGTTGCTCTGACCTGAAGAAGGGTCAAACTGTTTTTTTGCTTTCATTTTCAAATCTGGGCCTAGGCCTATAGTACATTCTGTATCCATTGTATGATTGTATTATTGTTATGATTACTGTGATGGAGTGACCATCACTAGAGTTGTGGGTGTGCTCTAACTGCCATCCCAACGAGCCTTTCTCTTTGGCATTGCGGTCAGAGCCCCTGTTTGGTACCCCGGAGACCTGGGTTCGAAGCCAGGTGGGGTGACTTCTCCTCCCCTTCGCTACAAATGTTGTCAGAAGTGGGATGGCTTGCAGTGAGGTCATTGGAGGTCCAGCCACTGTGTGAGCCAGTTGAGGGACCCCCAGGTTAGTTGACCCCGGTGTGAAGGACCCCAGTGATAGGTGAAACACCAGTTTGTGTGGGGCACCCTGGATGGGAGAAGTATGGTGGGAGATACGTGAGGGACACCTAAGTGCGTGAAGTGCATGGCTGCGCCTCCCGAAGAGGAAGGCAGTGTGATGGAGTGACCATCACTAGAGTTGTGGGTGTGCTCTCACTGCCATCCCAACGAGCCTGGCTCTTTGGTTTTGCGGTTAGAGCCCCTGTTTGATACCCTGGAGACCTGGGTTTTAAAGCCGGGTGGGGTGACTTCTCCTCCCCTTCGCTACAATTATTAATATAATTATTTTCCCCCTCGGAAGGGAAACGTCAGTTGCAGAGGGCATATGGGCAGTTGCCTGGGCAACCTGAGCAACCCCCCCTGTGCACGTCACTGCAAGAAAACAAAACAAAACCCTTCAAAGCCTTCATCAGGTACCAGTGACATGAGGAGTAGCCTTTGAGCTGCAGAACAGTAGCCCTTACGAACACCTGATAATGCACATCATAAAATCTTTTATATCACTCTATGACAATGCTTCACTTTCAATAATAACATAATGTTTTCACCTGAAAGAAAAACATGTGTGGGTTGACTTGTCTCACCAAGAACAATGATTACTTCCTGTTACTTGTTTTAATTTGTTTATAATCACACTATAGTGGGGCATACTGGTAAGGGAATTCGACCGGTTACTAAAGGGTGGTCGGTTCGATCCCCGACAGGTACAAAAAATATTGGTGGGGTGGGTACTTGTGCAGTGCTCTCCCCACGTCCACAGCTACAGATGAGGTACCCTTGAGCAAGGCACCTAACCCCCAAATGCCCCCCAGACGCCAGATTAATGGCAGCCTGTTGCTCTGGGTATGCGTGGGTATGTGTGCTCTGGGTGAGTGTGGGACAGCTTACTCCTCCATGTGTATGTGTGTACACAACCCTCCACATGCAAGACAAATCATCTTCCTCAAGGATAACAGAGTCAGGGAGGAGGCTGGCACAACATGCCTCCTTACCGGTAAGGGGATTGGGACCCGTTACCAAAGGGTGGTTGGTTCTATCCCCGACAGGTACAGAAAAATATGGGTGGGGTGGGTACTTGTGCATGGCTCTCCCCACATTCACATCCACAAATGATGTGCTGTTGAGCAAGGCACCTAACCCCCAAATGCCCCACAGACGCCGGATTAATGGCAACCCTCTACTCTGGGTATGTGTGCTTTGAGTCACTCCTCCATGTGAATGTGTGTATACTACTGCTCAAATGGGTCAAATGAAGATGACAAATCTTCTTCCCTAAGGATTACAATAACGACTTAACTATGAAACGAATGACCACTGATGTTCTGTTTATTGACTGGCAGTGTTCAAATGTAACAAACTCCCAGACTGACAAACAGTTCAAAGTTTTTTTTATTGGCTACAGCTATGAAGAGAGAACACAAAAGACCATACACATGTTGCAATGATATTTTCAATATTTTCTGGACCCACTGTTCCTCCACAGGAGCTGGGGGAACCGCATTGAGGTGGCAAACAGCCTCCAGGCTAGGCAGATGGGGGGTATTCCAGAGAGCGGGTTTAGTCCCTTACCCAGGTAAGGTAACTCAGAGGAAGTAGTTAACTTCCTAAAGGCAGAACCCAATGGCTTTGTTTTGAGAAGAGGTGGAAGCCAAAAGAATCTACCACTTAACTCCGAGTTACCTTATGTGAGTTAGTCACTAAACTAGCTACTTGGAGTACCCCCCTGCTCTCCAGTGCAAACACCACAGACAGACAAAAAACTAAACACATCCGTATGTCATCCATACAGAGAAAAAGGCACAATTAGTGAAGCAGCAGCACTGTCTAAGAACTAAACTTTTGCAATCTGACAAGATCAGAGTTTGAGAACTGAGCCCCGAAAAAGAGTCAGCACTATGACTTTACGACGCGCAGTTCTCATGCCATTCCTCTTTAGCGCCCGGCATTATGGACTTTACAAAGCACTGAGAAAATACAAACATATACAAATATATTTCACAAGAGACTTTTTGAAAGCTGTTAAAACCATAGGTGAAGCCCCCACGAGACTGGAAGGAAACCGAGCCCACCCAGTCCCTGTGGAGCGAATCCACCCCATCCATCCTCCGCCACTGACAGGCAGCGCTGTTGGAAGTAAGAGCAGCACCATCCCCCTGCCGTCTCCTCAGTCCGAGTCCTCGTCATCCAGGTATTCTTCTGCATTGCTTAGAGTACGCGAGATAGCTGCAACAACACAGTTATCCCCATGAGGGCATATCCACTCTCGATTCACACACAGCGCAGCATAAAAATATGACTGTGGCAATTTAATAATAATAATAATAATAATAATCTTTACTTGTATAGCACAATTTATACAAGATGGAGCTCAAAGTGCACAGTTTGGCAAGAAAAACACAAGACAACATTTCTTGCAGTCCAGTGGCGCCAGAGCGGAAGAACACAATAACATAATGACGCAATGACGCAGTGACACAATTACAGTTAAATTGGAGAGGCGCTGGAGGTCTATGGACAGGAAAAGCTTTATATCTGTGACATAACATCTTATAGAGGGTTAGATGTGATCCTACAGTCCGTTGGGCTCCTAAGCAAGAATCCACTACTTTTTACTGCAAACCGCATCTCCTGCAGTTTAAAGGCCATTAGCCCTCTGAGGCCCTTTAGTGGCCGGGGGGCCCCAAGCAGTTGCCCGTGTTGCCTGTTGGGTAGCTACATCTCTGGTTAGGCTAAGGTGAAGTCTAGTGGCACTATTAGTACAGTGGCTTTGTTAAAGGTGGGTTGCTGAAGTAAGCCAAGTGGCAGTTTTGACTGTGGTGGGCGTACCACTGTGTAGGCCTAAAGCCACCCACACCCCAACCTCACCGCCTCAACGTCTGCCTTGATGTCTGATGAGGGGCGCATGCTCGAAACGTCATGATTAAAATACTTTTGTGGGAGCACACTGGTGGACATCCACCAGGGCGTCAGGATGCTGAACACTCTCCCCCCTCTCCACCTATCCCCTCTCTCTCCTGTCCACCCACAACCCCACCCACTAGGCTGCTAGAAAGCTAGGAAATCTACGCCACCAGGCTGCCAGAAGCCAGGAATCTGCCCAAGAACAGTACTCCCCAAAGAAGACTTGGTCTCAGACCACCCCTGGACCCCCATATGTCTGCCATATTCCTTGCATTCTATGGCCCTTTGCACCCCCCCCCCCATATGTCTGCCATATTCTTTACACTATAGGCCTTTTTGCACCATTTTTGCACCATTTAGCATAGTTTATTTATAGTTAGCTAATTTATTGATTTGAGGTTACCGTAGTGGTCAGGCAAAACGTTACTTAACGTTACAAAAACCATACGATAACGTTACATATTACACTCAGGATGGGTAAGAACACAAACACCTTACAGTACTCTATATTGTCTTCTCTTGCACTTTAATGTTTAGTGTTTAACGTCCTGTCTTGTCTACGCATGGGATAGTAAAAAATGTAATTTTGATTCCTTGTATGTCTAGCACATGTGAAGAATTGACAATAAAGCTGACTTGACTTTGTTTCTGCTCGTGGACTTACCAGTGCCCTGCTTCCTCTTCAGGAGCGAGGCGGACTGAGCGTTAGTAGCCATGTCCAGTGCAAGCTTCTTCTCGTTGTTCACAAGGTCCGTCCTGGCGTCTGATCGAAAATATTTTTTTTTTTAGCATTTTTTAGCAACACACATACAGCCAATCTACTTGAGTACCACACAAGCAAACAAGAGTTAAACCTCAAGAAATGAAGAAGGAAATATGAGAAATCACCACAGATTAAGCCACAGGAGGAAACAGAATAAGTGTGACAGATTAAAAATGCTAAACTTGTGCGAGAGCACTGAAAAAATCTTACCTTTGTTGAGCAGCATCTCCACTATGTCACTGTAGCCTTTCCAAGCGGCTGCGTGCAATGCCGTATCGCCAAGTTTATTCTACATCACAGAGAAGAGGCATTGTCACATTTCATTTACAACAGTAATGTAATGAAGTCATTAACCTTCTACAGACAGGTAAGTGGCCTGACCTTACACCTTGACGCTCTGTGTATGCGTATTATTTCAAAGCAGAGGTTGAATGAATAAACATCATATGTGGGTATTTACAACAACAAGCTGCTTTACAGAAATACAAACAAAGCAATTAATCCACTCTCTACATAATTCTTAGAAGGCTAAGATTAGCAACAGAGTATGTCACTTCAGGTAAATACTGTCATTACTGATTTCCTGGCATTATTTTATGTTTATACTTTCCTAAGTTATACTGACAGGCTTTTTGGCTGAACAACTTAACAAATCAATGCTTCAGTCAGCATCAATAGATTGTCCTGTCTCTCATGTGTGTCAGGTTTAGAATTTAAGTCCTTTTATCCAATTCTTTCCGAAGTGATTCAGAACACATTTTAAAAATGAGAGAGAGAGGACAGATCTGAAAGACTCAAATAAAATATGTATAGAGCATACTAGTTTCGATCTAGCCACTGAGGGTCAATCAGCTGATTTAAGACCTGACACGTCACTGTATTCTGGATAATGTCTAATGGTGTCACTAAAGATGTAAGAAGGCCTCCCTGAAGAGCAATAGTAATCCAGAAATGACCAGAATATGGAGTGATTCATAAAAAAAAGCTAAATGTCTGGACATATTGTGAGGCACATACTAAGAGATTGATAACATTTTGGTTGGAGTGATTTAAAGTCTGTGAGGAATTTTAGGGAGGTGTCTCTAATGTAACAGCAGAGAAACAGTCCGAAGTTCTACACTTTAAAGTAAAGCAGAGATTTAACTCCATCTTCACTCTTTCTAAAGCTTTACAATATGACCATTTATGTTTTTGGTTACACTTTATTTTAACAGCCCCTGTTACATCATAAAATACAATGCAAAAAGGTGTGTAACAATATGTAACATTATGTACTCACACTCTACCTTACGGTTAGGGTAAGGTTTAGGATTAGGGTTAGTGTTGGTATGTTTACTGTTAGTACATAGTGTTATACATTATAACATGTTGTTACATGAATATACACTGTGAAAGGGACTGTTAAAATGGTGTTACCATGTTATTTTCACCAGTCGAATGTAAAATCCTGAAACATCTATGTGCATGTCTGTTTAATACTATCCATCCCAAACTGTCTGAAGGTTCACTCACCTGTTGGTTCAACTCGATATTAGGCTGGCTCAGCAAAATCTCTACCACATCTGTAGGAAAGGAAACACACCCATGCTGTAATTCATATAATTAAGATTTTTTTCTACTTTTCAAAAATGAAGTGGCTGTTTTGCAAACTAGTTTAGGCCATTGGATTATTTTTATTTTAACCAGTTTCTAAGTTCAATCAATGTTGTTGCTAAACCTTATGTGCAAACTATTCAGTGCTAGAAACTAGGTTAGCTTGAGGTCAGACGCCAAGGGCCACCTGCAGTAAAACACGGTTGGAACACCATTACATTACACTTCGGCAGACGCTTTTATCCAAAGCGACTTACAATAGAGGACACAAATCAAGATACAGATATGCAGAGGAGAATAGAGTAAGCGAGAGCGTAAGAAAGCACAGGACGTTGCTGGTAAGGAGGTTAGCACTGTTATGATGGAAAGTGTTTCTGGAAAAGAAGGGTCTTCAGGTGTTTCTTGAAGATAGTGAGGGATGACCCTAGTCTCTTAGCAACTGGTAGCTTTTTACACCAAGATCTACTGAATAACTGCCAGGGTATTTAATAAAAACCCCTTACATCCAGTAGAGTAAATATGTTTATTTAACCCTGGCATGTCTACAGTCAGAGCCATTGTTTTTCTATTAGAGTAACAGACGTTCTTTGAAAGGTTGTTGCTAATCCTACAGTTAGACTGAAAGAGTTCAGTCTGTTAGTGTATGTGTACCTCTGTGTCCTCCATGGCAGCCCCAGTAGAGGGCAGTGTTTCCCGCCTTGTCCAGACCATTAATTCCCACCTTATTGTCCAAACACTCTCTTAGCCAGCTCAGATTACCTGTAAGAAGCACAGCAACAAAGTTGTATTACACTTTAGGCTCAGGCACCTGGATAAACTGCCATAATGTCATGTCTGTGTATTCTGTTACTCACCGCGCTTAGCTGCCTCATGCATGGGGTTATCTATAGATTCTGCCTGTTCAGCCACTGAAGGTATGAGAGCAAGACCGAGAGAGAGAAACAGAGACAGAAAGACAGAGAGAGAGGGAGAGAGGGAGAAAGAGAACCAAGAGAGTCAAACAACTTACTTTTATTGTGTGCATTGTGGTCAGCATTAAATAAGGAGCTTACTTAAAAAAGCTAGACATCATACATGTCTCCTGATAAATCACTTTCATGCCAACAACCAGAACAGAGTTATTTCACCTGGGTTGAGCCCATCATTACCTTTGAGACAGAACCGACATTGTGACACGGGAACCTTGCATTAAAATGAACTCAGGCTGGATATGTAGGCAAAGTTAGTGCTAGTCAGGGGCTTCAGTGTAACACAATAAGTTATGTTTAGGTTGCTAAAGAATTTCCTCATACACCAACCATAACTTTTGTAAATTCAAATTGTACGCATATCAAGCAAGACAGGAAATTACAATTAAAATGCCCACTCCAGCTTAGGGGAACCATATGGTGTGGAGAAGGAACTTGTATTGTGGTAGGTAACTTAAACTGCAAACTGACAGCTGCTGAATAACACAATAGCTTGGTTGCAGTTTAAATATTGTGTAAAATGGATGTAATGCAAATGAAGTCCACAAGAGGTCAGTAGCAACCTGGGTCACACCATTCACACTGAAATATCTTTCAGGCTGAAAATCAACTGTTGTTAGACTTGGATGAAAGCTTTGGAGTAAAGACCCCTGATCACACAGCTGGTGGTCAGACAGCTGATGGCATCTGGCCGTCAAAGAGCACCAGTAGCTCCAATCTGGCCAGTGTGCCTCTTTTTTGGCCGATTCAACATTTTTGACAAGATTGCAAAACGGGAACTAAGCATAAAATTAACTCGAGCTGGATATGTGACAAAAGTCACTGTTAGTCATGTGCCTGATTACTATAAGATAATAATCGATGCTGAATCGAATTACTGCAGAGTTGTCGAAGGTTATGATCGCTCCAAATGGCTGTTGAGAAACGGAACCAAGTGCTCAAGACTGTTCAATTGTGTGGGGAAAAGTCCGGCAACGTTTTTGAACTCCCATGGGTACACATCCTGACACAGCACAACAACAAAAGGGGAATTACACAAGAACAAGAGAGCCTTGTGAATCTTGTCACGCTAATGCTTTGCTCTGTTAACAGCTGTGCATATTGCTTTAATCTGCACACACATACACAAAACATTTTACAATCATCTAGAATATATGCTGTTTTGTGTGCAAAAAGACCTACAAATACTCAGAAACATACTTAAAAACATACTACTTACTTAATAAATAAAAAATAATAGAATAGAATAGAATAGAATACTTAAAAATAATAGAAAATGGTAAAGACATTGACAAACACAAAATGACAAAAAAAAAAAAGATCTTGAAACTTTGCAGTCGTTTAAAAAACCTCCATTGGCTAAAATTGCAAAGGCAAGACAGTTTTGCTTTTTGTGTTTTGTGCTTTTTGACATAGCATTAAGCATACCTTCTGCACCTCTTCATTTCTTCTTTAAGAACAAAAAAACTTTGTGTTTGTCCATCTGTATTATCTCCCATCCAATTTTATTTTCCTGCCCCAATGTAAAGTTGTAGCCAGACTCAGACATGGTTTTCTTTGAAACCCCGCAAGAGCTGTCCTGCTAAGGAGAGAGCTGGTGTTTTGCGGGTGCTATTCAATGACCTGTATTCTCATCTGGCCTTCACACTGGGCATCCTTGTGTTCTTATGGACCGGTCAAATAGAATGCTGATTTCTGATTGGCTGGCGGGATATGCATTCATTTCGTCAAACCGTTCAACTATGGAAAGTAGTTCTAAAATTCTGGCATTAAGTTTAAGCACTGTTCCATATCAATGCCCCATAGAATGGTAACTATAACAACCAATTTAACGGTTGCTTTTCTGCTCTACTTTTTACCGACAGGTTGCATTAAACAACAAACAATGATTCCTAATTGTAAAGAAATTCTAAAATAATTGAAATGTTCCGACATAAAGTGTTAAATGTTTCCTAAATTCACGAGTGTGGTAACTGGGCCATAAGCTTCGCGTCAGGAAGTTATCTGCCTCCGCCAGCGTTGATTAATTTCGCCGAATGCACGCCTCGACGGCTGTTATCCCTTACATAGCCTCCTGCATGGTTACACACCAGAGCCTCCTCAGCGCCATTTCGTTTCCAGGCAAAGCTGGTTTACTGTTCCCTGTGAAGAATCTGGTGCAGATCTTTTTTTCTGATATCTTCAGTTGTTTGTCAGTGGTAGTGTCTTGTTATGTACAACAACCTGAAGAAACAATATACCTTTCCAAAAACTTTTTGGATTATAATCAAATCCATCACTGCTGATGTTCCAGGTACTAATTAAAGAGAGGTGAATAGCCTTTTTCTCAGCTGTATACACCATTTCACATGATACACATGAGATGTATGATGATATACTGGACCAAAGTAACTAAATGTAGATATTCATGGAATGAAAACAACTGTTTTACAGAATCAATAATTTACAACATTGATAGTGTCAGCAGTGTGTTTCTGTTGTATCTGGTTTTATTTGGGCACGACCTCTCAAGAGAAAGCAGCTCCCAGACTGATGTCACAGCTGAAGTTTCGTGAAAGTTTGTGTGTTTGTGTGTGTGTGTGTGTTGTAACTCACCATAGTTACTGGGTATAAGGCCAGTCCTTCCCCTGCAGGTGCCCTTCCACCAATTACTGTCACTCTGAAGGACAGATTCAAATGGTACACTATTAAGTTCAAATTGTACACTATTAAAGAAACAGTCCACTTTTTTTGGGAAACGGGCTCATTTTCCAACTCCCTTAAAGTTAAACAGTTGAATTTTGTTGAATCTTTTTAGCAAATCTCCGAATCACATCAGCTATTAGCTTAGCATAAAATCAGTGTTTCAGTGCTGCTCAGATGCTAACTGGCTTAATCTGATTCAATAATTTATGCTAATATAATAGCCAAAGGGCTACTGCCAGATCAACTGTAAAGCTTAACTGTTTAACTTTAAGGAAAGTGAACAAATTTGCAAAAAAAAAAAAAAAACCTAATCTGGTCTTATCAAATCAGATGTTGATGACCAACATCTAGATGATCTACCTGATACCCCTTTTACACTACTAAAGGATACTAAACTTACCGTGTCTGAAATGTATAATATATCTCCCTCTTCAAAGTATAATTCATCCGGCTGCAAAACAAGAGCAACAGTTTTAATCTAAATAATAAGTTATTTTTATAGAGTGTTTACAGTGTTTACATGTGTACACCTCAGCACATTAACTGGCTACCAGAACACACAAGCAAGAGGGTGCAGCCTCTGAGAATACTCACCGTTCGAGGATCAAAGGTGAATAGGGCTCTGAACACTTTCACCTGACCTAAAGCGTGCACACACACACACACACACACACACACACACACACACACACACACACAATAAGGTCAACATGATCAATTCTAGCCCCACTGTGGCATTACACAGCCTGGTAAACCAGCCCCTCGTACTTCCATTTCATTTTGTACAGATGGTCTGGAGTCGCTGCATTGAGAAACGATTTCTTCCTGGAGGTGTGGACTCTGCTGAAGTTTAAAACAAGTGGCTCTGCCTTTACCCAATCGCTAACGTTTGGTCGTCACATATGCAATTAGCCTACCTACACACTACAATTCAAATAGCATACAAAGTCAAGGTCATGGCTCACGAACACTCCCCGTGTTCGCTGATTGGCTAAGAGTTGCTCGGTCCTCATACATGAATTTCAACGGCAGCGACTCCAGACCCTCTGTACAAAATGAAGTAGCATTACAGGCTAGCATTACATGCACAACATTTCAATTGTGGCCACATACAGGGTTTGTTTAAAACAACAGTGTGCAAGTGTTTGCAATGCCTATGATGACACTACAGTAGGAACAGGCAGGGCCAGACCACTCCACTGGTATGCAGGGTTGCGAAAATCCTCCATACATGCGAAAACTTTAATCTGCTTTAAAAAATATGACATTTTGAGGGCTTTAAGTAGGTCACCAACAGTGGACAGTCAACAGTCAGGGGCGTAGATGGATTTTAGACATAGACGATTAGATTGTTTACTCAATTCTTAGTTATACAGCATGTAAAACAGTAAGCATGCAGCCTGGGGTCTTAAAAGGTTGTCCTTATTTGACTTATTAATCAAAGATGTATTTTGGGTGCATCGTGCCATCATTATCATGCCATCTCTCATTTCCTTTATCAAACAGGTGAGCTCCTTCTGTGTTTGGTGAATTTCTAACAGTGCATAAACAGTTATTCTCCAGCTCGCATGTGCATAATGGTTATAGATAAATATTATTAAATAAAAAAATGTATAATGTCCCATCAAATCATATAAAGCACATTTTCTTTAATCCAAACATTCTATGTTTTCATTAAAATGCTTTTGCATGTTAAAGGAGAACTTCGGTGTAAAATGAAAATTGGCATGTTAAAACATCATACCTAGTTGGTATGTGTACGGAGGAGCAAAATTGATTTAGCCTGTTGCATTCAGAGTTTAACAATTTTTTATCGTTTGTCCCAGAAGGCTAACAATGGAAGTGGTAGATGCCCTTAGACGAAGCATGACGGCTACGCTATTTTTAAACCATTAAAACAGCTCGAAGAAACTCCACACTCCATCGGTAGTACAACAAAGGCCCTGACATTAAAAACGAGGCACTGAGAACTTTGTAAGTGTACACAACATTTATTAATAAAACAGTTTTGACAAGCAGTACCTTGCTGTAGTTTCTCGTCGCCGCCATGATGAAAGTCTGCACAGGTCGATTGACAATCACGAACCAGCAGGAAGAATAGGAGGAGAGGTAATACAATCAACTTGTTTGGACTTTCATCATGGCGGCAACAAGAAACAACTGCAAACGACTGCATGTAAGAACAGCTTTTTAAATAAACGTTGTGTACATTTACAATATTCTCAGTGGTTCGTTTTGAATGCCAGAGCTTTTGTTGTACTACCAATGGAATGTGGAGTTTCTTCAAGCTGTTTTAATGGTTTAAAAATAACGTAGTCGTCATGCTTCGTCTAAGAGCACCTACCACTTCCATTGTTAGCCTTCTGGGTCAAACTATAAAAAATAGTTAAACTCTGAATGCAACAGGCTAAATCAATTTTGCTCCTCAGTACACATACCAACTCGGTATGATGTTTTAACATGCCAATTTTCATTTTACACCGAAGTTCTCCTTTAACGTTGCACTGTTGTAGACATGGGCAGTGTAATCGGACAAATGTTTAATGGCTAGCCAGTGTTCAACAACAACAACCAAGCAGGTTTTAGATTCCTATACCAGAGGAATCTCTGATGTAGAAACAAGTGGCATGCACATTCTCGTCTGGTTCTTAGTCGGCAGGGATTGTGGTGAAATTAATTAATTAATCCCAATTGCGTGTATGGCTAAGCTTAAGGGCAGACTAGGAAGAGCCTCTAATTCAACTTCAGAACATAAAAATTACAAGATTACGAGAGCCGCTATACCCGCCTTCCTTCCCACCCACCAGGATACTCTCAGTGGTGTTTGGGCTGTTGTGTGGCGTCAATAATTTGCATGACTTAGGCTGACAGAGCCAACTTCTGATACACTCGTTTCAGACACACACAGGTGTGAAGCATTAACACAGAAAAAAAAGCATGTGAGGTTGAGCATTCTGACGCACAGGGGCACATGACTACACAAACACCTGTTTGTTTTCAGGACACTGGCACTACACATGAAATGAACTAAACTCTGCGCTAGTTTTAAACTTGGAATGAAACTTGACATGATTGATTAAGATACAATCCACCAAATGCAAGCTACGGCTGTGAACAATAACTATAACAACTGTAGTAAGTCATATTAAGTCAAGTGTTATGTTTACTGCCTACTTTTCTTATTGTTATTTTCACTGTCATTCTGGAAAAAAGGGAGTGCTAAATAACTAAACCTCAGCTAAAGAGAAACCCCAATGTGCTTACTGTTTAAGTTGCAGCAGGAAGGGCAGCTAAATAAAACCAAAAAACATGTCTCCTAGGAAGAGACCGGGACAGAGACAGTGGTGGTGGTGATAGACATGCTAACTCAGCCAGACAAGGTAACTCGAGAGTTAGGTGGTAAACCTTCTAACAGAAGGGCTGCACATCTTCACTCTCCTGGTACAACAGTCATAGAGCTCTTCTATTAGGAGGTGTACCACTTGCTCTGGGCCAGGTGTCTGAACCTGCTTTCTGGAATACCCCAAGGTATTACTGGTATTTCCAGTTTTTTATCCCTAGAATCTCTCAGTACCATATCCATAACATATTTACCAAAAACTCTGCGCATAATGTGTGCTTCACCAACAAAAATCTGAGGACATCACTTCCCCTCTGGTGAAAAGTGCAAAACACCTAATATTTTACCCAAAAGCGACTTGCTATCCCATATGCTTTCTTTCTGCAGGGGTACTCATGAGGGTCACTCATTGAATGAACTAAAAATTATATGAGTTTACTTTTACAATACCACAACATTCTCTCTTCCCATAAATTTTAAAAAGCAAAACATACCTGATGGTATCCACCCCTACTCCTGCTATAATTACAAGGTAAGCAGCCATCATGGTGCCAGATTGTGGATATGGCTTTTAGAGTAGCATGGTTGTGAGTGGTACAATGTTTAGCATTGTGTAGCACTTGTGATGTGTTTACTGTTTTTACTGCTACAGATGAAAGTCTCTATTGACCTACGTTGTAAATCGTCTGTAGTTGCTGTCTTAGTTCAAGGTCTTTAAATAAGTATTAGCGTAAAAAACTAAATTCCCACAACAATTTACTAGTGAAATGAATGTTTCACATATCATAATTCACATGTCAGAACTCTGTACTATTGGCAACACAGTAGCAAATGATATCTTTATCATTGTGAATGTAAAAAAGTAAAGAGATTTTTATTCAGTAAAATCACAATGACTCTGGGGCAAGTCTAAGTAAGACTTCACAACCTTCAGGACCATGAAGCTATTATTCTAATAACTACATTTTCAGAGTTTCTTTACCTGCTTGATAGTGAGGAAAACTGAAATCACAATATTATTACACTATAATTCAGTATAGTGACAGACAGACAGACAGTTTTTGACTGCCATGTTGACAGTAAATTACTTCTATAACTCCATGTCTCATTTGTTACATAAAGAACCATCCTGAAGGTTGTAATGTGGTTTCCATAAACACCAAGTTATGGTACATGAGGCTAAAGTTAACAATCAGTTTCAGTCATGCTTTGACAGCAGTCCAAGTTGTTTTCAGTCTTTTCACTATTCGATAATATTGCCTCAAACATTTGCTATAAAGTTCTGGGTTCTGTTTAATGACATCATGTTAGGCTTTGGTATAGAGATAATAAAGACAAAAGACGGTCGTATCTTGGCCCAACTGCTAGGCCAATACAGTTTGGAAATACATTCCACACTGACGCAGGGCAGAGTTCAGTTTAGAGGGAGGCGGCTACTTTAGCTTACAGACCAACTACCGTGTTAGTTACGCTTCCTTCTGAATCATTTTGCACGTGCCCTTGAAGTGCCATTTCACACAACTCGTATAAACAGTGAGACTCTTCACTTTGAATCCCATTCTTGTTGCAGACACATTATGATATGGGCATGCCGAGCGCGCCTCCATTGCGCAAACATATTTCCCCTCATCGTTCATCACGTTTGACCTGTTGTCTAGATTATTTGATTTCAACACTTAATCAGCTTTACAAGGTCCAGAAACAATGCTTTAAGATAATGACGAGACCGGTGCTGTACCCTAACAAATATATCTTAGCAGTGAACTTCCATTGTGTGTAGGTAAAGGTAAGACCGACTGCTTTTGGTAAACTTCTAGCGAACCACGCACTGAATTGAAAAAGGGAAGCAGGTAATATTTTATAAATCGACAGAGAATGTAAATGTGAAAGGGTAACGTTTCTGCTGACCAAACATTTATTGCGCAGACCTCTGGTCCAGTTATTATAAACCAGGTTTTTAAAAGAAGTCGCATCACGAGATAAGAAGATAACCGTGACAGACCCAAGCACAGATCCAGATCCTGACAAGTCGGCCAACATGGGTGTGTTCCCCGAACAGGTCCCAACTCAACACTTGAACTATCCGTGCTAAGTTCCCGAAAAAAACGTAATCACCAAACGCAGGTTTGGAGAGCATCGTCGGGCTAAAGTCTGCATGGTTTTCATTGCCTACCTGGTTTCGCTGGTTTTGGAGGAGGCTTTGACATTTTACGATGTTACAGAGTTATACAAAAAATGTCCTTAGGACGATAGTTCTCTTAATTTCCGTGCAGCACTCGGGATAGCCAGAACGAGGAAGTAAAGAGAAAGCGAACTTCAGTCCACAAATGCGGAAAATGCGACGCACGCATGCGCAACCATTCCTTTCTACCGTATGTCAAACGATAGACTGTGCAACAGGGCGAAAACTTTGCAAAGGTTTACAGGGTTTTTTGTCGTAGCTTTCTGTAGGCCCATGCCTTTCTATTATTAGGGTGTTTTGCTGCTAAAATCCACTAACATTCTTTCTTTGCAACCACACTGACTTGCCAAAAACATTCACAACATTTAAACATCTGACTGCCATCAGTCTGTCTGATACCTGTTCCAGGTGCTTGCATTGAGCCATCATAGTGACAGTGATGGGGAAAAAATCAACAGAACAGCTATCATTCAATTGCCCTCAGCCCTCAACAAAAAAGTCCTCTGTCACAACAGAACCACAACCCCTACCTCAATAGACTCTGCACTAGTTTTCCAGATTGACAGATAGCTCTGGTTCTCCATACCCCTGCACCCTGCACCCTTCACATGCATGCTCTGACTCAGCTGGAGGGCCAGGACAGGACACAGATGTGAGGATCCTATTCACAGGCTGCAGCTCTGCTTTTATGCTGTCATACCTAGCAAGTGCTCCTCCATGCTCCATCAGCTATTTTAGCTCGTCAGTCGTCACTGAGTCTTCAACTTCCTGTGCTAGCATCCACTTCTCCAGCAGTGAGACTGAACCCCCAACTGTTCACCATCTTAAGCCTGAGTACTTGTGCTACTTGTGCACCACCCCAATGTGTACTAAGCCCAATCTCTTTGGTCTAGAGAGTGGGGAGCTAGAAAGCAAAGCAGTGGTTGATTATTTCTGAGGATTCTGAAGAGACTGCTCTGTCCCAACAACTGTGTAGGCTACTGTTGTCCTTCTACAAAGAGCGTCTTAGTAACTACTGTGTGTCTGTCTGATATATCAGCTGCACAGCGAAGACAAGTAAGGTCTTCAGCGGGTCATGTCCAGCACATAGATAATCTTTGTGATACAGCCTCCAGACTCCAGCCTTAAAAAGCTCATTCTGCTTCAGCAAACTTGATGTTATTAGTTTGAACTTCTTCAATGCTTCTTACTCAGAAGCATAATTGCTCAGAAACTGACCACCAAGTGTTCTGTCACAACTGAGACGGACACATTCCACAATGCAACCAAAATACAGTACGCTATACAGTCACATTGTTACTGTGAATCACGTCTTCAGTCACTAGTGGTAAAAGGGTTCACAATACTTTATGAAAGGAGTCTTTCTTGTATGAAATAAATATGCATATACATGATTTTGTAAATAGAATATCTTTATAAATGTGTGTACATTTAATATGAACACATGTACAGCAAGTGACAGTTATGCAGATGTTTCACATTACACATAATTTCTAGGCGCACTGAATATGCAGCTGTGTACAAGCAGTAGGCCTATGGCCAGTCAGCCCATATGTGTCAGAATAGAAATGTATCCATTTGGCACGTTTTGACAGTTTTTAAAAGCAGCTAATAGAGCAGTGAAAACAATAGTGGCATCAGCAGCCTCAGGGCCAGTGGATGTTTAACCAGTGCCATGAGGTGGCGCATTACCAAACAGTTAGGTGCTCTTGTTTGTTAAAATGTATATTCAAAACGTCTGTGCTGTAAAACACCTAGATAGGTATTTAAATCATTAATGCTGTTTAGGAAATGTATGTGTATGTATGTATATGTATGAGTGTTGTTTTGAGGGAATACATGAAAATAATACAAAAACGCATAATTATTCTCATTAAGAAGAGAGCCTATTAAGTAAGATTTGGCCTTGTCAACACGTCTCAGTTCAGTGGTGCATGCTAAACTAATTAGCGACCATATGGATGCTAATGAATACAGACACACACTCACAACAACCCCTCACATTTCCTGTTACTAAACCAGGGACACAAGTGTGCATATGCATATGTTTATTTATGGACCTGTGGTCTGGATCTTGCTAGTCTTAGTTATGTTTATGCTTATTCCTTTAATATTTTTGTTAATTGGAAATCTTATCCAAATGTTTTTAAATCTATTATATGTAGTTTTTAGTGTTGTATGTCATTTTGGAGAAAGGCATATGCTAAATACCACAACCACAACCACAGAGTATGAGTTTTCCTTATCTAAAAAAAGTTAATTCCTGATGTCCAGACATTACATCAGAAGTATTATGGATATGTAGCCTTGAGAATCCCCTGTTCACACGCAATCCTTCCACCTGTGGTATGATGACTAACATATTACTACTCTCAGTAGCTTTCCAGTGTTCACATAGGCTGGTGAACACTGGTATGTGTCCCTGACACCCCTTAGTCAACAGGCAGATTCTCCATACCGACCGCTCTTTTAGGATAAACACTTGGATGGATGGAGAAATAGAAAGATTATAGTCAGTAGAAAGGATTTTAAAAAATGCAAAGCCTGTAATTTTTTGTAAGTTTGTAAGCCTGTAGTTTTTTGTTGTTGTATGGGATATTATTCATCATTTTACATTTTAGGCCAGCAACGTGTCTCAAAAAAGTTGGGAGAGTGTCAATAAAAGGCAGGAAAAGTTGAGTAAGACTAAAGAAAAAACAACAGAGGACACTTCACAGTTATAATTATGTTAACTGACAAGATGATTTGATATAAAAAAGGGCTTTCTTTCTTGTCCTTGACATGATTTCAGCAGCCCAACTGGTAGGTGTCTTCATCATGTTTTCCTTTTTATTAGGCTTAAAATGTGACAGATGTGGACAGCACGGCAGCCATTTTAGCATCTGGTTGCCCTAATGATGGAGCCACACTGTTGCTGTTCAAAACGTATATATATATCATTCAGCATTCATTTTAATTTTCCAGATGAATAAGCACACCATAACCAAGGCACTACTGCACCCCCACACCATCATAGATGCTGTCTTTTGAACTTACCACTAAAACATGAAGGATGATTTGTCTCCTCTGTAGCTTGGAAGGTGCAAGACTCCATTATTTCAAAATGAATGAAAAATGTTCAACATATGCAACACAGGACAGTTTTCCATGTCTTCTGGGTCCATCTCAGATGACAAAAGTTGAAAATTTGTCATTCATTTTGAAATAGTAAAGTCTTGCATCTTCCAAGCTCCAGAGGAGACAAAACATGAATGACAAATTTTCAACTTTTGTAATTTGAGATGGACCTAGAAGACATGGAAAACTGTCCTGTGTTGCATATGTTGAAAATTTGTCATTCATTTTGAAATAATGGAGTCTTGAAACACTGCTCTTTTTAGGATAAATATGTTTATACTTTAGGTACAGTGGAGTGACATGCTGAAGTCACAGACATAACTTCTGCCTTCTAAATCCGCATGTGTGTGTGTGTGTGTGTGTGTATATATATAGGTGTGTTTTGTGTGTCCATGAATGGAGGCACTAATATGGTAGTATTGTACTGAGTCAGTGGAAACACAAGTGACGCATTAATGCTGAAAAAAAAGTGGCACAATGAAAGTGTCCATTTAAATACAAAGACATTAATTATTAAACTCACAGAACACACACACACACACACACACACACGCACACACATACTGGCAGGTATGCTTCCATTAAGAGACCTCACCTATAAAAGCTCCACCCTGTGTTGAGAAAACGGGAGTAGTCAGTAGTGCGGCACTGTACTGCACCCATCCAGATCACATCTAGCGAGCACAGACCTCCATCTCTCTCCTCCAGATCACAAATACAGGGCACAGACATCCAAGACATCCACCTCTCTCCTCCTGACCACATCTACAGAACACAGATACACACCTCTCTCCTTCTGGACATGACATCTCTGGTCCTCTCCTGCCTGTTGTGTTTAGGTGAGTTGCTGCTCAGGTATAAGTGTTTTACAACAACTTGAGTGAATGACTTAAGGCAGGGAGCTAAATATCTATGTATATGTCTGTAATTCTGTGTGTAAGTGGGATCCCTCTGACAAGTATACATGCATCTGTGTTATTGTGTGTATGTTTACCTTTCTGGTGAGTCAAGACTTGTTTCTCACACCTTACATGAGATCAAGATGGAGCACGGTGTGTGTCTGTATGAGTGTGTGTGTGTTAGTGCCACCTGTCCCGTTTTTTTCCTGATTGTCCCGGTTTTTAATGGTCTGTCCCGGGGGAAAAAAAAGGTTCCCGGGACACTGACACCTGGGTCACTGCTTATAAGCAAAAAGGTTGATTGGGTTGCTGAAATGTCAATTTTTTTTTGTCAGACATAGAAGGCAACCCTAGTGTGTGTGGTGATATGTGAGCACAGATGTCCAATTGTGTGCCATAGGAAAGTGTGTGTGTGTGTGTGTGTGTGTGTGAGGGGGGTGGGGGGGGGTGGGTCATGTATGTTTTTAAACAGAACTCCCTTACCTTTGAGACACAGACCAACTGTGCACACTGTACTAACTGCACACACGACTGTAAGGTTAGGTGTGTGTTTCGACATCATTCATGTGGTCATGTGTGGGTATGTGTGTGGTGTGGCTCGGGTCAGTCCTGGGTTACTGCCACTAGGTGTGTGTTTGCACTGGGACACATGAAGAAAACTCTTTAAGTGACTAACTCACACAGCCCTTACCAAACATCCTCCTTGTCCAGTTGGCTGAAAATAAAGGACACATCATGAATAATACATTTCTTAGTCTTTTGTGGAAGGACATTAAGCGAGATTATGAGAGATTAAGGGATAGTGGAAGCCACTGGGCTGAGCGTGAGTGAGCTGAACAGAGCTGAGTGTGTTTATCAATGAATGATGCCATCATGCCAGAGCAGACTAGTTTGTCAGGGTGCGGCTGTCTGGGTGTCTTGTGAGTGTTTTGGAGAGGTACACTGCGTAGGAGTGTTGCGTTGCAAAGACTTTGTTTTTGTGTCAAGGTGAGTACACGTGTGTATTTGAGAAGGAGGTGGGGTGGGGGGGGGTGATGGGGACGTATTTGTGTGATTGTTTTCCATCCGAAAATGTCCACAGGTGTGTGGGATAGAAGTGCCACTCTTGTTTATTTTTGTACTTTACTAACTAGGTGATACTGTTGGGTGTCTGCATACAATGTTTATGTTCACATGTGACGTCTGTAAAGTTTAATGTGTGCTGTTCACGTTATGTTCTGGGGCCTGTTATCCTTGCTGGAGGTGGGGGTGCTGGCCCTCCCGGGAAGGTTTTCAGGTTGAGTGTTTTCGGAGGAAACAAGCGCAATCAGAGATAGCAACCTGGCCCCCCTACTGGGCGGACAGACACACAGACACACAGACAGACAGGCACACAGACAGACACGCAGCCGGACAGGGTCATTGCAATACCTTGTCAATCCCCTCCGGGGGACCACGTAAAAATCAGTCTTAGAACTGGAACAGATGCTTGTGTGCTTTGCTGTGTTGTGTCATTGGAGTTCTGTAGTGTGGCTGTGGCCGACAATAGTCTTTATTAAATGTCTTAGTCCGTGAGAAACCGTTTAGTACTTGCTGTGTTTGAAATACGATGGGTCACTGCAAGTTGCATATGCATGCTGCACGTGAAAATGTTTTTCTACCCCGATTGCCTCTATTAGTCAGTGAAAGAAAACAGGCAGAAAAATGAGCGAATAAGAAAAAGGCAAACACAGTGACATAAGTTTGTAAATCAGAGAAAAACATGCCACAGTTGTGGTTACCGGAGGAGTCTCGTTGAAGCATACATTCACTTAGTGAAATATAGGTAAGTATTTGTGTTTGTTTAGAATGTTTAAATCTTCTATTTGCTGTGCTATGACCGAATGGGCTTTGAATGATTGTAGCCTGTGACTAGCATAGCCGAGAACCTGTAATTCAACGATGCAATGAGACCTTTAAAGAAAAATGATTGATTACTGTACCTATCTCAGACTGAGTCTAAAGCATATATGATATAGTACACTCAAATGTAGTGGTGGGACTGACATCTGTTGTCTCGTATTGGGGTAATGGTTAGGCAATTGGTCTTGGGATCGGAAGGTTGCAGGTTTGATTCCCATCCCAGTAAAATAATGTGGGTGGGGGAGTGAATAACCAAGTAATAATACTCCATATGACGTTTGTCTTATCTAGCACTGTGTAACGTGCTGGGGGCAGTAAGCGCCAGCTCCCACGATTCACTGCTGGGAGCATCAGGTGACCTCCAGACGTCCACTGAATATGACGACCTTGAAAAGGAGAAAGAGGAAATTGAGATGAGTTTGCCAAAAGGTACAATTTTACTCCTTACAGTTAGTTGTACAGTTTTACCCCATGCTCTTAACCCAGTTGTGACCTACAACAAACATATAATTAATCATTGATTCATCAGAAATGTTGGACTTTAAGAAAACAAAAATGGGTGCCGGTATTATTAATAATAATATTAAGTGTCCTATTCATTTTGGATCATCTGAACTTTTCTGCCTCTGCCCTGTTGTCATCAGATAACATTATAGGTCAGTTTCAGACATTCTTCTGATAAAAATTTGTTTTCTGAACCCATGTGCAGGACATAAGTATGATGGTTCAGATGGATAGTTAAAGATGGATACGTTTCCCATATGTCTGTGTGTGGGGAGACATATTTTACCTAAGAAAATTTGTATAACTTTATCAGATTTTTGTCTAATACATGTGAACATAACCCAGATGTGTATGTGTGTGTGTGTGTGTGTGTGTGTGTGTGTGTGTGTGTGTGTGTGTGTGTATGTGTATGTGTGTGTCCGTGCGTGCATGTGTGTGTGTGTGTGTGTGTGTTTGTGTGTCAAACTTTGTGGGAACATGGATATCTCGGTAAGAGGATGTGTGTCTCTCACCTCGTAAGCATACACCTGATGCATGTGTGACCTTTCAGTTCAGCAGCTCGGGGAGATAGGAGAAGCTGGGCTTGGCAGTGGAAGAGGACGTAATCGGAGGAAAGGGAAGGACAAAAAGAAAAATAAGAAAGCCTTCACCCCGAGCCAGCACACACACTCAAGTGCACACACCACAGTGGAGGACCTGTGTTTGACCACACACCAAGACTTCTGTGTCCATGGCCAGTGCAAGTTTTTGGAGGACCTAAGGGAGCCTTTGTGCATGTAAGTCAGTCTCACATTTAAAGTCCTGCATTTCAATATGTGTGAGTGAGTGAATGAGTATGTGGTTTGTGCGTTTGTGTGTGTGTGTGTGTGCAAAATAGTGCAAAATGTGCAAAATAGACTGCAAGCTACATTTAGGGAGCTCATCAGTGTCGTTCATCAGTGTTCGATTAGTGTTGTGTAGTGCTGACACTACACTTGGTGGTTGGTGGTGACCTCGACTTCAATGTTTGACAGATCTTAGAGGACAATATAGATTAATTGGATACTGGACACATGCTATGCACTGATTACTTTAACCAGGGCCGCTTCACATGAGGGTGTATGGTGACTAAAGGCCTAAAACAGATCCTGAGGTGTACTACTGATGAAGTGTCCTGGAAATTTTCACAGACCAACTACACCCTGCGACTTAGCAAATGACGATTGACTCAGGACTCAGGAAATAATAGAATAATAATAATAAAACCTGAAGTTCTCAGAGGTCTCTCAAACAATAGTATGGTAGAGGTTAAGGTTTGTTAAAGGTTAAGGTTTGTAGTCAGGAATGCATAAAAGCTCTTCTCCCAAAGGTACTGTTTCTGGCCTGGTAAACGAGCCACTCTTCATTTCATTTAATACAGAGAGTCTGGAGTCGCTGCCATTGAAATTCAAGTATGAGGACCGAGCAACTCCTAGCCAATCAGTGAACAGGCGGAGTTTTGTGAGCCATGACGTTGACTTTGTGTGCTTCATTTGAATTGTAGTGCGTAGGTCGGTTAATTGCATACATGATAAGCAGACGTTAGCGATTGGGTAAAGGAAGAGGCACTTGTTTTGAACTTCAACAGTGTCCACACCTCCAGGAAGAAATCGTTTCTCAATGCAGCGACTCCATAGCCTGGTAAACCCGCCCCTCGCACTTCATTTCATTTTGTACAAAGTGAAGTACGAGGGGCTGGTTTGCCAGGCTAGCGACTCCAGACCCTGTGTAGAAAATGAAATGAAGTACGAGGGGCTGGTTTACCAGGCTAACTCTTCCTAGGTACACAAGTATTTTGTGTTTTCCCTAAACATGTTGTTATTCGATGGACAGCTGTCAGAAAGGGTATGAGGGGAAACGCTGTGCTGTCCAGCTGATGAAGACTGAGCATAAGGAGGGGGATGCGGAGGAAAACGCCTATGCCCACACTGCCCTTCTAGTCATCGCCGTGATGCTGTCAATCATCAGCTGCTCTGCACTACTTCTGACCATCTGTGTGCAGTATGTTCAAAACATGTTACACACCACACAATGTACTACAGTATGTCTTACCATCTGTGTGCAGTATGTTCAAAACACGTTACGCACCACACAGTGTACTACAGTATGTCTTACCATCTGTGTGCAGTATGTTAAAAACACGTTACACACCACACAGTGTACTACGTCTTACCATTTGTGTGCCGTATGTCCAAAATATGTAACACACAACAAAATGCAACTCACGATAGAAAAGTCATAAGAAACCCATGGCATCTACAGTGCATATGAAACTGTGGTAAATCTACATTTAAAACCATATTCCAGTCATTTAATATCATGACCATGGTTGACCTCTGATATTTCTATTTCTATTCATCATCATCATCGTTCTATTTCTCTGATATTTCTCATTCATTTCTAGCATTTTGTGTTTTGCTTTGCCAGCTATAAGACTCAGCGCCGATTTCAAGCTGCTTTCTTTAACACCAACGATGAAAAGGAAACCCCCCTGAAACACGATATGAGGGTAAGAAAACACACACACACACATGCACACACACACACGCGCACACACGCACACATAAACACACACACACACACACACACACACAAACAGTTTAGTGTGGTAGCCTAGCATGTCATGGGAACTGTTATGTAGATTCATTACATATTCATGAATGGATATGGAAGTATTTGTTTGGAACTGTACTGGCACAGGTTAAGAAAAAGACCTTCCACTGCTTGGGGCCCCCCAGGCTACTACAGGCCCCTGAGGGCTAATCACCCTTAGACTACAGTAGTGGGAGTGCAGCTTTCAGTAAAAGTTGTAGATTCTTCTGCCTGGGGCTCCAACAGACTCTGTAATTGTCTCTGCTTCAATCTGCAACTGCAATGTAAAAATGATTTGTTGTTTCAACTTCAAAAAGTGATTAACCTGGTTGCCTTATTTTTTTTTTTACATCAACTGGAGTAAATATAGTAAGTTTGCACAATTAGGCAATGAACTATCAAATAAAGGTAGCATGTTGACTAAGATTTTAGATCAGATAATGTTCTATCAACATGTTCATTGTCAACAAAACATAACCTTTGCTATTGCAACTTGAAACTACTACTCTATCAACACATTTGATCATGAGTTAACTCATGTGTATGTTAACTACAGTTTAATTGTGTTCAGTGTACCTTGATTAAACTCTTAGTTAAAGTAACTACATATGACTTGTTGTAATTAAACATTACAAGAATATGACCACAGCTGCCATATGCACTGACAAGTCTCTCTTGACCCTTTTGCTGTTTGTGCAGATATAGGATCCACAGAGGCTCAACAGGTCACAACTTCTAAGAACCCATCAGACACAACCCACCATTTTATTCAACAATGGACCCCGTTTAGACCTGCCGTTAAAGGAGAACTTTGGTGTAAAATGAAAATTGGCATGTTAAAACATCATACCGAGTTGGTATGTGTACTGAGGAGCAAATTTGATTTAGCCTGTTGCATTCAGAGTTTAACTATTTTTTATAGTTTGACCCAGAAGGCTAACAATGGAAGTGGTAGGTGCCCTTAGGGCCCGTCCACACGACAACGTTTTCAGGTCAAAACGGTAAAGTTTGTTTGCGTTTTGGCCTTCCGTCCACACGGCGCCGGCGTTTTGGGTGACCGAAAACGATTTCCAAACGGGTTTGAAACCGGGTTCCAAAGTGAGAAAGTCTGACAACGCCGCCGTTTTGTTCTCGTGTGGACAGGCAAAACACATCCTTTTGAAAACGATGACGTCGTCGCCCATTCACCTTGCGCTGCACATATAACAACAACTTCAAACTTTTACAAACTGGTTGCTGTCGAATAAATTGTGATTTGATTAGTTTGTACTGTAGGCTGGCTGTTGTGCAATTGTTTCTATCCTTTGCCATTAAACTGTCTGTATGGCTAGTAGGCTATAACAAATACTTCTTGTAGGCTTTCATTATTCTTAATGAATTAAAGAACGACTGTGGCTGCTTTCAGCTCCCCTCAGTAACAACACACATTGCTAAAATCAACATATGACATGTTTTACGCGAATAATTGCGCAGTTGTCTCAAGTTTATTTGCAGCTCCTTCTATTTTTTCATGTTCTGCTCCGTTGTTGTGTGGGCGCGACTTTTTTTTTAACCCGCAAAGAAAAAAATCCAGGAACGTTGTCGTGTGGACGGGGCCTTAGACAAAGCATGATGACTACGCTATTTTTAAACCATTAAAACAGCTTGAAGAAACTCCACATTCCATTGGTAGTACAACAAAGGCTCTGGCATTCAAACTAACCACTGAGAATATTGTAAATGTCCACAACGTTTATTTAAAAAGCTGTTCTTACATGCAGTTGTTTGCAGTTGTTTCTCGTTGCCGCCATGATGAAAGTCCAAACAAGTTGATTGTACTACCTCTACTCCTATTCTTCCTGCTGGTTCGTGTTCGTCAATCGACCTGTGCAGACTTTAGTCATGGCGGCGACGAGAAACTACAGCAAGGTACTGCTTGTCAAAACTGTTTTATTAATAAATGTTGTGTACACTTACAAAGTTCTCAGTGCCTCGTTTTTAATGTCAGGGCCTTTGTTGTACTACCGATGGAGTGTGGAGTTTCTTCGAGCTGTTTTAATGGTTTAAAAATAGCGTAGCCGTCATGCTTCGTCTAAGGGCACCCACCACTTCCATTGTTAGCCTTCTGGGACAAACAATAAAAAAATAGTTAAACTCTGAATGCAACAGGCTAAATCTATTTTACACATACCAACTCGGTATGATGTTTTAACATGCCAATTTTCATTTTACACCAAAGTTCTCCTTTAACCCTCTGCTGCACAACATAGGTCAGAAGTAATTGAGAGTTTTATTTTTTATTATTATTTTTTTTGTAATAAATCTTTATTTTGTTTTGTACTCCCTGAACTTCCTCAAACAATTTGTTTTGAGCCTTTCTGCCTAACATTTGGTCAAAAATGTCATACTGTTCTTATGCATAACATGAGTTAGAAATGACCCATGAACTTTCATGTCTCTGAATACTTAATGGTTTCAAAAGATACCAAAGGAACTTGGCCATGCGTGAAATATCATGAATATAATAATTGTGATTTATGAGCCATGTTGTGTATTAAAAGCTGTTTTTATTGTGTGTGCATCACAGGGTTAAAAGCACCTCATATCCAGATTCTATCTAGTTGTGATTTAAATTGAAATCCATCTACACCTGGCAGTATTATGTGTCTCCAGCAGGCCCACTGGCAGTCATGGCTGTGCCCGGGAATAGACAATCTGATGAGGCCCCCCTCCATATTCCATAATTTAGGGAGGAACCAGTTTTGAACCCCCCCCCCCCCCCCCCCCTTTCCCAGGGCGCGGGACAAGAGACCCATTTGTGCCCCCTATCAGCGGGCCTGGTCTGTAGCATATGAATGTTGTCAGATCTCCTCCTCATATTGTTGGCCCATTCTTTCACGGGGCCCATAATATCTAGACATGTCTACCTAGAGGTGTCACTAATTCACCTTCCTGGAATACTTAAAACTACATCGTTCCATTCATTTCATCTTTACATGTGGACACATAGTAATTGTACTTACACGTCTGCTAAGTGTGATCATACATCGCAATCCTTCCTACCGTAATGATGTGTCTTGCCTACATATCCTAGGGTCGGGCACTGCCAAGTTAGCCTGGTAACCCAGCCCCTCGTACTTCATTTCATTTTGTACAGAGTCTTGCTGCTGTTGACATTCATGTATTCGGACCAAGCAAATCCAAGCCAATCAGCCAACAGATGGAGTGTTCGTGAGCGATGACTTTGACTTTGTATGCTATATTTGAATTGTAGTGCGTAGGTAGGCTAATTACCTACGTGACGACCAGACGTTAGCGTTTGGGTAAAGGCAGCGCCACTTGTTTTAAAAACTTCGGCAGAGTCCACACCTCCTGGACGTAATCGATTCTCAATGCAGCAATGCCAGACCCTCTGTACAAAATTGAAATGAAGCATGAGGGACTGGTTTAGCAGGCTGCTGCCAAGTAACCCAAAGCACACCTTAATGCCAGGTGTAAACGGAGTGTTTATGTGTTTACTTATTTATTGACCTTGGCACTTCAGTTTAGTTAACCTAAATAAAGTTTTATTTATTACAATATTCTATGTATTACGTTGCTGTTATTGCACCTGTGCACCTGTTATTGCAGTGTCATTTCAGACCTTTAAGATTAAACATGAAAAGATGAGAACTTTGGTGTGCTTCATCATAAGTGATCAGTTGGTTTTGGGTGGCTGGGTTTCTGCACACAATGAGAATGCACGTTCCATTTCTTGAGCAAAAACACTTTTATATAGTTTAAAACTGTGAAGAGTTTTTAGAACAATATGTAGTTTTGAGTCATGAGATTCATAGTTCTGACTTTGTTTAGTAGTTTAAAGTAGTTTGAAAGGAGGATTCCACCAGTACACACAGACTAAATATCAAAATACTCTCTGAAATCACAGAAAAGGCAACAGACAGAAAATAGTGGTATTCTTGTCATTTTTATTCCCATTATTTAATTAATTCCAATGCAGACAATTCTCACTACGTTTTGTAAAGAAAAAAAAACAGTAAAAGTACAGTACATTATTATGCAGATGAAGAGTTTGGTTGGTTCTACAGACACGGAGCAGCAGGCAGCAGTAGCCCTTTGCGGGGGCAAGAGACATTCCAGAAGGTGCAGTAGAATGATGCAGAGAGAGAGAGAGATGTTGTTTGCTAAACCCCCATTGGGTGAAGACTTACATGACAATACCTTTTTGGGAGCCCAGAGGTCACTGTAGGGCTCCTTTGATATATTGCTACTTTACAACTCTCCACAGACATAATACAACCAATGGAATACAACTATACAACATAACTCAACAGGCTGTTTTTTTGTTTGTGTGTGATTGTTAGGATTGGATTATCCTACAGTTAGTCAAAGAATTACATTAGCTTTGAAAAGGGTTGCAGTTAGCTTAAAGTCAGGGTGTGTTTTTTTTAATGAAGATCCCACTGCTGTCACAAGTTTGCTAGAGCTGGTTGAAAATAGTGAGTGTAGAAATGGTCACTTTCTGGACTATGGACCAAGAGACCCCTAAAAACACCTGTTCAGTTGATATTCATGATTACATCAATAGGTATTCTTGATCACATCAAAAAGAAACTAAGCCAACTGCAAAAATCACTACACTTCAACAGCAACAGTTAATTGTGCAGTAACAGCACCATAACAAAAGCATTATTACAGTTACCAATACCAAGTGCCCCAACTAGCTAAGCTAACTGCTTAAACCCATTTTCTGTCAGCGATATGTTAACCAGGATATTTACAGGTAACTGCTGTGAGAGCTACACCACAACCCTGTTGGGGTTCAGCTACAAAAACTGTTGGATATGTTCAGATGTTTATTACATCAAGTCTTCTGACTAACACACAAACTGCTCGATATGAATGGAAAATATGGCACCTTGTGCTTGACCGTGGAGGGAGACTGTGGCCTGGTGGCCCTGCCGCTGTGCCTCCATTTAGTTTTTTTTTAATGTTTAATTCATGCCAAACATGGCCGCCAAATCTGCCATAAACTGGCAGTCTGGTGAGGAAAAAGAAAACGGAGGCAGCGTCAACATCTGCGGAAACCAACCACACAGTCTCCACTGCTCAGGAGACACCCCTGCGCAAGAACAAAAAGGAAACAAAAAATTAATTGGCGCCCATTTTGGGCACAACATTAGTGTATGAAACCACTCCAATGACATGTGAGTATAGGCATCACATGGTGTATCTTATTCCACCAGGCCTCGATGCAGCCCAGATCATCATCCGCATCCTCTCTCTCTCTCTTGCGCGCTCTCTCGCTCTCTCTCTCAGGTAAAACTCAGATATGTAGAAAAATATAGTTTAATGAATTTTTTATATCTAATGTCTTAATTATTTAAATCACACTCATAATGCATTTTTTGTGTGTAATAGTGTAAAGATACACAGGATCATACTTCACACTACCACCTACTAAAACTCCAGATAAAATTAAAAACTCGTCTCGCTATTGTGTCAGATGAACCTTAATGGAGATTAGTCTTTTCATTGGCATCATTAGGCAACTGGATGAGATACTTTTTTTTTAGATATGATTACAATGTAAACACCACAGTACTGATAAGTTACTGTATGGAACAAACAGTAAAGCACAACATTACAAGGCAAATGGCCATTTAAGCATAGATTTTTTTGTTCATGACAGATAAAAATAATACACCACAAATAAACAGCAATACTTTGCGCTGATTCTGAAAAAGCCACACATTTTGTACAGTTCCGAATTTAGGTGCCTGTTCAGAAGCGGAGGACAACCCTGCTAGCCCCTTCTCTTCATCTGATTGGACCTAGGGCAGAACCGATCAGCCCTCTCATTGGACCTAGAACCGACAGAGGCCTTTTCTCCCCTCTGCTGAAGTAACCACTGACTGTCTATGGTAGTAACAGCATCTTTTAGTGGGCACACAGCGTTTGACCTTACCACTGTAGGCCCACAAGCTGACACGTTCCTGGCATCATTACTGTGTCTGTGCCACTTGGCTGTCAGTCATTATGGTCCTACAGTAAAATATAAGCTTCCGTGTACTAAATCAGTCTTTGCCCACAGAGCAGGGAGCGTAGGAGCAAATATTAGTCACTACGAAGCTGAAGGGTAATCAGGCGGGTGTTAGCTACTGCTGAAAGGGTGGTAACAATTGCTCTCACTATTACACTGTACACTATGTGTGTGTGTGTGTTTGTATATGTGTGTGTGTGTGTGGTTTCGCTTCTAAACTGGGAGTACTATGCAAATCTGGACTATGCAAGTCTGGACGTTGAAGGAGGCCTCACAAGGGCACAGGTTCATGTCATGGCATTAAATATGGGTTCTGACTGATGTGGTACTGAATGGCATTAAATATGGGTTCTGACTGATGTGGTACTGAATGGCATTAAATATGGGTTCTGACTGACATGTGGTACTGAATGGCATTACTTATGGGTTCTGACTGACATGGTACTGAATGGCATTAAGTATGGGTCCTGACTGACATGGTACTGAATGGCATTACGTATGGGTTCTGACTGACATGTGGTACTGAATGGCATTACGCATGGGTTCTGACTGACATGTGGTACTGAATGGCATTAAGTATGGGTTCTGACTGACATGTGGTACTGAATGGCATTACGCATGGGTTCTGACTGACATGTGGTACTGAATGGCATTAAGTATGGGTTCTGACTGACATGAGGTACTGAATGGCATTAAGTATGGGTTCTGACTGACATGTTGTACTGAATGGCATCAATAGGACCCGAAAGTGAAGTAGAGCGAGTCTCTGGGGACATGGCGCTGTTCTGACCTCACAGTCTAGTGGGATTGCTGGTTGACAGCATCAGGACATCACAGTGGTCTGGGAATCTGAGATGGCATCGTTATTGTTCACGAACACTGGCACGGTGCTTAGATGGCAGTTGTAAGCTCACACTGGCAACAATCCAACCTGGGAACAGTATTGTATTTGCTGCGTTATTCACAACGATGGGCAATGCCATGAGCAAGTAGCTACTGTACAACTGTAACTGGTCAAACTGCCATACGACGTGAGGGGAGAAGCCGGCTCTGTACTGTATTGTAACCAGTGCACTTCCAGCTGCAGTTGTGATGCTCAAACTGAAATAACGTCACTGAGAACCTTTTTTAAGGATGGTACAGCAAACAGCCTTCCATCTTAAGCTGGCAAGAGAATGTATTGTTCGCCTTCCAACTTTTGCTTGTCATTTCAGAGTTATTTGAAAGAAGCGATTGTTCTTCGAGGTGACAGAACCTTACTGTGGCTCTATTCTAAAAGGAACAATAGGTAATTGGGAGAACATTTCCTTGAAAATTACAGTAAAAACTCTAATACTGTTTTAAATATCATGAAGTTCAGCTGAGCATCATAAACTGTTAATACATAACTCTTTAAATAAAGTGTGTGTGTGTTTGTGTGTGTGGGGGGAGAAAAAAAGCGTGCCTTTGTTTGTGTGTATGTGTGTGGGTGGCTATTTGAGGCTGAAATCCCCTCTACAGAGCTTCTGACAAACATTCCATTATTATACTGTGTAACGTAACATTATTTAGAAAACCCAAAGAACAAAAAAATAACACATTCCAAAGAATATATACAGAAAAGAACAGTACAATATAGTACTAAAACAATGATCTTCATTTAAAAAAAACGAAAAAAAAAAAACAATACAGCAATATTATGACCACTGCCTTCTGGGAAAGGGTAACACAAATACCTATGGAACCCTCATTTGGTGAGGTTAGAGGTCAGGGGTCAGGGTTATGTGCTAATGGCATGAAGAGTGGATGTAGAGGTCAGCCAGTGTATTTTGTAGTTTTCTCAGGGGCACACCACTGACCCATGTGCCTGTCTGTCTGCCTGTCTGTCTGTGTCTCTCTATGTGTATGTGTGTGTGTGTGTGTGTGAGTGTGTGTGTGTGTGTGTGTATCTGCATATGTCTTACGCCTATTGTACCTACTGTATGTCTGCATGATAAATACAATGTCATGTCACTGCACCAAATGAGTTTTGTTGCTTCGGGTACAAAAGCTAAATTTTGGTAAAGACAAACGAAAAACAATAAATAAAAGAGCAGACCTGGCGGCAGGAAGATTTCTGTGTGACTTCCTGGCAGCATCTCATTTAACACGTCCCCATTTCCTGCCATTCCCCCGATCCTTCCTCTTTTTTTTCAACTCTTTCTTGCTAGCCTTCTTGAACTGTATCCTTCCTTCCTTCCTCTCTCTCCTTCTCCCCTTCTCTTTCTCTCTTTCTTTCTTTCCTTCCTTCTCAGACGTAGGGCAGGATGGCGTAGACGAAGAGTGCCATGACGGCGGCGCTGAAGAGGCCGGCCACGGGCACCGTGACGAACCAGGCCAGGAAGATGTTCCTGAAGAGGCGCCAGTCCACCGCCTTCTTGGAGCGCAGCCAGCCCACCGCCACCACCGAGCCAACCTGTACACATACACACAGAGGACACACACACATGGAGGACACACACACACACACACACACACATACACACACAGAGGACACACACACACACACACGCATGTACACACGGAGGACACACACATGGAGGACACACACACACATACACATAGAGGACACACACACACACACGCACATACACACGGAGGACACACACGGAGGACACACACACACGTACGTACACACGGAGGACACACACACAAAGGACACACACACACACACACACACACACACGGAGGACGCACGTACACATGGAGGACACACACAGAGGACACATACACACACACACACTCACACACGCATGGAGGACACACACACACAGAGGACACACACACAGACACGGAGAACACACACACACACACAGACGCAGACACACGCACACACGGAGGACACACACACACACACACACACACACACACACAGGACACACACACACGCACAAACACACACACACACACACGGAGGACACACACACGGAGGACACACACACACACACATACATACATGCACGCATGCACACACACACAATCAACATAATCAACATCTTTAAATGTTCACTGTAGAAGCAGAAATACATGGAAGGAGGATCAATACACATCACATATGACTACTACTATTGTTATGGTTCATGGATAAAGTAGAAAAGGGGAAAAGAAGCACCAGCAAATTATGTTATGAGGTGTTTCAAACCATCTTTGGGTGAAAAGATGTTTTGGTTAATTATGTGTGTTTGGTTAAATATCTGACATCCAAAGTGTATCAGTGTCCACTAAAGGCAGGCCTGCTCCAAATTTTACAGAGCAGTCCCCAACAACCCGTGAGATCACAAACACACATTTCCATAGTAAAAAATGACGTAATGATTCCAGTAAATGACGGCATTATCTGCAATGAGTGTGGTACCCACTGATGGTGACAGCCAGAGCAATTGACCAGTTTTACAACTACGTTTTTTTTAGAATTAGCAATTGGAAAGCCAAAAGGTTAGTTTGAGTAAATTACTTCAAATAGCTTAAATAACATCACATTTCAGCGTCAATACAGTGGTACTGCCGAAATGTATGATCTATTATATGTGGGGTTGCAATAGCATATTTACAGCTAAATCCAAGATGGATGTATAACCATTCTGGGTAGCCGTGACACATGAGAGGTAGAGTGATTTAACGACACAGTTTATAATTCAGACAAAAGAGTGTTGTTTAAAATAGCTGCAAGTCATTTCCAGGCTCCTAATGCCATTTATGCTTTGACTGAACAGTGCAGGACTGTGTCCAAGCTACTTTGTTATTCATTTGCATACCAATGTTTACAAGAGCGCATCAGACTACACCTTGAGTTACTGAAAACAAAGTGTAGATATCATGTTATACTCAAATAACATGTTGGTATCTTAGCGGGAAATCATTAAAAAGGGGGGATTACAGTAACAGCACATTAGTATGCTAATGTAATAAGTGATAATGTAATATAAGGTGATTACAGTGCAGCATACAATTTAGAAACAAAAACAAAAAAATATTACAAACAAACAAATATATATACTTAGCTTAATATTCGCGATCCCTGATTAATTTAACAGGGATCGCGGTGTCATGAATTGCTTGGCTGTAGACCACCAGTGACAATGAGCATTATGGAAATATGTGTCATGTCACCAACACAAAATACAATTTCCCAAAAAGTCAGTAAGTAACACACTTTGAAGGCTTAGGAGACATTACATAATTAGGCACCTTTAATGTATAAAATGTGTTACTGTTAAAAATGACTGATGTGATAAATCAAGGCCTTCTAGGTTTCACTGTTTGGTGCTCTGTAATGGCAGTAAGCCCCCAACCAACATGACGATGAAGGTTAGAATACATCTAACATGAAGGTTAGAATACATCTACGTGAATTAGACAGACGGCTCGTTGGAAAGGAAGAGCTGGATTCTGATGGTGAAAGAGGCATTCCTCTGCATTTCACCCTCTCTAAACGGCTCTATTACAAACCCCCGTCTCCACACAGAGCACTGTGCCACTGAGGCCTCCAGCAGCACTTGGGTTACAGGCTTAATAACGCTGGCCACTATGAGGGGTGTGAAAATCTACTGATATTTCTCGGCTTGGGTTACATTTCACTGTACTTGCACTAGTCTTTCAAAAAGGAACATTTCTCTGTACTTCTCTAGAATTCTGTTTTTGAACAGCTTTCAAGGAATCTTGTGCAAGATTTGTGCTGAGAAAATGCAATAAGTACACATAAAACTGGTGCATATTACATGGCTACATCGCTCCCTTTCATTAACCTATTTAATTACTTAACAGCACTTTAATTACTTAACAGCAAGTTTAAAATGCCATCCAATTCAGGAAAAACTGCTACATTTTTACCATGCAGATGAAACAAGCAATTTAATGTTATACGTCATGACAACACATTAAGTGTCTCGCACTGGATTTGGTCTTTTTTGCATATTTGTTTTGCATTTGTTCTCATTTTTTTGGGACCGAAAACTGGCTAAATGCTTAAATATCCAACTCTAAAACAAAGACGTGGCCTTAATGGACTGTGCCATAATATAAATAACATGATCATTCCCTTGCCTGCTATTTTTCTGTGTACAAATTGCTCACTGGCTCCCTGTAGTGGCTGGAACTGAAAAAAAAAAAAAAAAAAAAAAAAAAACCTGACTCTTGCCTGGAGGACGGTCTCTCCATTAACAGCAGCAGTAGTCTATTTAAATGCCATGATTCTGCCCTACTCTCCCCCTCCATCACCTCTCCTCCACTAAGGGTGTCTCCTTTCCCTCTGCAGCTCATCAGTCAAGACTATCTATTTGTCCAGCACCTTGTGCTGTCCTTTCCAGCAACAGCTCTTCAAAACATTCATTTGTCTCAAGGACACTTTTTTTCTTCTTCTTCTGATTGTTAAATGAATTTATAAATCGTTTGTCTTTAGACTGCTACATACCTGAGCCTTAAAGTCAAACATCTGCTTGTGTCGTGCTACATTATCACGTGTCCATTTTAGTTTGATATCATTTATATAAAAGTAAAATCAGGTGTTTCATGAAAAGGGAAAACATTCCCCACTTTCTGTCACAGTAAAAGCCTTGTGCTACATGAGATGTATACGCATCACATTGCATTTGTTATTTGGCCAGAACTATTCTTACAAGTTGTGCTACTGTAACAATACGTAACGGCGAGAGTGACAGAGAACTTGTGTAATGCTGGTGCTTACACAATACGTGTTAAGGTAAAGCTGCACTTATGTCCATCTTTGGGAAGTTCTGCAAGTTTAACGTTTTAATTGTGTTAAACTCTGCTTGTACAGAGGTAGAACTGAAATAGCCCTTAAGTCAGAACTCAGGGGAAAAAAAATCAAGTCAGGAAAAAAGCAACAGAAGAGCAATCAGCTTTAGTCTCGGAGTAAATGAACTATGATTGGTTGCTACTTCGGGGAGGGAGAGAGACCGGACCGGACAGCTCTCCAATACCTTGCAGTGGGTGGAGCTTATGGGGATGCCCACATTTGAGGCAACGACCACTGTTAGAGCAGTCATTACTTCAATGCAAAATCCACTGTGAAGAAAAACAGGGACAGAGAATGGGGACAAACACAACATGCGCATGAGACACAGGGAGGTGGGACACACGACACGACATGACACGACACGACACGACACGACACACAATCCCCGTCCGCCCACTCTACCCAGCATGCCATGGGGGAGAGAGAGCGCGAGCTGGACAGACGGGGAGAGAGATGGAGAAACCACGTGACACAAAAAGACAGCGGGGAGAAGGTTCTGGAACACTCAGACTGCATGCAGCTGTTACACAGCAGGGGACCGAGGGGAGGTCAAGGGACTGCACACTCCGTGGATGCCTTGTGGGTGTTTGTGGCTCTAAGCGACGGCCCGCTGGCATGATATGTGAGCATTTGTGTGTGTTTGTGTAAACACCTGCTGACTGCGGGGGTGTCGAGCGGTGGTTTGTGTTGACCGCCATAGGGGCCCATTCCCTGGAACAGCGGCAACGATCCTGGAACGTTGCGTGTGTTTGTATATGTGTGTGTGTGTGTGCATTGTGAGCGTTAATGTGTCTGTGTTTGTACATTTGAGCGCCTGTGTTTGTGTATGTTTGTGCGGTTCCCCTGACAGGCGTTTGGGAAGGCCAATCACACCTCCTCCCCCTCCCTGCTGTGCACAGTGTGACCCCAAAAAAGAGGGTGTGGCGGGCGAGGCCTTTTGGCCTTTTACCCAGCATACCTTGCAGTGGGTAGTACTGACAGGAATTCCGATATTGGAAGCGAGCACAACAGTGAGTGCGGAGGCCAACTCTATAGTGAATCCACTGAAACAAAACATATCCTTCATGGTCAGATTTTCCACTCACACAGACACAGACACGCACACACGCACACACACCCTTTCCCTCTCTCTCACACAAACATAGATCTATCAGCAAAGATGACATACTCACACAAAAATAACATTAATTCCCCAGACCACAGCATTTTAAGTCCTTTGTGTATGCATGGAGACTGCAAAATAACGACTGACTGGTAAGCACATGTCCTATTGTAAGGATAAAATATCACTGTTTTTAGGTATCTTTGGTTGGTAAGCACGTACTAATGTAAGGATGAAATATCGTTGATTTTAGGTATCTCTGGTTGGTAACCACGTCCTATTGTATGTAAGTATATCAATAATATCATTGTTTGTATGTATCTAAGCTATGCATTGCTAAGGTGGCCATGTTTTAAGAGGTATGGGAAAACGCAAATATCCAATAGATCATTAGCTACGCACAAAGAGATCATGAGCTACACACATGTTGGGCACACGTGCATGTCAGGTGTTTGTATGGGACTGCGGGTGCCTGTGTGTGTCTGCAGGGAAGGGTGGGAACTGGTGAGCAACAACAGCAGATCTCTCCTGTTTTTCTTTTTTTTTTGGTAAAAAGCCATGACATGGCTGTGCCTATAGGCGTGTGTGGAGGCATTTTGGGCGTGCTTCTGTGAGGAGCTGCGATCTGACATGTGACAAGACCAGCTCCTTGTTTATGGTGGCCAGAAGCTCTGCGCGCGTGACTCTTAGGTCTCAGAGGGTGGGAACTTTAGTAAGGGACAAGATGTATGACTGCTAGCGACTCAAAGGATGAGTGCAGCCAGTGAAACTAATTGCACCTGCTGCTGTGTTAGCATCTGCTCTCATAAAATCTAGGTGTGGGGCTGCTGCTGTGTGTCTGTGGCCATGTTTGAACATGAATCACAATGACTCCTAAGTGTGTGTGTGTGGGGGGGGGTCCTTCGTCTCACCTGGAGGGAGTGATTGGGGTGAGGTCTTTGCCCATGGTCTGGATGACGCGGCGCCCCCACACCCACAGGCCGGCGCAGATGCCCACGCCCCCGTAGAAGAGCAACCAGATGGGCGTGGCGGCGTCCTGCATCACGCCGTCCTGCTCGTAGATCATCCACAGGGCCACCAGGGGACCAATGGCATTGCTGTCCCAGACAAAGACACACAAAGCAGTCACGACAAGATATATTTAAGGGCATCTGAAAATACTGCCCAAGAAAGCTAGATTGGTTGTCAACAGTTTCAAAAGAGTTTGATGATTAGCATCATAGCTGTTCCCACAGGGATTCCAATTTTAACATTTCCAACGATGTGAAACAGCAAAAGTAGGTTTGGGAACAAATGTATTGTTTTAGTTTTCACCGCTGAAAGGGTCTACATATAAATAATTTTAATATTTCTATTTTTGCCTCTCTCTGATTTCCATATCATATTCACCGAGGTTGTCTTACAGTCTGTTGAATGCATATGAATGCTGAGGTATGTTCAGTCTCAAAAACAGGTTGAACTGTTTTGCTACGGTTGCCAGGTTACATTGTATGTTTACTCAAAATGGGCTTTGAAGCATGTTTTCTCTCATTTGGTGGGCGTGAGTGACAGGGGCGTTTCCCAACCACCAACCACATGTGCACAAACGCCACCACATTAAAGAGGCAGGCAGCAAACTTGGAAGGCAATAAAATAAAATGTGAAAAAAAGACACAAAAACACACTTGAGCTCATTTAATCAGGTTCTGGTGATTTTTCACAAACAACACAAAGAATGGCCTTCTTGGCTGTGCTTGCACAACACAGCGGGGAGTTCCACACTTTATCTCTACATTTAAATAAGTGTTTGGTCAGAGCTTAGTGCAAGACTGTTGAGAGCTGTGAGGGGTATCCCTGAAGGGATGACTAAACAGAATGTTTTCCTACAGCAGCTGTGTGAAAATATCTTTCGCTTGTTATGTGAAGCTCGCAGGTGCTCGCCTCAGAGTGTTTTGGATATGGTGTGTAACTGATCATTGTAGGTAAAAGGTGAATGAGGGTGGTGTTCTGGGGATGAGAAAGTTCTGTTAGCCAGGCTAGCATCGCCATAGTACCTCCGCTCCATATTGTATTTCCTTACAGTACCCTGTCAGGCAACTATCCTAGGCCTGTGGCGTGACTGAATAAAATGTTTTGGTTTCCAATCAACTGTGATTGGTTCAAGGCAGGTCTGATGGTTTTAAAATTCACACAAATTAGCCATCCACCTAAGTACGTATGCCTACGGAGATTAGCCACACTTTTTGCACAAAGTTAAACAAAGAGAAAGAGTGTGGTCGACCAGGCCAGGGTTCTGTAGTCTTGGTAAACAAATGTGTCTGGGGCACCTGACATCATTATTCAAAGAACAAAGAATGCACACACATTTAGAAATATACTGATGGGTGCTGGACACAAGCAATCAAATAAGAAAGGGCAGACAAGACAAAAAGACAATCTGCACACTTTTAAACTCCCGCAAAGCGCTTTGTACCTGACATCGTTGCCTCCGTGTGCGAACGACCCGAAGCAGGCGGTCAGGATCTGCAGGAAGTGGAAGAGCAGGAAGACCTGAGGCTTGTCCTTCTCCTCCTTCTCCTCCTCGGGCAGGTCCTCCAGACCACCAGGGGGCGGCGTGCCCATCTTCTCCGAGGCCAGCTTCACGTCCACGCCTCCTTCCTCGGCCTCGATCTCCGCCTCGGCCACGGCGTTGCAGTAGCTGGAGTAGCTGTCGTAGCGCACGCGCTTCTTGGAGTAGAGCACCGAGTCGCCCACCAGCTTCTCGCTGTCCTCGGCGGCGGTGACGGACTCGGAGCGCAGCGGCTGCATGGGCATGCCGCAGATGGCCGCCGTGTAGCAGGTGTAGCTGTTGTTGCGGCGCAGCAGCCGGTAGTTGTTGTCGGGCCGCGCGTTGCGCTCGTCGTCCAGCCGGCCCAGGTGGATCTTGTGCAGGAGGTCCTTGTACAGCCCCGAGTCCTTGTGCACCGTGTGGTACACCTGGCCGTCGCTGCGCATGTGTTCGAAGCTGAAGCTGCCGTTGGACACTGGGGACTTCAAACAGCCGTTGGTCATGGAGTGGGTACGGCCTGAAAAAGCAGACAGGATTATTATTTACTTATTATTATTATATACTCTATTATTTCAGAAATTCAATAAAGAAGTCAAAGTCAGGTTGCCAAAAGTCATCATTTAGGGGTTTTGTTTTTGGAAGTTTGCCCCTGGACCCCACTGGCATAGTTGGGTTAACACTGCGCCACTGCTGCAGCGAAATCCAAAGGAAAACACTGAAGATGGTTATGTCTGTACAAGCTACTTAACCTTAATCAACTCAAGACAACTTCCAGCACAGTCGATTACACAGTTTTTACTGGCAGAATTTACACTTACACACACACACACATAAACAATTACTGTAACTGAGGTGAATGTTTACCACAAAAAATACATGGAAATGCTTTCTTTTACAATCTTCCTTACTTCCAGATATGCACTTGTTAAATACATGCGAAAATTATAGTAAACTAGAAAAGCACTCAGAGAGCGCAGACCTCCGCCAGGGCAGCTCAGATCACCACCAAAATCTAATCACTTTTAAGTTAGCCCATTTTGACCTACCCTGATAATTTCATCAAAATCTATCTAGAACTTTTTGAGTTATGTTGCTATGGTAACTGACAAACAATCAAACAAACATACTAGAAAAGCACTCAGAGAGCGCAGACCTCCACCAGTGCAGCTCAGATCACCACCACAATCTAATCACTTTTAAGTTAGCCCATTTTTGACCTACCTTGGAAATTTCATCAAAATCCATCCATAACTTTTTGAGTTATATCGCTAACTAACAAACAAACAACAAACAACAAAACACCAATGATTACATAACCTCCACATCTCAGAAAATTGAAGTAATATATTAGAACAAGAAAAAAAAACGTCAATACAAAAATGTCAGCTCAAAAAGGTATGTTACCGTTTATGCCCTCGGTGCTTGGGTAGGCCTGCTTTACCATTTCACACTGCATTAAAACACATGAACTTTTCCACAACGTTCTAATTAATTGAGATGTGCCTGTATCGCATGCCATCTGCCTAATGCCTTTATCTTTGAAACTGCAATGTGATATACCACTCAGACTAAAAGCTAAGATGTTGATATATGACACCAAGATCATTAAACAGATAGATGTGTTGCTTAGGGGAATATCTAGTAGTGAGTCAAAGAACTGCCATGCAGATCTGGCTGGAACTGTGTTTCCAGTACAGCTCAGGCTGTACTGTAAGTATATACTGAATCATGCATGTGAGAAAAACACCATTTTGCTGACTATTGCACAAACACCCTAAACACAGCAAACCATCCTACAGACATACCGGTCTAGCAGGACAGTATGTTATATAACTTCACTCTTGTATAAGGTCTTTGTGGGAACATAAGCACTGCTGCTGAAACTCTACCTCCATGAGAGCCACGGCGCAGACACAGGTCAGTTGTAGTGAGTGCGTTTAATGCTGGAGAACACTTGTTGGCATTGTTGTAACGTAAACAAAGAGGTCTCAGAGCCCCTAGGAGTCGCTCACCGTAGAAGCGGCCGTTGGGGGGCGGGGCGGCGCCGTTGGCCAGGCCGACGCTGGGCTCCGGCGTGGTGGTCCCCGTGAGGGGCAGCGCGGAGTCGTCGGGCCCCTTGGCCCCCGGCAGCTCCTTGAACACGGGGGCCTCCTCCTCCTCCTCGGGGATCTTGTCCAGGCTCTCGTCCGAGATGCGAGACAGATGCTCCTCCTTTATTTGGCCTGAAGGTTCAAGCACAAACACAGATGAAAAAAACAAACAAACACAGACAAACATATCAGAGGAACATACGCAGTGAAATGTGCAAACACATACACATATTAATGGGCACTTAAGGTCTTAATACTGTACTTTCCTGTTCTGATTCCTTAACATTCACACCACACTGTTTCAAGAGAGTTCGATTATTAGTGTCATAGCTGTCCACACCGAGTTTCTGTTTTAAAGGTCTAATTGCATCATGGCATGGGTTTTTCCATTTAACAAAGTTACGGTCACTTTGTTTGCCTTTTCCTTATTCACTCGTTCTTCTGCCTACGTTCTTTCATTGACTAATGGAAACAATCGTGGTAGAAGAACATTTTCACGTGCAGTATGCATATGCAACTCAGAGCGACCTGTCGTATTTCAAAAAGAGCAAGTACTAAACGGGTTCCTGCGGAATAAGACCTTTAACATTCCCAACAATGTGAAACGTAGCAGACGTCCTTTGGGAATGAAATAAAACAGTCAGGAATTGTTTTTAACATTGAAAAAGTCTACACAAACCCTTCAGGCAATGTAGTAATGCCTGGCTAAGCTGTGGTTTCTATTACCATTATATGTCAAATCTAACGAGAGCTTCTTCTGAGGCAGTGGACCAAGGATTACAGACTTGTGTGTTATACTCACTGGCTATTTTTCTCCTCATCCAAGGACAGACAAGGAACCATACCACCCCTGCACACACTATCGATCCTGCCAAGGTTATCAAAGCGATAGCCCATACTGGCAACATTTCCAGCCCCAGCACTGAAAAACGCACACAAACACACACACAAACATATATACACATGCACACACACAGGAGGAAAGATATTTAACAAAAGCAGATATTATTTCATCCTATAACTAGGTTGTTCAAGAATAACACAACAAATACATTTTTTATTTTAAATATTTTAAATAGTCAGCGCATGAACTGACTAAAATGTTCAGGTCTGTAAGTAAGTGTGTCTGAGATTGTGAGGGTGTATATAGTGTATTGAGGGTATTCATACATGGAGCTCCAGTGTACATGATGGAGAAGGTGTTGATGCCGATGGTAGTGGCGTAGAACAGGGGAAGGGCCCTCAAGCCATTGGGGGTGGGGTCATCCTGCAGGAGGGGCAGGATTAGAAACATTATGCCACCAAATCAAATCAAACTACCCCCATTGCATGCTAGTTCCAACTGTAAGAGCATATGTAACACATGAAACACCGTGTCCAAACTGCATGTGATATGACTGACTGACTGTAGCAGCAATCGTCCTTCTCTGTTCATACTGAAAACGTTAAAGTGACCTTATTGTTGTGTGACAAACAATCAACCTCCTCGCTTCAACTAGTTCATTCTCCTCCATGGACTCTTTTAAATGCGAGTGACAGTGAATCGAAATAGAAACAGGGCAAGCGACAAAAATGCTTTCAAAATGTTACATTGTGTTGCATTGCAGGACACAGCACTGCTTCACATTGCGTTCAGTAAGGACATATCAGTTGAACATAAAGTCATTGAAGTGGTTTTATCGCTAGTGTCCACGTCACACGCAGTTATGACATAGTGTCACATCACATCCCCTTATAGTCTTATACTTCAGATCTCAGAGCACATGAGACACATTATAATGAGGGGGCTTAAAACCATCACAGATGACAGCATATCAAAGTCAACAGTGAAGTATATCTAGTGGCATCCAAGTGTAGTTTTTTTACAGCAGCGAATTGTAAGGACAAACGAAAAGGTCACTGGAGTCTCTCTGCCCCTCTTCTCAGACATCTATAGCTCCCGCTGTCTGCGGAAAGCCAAGAACATTGTCAAAGACACCACTCATGCCCCCCGTGGACTATTCACTTTACTACCGTCAGGTAGAAGGTTCCGCAGTATCACTGCTGGCACCTCCAGAATGGGGAAGAGCTTCTTCCCGCAGGCAGTCAGACTGCTGAACAGCCTGTAGTGCAATTGGACTGTAATTCCTTAGCAACTCAGAATGCAAACCAGCACACTGCACCTTATGCCCCTCGCACTTTCGTTGCTGCTAATACTCCATATTTATGTAGAATAGGTTTTTTGTGCAAATCATACCACTAGCCACAGTGCTCTGCTAAAAGCCATGCCCTGTCTACCGTGTTTGTTTTAGGTCTCCTGTAACTCTGACCTGCCGTGTTTATAACTTGGGTTGTAATGTATGTACATATGTGCACAATAGTGTGTGTGTGTATATATATATCTGTGTGTGTGTGAGTGAATCTGTGTAGTCCCTCAATAGTGTATGTAGGCATTATTAAGTATCTGTCCTGTCCATACTGTGTTCTAACAGTTGCGTGTATCACCAATTGTTCCCGGTGAAACGTTGTCTCGTCTAACTATGTACTGTGTATATGGCTAAAAAGACAATAAAAACCTACTTGACTTGACTCATCTTTCTCTGATTGTATGAATTTTTTTATTTAAAATTTAAATTTGTTTTAAATATCTTTGATCGTTTTCTTTTCTTTTTAATGTTTACCATTATTATTTTGATTTATTTATGATTTTTTAATTAGTTTTATTTTATTCATGCGCTTTGGTCAGCTTCTGTTGGATGTGCTATATAAATAAGTTGAACTTGACCTTAAACTTAAAAGAACGTCAGACGCCACTTCACGTCCAGCAGCGAGCGCCAGTCTAAATTACACTCCCCCGGAGCAGGGCTCATGGGATTACACCAACCCAGACCCAGATTCAGATTCAGTAATACGTTTAGAGCTGTGGACACTGAGTGAATTATTCAAGCTGACCTTGCTCAGGATGAAGTGGCGGATGATGAAGAAGAGAAGTCCCGACATGAAGCCAGACAGCAAGGGGGAAATGAACCAGGAGGACACTACACCAGAGAGGAGAGTACCAGTCAGCTGTTACTTCAGAAATCACACACACAAACATAAACACAGACACGCACAGACATTCAGACACACACAGACACTCAGACACACACGCTTAAATATGGACTAAGACCTTTACTGAGAAAGTTGTACACACTTCAGACACACGGGCAAGCGGTAACCTACCGATCTTCACTAGCTGCATCCACTGCACACCCCTTGTGCCAATAGCGACCATGGAGAAGCCGATCGTGGCTCCCACAATGCAGTGTGTTCCCGAGATGGGCAGCTTCAGGAAGGAGGCAATCAGCTGCCATATTGCTGAACCTGGACAAACAGTCAGACACACACACACTTAAGTATATTGACTTACCTGACAACACTCTTCCTGTTATGTGCTACGGAACAAAACTGTGACAGGCTAGAACAGGCAGACATGTGAGCAGAAAAACAGACAGATTAGCAGAAAGATATGAAAGAGAAGAAAGAAAGTCTAAGAGAAAGATGATAGGATGACACTCAGCCAGACAGACACACCAGAGACAGAAGAACGGACACCTGATATCCTGACAGGTACATGTCTGACAAACAGGTTGGTGCAACATGCCAGCCACACAGAGGGTACTAACAACTGACTTGAGAGTTCTTTCTTCTGTAATAACCTCTGCTAAGGAGGTTGTGTTTTTGCCTGTGATTGTTTGTCTGTTTGTTAATTAAAAACTTTATGCAGAAAATAATGAATAAAATTTGCATTATAATTTCTGGGAAGGTTGCAAATGAAGAAATGATTAGATTTTTGGTGGTGATCCCGATCACAGTTACCTTGGTAAACCCGCCCCTTGTACTTCATTTCATTTTGTACAGAGGGTCTGGACCGGAATCTCTTGTGGCTCATTTAGCAAGTCCCATCAAGATCGAACCAATCAGCCAACAGAGGGTATGTTCGTTAGCTGTGACGTTGACCTTGTGTGCTACATTTGAATTGTAGTGAGTAGGTAGGTAGAGTAGGTAGGTAGAGTAGGTGGGTAGAGTAGGTGGGTAGGGTAGGTGGGTAGGGTAGGTGGGTAGAGTAGAGTAGGTAGGTAGGTAGGTGGGTAGAGTAGGTGGGTAGGGTAGGTAGAGTAGGTAGGTAGGGTAGGTGGGTAGAGTAGGTAGGTAGGTGGGTAGAGTAGAGTAGGTGGGTAGAGTAGGTGGGTAGAGTAGGTGGGTAGAGTAGGTAGGTAGAGTAGGTGGGTAGAGTAGGTAGGTGGAGTCCACACCTCCAACAAATCGTTTCTGACGGTCTCTGTTCCAGACCCACTGTACAAAATGAAATGAAGTACGAGGGGCTGGTTTACCAGGTTAGATCACAGTCTAGATCATGGAACTTTTTTAAAGGATTCTTTCTTATGGGGATATAGGGCACGCCTTGGCAGAGGTCTGCAGCGCTCTAGTTCACGAGACGGTTCTTACCGACCATGGCGCTGACCTCCCCCGCCATGAGGACGGGCACCGTTTCGTTGTAGAGGTTGACGTCGATGATGCCTTTGCGGATGGTCTCGCCCACCTTGGCGCCGAGCAGCATGGAGCCCAGCGTCTCGAAGATGGAGGCCAGGATGCAGGCCTGCCGCAGGGTGACCACGCCAGAGCCGACAGCCGTGCCAAACGAGTTGGCCACGTCGTTGGCCCCCACCGAGAAGGCCAGGATGAAAGCGATGATGAAGCCAATGATGACCATCCACAGGTACTCGTCCAACATGGTGGCGTTTCTTTTTGCTCTTACGATCCCACAAAATGGAGAAAATAAATACTTAAGGCAGAGGGTGTGAGGTGCAGATCCCGAGGATGGAACTTCAGGAGGGGAGCTAAGCTGTCCACACAGACGCTAACTGGCCGTTTTGTACTGCGTTGGACTGCTAAGCACTAACCAGAGCTACGACTAATGCCAAAGCAAAGGGCTAACTTCAGCCGAAGTTAGCACAGATGGCTGGCAATAGCTAAAGCGAAAGATATGTGTGCAAAGGAGCGGCGCTAGCTGGCTGGCGCTGGGATTAGCGCAGGCGCGCAGCGCTAACTGAGCAGTCGCACATGCGTCTGAGTGGGAGCAGGTGTGGCACGATACAGGTGGCAGTCCATCCTTCAGCTGTCTGCAAAGCAATCCTCAGGACCCCAACACCCTGCAGAGAAGAACAGATGGAGGAGCATTTAGGAGGCCTGAAGACACTTTCAAACCTCCACAACACAGAGAGGCAGACAGCGTCACTGCCCTACAAAGCCAATAGGCAGCAACTACACATTTTGTCAAAACTGAGTTTAGACTGGAAATTGACTTTATAACACCTCTTTTGTCTTGTGGCTAATATCTTGCTTCTTCCTGTTAAAAAAGTATATAAAAGTATCAGCACGATTATACCTACAACATGTTGAACTGGCCAGTATGACAACTTTGAAAGCATTTTTCTTAGTTTCAGTTGTCTTTAATCTTGTTGTAGGACAGTTGAGACAGATGTGCTAACAAAGTTGATATTTTTGACATTACAGTACATTATACTGCATTTAGCTGACGCTATGTTCCAGGGCAACTTAAAGTAAATTAGGTACAGAGACAGTACCCATCGGTCAGTGTAAATGCCTTGTTTAAGGACACTTCACAGATAGGAGAGCATGCAGGGGAGCAATGGTTATTTACTCTCCCATCCACACATTTTTTCCTGCTGCTACAGGAATCCTACGACCTACGACCTTATGACCCCAGCCCCCCCCCCCCCCCCCCCGATCCCGTGACCAACTTCTTAACCATTAGGCCACAGCTGCAACCTCCTTTTGACTTGTTGTGTTTGTATGGGCCTAACTGAAAGTACATGTTACTGATGCTGGTTAATGTCAGGGGGGCTTAAATGATAATTACAGACAAGCCACATTTCTGCGTGCAGTTCCTCTCTCCCTCTTGGTACTCAAAACCCCTGACAAGCTGTTGCACCACACCTGCCCTTAAGGCAAACACGCCTCCACATTATGCACAGCGTGTCCCCTGCGCAAGGTGTGTTTGTGAGGACGGCCCGTCCAGTGAGTAATATATGCTATTTAGGTGTGTGACCGGTAATGACAGTGCTTTTGAGGAGTGTGTGTCTGCATGTGTGGCTACGGTGTGTATGTGTGCGTGTGTGTGTCTGCATGTGTAGCTACCGTGTGTGTGTGTATGTGTGTGTGTGTGTGTGTGTGTGCATGTGTTTGTGTGTGTGGGCATGTGTGTGTGTATAGTGTGTGTGCATGTACGTGTGTGTGTGTGTGTGCATGTGTGTGTATGTGTAAGTGTGTGTGTGTGCATGTGTGTGTATGTGTAAGTGTGTGTGTGGGCATGTGTGTATGCACATGCAGCATGTAATAATAAGTCAACCTGAAGGAAAGAATGGGGCATTTCTGAGTGGGATTATCCCTTTGTGTGGAAGGTATTACATGTAAACAGCTTGTGGAAGCCAGACTAACACAGAATAACACGGTCCACGTTCCCAACGCATTAACCTGTTGTGTGCCCTGATCACGAGAGACACAGAGCTGCTATCACATGGCTTTTGTGTGGCTACATGCACACGCATACCATTGTCTTTTTCGAACGCAAACAACTCTTGCAATACTGACACACTGACACAGAGCTGATACTGCGACATCTAGAACTACGGCTCTCTAAGGACTGACACGTGCATTTGCGCGCGCACACACACACACACACACACACAAATGAACAAAACAAACAAACAAAACCTCTTAGAGGTTGGGGCTCCTTCTCAAAGCATACACAGCTGCAGGCTGGTCAGGCTACAACCCCCTGGGCTAAAACTGGGAACAACAGGCCTGTGGTATGTCAGTCTGACTGAATCTCAAGCTTTTGTCCTGGGTTTCAAACCTTTTAGACAACACCACCATCTGACACTACAGTAACTACAACAACAGCTAGACAAGGCCTTGCTTTTTAACCAATCCAATGTTGGTTTATGACCTTTGCCACCAATACAGAGTTACAGTCGAGTAGGAGATCATGCCTCGGTCATGAGGTGAAGCAGCTACAATAGTCAGGATGCCTATACTGGACCAGGACTAGTACCAGGGATACGAAAGTCCACTCCAGGATTATTTCTGTACTACAATATATGAGAATGGCATGCTATCTGTGTCACAACACCATAAGGTAAAAAAATTCTATAGAAATCCAATCTCCAATCAATGGTAAAGAGAAGATATGTTTCCTGATTACGCAAAAATATGGGCCAAAGGGCTTGAAATAGTTCACACAACACAACAGCAAAAACCATTCTAAGAAAGCCATGGCTAAGTTTAGAAGTGGCCTCTTCTCAGTTGCAACCACAGATCCATGCCAATTTAGAGAGGGATCATTTCCAAGACCCACTGCTGTTAGGGTACTGTAAGAATGGACACTGCATGATGTCAAGGTCCATCTAGGAAGGTGGGAGGCTAAACACATTTTTATATAAACACATGAAATTACTGACATTCTATTTTAAGATCATTAAGAACATTCTAAGAGACGCTTCTTGCCATCTATCTGTGCAATGAGCACAGTAAAGCCAGCGCATGTTTGGAAACGTTCTTCCACCCAACTGCACGTGCCAACATATGGCGCATAGGAATATTTGCATGGAGAACTGTTCAGCATGTTTTAACAGGATTTCAAGTCTCTGGTTGGCACCATAAAGCACATTGTAAGCTGGCACTTGGTTATGTGACAGATAGGACAATGTAAAAAAAGGAGGAAAGGCCAGAGGAACACAAATCCAACATGCAGGTAGGAAGTAAAGAGCTGTGAGTCTTTGATGACTGGTTGACCTTTTGGCCTATTGGGCTTAATGAGGTGATGTGGAATGGAGTAAAGGGAGGGTGCGTTAAAGTGAATTAGCATGTCATTCCTTATGTTAAGATCTTTTGACATAAATGTTGGCTAATCCCATAATCTTAAACCTTCCAGTGGTTTGGGCTGGAGTTTGTTAAAGGCTGGGTGCAGGGTGGTGCGTGTGTGTGTGTGGGTGTGTCTGTGTGTGTGTGTGTGTGGGGGAGGTGTTGGCAGTTTGGCTGTGTGAACGTGTGCCTTAGGGGTTATGGTCAGCATTAGACCAGCACCGCCATAGGACCAGGGGGGTTTGGGGGGGGGTAGGGGGAGGTGTAGTGCGTTTAGATAGTCGGCTCATGGCGTTTATTCATTTTCCATTGGGATATTAAAGGCACAGGGGCACAAAATTCCACCGTGTCTTACCGTTTCCTAAATTACATTTCATGGCTGGAATGCACTTAATCTGAGTAAGGCATGTGGACTTAATGACTGGGAAAAAGAAACACTTTAGGCTGGCACACAGGTTTGGCTGATGGGGAATGGCCCACAAGGTGTATCAAAAAAATACAAATATGTATAAATGCAAAAATATAAAGAATTAAGGCCCTCTTGTTAGCAAAATTATTATTATTATTTAATAAACTGGAGGCACTTTCTTGATATGAACTCCGTTTTCTTTCCCCATTGACCCAGGAAAGCTCTCCTCTTTCTTATTTATCTATGCAAAAGTGTGCCTGTAAGCCACATTTGAGCCACTGTACTTTACGGGGGTGAAATATGAACTCCTGTAGCTGGCCTTATCTCGCGGGGACATCTGAGAACTATCTCAACCCTCACAAGTCACAGCCATCTGCTCTGACCTCTCTGAACTCATCTGCCACATCTGCTCCACTGTTTGGGCACAGCACTGCTATATGCCCCATCGCTGATCGCTGAAATGAAAAGGCGATAAGTTGACGCACACATTCTCTAAGGTGACAGCACACACTGGTTTACAAAAAATTGTGGTGCAGATATACACACTACTATTTCAGGCCGTGGGCTTTGCACGTAGCTATCCTGCAGCAAAGAATGCAAGCAAGCTTTTCGGAGTGCAGAAATCAAAGAGTGTCAGTCCACCAGTGGCATATTTCTTCAATGTTAGCTTAGCCTTGCTGTCCTTTCAAGCTCCCCAAAGCCTCGATGCCCTCAGTCGTTTTTAAACAGTAATGAGGGTGATTTATTTGCATCCATTATATTTTTTTAGGTGTTAAAGTTTAAACAGGCCTCTTCTGAGGGGAATCATTAGCCATGCAGAATGACTCTCCACGTTAGCGGTGTGTTGACCGTGCTGCAAGTTTCAAGGGTACTGCAGTCACATCTACGTACTCTATTAGCTCAAGAAGCATCAGCCCTCCACAGCACCTGTTCCACTCTCTCCTCCTCTCCTCTCTGCTTTGCTTTCAATTAGAGGTCACGCGCACACACACACACGAACACACACACACACACACACACGTACACACAAATATACACAGCAGTACGGAGTTGAAAAATGAAATTTCTCCTGAGGAAACAAGGGCAGACAGACAGAGCAAGAAAGAGAGAGAGAGAGAGAGAGGGAAAGAGAGAGAGAAAAGAGAGAGAGAGAGACAGAAAGGAGATAAAGAAAGAGAGTGAATGCGAGAGAGACCAAAGGAAGGAGAAAGAGATGGAGAGAGAGAAAGAGAAAGAGACAGAGAGAGAGAGGGAGAGAGACAGAGAGAGAGAGAGAGAGAGAGAGAGAGAGAGAGAGAGAGAGAGAGAGAGAGAGAGAGAGAGAGAGAGAAAGGAGAGTGAGTGCAAGAGAGACCAAAAGGAAGGAGAAAGAGATGGAGAGAGAGAAAGAGAAAGAGAAAGAGAGAGAGAGGGAGAGAGAGAGAGAAAGAGAAAGAGAGAGAGAGAGGGAGAGAGAGAGAAAAAAAAGAGAGAGAGAGAGAGAAAGAGAGAGAGAGAGAGAGAGAGAGAGAGAGAAGAAAAATGGAGAGGGGGACAGAAGGGGGGGGTTGACAGAGCGAATGAGTGCAGAGGAAACAGTCAGAGTAAAAGATAGCAACAAGAAAGAAAGGAAGTGTGTGTGTGTGTGTGTATGTGTGAGAGAAAGAGAGAAAGAGAGAGAGAAAGGAAGGACACAAGTGTGTGTGTGTGTGTGTATGTGTGAGAGAAAGAGAGAAAGAGAAAGAGACAGAGAGAGCGAGCGAGAGAGAGAAATCACACTGTGACATGTGCAGTCAGCTGTACTCACCTTCTGCCTGGCAGGATGTAGTTTGTGGGGTGAGCAGATTAGTGAAATGTAAGATGGGTCGTGTGTGAGGTGATGAGAGGGAAATCCACACAGGATAGTGACGGAGGGGTAACAGATGTGAATGGGTGAACGTTTCAAAAATACATAATGATTTCATGTGTAAATAAAGGGATGGAGAGTATGGAGAAATACATGTCCAATACAAATGACCGCTAATGGAGAGGAGGATAGAGAAAGCAGGGAAGAGAGGGGGAAAAAGAGGAGGAGAGAGAGATAGAGAGGAGGAGAGACAGACGCAGGTTGAGCAGGTAGGGAGCTGCACTGAGGCAATGCAGTCTAGACTGTTTCCAAAGAGAGGCGTTTGCATCACAGCACAGGCAGCCAATCACAGCACAGAGAGTAGGCAGGCCAGGCGGGATTGGCTGCTGCATAGCCTATTGCGGGAGTGGAATGTGAGAGGATGGCGTGACAATGTGTATGTGTGATGGGGGGCTGCATCTGCGTGTGTGAGAGAGAATTTTTTAGACAGAAACTGTCAGTGAATGAGAAAGAAAGACAGAGAGAAAGACAAAGAGAAAGAGAGAGAGGGGGAGACAGAGAGAGAGACCAAACTAACAACCGAGAGTGTGAGAAAGATTGAGTGAAAGGAGAGGAAGAGAGAGAGATGGCAAGAGAGAAAGAAAGAGAGAATCCCAGGCAGACACATCAAGGCCACTAATGAGTGCTGCCATAATCGCCAAGTCACACAATAACTCCATCACACGCGCAGGGCAAAGCAACACTGCCCACACAAAGCTGCCAGAATACACTAAGGTCCAGTCAGACACACAAACACTGAGTGACCTTTTCACCTTGACCTCCTGTAAGCCCCATACACCTTACACACACCTGTTACCTATTATTACAGCCACACTGAATTAATGAATATTTACACTGCTAAATAGTGCTTCATACCTGGCAGCTTGTAGTTGATAAAGATCTTATAATCTAACTGTTGCTTTATCTGCATTAAAAATGTGTATCTTATGGGTTGTGGTCAGCCTTAGATTGATACTGCCACAGAACTGGGGTGGGGGTAGTGCATTGCAGAATCAGCAGTTTAGTCATTTCCATCAGGTTATTGACGATTTTGAGTCAACAGTGTGCAAATCATTTTTCGACCCCTTTCCCCATATCTGGCAGCTACCATCAAAGCAACACTAAGTAGTTTTCTCAACCTTAACATATAATGTTAACAACATAATGTTTCCAAAATCAGTGTGTAGCAAAGGGGAGTGTCAAACATGCACTTTGACCGCAACGCCAAAGAGCCAGGCTCGTTGGTATGACACTTCTGAATTTGCTTAGCTGCCCTCCATGGGTTATAACCGCACTAAGATTGGAGCAGCGGGCCGACTCTCTGTAGTCTGCTTCTAACATGTAGGACGACCGAAGAAGAAAAGTACTTAGTGTTGCTTTAAGAAACTGCCCAAGGTGGTTATCTCCCAAAGAAGGGTAGGACTAAAAGCAACAAACCAAGCAGCAGCTAAACTGTCTGGCATACACTGGCCTATAAACATGATTCATATCAATGAACACAGCTCACATCTTCTAAGTAGGAGCTGCACAACTATGGGTCAAACTAACAGTGGGCCAAAAGTAAACTTACACTTAGTAGGTATGCTCCTTACCTTGACAAAAACAAACAAAAACATAATATGCATATATTATCTATTTGACGTATTATCTATTTCATTCTGTTCTTATATATTGTGTTTTCTATGCATCTATTGTTGGCTGCTCCAAACGACATCTCACTATACTTTGTATAGTGACAATAAAGACTTCTACTGTTCTACTACTCTATTATATATATCTCTATATATTTCACTTTTACTATTTGTCACTTTTTACCTGGTCCCCAGAGAGATTGACCAGGTATTGCAATGATCCTGTCCATTTGTGTGTGTGTGTGTGTGTGTGTGTCTGTCTGTCTGTCTGCCCATATGGGGGACCAGGTTGACATCTCTGATTGTGCTTGTTTGTTGTTGTTTTTGTTTTGTGTGTGTTTTTAGTTTGTAGGGACCCTCTAGGTTGGGCCTATAAACATATTCCGCAAACATAAGTCTCACATCCACTAAATATGAACTGCACCACTACATGGCTTTGTAAAGTGAATGTTACAGCCACAGTCACAGGTAGTAGTCATATTAATTCAACCTTGGAGGGTTGGTACACAATAGGACACAATCACAACCTGTTAGTCATGCCAGTGAAGTCCTAGCATCCAGTGAATGAGTCAGACAGCTGAATGAGCTACACTGCCGCATTGCATCCACCTGCACGCATACCAATAAATCCTAAGCAAACACACAGCGGAGGTGAGTAGCCTGAAAAACAATTTCCTGTCGGAAAACAAACAAAAAAAACTCACGTGTCCGATGCCTACAGGATCTGAGGTAATGCGCAATGCTACGGCCCCGCTCAGGGACTCTGCTGAGCTTGCTGCTGCCACAGAGGGGCAAGGTCACGACGCCAAGTACAAGCCTGTCAGATGAAGGGCTATGGTATTAGTATAATATTACATCAAGTACAGGAGGTGAAGGCCACTGAGACAAGGGCCTGTCATTCAAGACGAGCAGACATAGCTATTACTTTACTCAGTGAACCAAATGACTCATGATTCATTCAGAACAGGGTTGTTCTACACCTGATTTTACACCTTATTTCGCAACAGGTGAGTGAATGTGTGTGTGAATGGATGAATGTGAGCCATTCAATGTAAAGTGCTTAGGGCACTCTGCCGAGTATAGGAATGCGTTATATAAATGCAATCCATTTATCATTTACTATTTAAAAAAAACACATCAGAATAATTTGTCCTCAAAGGCACAAGTGACTGATTCAACATGCTGCTGCTTTCTGCATAAAACGGTTAAAAAAAAACCCAACATTTTCAGTTACGCAATGTCCTCTGAAATACAAATATGTCAATCCTCAACTGTATATCACAGTACATGTCTGGGCACATCTATAAAAGGGGAACATCTTGGTAAATAATGTCAATACATAAGGGGGACATAGTAGAGAATACTGTCTTTACATAAGAACATACTGAAGAGTACCGTCTTTGCATAGCAGAATATTGGAGAACACTATGTTTAAGTAAGGGGACATAGTACTATGAATTAGTACTGCTACTACTAGTACTACTATAGTGTCTCTGGATTACAAAGACTGTTAACCGGTGTTCATGCAAGAGCCCGCATCAACAGGGAATTGCTTAGTTCTAGCGCCTCTGGTTTACAAGTACTGTTTACCCGTGTTCACGCAAGAGCCCGCATCAATGGGGCATTGCGTCGTTATGACATTGCGTTATTACGCCAAGCAAGAGCCCGCATTAACGGGGCATTGCGTCATTACGTTATTGTATTCATCCGCTCCGGCGCCACTGGACTGCAAGAAATGTTGTCTTGTGGTGTTCTTGCCAAACTGTAAAGCACTTTGAGCTGCATCTTGTATGTATGAATTGTGGTATACATGTAAGGATTATTATTATAATATTACTATGAATATACCACTTGTCTAATACTGTCTTTATGCAGGGATGGCACACTGGAGATTACCATCTTCATGTAAGAAGAACATATTGAAGAATACAGCCTTAATGTGAAAAGAACATATTGGAGAGTAGGGGTGTTGAAATTAATCATGTAATCGATGCATCGTGATGCAGACATGAACGATTAATAATCGTTTCAATAGCAGATCATAATCGATTATAATGTATTTTCTTGTAAATGTTACTGTGCTTTTTATTGCTTTATTTTTTTAATTTGCCATGAATATTGGTGGCTGTTGAGTTTGATTAAATAAAAGAGGAAGGTAATATCTGACTGCTTGTGTTTGTTGATGAAATCAAAGCCATGTGAAGTAATATAGAAAATTGATGTGAAGAATCGTGATGCATCGTGATGCATCGAGATATCGAATTGAATCGTTAGCTTAATAATCGTAATTGAATTGAATCCTGAGATGAGTGAAGGTTCACACCTCTATTGGAGAGTACTGTCTCCATGTAAGAGTTACATATTAGTGCATTTTGTTTGTAATCCAGCGGTAAGCCAGTCTTGTTTGTGTAGGCTTTAGAAACAGCTCAATGCTGGTTTTCTCGTTACAATGCACCAAAGCAGCGGCTCTCCCTCTGACATCACTTGGGCTGGGACAGCCTCAGCCCTGACTCCAGCTGGAGTCAGTTTGCTTCACTGCTGTTGCTCGCCACTCCAACATGAGATCTGGGCCCCAACACATAGGAAGGACGCGAAGCCTGGCACACACACGCATACGCACATGCATACGCTCACACACACATGTGCCAGCACATAAACACACTCACAATAGCTATAGGAGAGTGTGAAGAGCCTGGGAAAAGGCTCTGACAAGCACTTGCATGCAAACGAACCATTTGCAAGTTCACACACTTATCTATGCATGGGTTCTCGCACATACAAACTGATGCACACACATATGCAGTTACACAACACAGGGCCTATACAAGAACATTGCTCAACTTTCCTCACTCACTCACTTTTTCATGCTTGCGTAACCCTAACCTGTCAGTAAAGAAATGTTTTTGCACTTTTACTTTTTTCAATAACAACAAAATGGCCAAGAAAACACTGTTGCGAGGACCATCATAATGTTCCTATCGTTCTGAGGACATTTGGCCCTCACAACAATGGGGCCCACACACACACACACACACACACACACACAGACAACAAACACACAGACAACAAACTCAAGCACATCAAATGGGCCCTCTCAGTCAGACAAACCAACACACACGCACACACACACACACACACAACACACACAACACACAGACAACAAACTCAAGCACATCAAATGGGCCCTCTCAGTCGCAGGCTTTCAGCAAGGCTTTCATGGGAAGGGATGCCCACTGCTGACATCATTTTCTGGACGGGAGCACAATCGCCTCTTTCATGCAAACATCATGAGCTCCTCCTACACCACACAGAGCACTCGTACAGCCCTCTCCTCCAGAGTGTGATCATGCTCTCATTAACTCTCCAGTGCCAGTCAATGTCAACCGTATGCCTACACGCCATCTCTCTGGTGCTCCCGTGCTTATCCCTACACGCCATCTCTCTGGTGCTCCTGTGCTCCACAGGCCAAGCGCCTTTAGACCCTAAGCCCTTAAAGGAAAGCTTCGTTGTAAAATGAAAATTGGTATGTTAAAACATAATACCAAGGTGGTATGTTTGCTGAGGGGCAAAATTGTGCTAGCTTTTTGCATTTAGAACATGATTTTTTACAGTTTTTGCCCAGAAGGCTAGCAATGCTAGTGCTAAGGGCGCAGAAAAAGCATGAAGATTAAACCATTAAAAACAACTCAAAGAAACTCCACACTCCATTAGTAGTAAAACAAAGGCCCTGCCATTCAAAACGAGGGAATGAGAACTTTAGTGTATACATCGTTTATTAAGAAATCAGTTCTTACAGGCAGAACTTTGCAGTAGTTTCTCATCGCCACCATGAGGAAAGTCCATACAAGTCGATTGATGAACACGAATCAGCAGGAAGAATAGGAGGAGAGGTAGTACAATCGACTTGTATGTACTTTCCTCATGGCAGCGACGAGAAACTACTGCAAGGTAACACGTTCACCCTGAGATAATCCCACAGTCCCTAAGCTCTCTGAGTCCCCCATATTCCCATGCAAACCCCGAGCTCTCATCCCTAGCATGGGTCTATGGGTCTTAACGTAGTGGTTGCCAAACTGGGGGTACCATACAAGTAGCCCATATAGGTACTTGGATCAATTCTCGTGCGGTATGGAAGGTGATTCTGTAAAAGGGCTCTTAGCTCTCACTACCATTAAAATAAAGTACTGTATAGAACAGTATAGTATAGAGTAAAAATAATAATTTTGTAAATAACATTTTAATGTTAAAACATTTTTATTATTATTTTAAATCCCTGTTGTTTAGTGTCAAGTCAGTTAGACTTGAAAAGGGGGACTGATGGTATTTGAGTAATAATAATAATCTCCTTATTCTTTTACATTCCTTGATTATGTTTTTGTTTTGTAAGAATTCTTGAAAAATCAGAGTCACAGCTTTATAAGCGAGATCCCGCTCTGCCGATGTGTGTGTGTGTGAGATATGAGGTGTGAAGAGCTGTTATCTGCCATTGTATGTCTTTGCCCAAGCCATTTGGTCACATCAGGGGTTTAGGAAGTCTGTGAATTAACATACAGACATGGTTGGCACCTTCTGTGATCTGATTAGGAAGAGACTACACCGAAATTGTAAAAAAAAACTATTACATATTCATGTAAGGTGGGCAGCACTGGTTACACCCATTTTCAGCACTAAGACATCTAAGGTTTCAGAAAATATGCCTTAATTAGTCTTTTGTCATCGTCCTGTCATGTAGTGTCGCCTGTGTCTGTCTGTCCTTATTGTTAAGAATAAACCTTGTTCCTGATTTTCAACCACTAGGCTGAGTAATTTATTTACTTTTAATAACAAGCTGTCTGGTGGTGCAGGGGGTGCTCGGTGGCACATAAAGGGGTAGCCTGGTAAACCCGCCCCTTGTACTTCATTTCATTTTGTACAGAAGGTCTGAAGCGGAGGCCGATGAAATTCATGTAAGTGGTCCGAGCAACATCGATCCAATCAGTGAACAGAGGGTTTGTTCGTGACCCATGATGTTGACTTTGTGTGCTACATTTGAATTGTAGTGTGTAGGTAGGCTAATTGCATACGTGACGACCAGGTGTTAGCGATTGGGTAAAGGCAGAGGCACTTGTTTTAAACTTCAGCAGAGTCCACACCTCCAGCAAGAAACCGTTTGTCACGGCCTCCGCTCCATACCCTCTGTACAAAACGCAATCAAGTACAAGAGGCTGGTTTACCAGGCTAATAAAGGGGTATGCGATAGTTCAAAATTAGTTAAACCACAACCTCTACAGCCCCCCAGCTAAACCACAATCCCTGGAGCCCTGCAGGTACCCCACAACAGTTGCCTCTCCCTCTCTGGCTGCCGATATAACCATACAAAGTCACATCATCTCTCAAAGGTCCTTAGGAGCCGAGCTGGAGCCAGAGCTGCTCCAGGTTCCCTTGCTGCCTTCACAGCTCTGCAAACAGGTGGGGTGTGTGGGCAACAAGTTTACAGCCTCGAATGTTATCAGAGCCACTCCCACTGCACTGAAGAGCTGAAGTGATTTTTTCTCTTAATGAAAGAGTGACATGTAAGTGTGTGTGTGTGTGTGTGCGTGTATCATTTTGGATTGTTTTTTTTCTCTTAATGAAAGAGTGTATGAGTAAGGGTGTGTAAGGGTTGGTGTATGTGTGTGTGTGTGTGTGTGTGTCTACTTGTAAGTGTGTGTGTGTGTAAGTGTGAGTGTCATTTTAGATTGCACATAACTCTGCCTTTCCTCCCTTCCCTCAGCCAACAAGACTGAGCCTGTAGGCCCACAAGAGGCGAGAGAAGGTCAGACAAAAGGAGGGACAGGGAATGAGGATAAAAAAAACACTAGGGAGAAGCTAAGCAACAGAAAGGGAGCGGGAAAATGTTGACACGCTGACATAACGCAAAGGTTGCGTAGGCCAAACACTCCCCATCTCTTGGGCTTTTATGAGATAATCTTGTTTTCACCTACCACAAATCAGTAAATCAAGAACAAGACACAAAAGGCTGTTGTGTTGTGGTGTAGAGTGCTGTCAAGCACAATTTTATCAGCAATCATAAATTGGATGCATAAGAAAGATAGCTGTTCAGTCTTCTACTGCACTCTAGTACACATAAGTGCCATAGCGACAAGTCATTTCCTGGCCCAGGGAAATATCCTTTACAGCAAACATGTGAACACAAGAACCTGTTATGATGCTGAAAAACAGACAGCTCAACAGCATAATGTTTGATCAAAGGCACACACAGATGGTCAAGCCTGACTGTGCTACAGAAGTGAGAGGAAGAGTGGGAGAAATGTGCCATGTCCGGCCTATCACCACAGTGGGAATGAGAATACTCATGGGCATCGGCATCCGTGTGTTGCATAGCTGTTAATCATTAGCATGGCCAACAAAGAAATTAAAGATTTTTTTACATACTTTACAAAGCACTAATCTGTTCAGTAAATCATAGCTTCTTTATTCATGTGGAGAGGCGACTGTTTGCTCAGTACAAAAGATTACTGTGATATTTATTTATACCGGTTGTTGTACATAAAAAGCCTTTGCCAATCACCCAAAACCCTTGTGTCTTGACAAACACAGGTGACCTCAGGTAACTATTCACTTTCTCTGCTCTGATTAGACTTAGCGGATTAGGGGGTGGCACAGGGATTTAGGTAGAAACATTTTTCATGTCAAAAACTATCCAAACAATGTACAAAATCGGCCCGAAAGAGGATACGGCCAAAAGAGGATACGGCAGTCTGACATCTTCAACACTGTGAACGTATGTCCTCGTAAATTCTTGCAGTGACTTATGGAATGGCTCTTGATGAATTAAAAGCTCTTGCCCTTTGAGGAACCTTAAATGTCCCGTTTACGGCTGTGGGGGCTGCCAGGAGGGCTGATACCCTGCTGATTAGTCTGCTTTCTGTCTGTGATCCACAGGTGTGCTCGACCTACTTCAGGGATTTTCTTTAGCTAAAGTTCAGCATGGTGCTAAATTCAAGGCCTTTTCTGGCGATGCCAAAAGTTCTCATTCTCAGATGCTTGCTGGAAATACACCATTACCTGCTAGTCTAACTACTTCTATAATATAATTCAGTACGATCGGCCAGAAGGTAGGGATTCATCTCACTCTGAGAATAATAACGTCCAATAAAATCAATTTACTTCTAATCCACAGGTCTTGAAACCCAGCTGATTTTTATAGCCTCAAATCTGCCTGATGGCTTTGGCAATTACCACCTCTAGAATTAAAAAGAAGTACTATCATTAGAACACCAAAAGCAGTGACAGACAGTAAAGGGACAAAGGCAGGAGAGGTCTGTGTGAGTGTGTGTCTGTCCATCTGCGTGTGTGTGTCTGTCTATGTGCGTGTGTGTGTGTGTGTGTGTGTGCGCAGTTGGGTGAGTGTGCGTGCCTGTGTGTGTGTGTGTTTTGGCAGAACTCCAGTCCATCACTGTACTGCAAATTCGGACCTTGTGATAATCTGTTCCTATGATCTTAATACCTCTGCCAGTGCCACCTCTCCAATAGCAAACACCCTTTCTGCACGGCTCTGCATACAACACCCTCATCTCTCCTGAATAGTCAGCCCTTACCCACTGGTCCTGCAACAGATTTAAATAGTAAGCACAAATCTAAGCAGACAGGCTACCAAGGCACAGGAATGTCAAAAGCATTTGTAATAACAAGCAAAAGTAGAGCCCCGTTTTAGATTTACTGTGTCAACCGCAACAAAGCCACACATTCAACAGCCCAGTGGCTTGTCTGGCTTCCAAACCAGAGGACACTGAACTCAATCTGAACTCAACACTGATTCAACCACACACTCAACTCCTCAGTTCTGTAGGGCTTGATTAAACTCTGGACCACATAAAACGTGTTTCAAGAACATTATATGGTCTTATAATTGGATAGGGCCAAATCCGCTCGAACACATGGAAAAACTAAAACCTCAATGACGGGCACACACATGAACTCATCTCGGGCAAAGAGGGAGGAACATCCTATATTAATCTGTGGTAATAAAGATACGACTAAAGATACGTACGCATGATTTAGATTTATGAGTTTATAAGGTCAGGATACTATGCTTAACCTGTTGAGTCATTGCATTTCATATCCAAAGAAGCTTCGAGCTGGCATTGTTTGCTTAAAAGTGGAGTTGCGTTTCAAGCACCTGTCAGCCTGGAAAACATGGAGTGCATTTGCGACAGGACACGCTGTCAACTATGGTGCTCAAGTCTTATCACTCCTCCCGCGTAGCCAGCGCAACAAGCTCAAACACATGCCACGGAGGGACAGAGGAGTGAGCTGTCTTTCCCTTTCTACTACACGGGTCACACCAGCGTCACTGCTCTGCCAACACACACACAGGGGTCACGTAACGCAGAGCCAACACCAAAGTTCACGATGGTACTGAATCAGCGGCCAATTTATAACTATCTGCTTTAAATTCAGTTCTACAACTGAAATGAATTCAGAATATAGCCCAAAATAGGACCAGGTCCAACACATGGCCAACAACAAGTCCATGATAGTACTGAATCAGCAGTCAACTGGAAGCTAACTGGTTTAATTCAGTTCTGTAACTAAAATGAGGTAAGAATGTACCCCACAAACAGGACTGTGTCCAACACAAACAACAACAACTCCATGATGGTACCGAATAAGCAGTTAACCTGAAATTATGTAGTGTATTGTAATCTGAAATACTGTAATCTGTAGCCTCAAGCGGGACCTGTGTCCATATTTTAAGAAACGAGGACCTGAGGAAGTGTGCTGACACGTAAACAATTCAGGGAGAGCAGGCACATTAACCACTGTAGAGGCGGGCTGGCAGGCATTCCAGCACTGCACTTGGCAATGTCCTCGGAGAGTAGCAAAAGTCCCCCTGGGACCTACATAAGAGCTGAGGTTATGCGGCTTCCTGTAGTGGGTTAGACCTGTGGTCTAAAAGGCAATTCATAAGTGATGAATGATAAATAGCCCAGAAAGTAATTCAGGTTGGGCTCGAGTCCAAACAATTATGTCATTTGTCTTTTTCCAACCGCTTTCCATGAACCTTGAAGGAAAACATCTTGAAAATAAGTAAAGATTTTAAAAAACATTTATAAGGACAACCCAGGTCAAGAATCCAACTGTACTTACATTAGGCTACATGATTATGTTACAGGTACAGCGGATGTAATTGACATGGGGTTGCCAAATGAATTCTGCAGAGCAGCTGAATGATGCATGGCTTCACATGTTAAGATATTATGGGAGGCCGTTATTTCCTCTGCCTTTATGATAGATGGTGAAATGTACCCTATACAAAAGGATAAACCACAATGACGCACTGAAGCACCTTTCCTTACCAATTAGGGCTCCCACCAGCTCTTGTCTTGGCTGCAGCGTAAATACTTTCAGGTCATCAGGCTAAGAATCAAAACTAGCCTTGCGGCTCAAATGCTAGTTTAGGTTGGAACAGCACAGACTGACAGAGTTGGAGGTATGGAGTCTGAGGAATGTGACGGTTTATAACTTTGGGATTAAAAGGACTAACATCTTACCATTTTGTTTCAGTTCAGAGGCCAAAGACAAAATGAAGGATTTGGACAGATACAACAACCAGGTTACAGTCTACAGCGCCGTGTAAGGAGGATTAAGGTTCAAAGCGCTGGCCATGGGTGCAATAGATTAGATTTTTGCAGTGAAGATTGATATTTGTTTTAGGGGTTAAAGGGGAATAGGTTCAGGCTTAGAACCGGTGTTGGCCCAGGAATTAAGAGGGCTTGTGGGAACTGGAGGACCCGCAGGTGTCAGGTGTCTCCGCGGAGGCCCGGGGCACATGCTGGAAATAGGCCTGTCACATGAGCCACACATGAGGCTGTGCAGGGAAAACAAGCAGCTGTCATACTGGGCCTCTGTCTCTCACACATAGAAAGACAGACGCATGCTTAAACATACACACACACACACACACACACTGACCTGCAAAACCTGCACTGTATGATAAAATGCCAGGGGAAAACGAGTCGCCATCTGTGTGTACCTGCATGCATCACATCACTCAGCAGTGGTACTTACGGTCAGTTAACTCAGGATCTCAACACCTGCAACAGGTCAGCTCATTCAATAGCACTGATTCTGTTCCTAGACCACGGTGCCCTTTGTTGTATCGCAGATTGAAAACACTGGCGCCCCTTCACACAAGATGCCATCTGGGTATAACGGCAACAACAGATAAATGGCACTGAGAGTGTGTGTGGGAGTGGGCATCTTGTGCCCCTTGCAGCTCTAATCTCCTATTCATCTCAGCACTGGATAGATAATTACAAGGCCACCAATTATAACCCACACAACTACCAGAAAAGAGCATGGCTGTGTGAAAACAGCCTGCTAAGCCAGTATGTTCCGGTCCTGAGCGGACGGTCTCCTCAAAGTCTCAAAGACTCTTCCTGTGGCAAACGTGCAAGCAGGATGACAGTGTGCCAGAATGAAGCAGATAGCCACTTCAAAGCGAACCAACAGGCACTGAGGCGGACTGGCCCTTTAAGGCAGACTGACTCAGTGTGACTGTGGCCAGAGAGCATGCCAGCCTGAGGAAAGGCTGTTGTCACGGAGATGCCAGGGGCCGCCAGTAGTAAAGTTATGGAGACAGTTCCCTTGGAATGTGGGCACATAATGGTCAGTGCTCTTTTGGGGTTCAAACACAAGCAGTGTGTTTGGAGCAATGGCAGAAGGATTGGTCAGATTATTTCAGATCAGGATGATTGCTTAAATGTCTGTTTGACTGCAGTAGGAAGAAAACCTGGCAACAAGTTAAACTACAGTCCATCAAAATGTAGCAGGGGTGCAGCCAGGAGTGAAAAGTCGGGGCTATTCCACTTTGACAGGGCGCCCTTTTGAGGACATGATTAATACTATTACTAATAATATTAGAAGGACGCAAAACTGTATTCTTTCATAGGGTCCAACATTTCCAGCTACACCCCTGAATGTTCTCTACTATGCACCAAACTACAGCGAAATGCAACCAGTGGATGATTATCGTGATGATTTAAGCTCACACTGCCTGGCGTAACCAAGGTCACAGATGAGAGGGCGCTTTACATACATTCAGCACATATCAATCCCATTCGTACATTTCCGTCATGGCAACATCAAGACATTAAACATTGATTCCAGCACCTGCTACACTCAGGTGTACACTGTGATATCAGTTATCCCTGCTATGTCCAATCTACTACTACTGTACGGTTACTTGAAGTGTACAGCTTAAGCTGCCCGCAGCAGCCAAGGTTGTTAGTCCGTGCTATCACACTAAGAACAGGACATCCACCAGTCACCAAATACTGGGTGCTTGATAACAACTACGTTCTACTTTTCTGCCCAGTGTCCAGCATCGCGTGGCTCCTCCATGCATTGATTTGCGGCACGCACTCATCGCCAGCAACCACATTTGGTGATTGCTGAACTCGCCAATACCGCGCGTGCGCAGTTTCCACCACGGGACTATGCTGAAGGCTAAACGTAAATGATCTTATCTACCTTAAGATGAAATGTTAAATATGTGATGACAACAGCGTACGCGCGAACAACACAACATTCAGTCATTAACATTGTACGGGCGTAAGAATTGTACACCCATTCATGTCCGTGTTCACATTAGCCATTGCCTTCAGACACTCACTCTCTGCAGTTCACAGATCAGCATTATCTCACTCCACTACATGTTAAAAAACAAGGATTGTTATTTACATTACGACGTATCTATTAAACAAACACATGGACAACTTATCCCATCTATATGACAACCAGGGATATTGGTTCTTCCTTCCTACACGTCATTGACCAGTGACTATGTAACGCCTGGTGAGCCTTCCATTCGACTGAACAGTCCAAATCACATTAATAAAGGAGGCTGTTTTCAGTGGCTCGAGCCGCCGAGTTACACTAAATACAGAAGAGCGCGTTTTAAGAGCATTATCGCCTAATGTCACTTCACCACAGCCTGTTGACTCAACTCCACATGGTCCACTAGCAGAGCTTTATTATTGTTCCCTAGTACGCCACATACAGAGGAGACTAATATACATAAACGGTATCTCTGGTTATGTATGACTGTAATACACTTACCAAGAAGCTCTGTATCTCGGATAGGCACACAGCTCCACTCTGCTCGACAGTCAGCTGGTTTAACCTCGCGATCACGGAGAGAATGCACAGAGATTCCAGCACGCTCGTGAACACACGTCTTGCTCCGTCAGGCGACCATGTTGTCCTGAGCAGAGCGAACATCCGGGCGCCGCAAGGATCAGGGGAGCATGAGCGCGCGCGCCACAGAGATCAGACTGTGAAACTGGAATATTTTATAATTCTTTGCTGCTGTCGTACAATAATCGCCATATCAACATCACCACCCCATAACCACCCCGACCTCCACACAAGGTATGGTCCCACTGTCACAATTGATGCATATTTGTTCGACCAAGTACAGGTTTACAACTTCTTATACTTCTTTTTATCAATTTCTAAAGGAAATCATATCAATGGGTACTGCACAATTAATAACTGAACACATGCAGTGTTGTGACATGTAAAAGCCAGCCTGATCTAATGCGGCATCCTCCTCATGAAAGGTATCCAGCAGTTCTGTTTATGGGCTGAGATTCATTCACTGTCGCCTGTTGAAACGGGCCGACCACGTGCGCGCGGCCACGCTCTTTGGGTAGTTACGTAACTACACATCAACAACACAAGCGCTTCATATCCTCTCATCCCTACCCTGACGGGACCGGTTGAGCACACCGGGGCACTGCAATGACATCGGAAAACCACCTTGTTTGTAGATATAGTCCTTAACTAATCAAATCCAATTAAATAGCTTGCCGACCCTAAGAAAATAAATTATCAGAGCCGTGCGCATAAAACAAGACTCTCAAAGCAAGAACGAGATCCATAGGCTTACGTGGAGAGGGGGTCGGACTTATCCACACGTGCCATGATTGGTCCAAGTGGGCTCGTTCGCGGAAGCAGGCGAATGGTCTCCGCCTGCTTACACTTAAACCTCCTAAATTCTACGTTAGAAACACCAAAGCTTGTCTTGGTTTCTATGAATCCAAGAAAATGTAATCGCTTGAATCGCCATACAGCTTAGCGATACCTCTAGAGAAAGATGTGCGTCAGCACGCTGTGTTTAACCAACATGCCTGAGTGGCAGCTGATTTTTGGGAAATTAAAAAAATATCCAGTAGCTTGCACACGCAACATTACAATACAACAGACATTGGTAACAATTACCTAGACATATGGCCTATGTACCTATGCATCACAATATCCTAGTAACAAGTATACTACAGTAGTAGTACAATTCTTCCTCAGACTAAAAGTATGGGTGAAAGTAAAGGTAAACTACCGCCCTGTTTCACTCACAACCATTGTTATAAAGTGCTTTGAGCGGCTGGTCCTGGCACACCTCAAGAACTGCCTGACCCCCTCACTGGACCCCGACCAATTTGCCTTGCCTAGCAATAGGAGTACAGAGGATGCTGTATCCACAGCAATGCACTGTGTGCTCTCCCACCTGGACAACAAGAACACATATGTACGAATGCTGTTTGTTGATTTCAGTTCAGTATTCAACTCTGTTGTTCCCCCCAAGTTAATCACTAAACTTAATGATCTCGGATTCAGGGCCCTCTGCAACTGGATCATAGACTTTTTTAACAACAGCATGTTAAGGGTGGCCACAACCTCTCCATCTTCACTCTGAACACCGCCGCACAATAGTGCTGAGCCGTTCCTGTATTCCCCCTTCACCCATAACTGCAGTCTGTTGTGTAGATTCAACTCCAATGTCAAATTTGGAGATGATTGGACTCAGTGATTGGACTCATTACAAACAACAAGTGCAATCAGAAAAGGCAACCTGGCCTCCCATATGGGCGGACAAACAGACAGACAGACAGACAGACACACACACACACACACACACACACACACACACACACACACACACATACACACACACACACACAGACGCACACACAGACGGAAAGGGTCTTTGCAATACCTGGTCAATCCCTCCGGAGATCAGGTAATGAGTCAGACTACAGGGCAGAGGTTCAGCATTTAGGTGCCTGGTGCACTGACAGTAACCCTCTTCATGCGTTCCAGTGTCATTGAATGTACCCAATATCATTTGCTTGTTCATATATACACTCCTGATCAAAATCTTAAGACCAGTTGAAAAATTTCCAGAATTCACATTTTGCACTGTTGGATGTTAAGAAGGTTCTAGGTAGTGCTTCAAAATGCAAAAAGAAGAAATGGGAGTGAGACAAGAAAACATTTTGAGTAAGCCATTTATTGCAAACAACCATTAAACTGAAATGGCATGGTAAAAAAGTCAAGTGGTAGACCCAAAAAAAAATTCACCAGCCCTGAGCCAGAGGATCCGATTGGTTGTCCGTCAAGACCTGGGATGACCCCCGACCCAAATTAAGCTTGTCACGGGTGCCAACTGCAATCCCATAACCATTAGACAGCATTAGACAGTCCTGATGGCTTCTAATGTTACTGGCATGACAAGGAGATCCCACCTGAGATGTTTTCTACACGGCACAGTGGAGGGGGTGCCATCATGATCTGGGGGGCTTTTTCCTTTAATGGAACAATGAAGCTTCAGGTTGTGCAGGGGCGTCAAATGGCAGCTGGCTGGGTGGAGATGTTGCAGAGGGCATCCATCATGACTGAAGGCCATGGTCTTTTCTTCTAGAAAAATAACATCACTTTTGAAGCATCCTGCGTGTTCCCCATATCTAAATCCAATTGAGAACATTTGGGGTTGGATGGCAAGGGAAGTTTACAAAAATACACACCAGTTCCAGACAGTGGATGCCCTCCATGAAGCCATCTTCACCACTTGGAGCAACATTCCCACTAGCCTCCTGAAAACACTAGCATCAAGCATGCCGAATCGAATTTTTGAGATGATTAACAAGAATGGCGCAGCTACTCATTACTGAGTCCTTTTTTGAAAAATGTATTTCTATTTTAGGGGGGTTTGGGGGTTTTTGAGATGTGGTCTTAAACTTTTGATCAGCTGATGAACAGCCTATTTCAGTTTAATGGTTGTTTGCAATAAATTGTTAACTCATTTTTTTTCTTGTCTCACTCCCATGTCTTCTTTTTGCATTTTGAAGCACTACCTACAACCTTCTTAACATCCAACAGTGCAAAATTGAATTCTTGCAATTTTTAACTGGTCTTAAGATTTTGATTAGGAGTGTATCATATTTATTCACATATATATTTTTAACACACCTATGTAATTGTCCATAGCACATCATACAGCTCAACTGTATACTTGTTTATAATACTTCTGTTTATGTCCCTCATAGTAATATCAAATTATTCTCAGCTGTTCATATTGCCCTATTTATTTGTACACAATTCACTACATACTACACTGTATACTGTATATTGTTCTATATTGTATATACTGTATATGTTGCACTTCTGATTAGATGCTAAACCACATTTCATTCCCCTGTATTTATACATGTGTAATGACAGTGGAAGTCAGCAGCCTGAAAGTCTGCGTGTTGTGTACGTACATGTACTACATCAGTGTCACATGCAAATATTTAAGGAAACAGCTTCTCATTTGTGTCTGAGATAACAACATTGACAGTCTCATATAACGGTTGTTCTGTATCCCTTCCTTGCTCTTATCGTGTTCATGTTTTGCTAGACAGTAAGCTGAGTCACTGATCAAACCTCAGTCCTGCCATTGCCAAAACAAGCACATTCCCCTGTTCTGCCACGACCCAAATTCCATCCATCCATGATCATTTTAGTAATGCTCTTAATAGCAAAGCCGATGGCACCGAGCCTTTGGCTTCTTGGGCTGAGTACTACACTACTCCTCACTGGTACGGTGTAAAACAAAGTTTGTGTGCAAACATCAAAAGATCCACATCATGGATGTCTATTTTTTATCTTCGGTGGTCTAATCTTTTGTAGTAGATGGTCATAACAATATTGGCATAATAATTACATGAAATGGATGACAGCACTTGTCAAAATAGGCTACATGTATCCATTTAAAGTTCAGCTTGTTTAGAGGAAACACCGCAAGTGTACAACTGATACTGATTCTCGGAAGCCCAGTAAGTACTCCAGAGCTGGAAACCATTTGTAGTAGGCCAACAAAATTCCAAAGTTGTGCAATGTAGGTCAAACCTAACTATGAAGAAATATTCAAGCGCTTCACAACGTAACTTTAAATTGTTAGTTGCCTGGTCCCTGGAGGGATTGACCAGGTATTGCAATGACCCTGTTCGTCTGTGTGTCTGTCCACCCATTGGGCATATGCGTATAACTCCATCAGGGCACGAGCCCATTCATTTTTGGTGGTGATCCGGGGTGTTCAGAATGGTAGGGCAGGGCTCCTTTCTCATAACCTGGCCTACTGGATGATACATTGCCTGCAGCATTGCCCTTATGGGGACCAGGTTAGTATCTCTGATTGCGCTTCTTGAATATGCAGGAAGACGCAGAAGGGCGAGAGAAATGCTTAACTGTTGCTAATCATCCTAATTTATGGCATTTAGACAAAAATCATAAAACTGCTATGTTGGGATGGTGTGAAAAAAACAAAGCAGACAATGAACTGTTAAGCCTATATGTTACTCCTATAAAAATAAAAAAAATAGGTTGTAATGAATCTTGATTTCAGAATTTTTAAACTTAAGTCATTATATTACTTTTGATGCAATTCTGAGACAAAAATTGAAAACAGAGTGTCATGGTGCAGCTGTAGATATTTTATCACCAATCCTGAACTCTTTCATGGTAATATTAAATAAAATTGTTAAAAAGTTGTAATGGTGATTTCTTACATTTCAATCTAATTTTAGATTGTCTGTAAACTCTAGCCTCCCTGATGTGCTGGCAGACAAGACCGCTAGAGGGCAGTATATAATTACAAAGAGAGAATAGTCACACACGGCCACTAGAAGACAGCATACTACCGCACACAGAATAATCTAGACGGTTATAACACTCTAACTGACTGTATTGTGAGCTTGGCGTCATTCAGCCAATATGAACATTTCACCTCCTCAACCCTAACCTGACCCTGTGACCTTTTCGTCAGCTGGTGCGGAAGTCAGAGGAATGTGTGTCAAAGCACATCAAAGAGCTACACCTCTGGTCTGAAATCCTCACCATGAGGTATAATCAAGGGGTCATCTCTTTATTTTAATGTTTAAAAAACTATTTATATGTACCTATATTAGGTTAAAAGGACTTTTCAAATATTCAGATCAATTCAACTGTATAATGCAAAATACATAAATTAATAATAAAAAACTGGGCAGATTTTCAACAAAAGATTGATAGATGTACAGTAATGTGCAAAAGTTTTAGGCAGATGTTACTGCCTTCAAAAATGGATGTGTTAATCATTTATGTTCAGCAATTAACAAAATGCAGTGACTGAACAAAAGAGAAACCTAAATTAAATCAATATTTGGTGTGACCACCCTTTGCCTTCAAAAGAGCATCAATAATTCTAGGTATGCTTGCACAGAGTTTTTGAAGGAACTTGGCTGGTAGCTTGCGCCAAACATCTTGAAAAACTAACCACATATCTTCTGTGGATGTTGGCTTCCTGACATATACAACCAATTTGGTGTAATTGGTGCACCTGACTATAATCGTGCAAAATCCCTGACTTTGTGTGTATCCCTGTGTGTGTACACTTTGTGTGCACCTGCCTACAACTTGTCAAAAACAACTTATGCCCATCAAGTCCTTTCAGCCTCATAGGTTTTTTAACATTAAACATGTGGATGGCTAAAAAGATACAGTACTGTGCAAAACTTTAAGCAGCAAGTTTAACTTTAACTTTAAACCAGCATCAATTCACACAAAGGGGTACACACAAAGTCAGGGATTTTGCAGGATTACACTCCAGTGTATGATCAACCAATGATGTATGTCAGGAAGCCTACATCCACAGAAGATCTGTGATTAGTTCTTGAAGATTCTTCAGCCAAGTTCCTTCACAAACTGCATGCTGACTGTGGTCCTGTGCAATTTCGTACAATTTTATAGCAGCTTAACAAGCAAGCTACCACATTCACACTTAAAGCTGGTTTTGTGGAAATAAGATAAAATTGAACATAAATGTCAGAACCATCTGCTCATCAATGTGAACAATTTTTATACACGTATTGCAGTGACAAGTAGTGCAATGACAGTAGGCCTACTGCAGTTTCTAAAGAAATCTTTGAGCAACCCATCCTTATTTGGAAATTTGTTAGCTGTACATTTTTCATTTCTTGTAATGATTAGATTTAGATTTAGATTAGAATGATTAAAGAATTCATTTGAGAATGCCAATGATGAATGACAATCACTTAAAAAACATAAAACCGGCCAGTTAACCAGAATTCCTTTTAAGGTGTATGGTGGTAGGGTACCTCAGAAAAGGGGGATTTTTTAGAAGTGCTCCGGGAAATACACTGGAAAGTAAACAGCTCTTGTACAGCTTGATTAAGTTTTTTATTAAAACACTGAGACACTGATTCCCCTCCTGAGTCCTGTCATGTGCAAGCAGTTTACCTCTGTAGTCCTGTTAGTCTTTACTTGTGTAAATATACACACAGTTTACAAATATTTGTTCCGTATTGATATGGCTGGAAAGGGAGGCTATCTCTTCCAAGTGTCTATCCAGTCTGTAGGAGTTGCTATTTCCTGTCAATTACATCAATGTGTACTTGCATATGTGATTTTTTCCAGCAAAATGAAAGTCTAGATTCCCACTAATATTACAAGGGTCATTCGGTGCCATTTTAGTTTTGTCCCTTGCGTCCTAAGATGTATTACTGCTAGAACCTTTCATAACATTTATAAAACTAAATTTGAACTGCAACTGCAGTATTACATGTTTTTAAATAATTATTAGAGAAAACATGTTATAATGACATTTATGTCAGGCTTTTTATTTGTGTTTTAATGAAGAGTATGCAGAATTTTGCCTGTCCCCATTGTCCAACATACTAACACTATGGTCAAATTGGAGTTAATAATGTTAAATAATAAATATATATATATGTTTGCAAAATTTTGCACTGCTAACCCATTTTCCTGTATAATATATGTTTGAGGATTTAAAGTATTTTTCTTAGTCCCTGTGTTTAATTCAACCCTGTAACAACCCCATAACATTAAATAAAATTATGGTTTAATCCTGTTACATCATTTATGAGGAAGTGGAATCATCAAGTCTCTTGAACAGTATGGCATGACAAGTGCTAAGCTATTTTCTCAATTCTTACGAATATTTTATGGTTGTTATAAATATAGGCCTATATGTTCCGTCAAGCTTAAGCATTCAACACTGTTTGGGGAAAAATCATAGTTGAAAAGTTTTTTATCAAAAAGTAATATTTATAGCTATAAAATAGAACAATATCTAAACTGAATAATGCCATTGGGTGCTAGCTGCTAGCACTAAGAATTAGCATCAGATTAAGACAAAATCTTCAACCCTGTTACATTTTTCAGTGTTACAAGGTTCAGTGACTGCTATAGGGATGAATATCTTTGCAATATTTAATGTATATTCTGTTGGAACTTACAACCCCAATTTCGATGAAGTTGGGACATTGTGTTAAATGTAAATAAAAAAGAAATGCTATAATTCTGAAATCATACAAGCAATATATGTGTTTGAGAATAGTCCTTGAGTAAGACTAAAGAAAAAACAATGGAGGACACTTCACAGTTAATTATGTTAACTGACAAGATAATTTTGTATAAAAAAGGGCTTTCTTTCTTGTCCTTGACATGATTTCAGCAGCCCGACTGGTAGGTGTCTTCTTCATCATGTTTTCCTTTTTATTATGCTAAGTTTTAGTCAACTTTTCCTGCCTTTTGTCGACACCGCCCCATACAACAAAAAAAAATCCAGTTTTAATAACTGATATGTTGTCTTTGGACTATTCTATGATTTGAGCATTTCTTTTTTATTTTCATTTAACACAACGTCCCAACTTCATCGGAATTAGATGTTTGTTTGCAACTAAACTAAATAATTGCTGTGAATAATGCAATAAAGGGTTTGCAATAAAGACTATGACGGGTTGAAAAAGTGAGAAAAAGTATTTTCTATACAGAACTGACATTATAAGATATTATCAAATCATAAAGATCTAAATATTTGATGTGTTTTTTCACCATCCTTTTCAAAATGGTCGCAAATGGCATAGTTTCTGTAGAACCACCCACCAACAGTATTGTTTTTTTTTTTGGCAATAACAGTGTATTGATTTAACATCAAACTAAAATGTATTTGCTCATCTTTGTGCCACCCACAGTAGGTGACTTTATTGACTTGTGTGAGTGTGATGCTGAGAGGCCAAAGACACTGCTAACAGTCAACAGGTGCCTGTTAGTGCTTGGTAAATGCTGTCTATAGGAATCCAGAAGTAGATGGCCTTGTTGTGTTTCGAGTGTTAACTGGGCTATCATGACATTGCTGAGCAATATCATTCGTCTTACATGTACCACATACATACAGCAGTACATGGCAGGACTGATGCATGGTGTTATCATGTTCCATGCAAGAAAAGTACAAGCGTAAAGCAAAGCACAATGCTTGACTGATTATGGCTACTTCTTTAAATCTTTCCAAAGTCTTCTCCCTTCTCCCTATCAGCTATGTGCAAATAACAGCTGTTAAGGTAACCTAAGATGTGTGTTTTATCTTATATAGCCTCATTAAACACAGCGGCTCTTTAAAGTATTTTCCCCCCAGGAACTACAGGTGGAAAATAGCTTTGCTAAACCTGGTACAAAACATCTCTTGGTCAGATTAATGTTTTTGTACACTGTCCCTGTCATAAAGTCAAAGACGAAAATATTTTTTTCCCATTTGAGCTCATCTGCTGGTTTCTTTGGTAAAATGATTTTTTTTACCATGAAGTGTCACTGTCCCAATAATGTCTGTGATCAAGAGTAATCATCTTATAGGGCTCTCTATCTTCACTGTTTTCTCTCTCAAGAGGGCATAACTGAGGTGTGTTTGCATGATCTTGTTTCTTGATTCCTGTATGTGATTTTCTCAACAACTCCAAAGAAAACAGTTTAGGTCCTTCATCATTGACCATGAAAATCATGCTGCATTCATTAACTTATCATTCATCTTATCTTGCATATTCAGAACCTGCATTACATCCATTTGTCTGTGTGTAGCCAATACTACTGTAATTGTATTAACCTATCTAGTGATTGTGCATTTCATGTGTTCGACCCAAGAGGGCGCTAAAAATATAGGAAAGATTATGGTGATTTCAGTGTTGTACACGATATAAAATACAAAGGATACAATATAAGCAACATATACACATTATCTAATTGTAAAATATGTTTAAATTATTCAAAAGTAAACTTAAGACTAACAGGGTTGACTAAAAAAAGCTAAACAACTGGACCACTTTTTACACAAGTATCAAGTCATTGTGGCTACCACAATTTCCAAAGAAAGTGCAAATTAAAGCGCATTAAGTTCTCTTTGTACTGATATCATGGTTTATTACCATGCAAGCAAGCGCATGACCACCATGGACCAGCAAACCCAAACAAAATACAAATTTAAATTGTGTAGCTCAATTTTACATCGCTCATGTGCCAGGGATTTTTACCATTTAACTATGCCTATTCCTACTTCTGTGTTCTCCAGAAAGACATACCACAGAGAACTGAAAACCACAAAATAAAGGCAAGTCATTGCACTTTTATATTCATATAGCAGAAGTACATGGCTAGAATTCCAATAATTATATGTTTATATATTTATTTAGGGGAACAACATAACATTGAAAGAGGAAGAAAGGATTGGGTTCTCAAGAAATATCTTAATTTACAGTCATCCATTGTTTCATGTTTCGGACTGAGACTGAGAGACTGGTTGATCTAGAAAATGCTGATGCTCAGGGTACAGGCATTCAGGTGTGTTCCCATCTACGGCATTCACATCATGCCACAGAACGGTGAAGACAATGGCAGCCAAGACAATCACATAATCTATTGGTGGAACCATTGGTTCTCAAAATGCTAATTTAGGTTGGGTTCAATTTCTGTTGAAATAAAAGGAATGCTGCAGGATTGTCTATGTCTTACTGCCCATTTACATTTTGTTCATATTTTTGTTCCCGTCTTATACATCATGTTTGTCTCATAAATCACTATATGTCTGTATGTTGAATGTGTACTAAAGAGTCAACATCTGCCGCAGTCAAATTCCTTGTGTATGTAAGTATACTTGGATTCTGATAATTTGGATTCTGATTGTGATGTTTCTTTGCTTAGAGGGCAATATGATATGTCCATATATTGTCTAATAAATATGTAATATATAATTAGCGAAATCTCTAACCTTAAATGTATTATAATTTATAATTTAAGTATATATAGTCTCTTTCTTCTTTCTTTCTTTCTTTCTTTCTTTCTTTCTTTCTTTCTTTCTTTCTCAACCTAATTTTAGAAAAACAAATCACAAGTAATCTTTTAAGCACGAGTTAGGATTTTGGTGTTTTTAGAAGGAAACATTTCCCACAACTAAGGTTCACACAGTTTTGCACAAGTTCACACATTTACGTGAGTTTTTCACTAGGCAAGATGCCAGAAGTCTGCAGGTCCATGCCATTTGCAGGCCTCCTGTGTAGCTCGCAGCCCCAGGATGATATTGCTTTATGTATCGTGTGTGCAGCTCTTTCTGTGTGTCCTCTTGGGTGTGTTGTTTAAATTGATAATGTGGTTGGTCTGTGCCGATATTTGAAACCCCTGGACCACGGATGAACATGGGGTCTTATAGCGTCTTATATAAGCCTTCTTTCTCATTAGAAGACTCACAGAAACCCAGCAATGGAGAGATACAGAGCGTAAGTGGCATTGAAGGCCTGCAGAATTCATCATGATAAACACAGCTAGATAGGTGCTTTATTGATCTTGAAGGAAGTGTCAGAATTGGAAAAAGGTCAGCTTTAAAACAACTGTTTGACAGGTTTAGGAAAACAACCTAACCTTTTATAAAACGTTATTTCTCTGGTTAACATTACACTTTTATGTAGTTCAGGATGTTTGCTGGTGTACTTGTGGTGCACCAAGTACTTGGCCATGACCTGTTCTCCTCCATTTTGTCAAAACAGTACTAAACATGTTAGTTAAAAGAATTTTAGTTAAAACTAATGAGATATGTTGACAATATTTTAAACATGCTGATGAACAAGAAGAAAGGAGTAATTAAGTTCCTGTTCATGACAATATGAGAGTAATATATAATATCAGTAGACTAAGAGCCTTTTGTGTTAACCTCGTAATAAGACTGTTTTTTTCTGATTAAAGGTGTACTTCCATCATGTTTTCATTAATTTTGTGGTGTTCTCTAGTATTAATAATTGCCCTGTGCGCTGGTTTTAATGAAAAAATGTTCTAGTACTTCTGTTTCAGGCTGTTTTAGTTTGGTGGGGGGGGTGGGGCCGGGAGAACGACACGATTTCACCAGAGGCACGCTCCCTGCAGCGTCCTTTGCCCCACAGTCAACTTGATAGCAGAGTAAGGTAAAGGGGAAAAGTCAACTTGACAGCGCTAAAACTGCACACAGAATGTCTACGGAGATACAGCCTTATGTGTTTGATCCTGAATCCAAAGAGGAAGGAGAGATGGCACAAGCACAGTCGCTTCCTGACCGTTTGTCAATGAACATTTCAGAATGGTAATATTTGCATGACAAAACAGTGCAAGTGCCCGGCTAAATGCAGTTCAGTCATTCAACTAGCCTGCTAATCTTATGGGAGTCAGTCACAGGCTAACATTATTTAAAGCCCATTCGGTCAGTTTCTCTTATATGTATTTCCACGTCTACGTCACGCCGAAGGCCCTTTTCGCATTGGGTCGTTTTTCCGCCTATTGTCTTCTTTTGACTGATATAGAAAACGGGGATAGAAAAACATTTTGATATACAGCATGCATATGCAACTCGGGGTGACCTATCATATTTCAAAAGAGCAAGTACTAAACGGTTTCTCGTGGAAGTACACCTTTAAGGTAGTTCTGGGTCTACTTGTGGACAAGATAGAACTCCACCAGCTTCCATGAGAACCATGGTGACGGTGAGAGAATGTCTGAGTCCAGCTGGATTCAACCTGGCAGAACGAAGTGCTCAGCAGACTGGGGCCACAAGCACAAAGCACCCTGCCTCCGGTGCCGGTTGACACGTGCTACTGTGGAGAAAATCCCAACACAAACACAGCCCACAGTGGCGCAAAAAACCACACACATCATTCTGAGAAGATCACTGAACTCAAGTAACCCTTCTTAAGGTGAGGCCATGCCTCTCTCGGCCAATCAGAAGCTGCACCACATCAGGCAGTTCCTCCTGGCCAATCAACAAGTGGTATTTTTTTTCCAGTTTATCTAGCTGAAATTCAATTTCATCTTAGTAATTTAACACCAACGGAAACAAACACATCTGTCAGTGTGGGTGCCCCCACCCCCCCCCCACGTGGGCGTTCTTTGTTCTGAAGTATCAGTATGAAGTGCCGTGTCTGAGTGACTGCTTGCTCACTCAAAATGTACAGCTCGAAATGCCAGCTCAGAATAAAGAAGTGTCTGTGGTGCTACTGGTGTGTCCCGGCCTCTAGCCTACAGCGGCCTTCCAACCACTGGACAGTAGCACCGGGGGGACACTCCTGGAATTTGTTTGACGTATGTTGAGGCGTGTGTGTAATTTGAGAGTGTGTCGTGCCCCCCTCTCTCCCCCACCCACCTCTTCCTCACGAACAAGTTGCATAACACAGAGGTAAAATATGAAGGGCATCTACTGAGAGATACAAAGGAATGACTGAGGAGATATAACAACCTCTTAAAAAACATGACACAACCTGTATTCATCCAGCATGAATGCCTCTTCTTTTCAGAGAGTTCAGTGACCCGGACTTCCTCAGAGATGAACCATCCATGATCCAAAATGTTCCCACGACTGCTCCGGATAGGCAGTCCTTACAGAGACCCTCCTGTGAATCATTCACAGGCCAGGAATTGTACATAGAGCAGAGGGCCTTGAAGTACATGCCTCGGGGGGAAAATTCACGATTTTCGGAGTAATTTCGGAACCAGAAGTATCTGCAACGTCACCCTAAAGCACAGAGCCAGAATTATATTCACTGACCCGTGCTTTTTCCACTTTCAAAATGAAGCTGAAGACCATGATCTGGAGCAGCACCCGAGCGTCCATTTACCCACTGCACATGTTTCCTTCATTCTCGCTCTTGTCAGCAAACTGCTTCCAGCCCCCCCTGGCAACGCTGGCATAAATGACAGGTGGTGAGAAAGGCATCTCTGAATTATTTCTGCTTTCATAAGCTTTATTTCCATAAGACAGACAGTCACACAGTGTTCAAATCCACTGTATCCACAATAAAACCCCTCAATCCTACAAAAAGCTCATGCAGTCATAACAACTGCTGATCTAGTGTAGGCATTGTAAGAGTAGAATTTGATTTTGGTTATGGTTTACAGTCTTTTCCAACACTTTTTCTAAACGGTTAATAAAAATACAGAACCACAAGACTGACTTTTTAGAATAAAACCTTGTCCTCTAATGACGTACAAAGGCTACCAACCATACAGACATACAGACATTGAAATTACCTTTAATATTTCCATGGCAAATTGCGAATAGGCTTAGGTAACATCAAGTCAACACATTCAGTGTTAGACCTGAGTTTCCCTTAATGTGAATAACTCCTTCCTAACAAGGCATCAAGTTGTCCCCATAAAAAAGGAAGTTGGAGGGTGGGTTATAGGTCTAAGAGCAGCTCAAGCTTTCTCACCAAAGAGTCCTGGAGCCCCCCTGGCAATAAATATTCAGGGGTTAGAAGTCAAAGAGGAGAATAGAGAGAGAATACAAGAAAATAGGATTTGGACCAAATGGAGATAATGAGATATTGTATTAGTGTATTGAATTTGCTCATTTAGACGAAATACTTGGTGTAAATACTTGTGTTTAGGATTAAGTTTGGTAGTTTAACAGGTTTTGAATGGAGTTGCAGTACACTGGTTTAGTGTAACAGAACATGATTTAGGGCTAGAGTTAAAAATGAATGAGGGCAAGATTTCTGGAGAGGGGTTAAGGGTAGATGTACAGGTCATGTGTTACAATGTTGTTTAAACTCTAAATAATTAATATTGTGAAAGCTTGTATGGGCTCTTAGGTGGCTCAATAAAGAGCCCCTCGTGACTAAAAAACATGTGACATAGGACAAAGATGTCACCAGGGCAATTTGACATAGGACAAAGATGTCACCAGAGCCATTCGCAAGAGGTAAAAGAAGTTTTATTCTGCATTCTAACAATTCAAAATGTATGGTAATACATGACCCATTTTATCTACTTATTTTATGTGTTTTTATGTTTTATGTCTTTTATTTACCACATACTTATTTTACTTTTATGGTTTTACACATATTTTATCTTATATGCTTTTATATATTGTCCTTTGCTTTTATTTCTGTTAAGCACATTAAACTGCCGTTGTGTATGAAATGCGCTCTACAAATGAACTTACATACACCTTACATCAAAATACTTTAAGAGTTAAGTCACTACTGTATTAGTAGGCTTACATAGGCCTATGCCAGTCAATATGAGGCACTATAAACACTTAATATGCTGTTATAGGTGTGTTCATAATGGCTTTAGAGTAGAGTAACGTAGAGTTACTTTATTGATCCTGAAGGAAATTGAGGTGTCCAGCAGCATACACATAATACACATTGCAAAAACAGATCAGACATATTGCACACATCTGCATTCATACAACATTCACTGAACTGGGGAAAAAAGGTAATGATAATAAGAAATCTACAAGGTAGAAAACTGTCGTGATAAGGTACCTTGTGGTAATCCAAGTAGATAGATTACAGTTTTCTTGGAATAATAGATTTAAGTCATGTGCTACTAAAGTTTGTTTTCCACATTTCTGAAGAAGATTTGGGTTACAGTAAGAGGATAAGAGACAGAGGGTTGGGGTCAGGCTACTGTAGTGAGTGTCATGAGTGTCATTAATGTTTTAGGGCAACATCATAGTGGTGGACTCACTAATCTGTGTGGGAGAGAGCGTTCCCAGTTGGACTGGATTTCCCGATCCTGTGACTCACAGTCTGAGGGGCCTTCAGAGGAAACCGTACAGAGCAGCACTGTCTGTCTGAGTTTGTGTGTGTGTGTGTGTGCATTTGTGCTTGTATGGGTGTTTGTATGTGTGTGTATGTGTGTATGCGTCTGTATGCATTCCTTGCATGTGTGTGTGTGTGTGTGTGTGTGTGTGCATTTGAGCATGTATGGGTGTTTGTATGTGTGTGTGTATGTGTGTATGCGTCTGTATGCATTCCTTGCGTGTGTGTGTGTGTGTGTGTGTGTGCATTTGCGCTTGTATGGGTGTTTGTATGTGTGTGTGTATGTGTGTATGCGTCTGTATGCATTCCTTGCGTGTGTGTGTGTGTGTGTGTGTGTGTGTGTACATTTGCGCTTGTATGGGTGTTTGTATGTGTGTGTGTATGTGTGTATGCGTCTGTATGCATTCCTTGCGTGTGTGTGTGTGTGTGTGTGTGTGTGTGTGTGTGTGTGTGTGTGTGTGTGTGTGTGTGCATTTGCGCTGCTATGGGTGTTTGTATGTGTGTGTGTATGTGTGTATGCGTCTGTATGCATTCCTTGCGTGTGTGTGTGTGTGTGTGTGTGTGTGTGTGTGTGTGTGTGTGTGTACGTATATTTGCTGGGGGGGCTCAGAGTGTGTTTATCCAGAGGCTTTACCCCAGCAGGGTAAACAGGTACCCCACTAATTTTCACATTTGGTACATGATCATGTGCTGGGTCATGGTTTAACATGCAACAGTAGAGTTCATTCTTCAACGCCCTCCTCACGTGCTTCTACTAAGGCTCTGTTGAGGGTGTCAACATTGGCTGACACACATCTCTAAATCTTAGACTTTTACATTCTCCATTCTTCCATTACACTTTGCTGAATGACCTCTGCAACAATCAAGAACAAAGTCTGCATTTTTTTTGCCTATGTCAAAACCTGTAACATATTGTATATAAAGTGTTAGAAGAACCTTGAGGTAATGTGCTCGCACATCATTTCTCCATATTGCCTGTAGTGTTTTGGCCTAGGTTAAAGTTTGAGGTTAGGAGGCAAAGGTTAGTAATTTACCCTCAGGCTTTTTTTTGCTTTTTAATATATCAGTAACTAAATGATTGACAAGAAGAGCTACAGAGAGCAAAGAATGGCACACTGAAACAGTAAAAAAAAAACCCATGTGGGGCACTGAACCCACCGACCCAGTTTCCATCCAGACAACCTAACTCAAGCTGATCTGTGCGCTTTAATCTGTGTGAACTCCTCTGAAATGGGGAGATTGTGTGGGTTCCATTAATCCGCGCCTGGCTGACATTCCTCGCACATTCTCACTTTTGTCCTGACCGTTTCCCATGAGAAAAGTCTACAACTTTGAAGAGCCTGTGTGGAGAGGACAGGGAGACTTCGTGAGGCGTTGGAGAGTGATGGCAGAGGGGTCTGAAGCTGATATTGTTCGGAGGGAACAGTTGTGTCTCTGTGCTGAAAGTCAAGACGCACAAGGACGCAAGATCAGCAGACTCACACGCACACACAAGCATGCACACTCCAAGGCATGCACATGTACACACACGCAAGCAAGCACACCCACACAAATGCACATACACACACACACACAAACACACTGGAATGCGCGCTTACATAAGTAAACACACAAGAACACATGCCATCCGTATGTATACATACACAGGACTATACAAACATTTGCACAGACACACTCACAAACACTCTCATGTAGACATACATACAGTACATGTATACATACATACGCACAAACACACACACACACGCACACACACACACACACACACACACACACACACACCTGGAATAATAATAATAAGCATGTGGTTCTACTGTGTGATGTGTAATGTTTTTTTTTAATTAATTCCCTGTGATATTATTATTTTATCTACAGTGATATATGGATAAATATACTTAAACTGTAACTAAAAGGTGAACAATAAATCTTTCCAGAGAACACTAAGGATGGTCCATCTGTGGACCATATGGTTTTTCTTTTGAATGGTTGGACTGTAGCAGTATTAGACATGTAAAAAGTCTATTTTAGGAGTTTGAAATCGCTCCAAATCAAATCTGCCTAAGCAAAAGCCTTGTTCTTCTACACAGCAAGGCTGGACTGAACATTCTGGAATGATCAGCCTTGGTTACCAAAGAAACCAGTTTTTTTCCCCTCTCAGAATATTCTGAGGCTCCATCTCATTCTAGCTGCTGACTAAAATGGGAAAGCTTAGATGGTCACTGTGGTTTCTAGATAGTCATTACAGCTGGAGGTGAGCAGTTTAGTCTAAGTGAGTGGCGCAGTGAGTCATAACATCTTGCAGGGAACGTCTGAGAGTTTTACCCACTGCTTATTACTGTACAGCACATTAAAATGGCCACCATATGTATACAACTCAGGAATAGAGCCCTTAACACCACATTATGCTTTAGAAAATGAATACAGGGTTTATTGTCAGCTATGAGACAAGAGCTCATTGCCATACAAGAGGGCACATGTTGCGTGTTTCCAAACACTTTAGCATCATGTTACCTAGTGCGTGAGTTTTTATTTATTTACCTTATGCCCTCAGCAAGGACTACCGAGGTTTACGACACCTCGGTCAGCATACCAACAGTGTGACAATCATGTGACTCTGTGTGCAGCATGCAGCACATACGCTGTCACTGTACTCGTCATTTTCTACACTCATAAAGGTCATGCAATTCAGAGCTGTACTGTTTGTAAACTTTGTGGCTACTAGCAGACTGCCCCATGCGGTGGGGTGCTTTAAACAACACAGTGGGAAACCGTGTTTAGTACCACGAGTATGGAAATTTGATTAAATAAAAATAGAGAGGGTATGAAATTGTACTTCTATTACAATACAGGGCTTGTCAGTGGTGTTGTGCTATGTTTGTTATTGGTGAGTGTTGACCATCACTTTTATTTTGACAAAGGTTTGTCAAAATAAAAGTGTATTACAATGTATTAATCTTTTAACACCAGTGTGAAGTTTTTCAGTGTTCTGTTATGTGTTTATATCTGGCTGTTGTTGACAGGCTGAAGTGCACAAATAACGTACCAGGAGCTCCGCTCTATGATGTCATACTAAGCCATCCATTCACAAGGCAAGACCCTCCCAGGACAATCTGTGCTCTCAACATTCATGTGCATCTGTGTGTGTGTGTGTGTGTGTGTGTGTGTGTGTGTGTGTGTGTGTGTGTGTGTGTGTGTGTGTGTGTGTGTGTGTATGTGTGTGTGTGTGTGTTTGTGTGCACATCTCTGTGTATGTGTGTGTGTGGAGGGAGATCAAGAGTCATTTTGAACAACAACAGCTCGAGGACCATGACCAGTACTTCAATAAATTTAACTAAAATTGCACTGGAATACAATGGCAGCCTGATTTCCCAAGCAACTCAACCTGACCTGGACTTCTGATGGGCCTTCTCCAAATGTAAATGTATCCAACCACCACAAATTTTTCACCATTTATTAGTATTATTTTTGGAATTATTACAGCATAAATTTATGCTACTGACAACCCGTGGCAATACAGTTCAGGACCGCCAACCTAGTCATTAACCCAGGTGTGCTATGTTGACTCTACCAAGAACAACATGGGGAAAACTGTGAGGGACAATGTGCAAAGCTTGCACTATCAAGCTCAAAATACTTACGGCTGTTATTACACCAAGGGGATGCTATTGCCAGGAATAATGGAAAGGGCTAAGATAATTATGTAAGCAGAATAAATGTTAGTTTCTGATTTATCTATTTTAAATTCTGGACAAATAACATCTTATGGAAATATACTACAGAAAAGATGTTCACAGTGGAACCTCATCTGGAAAAAATGTTCAATTATGTTTTAGAAACCAGACAATGGTGATGACTTCCAAAGAGGTCAAATATTTTTGCAAGCCACTTTATATACTTGTGTTTGTGTGCAGCTGAATACATATAATTTCATATAATTGCTTGTATATGCACAGTAATGTTGTGCTTGCATGAGAATACAAGCCTGCTGTTTCAGCCTGCCTGCTGAGTGTAGGCTTTTTGGCATGACTTCTCAACAGGTGTCCTGAACTGTGATGAGCGCATTTAATCTTAGTTATAGACAGGAAACAATATTAATTTCCTTGTGCTATTGTTTCAGGTCTTCCTGCAATGACTAATCCTGTCAATGTCACATTTACAAGTACGTAAGACCAATAAATTAATGATATACAAGAACAGAGTGCACTGCAACTGACATAAATTATACTTTATACAACACCCAGGCATGCTTTGCTTAGGATCCAGAAAGACATTCCTTTACAGTAGCAAGTACCATCTGTAGCACACAGCTGCTGTGCACATCCAAAGGGCTGGCCAACAGTAGGGGCTATCGAGGGCAGTTGAATATAGTAACAATGTTCAGAACAATACTACCTTCATGAGCGTTTGGCTCTACAACAGTCTTCCTTCCTTAAGTGGCGTTTGATTGAATGCAGCGCTCTACAGCTGACACATGTATGATATTAACCTTTTTTTACCAACACCATGCAGAAGAAGAAGAAGAAAAGAAGAACAACAAGAACAAGAACAAGAACAAAAGGAGGTGGTAAGACGACGTCAAAAGGGCTAGTGACAGCCCAAAAATGCTACAGTGTTGCCTTGGAATCCATGAAGCCCCTTCACAGCATAACACATTCTTCCTCACACTATCTGACAATCCAAGACACTTTCCACCTTTAAAGTTACTATTTAGTTTATTCTGTGGATCAGACTCCAACACCTATTGAAACATACATCCCTAGCAAAGGAGTGTTCCAGAAAAATGGGTTTAGTCACTTACTTGGGGGGTATACTACTAAAGTGGTTAAGTGATAAACATGGTTTAGCTCAGCCAGAGGTAGTTGTATACCTGTTAGTAAAAGAGGCGAGCGCTTCATTTGCTCATCTGAACAAATGTCAGTGGGCTCTTCTTTACGACTACATCTGGGTTAAATAAACCAGGTTTGTTGCTTAACCATTTGTAGTATAACCCCCTGGGTATGGTTAACCTAATAGAGGGGTCTTATGGTTTGATTTACATAGTAAAACAAAGCCACAGGGGTGTTCTATTAGGATGTTTACCACTTGCGTTGAGTTAACTTATTTGGGAAAGTCATTAAACCGTGTACTTGCACCTGACCTGTAGTAACCTTTCTGCTTTTGCGTCATCTCACCAGTTTGCCTTCCAAACCAACCAGGCCACCTCACTGGGATTATTCATCTCTGCCAGCACTGCTATGATGACTAATATAGGTGTGTGAAAAATCTGTGTTAAAAAATTGCTCAATGTATCACGCCTGAGTACTGGATGATACCCTGTGTTGTGTATCGCGTGTGCTGTATGTTACCCCGTATGTATGCGCATGTGGGTGTTGTGCGAAGTGGTTGCTGTTGGCTAATTGTTTCTTTATGTCTGTCTATTTCATAAGCTGTATGGTGTGTGAATAATTTCCAAAGTGACTAATAAATATTTGTATCTCCCAGCTTCCTTTAGGCTGTATACCCATTTGTTACCCTGTCCTGAACACAAATAGCCACACATCTGCTTAATTAAAAAGACTTATCATTAGCACTATAGCACATAGTGCACTCTTCAGGGATTTCAGAAGTATACCAAATAGTTTTAAAACCAATAAAAAAAAACATTTGGGAAGCTGGCATTTTTTTGTGTTGTGAGTAAATTTGCTTCAGATTTCCTTGGTTTCGACAATTTAAATGGAGAATTTCATTCAGACTTCACAACATACAGTATTGTATCTATGCAGTGGGCATGATTAACCATCCTCAGTCTTTCTCACTTAGTTGCGTCTTTTTGTCTTCACAAGTTCAAAATCTACCCCCCTAATCATTGAAATATGTGACATACATACCTTAAAAACCACATCGTCTGGTTCTTAGTCACCAGAAGGTGTTGCCATGGCATGATCTCACTGGAATGTGGCCTTCATTTTCTCTGTCAAATCGGAGTGACTGCCATAAGCTTTTTTACCTGTTACTTCATATTTGCCTACACACACCATTTATGTACCTTGTCAATAGTATGTTGTGCGCTGACTGGAACTTTATTTAACCTTTTAATTTCTTTTGTAACTGCTGTTTCTCAATAGGGTCTATATTTATCAGTCAGGTCATTCTACAGATTCAGTCCCATTTGAGTAGGCTTTGTGTCCCAAGATATAATGCTGCTATAACTTTTCATAGCATTCAGTTGTATTACATCTTTTACAATAATTATCAGAGAAAACATGTTGTAATGACAGTATGGCGTGACAAGTGCTAAGCTACTTTCTCATTTCTCACAAATATTTTATGGTTGTTATGAATATATAGGTTCTGTCAAGCTTAAGCATTCAACACTGTTTGGTGGAAAAATCATAGTTTAAAAGGTTTTTATCAAAAAGTAATATTTATAGCTAAAAATAGAACAATATCTAAACCGAGTAATGCCATGTCGCATCCTGCTAGCTGCTAGTACTAAGAATTAGCATCAGATTGAGACAAAATCTTCAACCCCGTCACATTCAACCCTGTTACATTTTTCAGTGATAAGTGGTTCAATGACTGCTACAGGGATGAATATCTTTGCAATATTTCATGTATATTCTTGTACACGTGATCTGTTGGAACTTATGTAGGTGTTTGTTTGCAGATAAACTAAAAAATTGCTGTAAATGATATAGCAATAAAAACTTTTAAATAAAGACTGTGACGGGGTTGAATTGAAATGTGACGTGTCCTATGCAAAAACACATGCAACATGTATAAACCATTGTCTTATATACAGTCAATAGTATGAACATGCAAAAAAAAACGTACTTTTCTATGTTTAGGTGGGAAAAAGTATTTTGTGAACAGAACTGACATTATTAGGCATTATCAAATCAAATAGATCTAAATATCTGATGTGTTTTATCATCCTTTCCAATCACAAATGGCACTGTTTCTGTAGAATCACCCAGTCATTAACCCATCCTGTCTTGTCTACTGTAAAACCAGCTGACTGATTAATTAACTTTAGATGAAACTGCACAGAGAATTTATAGCTGGCAAAATCTCTAATCTCTCGCCTCGATTACTGCAACTCCCTCCTGGTTGGCCTTCCTGCTTGTGCAATCAAACCATTACAAATGGTCCAGAATGCAGCAGCACGACTGGTCTTCAATCAACCCAAAAGGGCACATGTCACTCTGCATTGGCTCCCGGAGGCTGTTAGAACTGAACACAAGGCTTTGACTGTAGCGTACAAAGTCACTTCCGGATCTGCCCGTCCCGGGCTTTCATCCCGTCCAGCACGTTGCAATCCTCTAACATGAACCGTCTGGCCGTACCCTCTCCTAACACAAAGCGAGGTCACTCCAAACTTTTTTCTGTCGTTGTCCCTCAATGGTGGAACAACGTACCAGTCGCTACAAGAGCAGCAACATCCCTCTCAACCTTCAAAAAACTTGTGAAAACCCTTCTTTTCCGAGACTGCTTCCCTTCCTAACTAAACTAACCTCTACTAACCATTTCTTTACATAGGTGCCTCATGCTTGTATAAGTGTGTAGGGGGTGTGCGTGTCTGATGGGTCCCTGCCCCGGAAACTTAGCTAAATCATATGTATCTCCTTGTGTGTATGTGTGTAGTCTGTTTACTCTATGTTTCTCTACACGTCTGTTAGCTTATTATGTCCTCCTTTTCTAAGTCGCTTTGGATAAAAGTGTCTGCTAAGTGTAATGTAATGTAATTAATTATCACAGAGGACATCCAAGCTCTTCATATTACTGTATCCACACAGCTAACTACAAAATGGTGCAAGAACATGATGCCTATTTGCTGAAATTAGCTCAGTAGTCTTGAGCTCTGGCAGGTTATCAGTAACATAAGATAAGATATGAGGAATGGTGCCTATGTAAACAAATATTTCTGTGGTATGTCAACCACTGATACACTGAACCTCACATGTTGCCGTTATTTCTAATGACTCCACCTGACCTTGCCAGTCTTAGGACTGTACTGTACGTTTCTGTCTGACTTGCAAAAAGTGAAAATGGAAACAAAGGTAGATAACTAGAAGGGCTGCATAGCGCATGTCTGAAAATAACAGAGAACTATTCAAAAAGACACTGGCATGACAGAGCCTTCATCATTGCTGCTCCCTCTCTCTGGAAGTCCCTCCCTAAACACATCTGATTCAAATAACTAAAAAATTCTCCTTTTTCGAACTGCATACCACTAACCTGTTGTCCATATGTATACTGCTCACTCTTTTGTTTTACACTGGCTCCTAAACATACTACTCTGTCATACACTGTTTGATACCATACAATGCTGCTCATCCTAACTTTGTTTCATGAGTTTTTGACTTTATAAAGCATCTGAGTATTATGAAAAGTATTGCATAAAAAAATATATTAAAATGCACATGCATTCTAAAATAAGTAAAATGCCCATCATCAGTGCAGTCATATTACACAAAGGGCAACTATCAAGCTACACCTTTCAGGGCCTGACCACAAGCCCTGTTAGACATTTGTGGGTTTTGGAAAGGTATCTGCTACAAAACGGTACATTTCATTGCTTATGACATTTGGCTCCATGAAGACCGCCTTCACACTTCATTGGTACAAGAGCTACAAACTGTTCAGTAGTAAATGTAGACAACACAGTAAAGTCTTTGGCAACTTCATATTATTGTAACCTCTTGACCAGCATCTGGGATCAAGATTTTGGGCGAAATTCACTACAAGCTGTGACTTAGTTTGTGCACAACATCCAAATACCAGCTTTCAGTACGCACAAAGTCACAGCTCTATAAACATCAGAGTATTCACAGACAAGACTTGACAAATGATTTACAAGAAATGGATTTTTATTAAACATATGTACATTATTTACACAAATACATAGAAATATTTTAAAGGCACATAGGAACTGACACTTCTCAAAAAGACTGACTGATTAGAGACACTTCCTTATCTTTCTCCAAAACACTGTTTTACTGCCTGTGGCCTAAAACTCCTTCAGCAGGAAATGAATGTGTGCCAACATAAAGGCTGTGGGTCAAGTTCATAAATTAACCTGACTTCAGTGCATTTTTTTTTATAAATAATGACTTACAAAAATAACCATTTTATCATGCTATTTTGGTACACAAAATTGTGTAGATTCTGATAAGAGGTTGAACAGTCAAGTATGAAAAAATGACCTGTGGATTCCCATCACCAAACCACCCCACCCACCCCCCAGGTGAACCCCATCTCTCCGATGTGTGCAGTGGTATGACCAGCATCTTCCAGTAGAGTCAGGAGGGGCCCCCCCCTCCCCCCCTCAAAAGGCTCACACCCCGCTGGCATGAACCCCATCTCCGCACTGAATAAACACAGCCAGGGCAGCAGAGATGGGGTTGAGTTCATCAGTACAAGCCAGGAGGGAACACCCCATCAACCACAGTAACACACACAGATACATGAACACAAACACACAGATGCTAAGAGGTGTGCTGTTGAAAGGAATCAGGCCTCCATGAGCCCCCACAAAGTGCTCTGGGTGCAGCAGCAGTACCGGGCGAACGGACGCCCGCCTGGAGACGACCAGATGAAGTGCTTGCAGTCTCATGCGTGGAATCTGCAACACACAGACAGACACTTATTTAGACCACTGAGGTCCAGACCATCTTAAAATCAAAAGCAAGTGCAGCACCTCATGCTTGCAGGGTGTTCAAAGCCATGATAATAAATTACAATAAGAAAACTAAAAGATTTAAACAGCCAAAAAAAAAACCCCAAAAACTCAATGTTGACTATGTACTGTAACTATGATTATAGGTTTTGGAGAACATGCTGTGGGACACTAGATATTGGGTGGGGGGCACAGAGTAGGAGGGTACCTTTTCCTTGGCTTCACCTCCCAGCCATCCCGACATTTCACGAAGGTGAGATGCGTCCCGGGTGTAATCTCATTCTCCGAAGGGTCTTGGACACAGAAAGTGTATCTGACCAGCACAGAGAGAGACCAGATTAGCCTCCAAATAAATATGGCAAACCAACCCATGACACTAGTGTAACTAAAACAGCCATTTAGACTAAACAGCCAGTTATGTACTAAAACTATAAACATTTCCATATTTCCTGACTAAGCACATTGTGAAGAAATTAAATGTTCTGTGCAGCATTAAATGTACTTTAAACATACTTTTTCTGACTCTCCCCATTCTTCACACGGATCCGCCGAACCTGCAACACTTGTTTGGCTGGTTCACTATTCCAGGACCAGAAAGAGCTCTTGATGCTTTTCCACATGGATGCCAACGAGTCGGCGGGCCCTTCCCAGCTTAGTTGGATCTTCAGGAGTTCTCCGATGTCCTCCTCAACAAATACCAAGAACGTGTTTGTGAAGTTCAGGCCCACTTTGTCTGGTCTGGAGAAGAGTAGGGGGGTTAACAGGGAGACATTAGTCACTCAAAATCAGTAATTGAATTGGAAAAAAGGTACCAATTCCCATTTAAATTCTACAAAATGAAACCATACTGCTAAATCTGCCACTTACATGTTGACATCAAGGTTGTTGGTGTCATTGTGTGCCCCCAGGAGCTTGATCTTGAAGGTGGGGTCAGCGTCATCAGACTGCTTCCTGTTGAACACGTGCATCTTCATCTGGTAGTGGAAGCCTTTGGGAGGGATTACAGGACCAATTATAACTGATTTGAAATAACACTGAAACCTAAATCATAACCATGCAAGGTAAACTCATCTACATTCAGCGCAATCATACACAGCAAAAATCCCACATACCGCCAAAGGGCGTGTCAGCACGCGTCTTCAGGTACATCTTGCTGTTCCTCCTCTTGCGCATCTTCTTGGCGTTGTAGCCCATGTTGTTGCAGCGGTTCTTGCGGCAGCTTAGGCAGATACCCTTCTTGAAGCGGTCAGGCCCCGTGCACTGGTAGGCGTAGCTGGTGTGGTCCTTGCTCATCAGGGAGTCAACAAACAGGTGCACTGCTCTTTCATGTTCACACTTCAGAACATCCATAAAGCCTGCCATGAAGGGAGAAGTGATCGTCCAGTCACAACACAGCACCACAGTTCACATACCAGTTATGCACTCTGAATTCTTGAGAGATGTGAAGTGTCAGCAAATTAGTCTACAACAAAAAAAATGTTCCCCTTATTAATGGGGAAGTCTTTATTATGATGCCTGTACAGTCATCCAACATTATAGAACAGATTAAGTTACTGTCACTAAAGAATTACTTTTCACATAGTCAAAGGAGCCAAGTTGTAAGCAACTGGACGACGACTTGGAGCTTGAAGATGTTTCACCTTTCATCCTAAAGGCTTCTTCAGTTCTGGCCTGATGTTGGGAACCAGGAGTTATATCTCTGGATCGGAGTTCCCAACATCAGGCCAGAACGGAAGAAGCCTTTTGGATGAAAGGTGAAACATACTCAAGCTCCAAGAAGAAGTCCAGTTGCTTACAACTTAGCTCCTTTCACTACCATGACCTGGATGAGTGAGAATCTACAGACATACTTTTCAGATAGAATCCTTTTATGGACCATGAGTGTTTTATGGGTTCTACAGCCTGACCATTTCGAAAGAACTATTTGACGGTGAACTGCCACCAAACATACCTCCTCCGGCATACGCCACCACATCCCCTAATGCACAGCCCGGTTGGACGTCCCCTCCATTGGGGTAGATGTCGATGTCTCCTATAGGCTGTTGGATGCCAATGCTGACACCCAGGGCCTCTCTCGTATACGTGTGCAGGACGTCCACGAAGTCTGCGTCATCAGAGGACAGTCGCCGCTCCGACTCTGCTCCTTCAAACATTGGTCCCGCGGGATCTAAGCCTAAAAACAAAAAAAAACAAAAAAAAAAAAAACACAGGAGTTCATACACACGTAGATACCACTCACTATCCACAGGATACTCCTGAGTCACAGGTGGATCACTTAAAAATAGACTGGGCTTGTACCTGTTATTCTTCCAACTTTGCCCTTTACGAAAGTGCCTGCAAAGCCTGCAATGTGTGCCCCAAGGCTGTAGCCTATAAGGTGGACACCTTGCAATGGCATATGTGCATCCTCCTGAAATTTGAAACACAGTCATTACTACAAATACAAACACATTAAACAATTGAATGAAACAATTAACATGCTCACTTAAAACCACACACAATAGTTGCTCACACCCACCTGAAGCCAGTTAAGCAGGTCTGCGATGCTGAGCCCAACACGGCGCGTGTGGTTGACTGCGTCAGGGTAGAGCTGATGGGCGAGGTTCAACCAGTCAACGACGAGCACGTTGGCCTCGGGTTCCCGCTGCTGAACAGCTGCCACCAGCTTGTGCATCCAGCTCTCGAAAATGCCACTCATCTATAGACGAGAGGCTAGAGTCACACCTCAATTGCTCACTCAATTCTAACACTCATCGTTTAAGTCTTAAGAACCAATTAGTCCATCATACATTCCTTATGCTTAACAACATACACCGAGACAAGGACTTACCGTCCAGCCATGAATGATTAGGATGGTCTTAGCTGTGGAGTTGAAGCCACACTCTACCAAACCCCCTCTCTTCTCAGGGTGCAGAATACATCCCTCCTCATCAAGGTCTAATGATTTGCGAAAGTCATATTTGATCTGGTCGTGGAGTGCATCTGGGTCGTCCAGCAGTTTCCCTTCAAATTCTATAATGTTTGGAGAAGAACATTTAATTTTAAGACATGTGCTTGTCATTGATTTTTTTTAACACGTTAGGGCAATCTTGGACATGCAGTTAAACGATTATACAAGTCACTGCCAAAGCAAACTGCACACTCCAATTCTATACCATGCCCAGCGCTTCAAACTTCTCGCGTGTGGTCAAACTTGGTATTTTAACAGCTGCATTGGAGTGGTGCGGTGCGTTGGCGGCAGACGTGTGCCTGCATGGCGTTTCACACTCGCGTTTCCACGTTTCGCGTAGCTTACAAGTCTCAATCATGAACCGAAATCGAAATCATTTGCGACCGGCTTAATGATCTGCGTGCGTTTTTAGGTTAAAAATGAGTCATTTGCCTGTAGTAGGTCGACTTCCGACAATGAACAAGCTGAAACCCGGGAGAGTCCCATTCATTTTTTTAATCTGTACTCTTTACAAAAGAACACCACCACATACGAACTCCGTTCAGGAGTAATACAGGCTGGATTCATTCTTTCAAAATCAATTGCTCTTATAACCCACTCAAGCAAGTATAAATGAAAGCAATGCAAAGACAATTTCAAAATTAATTCATTTAAAATGTGATAGTTTTTTATACGCTAGCATTAAAGAAAAATATCCTCCCCGATTTGGTAAGCTAAAACAGAACACCACATTACTTAGTGCATTACCTTCCACAAGTGCATTCTCGTCAAGTCCAGAGGAATAAGCGAATGCCACAGAAGAATAAAATACAAAACTTAGCAAAATAACAGTACGTTCCATTCTTTGTTGCGCGCCAAAATGGTTGAGTTGGGATACGTGTCCTATAGTTTTATATAGAAATGGGCGCAGAGCAAAGATCTTGTTACCAGCAAGCAGAGCCAGTGAAATGTTTGAACATGAATCAGGTTGCTCATTAGTTTTAAATAGTTCCAGAGACCCTACATCTGTCAGCTGATCATCAGCCCATCTGTTTCCTCTCCTAATTGGTCAAGCCCCTGGGTTTACACTGAAAGGCGTGGCAAGTGAACGTTGAATGAATTGTAGTATTTTCTCACGTTGCGTCACTTAACTCTTTAGGCACTTCCATTAGAAAACAAATAAAGCCGCACACGGCAGGGGAGTGCTCTGACGCAGGAAGAATATTAACACCAACCACAACCTCAGTTTGTCAACACATAAACCGCATACTATTTACGAACTATGTTGCCTTAAATAAGAACACAATAAACACGTTCTTTGGTCCAAATTTCTGTAGTGTGCAGGGCAACAGGCGCAAAGCTGGTCACACTGTCTACGTAATATAAAAATCACTGCCAAGTCTAAAAGTATAAAAAGGAATCATTAAGCACGGCATGAGGTTATAGTTCCATTTATGGCGGCTTCTTTTATAACCACATTTATTTTAAGACCCACTTTTTTCTCAGAGTTACAGTCTCTTTAATGAAAATGATAAAACAAAAGCACAACCAAACAAAACAGGCAAAAAAATGCTAAACAGTTTTTGTGTCATTTCATGCTTAGCAGAAAACAACTGATTTACTTTTTTAGAATTCCAGAATTTCAGCAAAATGTAGGCTATAATCACATTAAAGCGTTACAGCTACATCAATTAAATGCTGTTACATTCTTATATTCCTCCACTAAAAGTGGGTCAGCCAATTCTATTGTGAATATATGTGTCTGTGCGCAAGCGCACATGTGTTTTGTATGTCAGTGGGAGTAGTTCAGCTATATGCTGTTCTGACATGCATGTGAATTCAGCCTCCACAGGCAGTGGCACACACAGGACTGAAGAACAGTCCCTCTGGACTGAAGAGCTGTCTCTCTGAGCTCAAGAGCTGTCTCTCTGGACTGATGAGCTGTCTCTCTGGACCATGGATTAGTAGGGGGAAGAGGCTATAAGGTCTGTCTCGGGGGGGTTTATCTGATAGCCCGCACAACCAGTAGCCCACACAAGCAGTAGCTGCACCACACCTTTATTTATGGACACAGTAGCTTATCTGGGCTATGTCAGTGCTGATACAGCCACCTCAGTGAGTGAATTGTGAATTGTTATCCAGGCTTTGGAGTATAAGTCTTACGTGGCTCGCAAGTTCACACCTTTCTGATCCCAATGACAGAGTATCTACAGCAGGTCATGTTTGCGTCCTCTATACACTCTGTAGGTTAAAGGAGACCCAGGCTCAGGCTGCCTGGCAGACTCAGACTGTTTATGAGGGGTCATAAACCGAACCTGTTCGGCTGAAAAAAAGGACAAATATTGTGAACGTGACGTGTGCCTGTGGCATCACAACATGTTCCCACTGGCAGTGGTCAGTGCAGTTCCCCGTCTAGAGACAAGGTGAGAGAGTTCACTGTCCAAGAGTGGCCTCGTGCCTCAGCTGGACGCCAGCCACCGGACATCAGAGAACACGGGCACGAGTACAGACATAGATAGAGTAGGTGTGCGTACTTCACCAGATGAGGAAATACGCATCTGTTACGCCATTAACACTCTCTTCATTTATTTCACATGTATGCTATTCACCAGATGTGGATAAGCAGTTTTCTATTTGTTAAAAATTGTGCATGTCATTGCACTGCGTCATCATAACTCCTACCTTTACCTTTAAATAGGGTTGAAGAGAATTATCATGTAGAATTCGTTGTTAAACTATAACATAACTATGACTTAATAAATGTATAAAATGTATAAATGTATAAAAATAACAAAAGCGCACATGGCCATGTTTGTATCGGAAGAGATGTTGGGTGTGTCTGCACTCTGAAACGGTGGATGTAGGGCATTTTTGGCAGCAACATTTTATTCAAATTAATCCACTTTTGTGAAAGGCGACAAATTACTACATACTGTCCTCTAGATGATCAACTTCTAAGCAATCGAATGATTTGAAATGATTTGAACACATTTCTTCAGGAGCACATATAAGATATAACTTGATTGGCTGTTGCCAGACTTGTGGACTGGCTTCACTTTCATTATTTTTCATGTAAAAAATCCCAGGTTGCTCACTTGTAAAAGTGTGGTATGTCTAGGAAATCATCAGTTGTTTGAAGTGCAACCCAGGTGTATTTATTTTATACTGTAGTACCTCATTCCCTTGTAATCATGACTAATCCAGTGGTTTATACTCTAAGCTCTTAAACTGTTGTGACTGCAAACCCTTTCAACAACAACTCCGTATAAGGTAAACTCTTGAAATCACTAAACTGTTGCCTTGCCATTTTGTTAACCCTTCATTCGCACAGCCATGGCAGGTGTCACCTGTCCATGCCAGAGAATCATGTCCATTACATTACTCGATTAGAAATTGTTTCATTTCCCTGTTATATCATTCCTCATGCTCTTTCAATTCTGGTACTTATCCGACTGAACCGAAGCTGAGGATTAGTGTTGTTCTGAGACACATGTGACTTGTTTGGATCAGTAGCCAACTTTCAGATTCCTTCAGTCTTATTTTCCCCAATAGGGCTACAGTAAATGTCACTAACTTCCTAAAATAAGTATTAAAAATAACATGCTTATATAAAGATTGTAGCCAGCAGCTAACTACCCCATTCTGGTTCATAAAAAAACTGCTGTAATGGAAAAGCTGTTCACCATCTGCGGCACACAAAAATTGAAAGGGTTCCAGAAATGGTGTCAAACTCATCTCTGACTAAAACATCTGTTCATGTGACTGTCACGGTATTATGGCAACGTTTAGGAACTCATCTACTGTAAAAACTGTTGTTAAATAGAGTCTAGATTAAAAAAAGTTTTGTCATGACATCTAGGAGAGTCAGGAAATAAAGCATCTAAACTTGTAACAGCATCAGGACTGCAAGCCGATGTCTGTCATGGTATGCATGTGTGTCAGTGGGGAAAGCATGGGTAACTGGACCATATATTACATACTGTAATTATTAACATTAATAACAGACATATCAGGACTACACAATAGGAGGAACCGTGTGATATGCAATAACACTTTGTTGCGATAATATTTCAGAATATTGCACAATATTGCTGTTAAGCTGGGTTTTGTGATAGTATATTGTGTAGCCTATGTAATTATTGCAACACTTTAATAGTTTAGGCCAATGGTTAAGGAGCTGGTCTTGGCAATGGAGGGTTGCAGGTTTAAATCCTGTACCAGAAGAGAACATTTGTGTAGGAGGGTGAATAACTAAAGTCCTCACCTGCACCCTCATCTATCGCTGAGGTGCCCTTGAGTAACCTTGACATTTATCCAGGGGAACTGTCCCCATACCTAATTCCATGTAAGTTGCTCTGGTTAAATGCTTTTTTTTCTGGTTTCTGGTTAAAAGTTTTGTTGATGACTGAGTACATGATGGCACATCTAGCACACAATGAATATGGCATTAACTATTTTGAAGTATTTACTGCTATTGAAATCACACTGATTTGATCTATAAATGACCTGGTCTTTTTTATTTTAAGATCACATTAGTTGTCCATAGCCATAGAGTATGCACAGAGTTATTAAGTTCTCTGTAACGTCTTGCACGTCTCTGTCAGGCTGAATAGGCAGACTCACGGACTATTCAAGGTTATTTAATTACATATGTTACTTGAGTCTACTTAGTTATAGGTTAATGAAAAACTGGTGCTACCTAATGTCAAGTGACAGTTCAGAATACTTCACAACTTGACAAGGACGGTGGGAAAAAGTCATGCAACGAATTGATTTTCATACCCTCAAGGTTCGAACGCTTTAGTTTAGTATCTTTCTACAGTATTCTATATACATTTTGTTCTGTTTTGGGGGAGAGAATCGGCTAAACCATTAAATGTACACAAAGTCTGCATACTTTTATTTTGACAACGATTGCGCATGACCTTCACCATAAGCACAGACGACAAACGCTGAAAGCCATATTGGTAGGACCCATTTAATGCACCTATTTGCACATTACCACTGTAGCTCAGAAAGCTTGGGAGAGCGCATGTCAGAGATCAAAATAATTGCACAGAGATAGGCTAGGAAAACAAGATATATATAATTGACAAGATATTGCTTTTTGATTAATTGTTATTTGTACAGTAGAGAGTAATACACATCTACTATTTTATTCAAATATTTTGGCCTATTGTATCGTGGTTCTTGCAACAATGCCCCTCTTGGCCACTTAACTCCTAGATCCCTTTCACTAATAAATTCATTTAGTCCCACCAACATGGCTGGCGTGAACACATTTGTTGGCTTCATTTTTGGACCTACATGCGCACTCCAGCGCTTGATTTCGAGCATAGTGGCGCTATTACGCAGTACTAGCCTATACCTAATGAACAAGTGATTGGCTTTGAATCAGACACTGATGCAAAGATGCCGGGTGGTGAAAGGACACATCATGGCCGTCATTGTTACACAGTGCATTCCACTGAAAATTCGTGGTCTCTTCAAGTTCTGTTATCGCACCAAATTGCAGATGACCTGGAATAGTGGGGGCAGGCGTGAGTTTAGCTGCTCGGCGGCTAGAAGGTAAATTATCGCTTTGCAAATGACAGAGAAATACCAGAGTGCCTCCATGCGGGGTTTATTGGGTAGTACAGAGTGGGAATAATCTGAGTTGAACACATGGATGAAATTCTGAATTAGTCAACAGAATAATAAGTTAATAAGAATAGGCTATTAGCTTAACATTTTGTGTGAATTTTGGTGGAGACGCCATTCGACTGTCACCGGTGTTTGGTCTGCGTAAGATAGAACAAGAATCGTTGCATGTGGTCGGTGAAACATAAAAATAAGACAGACATTTAGTCAACACTTACATAGCACGTTTGTAACGTTGCTTAGGGAAAAACCGCGTGCCGTCTGAATCCAAGAACGCTATCCACAAATATGAGAGGGTTTTAAATCAGGCACCATCTTTTTTCATTCGAACTGATGCTACCATTAACGGCAATACACCAGAGCCGAGGACAACACCAGTAAAAGCATGTACAGGGTGATACCTCAGCTACAAAGTGTTAATGTGTTACTGAAGGGGAAAAATATGTTAGTTTTCTAAGTCACACTGGAGGACATGACATGCTGAATGCGGTGCAATGAATTAGGGGGACCGAACCAGATAACAGCAATAACTCCTGTCTAGTCACAGTCAGGTGTGACTCTTTTAGATCGTGATGTAGTCACAGCCCATTAAACGTGTGTTTTCAGACTAAAGTTATACATTTTTCCAAAGCTTATTGACAAATGCAAGGACATATTACTAATACATATTCATGTTACACAGCACTTGAAGACAACACACAATGACAAGAGGAGTAAAGGAGAATATTAGGCATTAGAAATACAGAAATTGGAATACAAAAATAGAGAAATAATCTTTAATGCAACAAAAATGAGGTATGATGTTTGCTGACACTGATACTGCGACTGTGTGTTTAGGTAAATTTCGGTAGATTTCTGAGGTGTTGAGAGAAAGATATGTTAACAGATCGAGGGAACTAAACTCTGAGTATAGAAAACACAGTTTTAGGAAACTGTATACAGCACTGAAACATACAATTATGAATTGTGGTAGAAGAGGAATGAAATGCCATCTTTATTGTACCCAAATGACTGTGCAAGTACAACACATTATGTACATATTATGTACACCACAGTATATCTTTGTGTGTGCCATGTTTTTTTTCTCTGTCATGTATTTCTGTGTATGGGTCTGCAGGTATGCTGCTACAGTTCTGTCTGGAACAGCGATTGCCCGGCAAATTCACAAAGAGATACAGGCCAGTGTGGAACGGTTAGTCGGCCAGGGAGGCAGACGACCTCACTTGGCCGTGATTCTGGTGGGAGATGACCCAGCAAGCAGAGTGTACGTCAGGAACAAGACCAGAGCTGCTTCACTGCTTGGTAACACGCACAAAAAAATAACACATGCAAACGAACAAGCACACACACACACACACATGCACACACACACACACACACACACACACACACACACACACACACACACACACACACACACACACACACACACACACTTCCTTTCCCTCTCTTTCACACCGACAGAAAGATGCTTTAGAAAAGATGAAATGCTCACATACAAATTTACATTAACACACACACACACTCTCTCTCTCACACACACACACACACACAAAGACACACACACACACACACACACACACACACACACACACACACACACACACACACACACACACACACACACACACACACACACACACACACACACACAAGACACACACACACATACACACACAAACACTTATAAATGCACATAAATGCACGTGTTCAAACACTTATTTCTACCTTTCCATGCAGGGATCTCCAGCAGTGCTCTGCTGCGACCTGCTGGTGTGAGTCAGGCAGAGCTGCTGGAGTTGATTGATCAGCTGAACCGAGACTGGAGAATCAGTGGCATTTTGGTGCAGTTGCCACTACCAGGTTTTATACTCAGACTCACACACACAAACAAACACACAAATGCATACATGCACACACTCATATATGCACACAGACACACACACACACACACACACACACACACACACACACACACACACACACACACACACACACACACACACACAAATACTAAATCAATATGTGTGACACAGCATATCGTTGACATACTTGAATCGTTACAACATGTTTTGGTCATTTCTGTCATTAAACATTTGCAAAGTTTGTATGTGCATGAAAACTCCTGCCTCTGTGAGTATACATTGTGTGTGTGTGTGTGTGTGTGTGTGTGTGTGTGTGAGTAACACAATAATGAGAGGGCTCTCTTTGTGCATTCGTGTGTAGGGCACATTAATGAAAGGGCTGTGTGCAACGCCATTGCCCCAGAGAAAGATGTTGATGGTTTTCACATTGTGAACATCGGAAAACTCGTGCTGGATCAAAGGACTATGGTGCCAGCAACACCTGCAGCTGTATGGGAAATAATCAAACGCACAGGTAATGCACGCGCACACAGACACACACACATACACACACACACACACACACAAACACTTATAAATGCACACACAGACACCACACTAATACATCCACACACACACAGTTCAGAGGAAAGTGAAATAACATTGGTACTCTTTCTTTTGTGTGAGAAAGTTCTGTAGAAAGTAAACCGCAACAGTTGTTATTGTCAAATTGAACTGTCACAATCTCAGGCTAAGTGTTAGTCACTGTCAAGGTTCCTTATCCTTCTAATCAGTTACACTTCTGAAGATAAAGCCTCACAAAAAATTATATTTGTCTTATTATTCAGCTCTTTAGAATGCTGACGAGTGTCTTATTGATATTGAATGGACCACTCCAACGTTCGGAGGTCAAATATTTTTGTATAATGACCGCTGAAAAACTATAATGACCGCTGTCAAAGGCAATGGGTGTGGTGCTTCTTTTATATCACTCCGCAAGTAGTCCGTTCACTCATCGTAAAGGAATATCAACAATAAGCTGCAATGAGTTGTTTAGCAGCTGGACATGTTGCTTTGCAACACATTCTATTTTCTCAAACAATTTTTAGCATCAGAGACCATGAAGCGGCAACAAAATATTTAAAATATGACATTGTTAAAAGTGTCTAAGTGTGTACAGTATTATTTTTCGCCAAGTAGCCGTGTAATAAGCGGAATAATGTTCTGCAAGTTGGTCATTCTCGTGGAATTAGTCATGACAGGGTGATGCAGGCCCCCGACGCGAAGCAGAACATTATCCCTTACATACAGTAATGTGCAAAAGTTTTAAGCAGGTGTGGAAAAAATGCTGTCAACTAAGAATGACTTCAAAAATGGAAGTGTTAAACCAGCATCAATTCACACAAAGGGGTACAAACAAAGTCAGGCATTTTGCAGGATTATAGTGAGGTGCATGATCAACCAATTACACCAAATTGGTTGTATATGTCAGGAAGCCTACATCCACAGAGGATCTATGGATCTGTCAAAAACTCTATGCGAGTATATACCTAGAAGAATTGATGCTCTTTTAAAAGCAAAGGGTGGTCACACCAAATATTGACTTGATTTAGGTTTCTCTTTTGTTCAGTCACTGCATTTTGTTAATTGATGAACATAAATGATTAACACTTCCATTTTTGAAGGCAAATTCCCAGTTGACAACATTTCTTCACACCTGCCTAAAACTTTTGCACATTACTGTATATCCCTCCATCTGTCTCATATTGTCAGACGTGACAGGGATGGCTATATGTACATGACCTTTTGCAGCCCTATTTTTTGGGATTCTTGTCCTATACATTGCTTATACTTGCAGCTTGACATTCCTGAGATCTTTTTTCCCTCTTGCAAATAACCAACCCCATTTTACTGCGAAAGGGTTGGGCACAGGTTTTGGGGCCAACAGGTTTTGTAGAAACACTTTAGTGTTCTCAGAAATAGTTTACCTTAGGTATAACAGTGACATCTGCCTCATCAAATAACATCAGTCAGAACTATGGAGGAAGAAGTGGGAAGAGGAAAGCTAGAAAAACTTGCCCCCCCAGGGCCATCATACAGACACACCTGCATGGGAACACACACAATGATAGCCTTCAAGGGCGAGTATTGGGATTAATCCCATAAATGTATGGTATTGGATTGTTTTATATCCTTGTCTTTGTGTCTTTGTGTAGGCATTGAGACGGTGGGGAAGAATGTGCTGGTGGTGGGACGTTCTAAAAACGTGGGGATGCCGATTGCTATGCTGCTTCACTCTGACAGAAACCATGAGCGCACTGGAGGTAAGGCGGAGATTCTCCGGGGTTTAATCAGAGCGTCATTTAGATTAGATTAGATTAGATTAGAGCCTTAGATTAGATTAGATTAGATTAGAGTCTTAGATTAGATTAGATTAGATTAGATTCTTAGATTAGATTAGATGAGATTACATTCAACTTCATTGTCATTACACATGTGTAAATACAGGTAACGAAATGTGGTTTAGCATCTAATCAGAAGTGCAAGGAGCAGCAATTTATATCTGTAAACATTTTATGTTTGCCTAGCCATATATAAAAATTGGATTGCAAAAAAAAAAAAGATGCAAAATGGACACCACTGCCTTGGTCTGTTTTTTTTCCCTCTTGAGTAGATTACAACTCTTGGTATTGATTTCAGTATTCAGTAGTGAAAAACACAACTCTGGAGGTCTTCTGTGCATCTTGCCTTTGTGGTTTTTAGCATTTAATATTGTTTCTATGCTTAACCATTGCAGAAACAAACTCAGATTAATAGGAGAAAAAAGTTGAATCCATAAATGTTAAAGATCACTACTGAATTGGACAAATGAAACGTACAATTAATAAATAGTGACAGTGCAAATCGCAGTTGAATTGCGCACTCTGTTCTTTTCAGGGCAATATATCTATCCATTGACAATGTTTTTTTGATAAACCAGATAAATCAGTTGATATTGAGCTACATAAGAACACGCAGTCTACTTATCAGGTTAAGACAGGTTTCAGCTTACATAGGATCCAGTACTTGTGGCCCAAAGCCACGTTCTTCTGTATGTCAGCCAGGATTTTTAATTTATTTTTTTATGATCAGTGTTTGGAAAAAAAAAACAAAAAAAAAACGCATCTGTCAAAGAAGAGGAATGTTCCAGAGTTCTCTACGTTTCTATGACTGCTTTCAGCCCAGTGTAACCCTTTTGTTGCTTTGAATTGACATAGCAAAGCAACTGTAAAAGGGTTATGGTCTCTTGTGGAACTGATAAGGTCCCATGCTCTAGTGTTGATAACACAAAAGGGTTAAATTGTGTGGCTATTGAGTATTGGTCCTATTGGCATACTGATTCTTTGCTATTAAGACTAAATGTGGTAGTTCCGTGTCACTGGCTTTGCATATTGCATCTGTTGCACATATAAATACTGTGTGGTGCCAACAGAGAATGCAAATGTCATTAGTAAATGGCAAAAGGCCTTTAACATGAATGAAGCAACAGGTTTCATGAATACAGGAATGGTTGAAGTTCCGCAGTGTTCTTTTCTAGAATAAAGAAAGTTGTACGAGGAAGTGCTTGACACGTTGCCATCCTCATTGGGCAGGAAGCTTTTGGGTGTGATGGCAGGATTCACAGGTTGGGATATAGAGCGAAACTCCAGGTTGTGTCTGTCTTTTACGGAGATCCTACAGAAGACTGGTTATGGACTTTTCCATTGAGAGAGAGAAAGAGAGAGAGACAGACAGACAGACAGACAGACAGACAGACAGACAGACAGACAGACAGACAGACAGACAGACAGACAGACAGAGTAACACAGGGAGAGACTGGTGACAGTCATAGCCAGGGGCATGTGTTTGGATTATATATCTACCTTGAATGTTTGACTGGCATTTCTTAGTAAGAATGTCTCTCAAGACACATTCTTCAGATTTGGCAGAGATGTTTACATGGATGCCGAAATGAATGGATTTTGGAAATGAATGGATTGAATGGACTGGATTTTTAAGGTGAAAGGAAGTTCAAGAAGAACAAGTGGAAAAGCATATAGGAGGTTTAAGTCAGGATGCTAATGTGTTAGACTTGTTAAGATAAAGTAGGAGGTCTGCCTAGTGATGATGGGCAACTTGAAGCTATAGAAGCACCACGTATTTGTTCTAGACATTTACTAAATCAGCTGATTCTAATTAGCACGACTCTTCAACCAGGTAAAGGAGTTTATTACTGAAATCACCTGTGTTAACCCTATGGGCCCAATGGACGCAAAATGCGTCCAAATTTACACCAATTCTTCTCTGTTGAATTACTCCGGAATGGTACATCGTATCGTAGAAAGATGGCACTTATACCAAACAAAACAGCAGAACCAGGGCTGTACAACATATTTTTGTGATCAAATATTGGTGAGATGCATAATGTAAACAATAGCAGAACTTACCCATTCTACTGCTATCATGCATTTCTGTCAAGACACATTTCATACAGTTTTGAAATTACTGCAAATTTCTGCATAATATCCATAAACCTGATACAACATCCTTCATTACATGGAAAATAGGCCCTTATTTCCGTCAGGCACAGACTACATATTTATCAACATTGATAAGCCACTGAATATCCCACCATCATGGTTCTTATATTGCCAGATTCCAGACAATCTCCTCTACTCACATATGAAAAGATATCCCTACTGACAGCATCCTATGGACAGGTACTTGCAAGAATACATGATTTTTTGATACGCAATGTGATTGCTTGGTTGGTTTAGTATTTTTTATAAAATCAGTGCAAATAGTAGCCTAGACTGTCCTGAAAGAAACAAGATATAGTGTGAGGGACCTGGTTGGGCACCCCTATGACAGAATACCGGCGGCTTGGAAGAAGGGGGTTGTAGGTACAACAGAGACCTCGACAGTCCAATGTAGCAAAATTTGTTCCTTTTTATTATACAAAAATAAAGTGCATATCTCGCACACAAAAGAAAATAACTAAACCAAAATACTAATTCAAACGCAATACTGAACACGAAAATAAACTCTTACAAAGGCAAAAAATAGTACTAGCACAAGGCAACAATTTAGCTTCAAACTTACTGCTTTCTCCAGTGACAAACAGCACCTTCTCCTACTCTCTCCAACTGTGAAATAAAGCACCCCCTTAAATACACAGTTCACTTTGCTGAAATTGGACCAATCATTACCCCCAATCATCAATTGGACCATACCACAGGCATAGGGAAGTCACACACACATTTACCCACACCTATAATCATATTGAACACATACACAACAATAATGCCACCCATAAATACACCTCAAGCATCATACAAGACATTATTTATACATTGGTAACCCGTAATACAAAACAAATCCACATCAGCAAAATAAACACATTTAAACAACCCCTCCACCATGTTCCACACACCCACGATCACGACGAATGGTGAAATACTGCCACCATAGCGGTGCGCGCTCCCGCATAGTAGCAGCGTAATGTGAGACCGGGAATGGAGGAAACATGTGAGTATGGCGGTATGTTTGAATGAACCAGGAATTTAAACAGTAATACGGAGTAAGTGGGGCATGAGACAGTGGGTACCTCACTGCATGCAAATGATGTTAACAATAAATGTTCTAAACAGTATTATTTGTGTTCTGACTGGTTTGTTTGGTTATCGGTGAATCTTGCTGCAAACAGAAATGGCGTTTAACACGCCAGCACTTCCGTGAACGCTAGACATGTAGAATGCCTTGAGAAAACCACATAGCCTACCTGAAGGCTGTCTGTTCATGTAGTTAACAAGTTTGGTGGCTGCAAACAATGTTGGAAAAACTTAGGGACATGTTCCGTGTGTGCGTGTGTGTGTGTGCGCAGGTGCACAATGTCTCTCCTGCTCGCTCCATGTCTCGCAGTGCTACCGCGAGGCACCAACAGTTCAGTAGAGCGTAGCAAACAACCAAGCAGTTCAGTCTTTAAAAACAGTGAAACGGTGAGAGAGTGAGACGGCAAAGTTCACCTTCTCACACTTCCCTCCCCCTCTGGAGTCTCGCCACAGGGGTGGCGGGACAGGAAGTCAGCCACAGTGTTCTGTTTACCGGCCCGGTACCGCACCGTGAACCGGTATGGCTGCAGCGCCAAGAACCACCTGGTAATCCGGGCGTTTGTGTCTTTCATACGCCCCAACCATTGCAAGGCGCGATGGTCCGTTTCCAAGGTAAAGTCTCTGCCAAGCAAATAATACCTGAACGAGTCCAACGCCCATTTTACGGCCAGGCACTCCAGCTCAACCGCTGCGTACCTGGTCTCTCGGGGAAACAATTTCCGGCTGATAAAAGCCACTGGCCTTTGGTTCTCCCCCTCTCCCTGAAGCAGAACCGCCCCAAGACCGACACCTGAGGCATCAGTGTGAACAGTAAATGGCTCCTTGAAATTGGGACTCTGGAGCACTGGACCCTTGCAGAGAGCCCCTTTTAGGTCCATAAAGGCCCTTTCCTGCTCCTTTCCCCACTGAACCTTAGGGTCTCCCCCCTTTCGAGTCAGGTCAGTCAAAGGGGCAGCTCGGCTGGCAAAATCCGGAATGAACCGCCGATACCAGCCCACCAGGCCTAAAAATGACCTGACATCTTTCTTAGTCTGAGGCCGCTGACAGCTTTGCACAGCCTCCACCTTGTCCTGCTGTGGCCGGATAACCCCCCGGCCTAGCACATGCCCCAAATAGTGTACCTCCTCTCTGGCTATAGCACACTTCTGAGGATGAATGGTGAGGCCTGCCTGCTTAATCCGTTGAAGCACTTCCTCCAGGTGTACGAAGTGCTCCCTCCAGGTGGCGCTAAACACAACTATGTCGTCCAAATAAGCCGCTGCAAACGACTCCGTCCCAGACAACACAATGTCCATCAGCCTCTGGAAAGTGGCTGGCGCCCCCTGCAGACCGAAAGGCATAACATTGAACTGAAATAATCCTTGTGGAGTACGAAACGCTGTGTAGGGCTTGGTTTCATGAGTTAAAGGGACTTGCCAATAACCCTTACAAAGGTCCAAGGTCGTAATACAAGATGCCTGTCCCAGGCGCTCTATCAGGTCCTCTAGACGTGGCATGGGGTATGCGTCGAACTTTGACTGGGCATTAACCCGCCGAAAATCAATGCAAAACCTCATGGTGCCATCCTTTTTGGGGACAAGCACCACAGGATTACTCCACTCACTCATAGATCTCTCAATCACCCCCAAGGCCAGCATGTCCTCCACCTCAGCCTTGAGGGAGGGCAACAGACGCTCTGGAACACGATACATCCGCTGGCGCACTGGGGTTGTGTCATTCAGAGTGATGGAGTGCTCCACCACCCTAGTATAACCCGGCCTCTCCTGGAACAGGTCAGGTGGAACAATTCGGGCTAGCTCCTTCTGTTGTTGTGAGGACAAGTGCGACACATCCAGGGTTGTGGCTGGCTGGCCGGTTGGAAAGAACTGTTCCGGCCTGTCCTCATCCTGCACCACCGCCTGCACCCTGAGCTGCAATCCAGGGGTAGCCGCTGGCTCCTTCCATTCTTTCAACAGGTTGACATGGAAGGTCTGCCTCGGTTTCCTTCTCCCTGGCAGCTCAATCTCATACGTAGCAGGGCCCATCTTACGGATGACGCTGTAAGGACCCTGCCATCTGGCTAGCAGCTTGTTCTCAGATGTGGGCAGCAGGAGTAAGACTTTCTGCCCAGGCTTCAGTGTTCTCTGCCTAGCAGTCTGGTCATACCAGGTCTTCTGCCTGGTTTGTGACTGCTCTAGGTTGCTCCGCATTAGCTCAGTCATTTCCTCCATCCTCTCCCTCATTTTCAGGACATGAGCCAAAATGCTCTGCGTCTCAGCAGCCGGAGGACCCTCCCAGGCCTCCTTAAGCACATCCAGGGGCCCCCTCACTGGCCTGCCAAAAAGCAGTTCGAAAGGAGAGAAACCCGTAGAAGCCTGGGGTACCTCCCGGTACACAAAAAGTAGATATGGCAGCCAACGGTCCCAGTCCTTTCCAGTCGCTGCCACAAACTTTCGAAGCATGCTTTTCAAAGTTTGATTAAAACGTTCTACTAGGCCATCAGTCTGAGGATGGTAAGGGGTGGTCTTAATGCCCTTGATGCCTAGCACGCCATAAACCTGCTTTAGACTCTTGGACAAGAAAGCTGTGCCCTGATCGGTTAGAATTTCACGGGGGATGCCTACCCGGGAAAACAATTGCAACAAAGCCTGTGCAATAGGCCTAGCAGATATTTTGCGCAGTGGGAAAGCCTCGGGGTATCTGGTAGCATAGTCACAGACCACTAGAATGTATTTAAAACCAGTCTGAGTCCTCTCTAGTGGTCCTACAATGTCCATAGCTATCCGGGTGAATGGTACATCAATAATAGGCAGGGGCTGCAGGGGATATGGGCTAGCAATGTGTTTACTGGTCAGCTGACACACAGAACAGGCTTTGCAGAACTCCTGCACCTCTCTATACATCCCAGGCCAGAAGAATCTAGCTGCCACTCGCCCATAGGTTTTCTGGTGGCCTAGGTGACCAGCCCAGGGAATGCTGTGCCCCATAGCTAACACTCTATCCCTAAGCTGCATAGGAACTACCAGCTGCTCTTCACTGCCCCCCTCTGGTCGATGGTATAGTATTCCCCCTCTAAGGATATACCCTTCCCCAGCTAAGGTAGGTGGAACCCCTGTAGTGACCTCATCCTCCTCTATGACCTTCCCAAAAGCCTTTTGCAGTGACTTATCCTCCTTCTGCAACTGCTTGATGTCCGCAACCAACTCTCCCCAGTCTCCATCAGGCTGAGTGACCTGCACCTCTTTTGCCCTCTGAACAGTGCCCTCTAGCCTGTCCTGTCTCCTCTGTTGGCGGGACTTCCGCACTCTGACCCTGCTAACAGACTCAATGTTACAATCAGCAAAAGGTAACTGCTGTAAGGTATTCTCCGGGCTTGGCTGCTTAGTACTGTCCTTCTCTGGGAGTTCTACCGCTTTCTGGGACCTGGTTATTACCATATTTACCAGCCTGCTTGACTGAATCAATTCTGGCAAAACCAGAACATCCTGCCCCATCAAAACTGGATGACTTAATTTTTCAACCACCCCAACAGTCAACTGATATATCTGGCCCTCCACCTCCAGGTACACCTCTGCTGCGGGATAGTCATGTTCATCACCATTTACGCACACAATAGATACCTTTTTACCCTGCACAAGATCCCTTTTTTCTACCAGATGTGGCTGCACTAGTGTCTGGTTGCTACCTGTATCCAACACTGCCATGGCCTCTTTGCCATTCACCATCACCTGCATAGTGTGCACCCTCCCCAGGATACCCATTGCTTCCCCCTCTGGTCGTGGAAGGCAACTGTAGCTGGCTCCCTTGGGCTTTCTAACAGGACAGTCTCGTTTAATGTGCCCCTCCTTATTACAGTAATGACACACCACTGGACCCCCTGTTCTGTGCTCTGCAGGATATTTGGGCTTAAACGGTACTGAACGATCTCTAGGGCGCTCGCTAGGCTGTTGACCACCACCTTGACCAAGACCCTCAGGCCTACCTCTGGCTGCCGGCCTGCTGCTGTAATCCAAGCGAAAGTTGGTGTGCCTCTGGCGAGCTGAGACAAAGTCCTCCACTAGCTCTGCTGCCCTCTGGCCCGTTTGCGGGTGGTGCTCCTTTACCCACACTCTGATATCCGGGGCCAAAGTGCGGAGAAACTGCTCCATTATCAGTGTCTCACAGATGTCTTCAACCGACTTAATTGCCGGTCTAATCCACTTATGGAAAAGATCTTTCAGCCGTGTATACAGCTCCCGGGGTGTTTCTCCCGGCCTGATGTCTGGCTCACGGAACCTCCGCCGATATGTCTCCTCATTAATTTCATATTTGTGCAAGATGGCTTCTTTCACATGGTCATAATCCATAGAACGGTCTGGATCCATCGCCACATAGGCACCGCGGGCTTTCCCTGACAGATGAGGGATGAGAATCACAGCCCAGGCCTCCTTTGGCCAGCGGTACGCTGTAGCTAGCCGCTCAAAAGTAGTGAGATACTGTTCAATGTCCTCCCCATCCTCCAGTCTGGGAATAGCACGCCTGGACCACTCCACTGGCGCTGCTGCTGGTGCTCCTAATGGTGGTTGGCCCAGCATTGCTGCTGCGCCTGCAAGTGCTGCTGCCGCTGGTGCTGCTCCCCCTGGTGGCTGGTGTAGCAGTGCCGCTGCCGCAGGTGCTGCTCCCCCTGGTGGCTGGTGTAGCAGTGCCGCCGCTGCAGGTGCTGCTCCCCCTGGTGGCTGGTGTAGCAGTGCCGCTGCTGCAGGTGCTGCTCCCTCTGGTGGTTGATGTAGCAGTGCCGCTGCTGCAGGTGGTGCTCCCGCTGCTGGTTGCTGTAGCGGTGTAGCTGCTGCAGGCGCTGCCCACCTCTGTAGCTCCTCTCTCTTCTCAGCCTCAAAGTCATCCCGGAGCTGGTTCAGCTGGATCTGGATACCCCTCCAGCGTTGCTCCTGCCTGTAAGCTTCTCTCTCCTGGCTTTTCAATGACTTTTCCAGAAGATGATGCAATGCCGCCAGGTCAGACCGCTCAGGAACACCTTCAGCTAGACCCACGGCTCCAGTTTCAGCCTGGTCCTCCCCTGGATCTGCCACCTCATCCAGCTCACCTCTGTTCAGCCGGCGATAAGTCATCTCCTGTCTGGTCAAGTACCGCTTCTTCCCCTCCGACTCCAGTGTCTGTCAGCGTCTAGTCCCACTCTCTGACACCAAATGTGAGGGACCTGGTTGGGCACCCCTATGACAGAATACCGGCGGCTTGGAAGAAGGGGGTTGTAGGTACAACAGAGACCTCGACAGTCCAATGTAGCAAAATTTGTTCCTTTTTATTATACAAAAATAAAGTGCATATCTCGCACACAAAAGAAAATAACTAAACCAAAATACTAATTCAAACGCAATACTGAACACGAAAATAAACTCTTACAAAGGCAAAAAATAGTACTAGCACAAGGCAACAATTTAGCTTCAAACTTACTGCTTTCTCCAGTGACAAACAGCACCTTCTCCTACTCTCTCCAACTGTGAAATAAAGCACCCCCTTAAATACACAGTTCACTTTGCTGAAATTGGACCAATCATTACCCCCAATCATCAATTGGACCATACCACAGGCATAGGGAAGTCACACACACATTTACCCACACCTATAATCATATTTAACACATACACAACAATAATGCCACCCATAAATACACCCCAAGCATCATACAAGACATTATTTATACATTGGTAACCCGTAATACAAAACAAATCCACATCAGCAAAATAAACACATTTAAACAACCCCTCCACCATGTTCCACACACCCACGATCACGACGAATGGTGAAATACTGCCACCATAGCGGTGCGCGCTCCCGCATAGTAGCAGCGTAATGTGAGACCGGGAATGGAGGAAACATGTGAGTATGGCGGTATGTTTGAATGAACCAGGAATTTAAACAGTAATACGGAGTAAGTGGGGCATGAGACAGTGGGTACCTCACTGCATGCAAATGATGTTAACAATAAATGTTCTAAACAGTATTATTTGTGTTCTGACTGGTTTGTTTGGTTATCGGTGAATCTTGCTGCAAACAGAAATGGCGTTTAACACGCCAGCACTTCCGTGAACGCTAGACATGTAGAATGCCTTGAGAAAACCACATAGCCTACCTGAAGGCTGTCTGTTCATGTAGTTAACAAGTTTGGTGGCTGCAAACAATGTTGGAAAAACTTAGGGACATGTTCCGTGTGTGCGTGTGTGTGTGTGCGCAGGTGCACAATGTCTCTCCTGCTCGCTCCATGTCTCGCAGTGCTACCGCGAGGCACCAACAGTTCAGTAGAGCGTAGCAAACAACCAAGCAGTTCAGTCTTTAAAAACAGTGAAACGGTGAGAGGGTGAGACGGCAAAGTTCACCTTCTCACATATAGCATGTACAGTATCTCACAAAAGTGAGTACACCCTTCACATTTCAGCAAAAAATTGGCCATCTCTTTTCAAGGGACAATACTACTCAAATGAAACTTCAATATGTTTTTCAGTAGTTAGTGTGCAGCTTGTGTAGCAGTATTAATTTACTGTCCTCTGACCACAACGCAGGCATTTTTGTGTACATAGCAGGCCACAAAAGTGAGTACACCCCACAGTGAACATGTCCAAATTGTGTCAAAATCGTTAATTGTTTGAGTGAGCACCATTGTAATCTACCACTGCCTTAATATAAAATTCACCAGAGCTGGACAGGTTGTTTTTGTGCTCCTTTTCTATTCCTCCATTATGGCATTACGGACCTGGGAGATGTTACACACTGGTACTCCTTCATCTCCTGTTTAAGGATGTCCCACGGGTACTCAATAGGGTTCAGGTCTGGAGACATACTTGGCCACTCCATTACCTTCACTTGGTGTTTAGGGGTTGTTATCATGATGAAGAAAACTGTTGTGTGTCCCAGTTTCTGAAGGGGGACATCATGTTCTGCTTTAGAATGCCACAGCACATTTTGCAATCCATGATTCCTTCAATGAACTGCAGTTGCCCAGTGCTAGCAGCATTGAAGCATCCTCAAACCATGATGCTACCACCACCGGGCTTTATTGTAGGCAAGGCACAATTATAATGGTAATGTTCAACAGGCCGCTGCCACACATGCCTGGCATCATTTAAGCCAAAAAGGTTTATCTAAATCTCGTCAGACCACAGGGTATGGTTTCAGGAATTCATGCTTTTGGATTGTATGTCTTCAGCAAATAGTTTTCAGCCTTTCTTTGTGATCACGTTTTAAAAGAGGCTTTCATCTGGAAGGATGACCATGAAGACCGAGTTGTTGCACTGCGTGGCATATTATTTTAGCTCTGTCAGCCTGACCTAGAGATGTGTTTTTTCAAGGACCTCCTGAAGAAAGCGATGCCCCTGACTGTGAAGTGTGCGTGTGTCTGTGTGCGTCTGAGTGTGTGCGTGTTTGTACGTGTGTCAGGGGTGGAAATTAACTTTGCAGAATGTGAATATATACCAGCCACTGACAAATAAATGGTTCAAAAAAATTCACCAATCAATCAACAGTAAATCATTATTTTGTGTCCACAATCTACCAGCCACTTATATATTTTACCAGCATTTGGCTAGTGGCTGGTGCCAATTTCCCTGGTGTGTGTGTGTGTGTGTGTGTGTGTGTGTGTGTGTGTGTGTGTGGTCATGTATTTCTATGGTTGTGAGGGAAACATTTCTTTACTGACAGGTTAGGGTTAGGGATTGTTTTGGTCTGGGCACAGTTAAGCATTCTTTAGTTAGATATGAATGGGAGTGAATCGAAGGTCCTCACAAGCATAGAAAAACAAACATATGTGTGTGTGTCTGTGAGTATGTATATGTGTGCCCAGGTGTCTAGGTGTATGTGTGTGTATTTGTCACCTTATTCAGTCATTGTGGGTCTGCATCTAAGAAGAGTTGCCACAGGGATTGCTTGACATTAAGGGCCCTGTGCAATGCAATTTGACATTCCTTTAAGGAGTGCAGCTGTCACGACAAATTATAGGGTTTTGTCTACAACTTAAACGAAATGGGTGCAGACTGACAATGAACTTGTGTACAAGTGTTAGTGACCTGAGTTATCAATTTAAGAAACAAAGGACGAGAATGTTGTGTAAATGTAGATGATGAAACCATTGGCAACACGGATGAAGCAGTAGTTTTCCCTAATAGAGAAATAATGATCTTACTCTGTGCTTTCCCTGGAAGAAAACAGTAGCTTGATGACGCGCTTGGCATACAGCCAACCTCAGTGGACAGGAAGACATTGTCTTTGATTGTCGGGCAGGCAGGGTAGGGCGAGGAGCAAAACTGTCATGTCATGTGCTGCTCATGTCTGCCTTTTAAGGAGATCCGTGTTGAAAAGATGTGGGATGTTTCCGTTGATTTTTGGCAAATATTTCAATCTCAGATCCCCTCTGGATAAATATGCTGCCTCAGCTATTGGGTGTGGATAGCAGTCCACATTCTCTTTTAACTTTGAACTGACAGAAATAACAGTTTCGACACCATGAACTATGGTTATAAATTTTACACCATGGTCAGTAGCCATGATAACTTATAATACGTACTGCATGGATTAAATTATGACATTATTTTTATACATTTCACAATTTGTGAAAAAACAAGTGATATCATGACATAATCTAATAATAATAATAATAATAATAATAATAATAATAATAATAATAATTAATAATAATTAATAATAATAATTAATAATAATTAATAATAATTAATAATAATGTAATTCTTGTTATTATTATTATTATAAGAATAAAGTAATAAAGCATGTGGAAGATGATGTATTATGTCATTACTTCTTTACATGACTTTATTGTTATTATTATTATTATTATTATTATTAATAATAATAATAACAACAACAACAATAATAATAATAAAATTAATAATAATAATAATTATTATTATTATTATTACTAATAATAATACAACAACAACAACAACAACAATAATAATAATAATAATAATTATAATTTTATAATTATTTATAATAATAATTTTCTGTCATGTAAAGAAGTAATGACAAGATACATTATCATCTTCCACATACTTTATTTTTCCACTCAATTCAGGAAGAATGTAGGTAATTGCACAAAATACAGAGTTTAGAAATGTGTTCAACAAAATTGCTGAGCAACACATTCATTTCCTTAGAGCAGAGGAACGTAATGAAAGTGTCCTCATATTGTGGTTTTACCATCATCCTGCTATCATCCCATTCAGTGCCCAGACTTGCTGGAATCTCATTACCAATCATTTATAACTTTACAAGCTTGTTGCCAACTCTGACACACACACGCCCAGCTTTGCATTCTTTTTTCATGTATCTTCTCCCAAACACTTTCGCCTCTATAATTTCACAATTTATACTCAATGAGTATGCTATTAATAAAAAAAATAGTCTTCACACCATCCCAAGTTATTTACATATACCAATTCAACTTCATGTACAGTACCCACCATATTTATGACCAAAGTCCAGTTACACAAATGCACACATGGTGAGTACTCAGTATTTTAATACACAGGGATAAGAGTTGAGTTGAGATTTAAGAGTAGCAGGATACAATTAATCCACAAAAAAGGCTGCTACACACACATACACACAGGCACACACACACACACACACACACGCACACACACCTTGAATCATGCTGGGACAGGCATAACATTCCTCTTGCTTGCTGGAGGATTACTGAGAAAGGCTGGTATTTCACTGAAATAAGGGCTGATTTGCAATTGTGTACCTGTAGTCATTATCTTGGAATGAAATTGCTTCTTTTCCCCTGTTAGTAAAGAACTTGTTAATAATTTATGTGTCTGGAAATGCTTCTAACGGTGAATTTAGTCAGTTTTGTACCTCACCAAATATTGTTGTACGTTTCTAATATACTTTGACAACAGGACAAATAGATTCCTTTTTTGCTGGCTCAAGTGAGAATCATAAATAAAGCATATATATAGTATGGCAACAGGCATGTTGTGGTTATTCAGTTGACTGTAACAAATGTGTAGATGTAGAGATGTTGCTGATCAACTGATCAGACTTTTGGGTTGGGAGATAAACAGTGTCCCATGCTTTACTAATAAACACTCCAGCCACAATCACTGTGTGCACATGGACGAGTAGAATACGATTGGAAAGGGATTGGGATCGTATCGAATTCATGTGCACAGGCTAAAGATCGTATAGGGATTGGTTTCGCGAATCCGATTGAAACCCCTGGCTTGAGCTGATGTTAATCCGCTTTGTGCCGCCTTGTGCACGGGATCATATCGGACTCGCGTACTGCGCATGCACTGGAATGCACTGCTTGTAATATCAAACGCCGACGGCACAGTTTGTGTGGTATCAAGAAAACCCAAAACGCTGGTTATTCGTTCATACGGACTTCCAAACAAAGAAGAATGCACAACATGTATGCAAATGCTGCTCTGTCAACCTCCTCGAACGCCATCTTTGTTTGTATGCCGCCAGATAGTTTGTTTATTTTCTTTTTAGCAGCCGTTGACCAAAAGTAGTTCTAACACCACTTGTTGAAAGGAATACATTGCCACCTAGTGTAGCGGAAACGGCCAGGTCTCTGACCATTATCCGATTACACGAGCTCCATGTGCACTTGGATTTTGGGACAGACCACCTGTTGGGTAGCAAAACCCAATCCAATCTCAATCCAATCCGATCCTACCATGTGCACGTAGTAAATGTCCTTTTCACATCCTCCTTTACACCCTGTGAGGTGTATGACCCCCCACACAGGCAGTGGTGGCCTAGCGGCTAAGGTATCGGACTTGTGACCGCAGGATTGCAGGTTCGAGTCGCCAGTAGCACCACTGAGGTACCCTGAGCATGGTACCGTCCCCACGCACTGCTCCCTGGGTGCCGTTGTGATGGCTGCCTCCTGCTCACGTGTGTGTGTGATGGGTTAAATGCAGAGGTGAATTTCGTTGTGTGCACTGTGTGCTGTGGTGTGATTACAATGACAAAAATGGGACTTTCACTCTTTTCACATTCATACATTCATGAAACACAGCATACAGAGAATGTTCCTCTCGTGAAAATGTTGTTTCTCATGTTGTCTCATGAGGGATAAATCAGCTCTCAATAAGATCTCCAGTCATTCTTCCAAAGGACGCTGAGTAGAATGAAAGTAAAAAAAAAAGATTGTTTAGAAAAAATGGATTATAAAAACTTAAGTTACGCTTCAATTGGACATATTAACCTGACCTAAACTAGATGTACCGCATAGCGGTACATGGTATGGCCGCCGCAGTGTATTGAAATGTGGGAACTGTTGGTATGATGAGTGTGTGGAAGAGCAGTGTTGTGAGGTGAGAATTTATGTGGAAATGATTTCCTGGAAGTGGGCATGAATGTGGGTTTTGAATGAATTACATTGTGTGTGTTTGTATAGTGTGTAGGAGTGATTTCTGAAAGGAATAGGCAAAATGAGATTTTGTACAATTACAGCGGCTGCTATAGGCCCAATTTTATGGCATGTGCTGTGCTTTTAGAGGTCTTTGTGTTGATCGTGCATGAGATATTTTATGCAGTTCCTACCTTCATAGTCCAAAATATTGGCAATTCAAAATCGCAATTTGCATTTACCCATATCAGTAGGTGGCGCTATGCTTCAAGTGAGTGTTTATGGGCTTGGTCGATATGTCTCTGTAACACCGACATACTAACACAAAATCGTTGTCTTGGGCAAAATTGTTGACGAATTATTTAACGAAAACTGTTTTTTGACACCTAGCTTCGCCAATAAACATCGCCCCTTATGACGAAATGTCACAAAATTTAGTACACATGAAAAGAAAGCTGTTTAGAGATGGCATGTCAACTTTGACCAAATTTGAGCAATTAAAAGCCAAGATATGGACTTCTGAAGAATTTTAAGCTACGTGTTAAATGTTCATTGATGTGTAACTTCGAAACGGTTTATCGGTAAATCCTTTGATAACTTTTTGTCAGCATTGTCTGTAGATGACAAACTTGCTAGCTTCGCTAGCGGCGGTCATAATTACCTAAATTAGACAGCTCAGCTGCAAAATTTGCTTGTCCTTTGGTCCAAGTACAATTTTAGCTCATCTAAAAACACTGTATTTTCTTCTCAGTTCCTATTCCTATCTATCTATTCTCTATTACTATTCTACTTTATGGTATCCACCACTTATTAAAGCAACACTAAGTAGTGTTCGTTTTCGGGCGCCCTACAGGTTGAAAGTGGAATTGTCTATTAGTCGAACTGGAGAGAGATGCCGCGCTCCTCCAAACTTACTTAGTGTGGTTATAGCCCATTGAAGGCGGCAAAGCGAATTCAGAAGTTCCTTTCACCCAGTTACAAGTTGATGAACCACTGAAACCACTGAAAACTACTTAGTTTTGCTTTAAAAAGACCTGTTTAACCATGTTTATTCAAAAGGCTGTTATAATGTTTTAATGGGCCATAAAAGACTAAAGAAATGCACATTGGTCTTGAAAGTGTATAGTTTATAAAAGTTTTGACACTGATATTCTACTAATGTGAGTTAATGGCTTCCCTCCTGTTGACCTGTTAGGTGATGCTACTGTGACCATTGCCCACAGATGCACTCCTCGCGAGCAGCTCAAACATCACTGTCAGCTGGCTGACATCGTCATTGCTGCCGCAGGTGAGGGAACTTTTACCTGAGGTGACAAAATCTCAGAGGTGTCAATGCTGGGTTCAGAAAGTAAAAACCCTGCCACAGATTTGATCCAACCAGCCCTGATAATAAGCACTCAAGACAGGTAGGTCAGCTACTCAGTGAATTAACCTGTTTTAGAAGGGAAACAGGGTCGGGCAGGGCAGGGTTTTTACTTTCTGAACCCGGGATTGACACCTCTGCAAATGCTTTGGGAATTGCCACAGGGCGATGATGCTGATTGACAAAACCCCTGTTAAATGCTGTGGTAAGTATTCAGGTGGTTCCGTCATTGCGTGTGGATGTGTTCGGTTTTTGGCTCACTTGTGTCCTTATGCCTTTAAAAGAAGTAAGCATGTAGATCAGCGACTGCTCCCTTATACTTGTTTTATGTATTTATTCATTTATTTTTGTATTATTAATGTTTTTCTGTATATCTTTAGGTTTATGTACAACTGTAGCCTACAATTAAATCATTGCAGTGTAATGTAAGTGAAGAGACTAAAGCACCTGATTATGAGACTGAAAGATTGCAGTAAAGTACTAAAAAATGTTTGTATTATCACCTGGCATTTTGTGTTGCTGGGTGTGGTGATTTTCAGGAGTTCCACAGCTAATAACATCAGACATGGTGAAAGAGGGAGCTGTCGTCATAGATGTTGGTATCAACCGCATCCAGGAAACAGATACCGGCAGGGTCCGCCTGGTTGGAGATGTCGACTTTGAAGGTGAGCATAAACAGTGGTATAAGGGTAGTACGTATTAGGGTGGTGGTCTGATGCATATCTGTCTATGTGTCACACACAAACACAAACACGCACACATATACACATGCACACATGCAGACAAACACACACACACACATACACACGCAGACAAACAAACACACACACACACACACACACACACACACACACACACACACACACACACACACACACACACACACACACACAAACACAATGTTATTAGACATGATTAGAGTGCCAGGGTAAGCCACATCGTTAAACATGCTGAAAAGTAACCTCCTCCACCTTTGCCTTGGGCCTAACTTCAAACCTCAAGCTATATTAGTGTGAAGCATGATACAGCAGTTGTGCACAACAAGCTCAGCAGCACTTTTAGAGTGCAATTATTTAGGCATTTCCAGGAAGCCACTAAAGTATTCTGCCTGTAATAAAATTCTGTAGGCTACAATGAAAATAAGTAGATGTTAGGTTCTTGTACTGTAGGTGGACAGGCACAGCACGCACAGCATGATGTTTTCAGTGGGATGATGCCATTTAGTTACTGGCAGCTCATGTGTTAATCTGCCCTGGGTGCTACAGGAGGGTTGTCTCTCATTGGTGCCCAAGAGTCCTGGCTCCTCATTTATGAAATTTTGCCTAGAAACTATTATTTGTTTGACCTAAGAAGTGTGATTTCAAGAAAACAAACACACAACATACGTATGTCACTATAGCCCAAAAAGCGTGCCAGGGTAAAATCTGCCCGTCCTCATTCTGCAGAACGGAGACCTTTCTTCTTGCTCGGGTGTTAATGTGGTTTTATTTAAATGTTGTTCCAATTATCACTTTGAACCTGGTCTATTACTGAGGTACACCAATGTGTGTCTAATTTCTTACCTTCAGTCTCCTTTGTGCCTCATAAATAGTTCTATTAAAACAGATGTAAATTATCTAGACCATAAAGTATAGCCACAAACAATTTAACAACCCCTGCTCACATGTGTGATGGGTTAAATGCAGAGCTTGGATTTCGTTGTGCGCACTGTGTGCTGTGTGATCACATTGACCAATGGGACTGAGTTTTAAAAAAAGAAACATGTTCTTGAATGTGAGCGAAGTGATGCCATCAGTTATTGAGATCTGAGAAGGGAGAGGAGTTTGCTAGCCTGGCTATCGCGACTTGTCAATGCAAAGAGCATTGGTCTGGCCAAGCTGTGTTGTAAATCCATTTCTCAGAAGGCGGGCTTAACCCGCCTCTTTCAAATGCCTCTGTTTGCTACTGGACGAAGCTTCAACCAATCACACCCCTCTGTCCTCTGATGTATACGTAGCGAAAGAAACTGCTTGATCCAAACAAAAAGTAGTAGTAATCTGTAGTCATATAGCAATGGCGTTAAATGATTTTTGTGGGACTTGTGAGATGAACATGAGAGTGGCTGGTGTTGGTCATTCACAATTGATATTCGAAAAACGAATCAGGGCGATCAAAGGCGACATGACCACAACAACAGCATCCGCGCAAAGCATGGACTTAGCTACCAGCGGGGCTAACTGATAAATTAAACTTTTACCGAAGCCGGTCGGTAGCATTGCAAAAACGCCCTTTCCCGCAACAAATGCTTCAAGGGCTGCCCTTTGCTCTATTTTCAGATAGAACTTCCTTTTGAATTGGTCCTAAACAGCAGCTACAGATGCATTGAAATCTTACGGTTGCTCCACGTTCGCCATGTAGACAGTGACTGAGATAAATTTCCGGTCGCCAAACTACCGCGTCATTGCCTTTTGAAATGCTCGATTTTCATTGGCCCCCTATCTGAGGACTGAGCAGAAATGGTTTAGATAGGCAGCTTGGCCAGACTGACTTGCTCGCGAAATGTAAATGCAGCGTCACAGGCAGTATGGGCACGCCCAGGCTAGGAGTTTGCATCTCCGCATTATGGTAAACTAGGGTGTTTCATTGTCTTCCCATGTGCCTTTGAAGGGGAGGAAGGGATATCCAGCAGTAGTGCATGGCATGACAGCTTTTCAGATAGCCAAAAATTCATCCTCACTTGCTGCTGCTGCTTGCACAAAGTTTAGGCCATATGCTAATTTGCCATTTTAGTGGGCTAACATTACAACCTTTCGTGTTTGCTTACCTTGATTCTGTAAAGAAGTGGTAAAGAAGTAATCGTAGAAGTAAAGATGGCCTTGTGTTTTGTTATTTTTGCCAATGCTGGTTTCTTAGGTCGAACTTTTACAAGTATCAGCAGCTAGCTAGCTAAACCAAGGTGGGAGTTATCAAGCCAGTAGTCTTGCAGGCTGGCAGACACTGTAGCAGTGACAGCATATGGTAATTCAATGGCGCAGCATGCTGCAATAATGCAGACGTATATTGTGTTGCATTCTTTTAGGCAACAGTAGTGTTGCCACCTGTCCCAGTTTTACCTGACTGTCCCGGTTTTAATGGTCTGTCCCAGGGGGAAAAAATATTCTCCTGGGACACTGACACCCGGGTCGCTGCTTATAAGCAAAAGGCTCGATTGGGTTGCCGAAATGTCCAGGTTTTGTTGTCAGACATAGGTGGCAACCCTAGGCTACAGACAGAATCGAATCTGTATATTTATGCTGTCTGATTGTTCTAAGTTAAGGTATAAAGATTTTGATGTCAAACCAAAAAATTGTATTACCAGGTAATATCAGTTTTTAAAGTACTATTGGCACAGCAATACTGGCAATGCTGGCAGCTGCCTAGGAATAAGAGAAGGGTGGAGTAGAAGGTAAGATGGGGGTATACTGAGAAAAGTGGGTTGGGAGTGGGGTAAGGGCAGGAACATTAACCGTTTTTTTTTTTTTTTTTTTTGGCAGGTGTGTATCAAAAAGCAGCATTTATCACCCCTGTGCCCGGAGGTGTTGGTCCAGTGACGGTCGCCATGGTAGTGAAAAACACAGTAACGGCAGCAAGAAATGCTTTGGCCCATTGAAATATGAAAACAAACATTCGGCAGATGTAGCACACCATGGTAACTAGCGTAGATTCATGTGGGCTTTAAGGAATTTCATGATTGAAAAATCAAAGTTCTGACAGAGCCTTATGACAAAATGTATCACAAAAAATGTTGTATGTCACTCTGTGTGCTGATACAGTCTGTGTGCATATGCTGTACAGTCTGAATGTTGAATGCGTATCTGTAGACATCCATTTCTGTATGTTGTCTTTCTCTGTTTTTCCCCCGTGTGTGTGTTTTAAGGGGCATATATCATAATAGAGCAATGTTAAAACCTATTAAGTGGGTAAGGCAAACACTGGGTTTGGTATCTTTGAGTCTATAAACAATAAAGTGTCATATCATGTTATTCTCACATTGTTCATTTCTTTGCGTAGATTGCTGCATCCTATTGGTGGTGGTTGTTGTCAGACAGACAACTTGCATTTCTTTAAAACCGTAATACAATATAAAGTACATTACTGATAAACATGAAGTACACTCTTAACTAATGAACCATTGTAATGCAACTTAGAGCATACATGGTTTTAAACCATAAACCATTACATACAATCAAAGTCTCACAGATAATGCAGTTTAATTAACAGACAATAAACTAGCAATAACTGTATTTACACTAAACAATATGGAGTGGTAAAAACTGCAGTAATGTTTAACGTATTTGAAGAAAGTTACATTAAGGTTTTATAATGTGCATTACTTGACTCGCAGGCATACTGCATTCACACTAAATAATATAGGGTGGCATAATAGTAAACAAGAGGGGGTTTACAATGTGCTTTATTTGTATGGCTCAGCACTGAGAAATAAACAACTTAGATGGTTTCTCTTTTGTACCTGACATAGCCACTGATGTGCACAGCATGGCTATTCAAAAACAAAATCATGAAGATTTTTTTTTACAAATTAGTTGCTCCAATGTGCATGTGCAGGCTGTACAGTACTTTTTGCCCACCTTTGTGCTAGCTACACCCTAGCAGAGCTGTGACCAGAGTGTCACGTATTGGGTGGGCATTAGGCTTGGATGGGGGATGGGCAGAGCATTTTTTTAGGATGGGCAGGGCTTGTGCCTGGGGGGGGGGGCTCTTCCCATCCCAGCCCACCCCTGGTCACCCCTCTGCACCCTAGCTGTGCTTCCTTTTAAGCGCATACTGGGAAATTCCTGGCTTTTACAATGTCTGCAGTTTGAACTTGCCTTGCATTGCCTTTCTGTCTGTCATAATAACTGTCAGACGTATTGTCTATTGTCATGAACGCCTATGGCCTGCACAAGTTTTTGCTCTACATTTTTTTTTTTTCCATGCAGATGCTTCGACCTTACATGCAAACGAATCGTTAAGTGCCACAGTGTTTATTTCTGCCATATCAGTTACTCACACAGGTTTTTGTTGATTGATGTTGATTCCAGTGGGTTTTTTGGTCACCTGTTTTGTGCTTACATTCCTGAGTGACATTAACTTGCTGCAAATTATATCATTGCATTGAAGTGTGCTTGTCTACCTTGCCAAGCCTGTTTATGTAGGCATTTGACAAGTGTTTGAACAAGTGTGGCACTAGGCATAACTGGCCCGCATTAAGGTATTAGTGCTATTGTACTTGTTTTGACCTTTTAATGTCATTTTAATGTTTCTTTAGGAGAAGCTAAAGAGATAACAAATAGGCCTACACGTCTTTTCAGATTTTTCCTTTCTGGTGAAATGGGCCAATGGATTCGAGAAATTCTGCCAAAAAACTGATCAACATTGAGGAATGCATCTCCCCTCTTTCCCAACCATAGTTAATTGACCTGAGGGAGAATGCTTTCTCCTGCATGAATGTGTCTGCCTGTGTGGGGTGTGCATTCATGGGTGAATGATTATCTTTACGTGGGTGCCGTCTCTGCTTGCCACAGTCCTGAGGGCACAGGAAATGATGCGCCTGAACATACGGGCAAAATATTTCAGCCCAGGATTCTTGCTCTTGTGATTGGTTAGCTTTAGTATTCTCAACACGTATAAATCCAATCCCGAAAGGGCAAGTGAGAGGAAAAGTCACTGGACTGAGATCTGTGGAACGTCCAGACTCCCTCAGAAACTGCAACCCCGTGAAGTTCAACAGTTAAGAGTACAAGTCGATATCTTTGGTGCAGCCCACAGTCGATCTACTCATCACAAGCAATGGCTCTATCAACTTTTCACCTTTTCCTTCAGAACTGTAAGTATAGCATCACATCACATGTGCGCACACAGAAACACATACACAAACTGTTTTGCGAGTGTGATTATTATACCTTAAAACATTTGGTTACACTGTTCTGATTTTCACTTTTATTTGCTTGGGAACCTTGCAGTGCTTGTAATTGCTGCCATGGCCTTACTGATGACTTTGAGTGGGGAGTGTGCTGAGGTGCCACAGGGGATGTCCTCCAGTGCATACAACCACTCTGCACTGTTGGCGAACTCTAGCCAAGGTATGTTGTAAGACAGTTTGGTCATGTATCTGCATGAGTGTGTGTTTTGATAAGGCAACATGTGGAAACAGAATAAAAAAAATCGTCAAGGAGGCTTTGCTCTGTTCTGCACTTGTCTTCAAATTGTCCAATAAGTATGTGTACTCAAAAAAGATGCCGTTGACAAAAGAAAACAAATCTGTCCTCCGACTGTACACAGTCTCTGTAAATAAGAGGTAACTTAGATTCTCCAGCTAGTAAGAAACATAACATACCAAATGGCATAGGTCTTCTTGGGAGCATGGTAAAGAAACCATGATTTGTCATTGTAATTTGCCATTAAACTAAAATATCAAAACATGTATGAAGGTTAAATGAAAATATAAGTAAATACATATAAATGTTAAGGGTTTGTATGTTTGCGAAGGAAAGTTAAACTGTACTTTCTGCACTTGTTGGTCACCCAATAATCTGAGATGTCTCTTCCCTGACATTACCATCTCTCTGTGCAGAGGGTCTTGAGGCACCAAGAATTCAGAGGTTACAGAAACCTTGCAAGCCAGAGCACAAGGACTTCTGTATCCATGGGGAGTGCATCTATACCACAGATGAGGACAAACCCACTTGCGAGTAAGAAGTGAATAGTACTACATTTCCCAATGCTGTAACTGTTGTAAGACTATCAAAAGGGATACAAAAATAAATAATAATAAAAAACGAATTTGTATATGTGTGTGCAGATGTTCGTTGGCGAGTGGACCACGCTGTGAGCACTTTTTACTGGAGTCAGACAGCATAGGCCGGGTGAGTCTTGAGGAGATTATTGGCATCTGCCTAGGTGTGGCTCTACTGCTGGTCTGCCTCGCTGGCGCCATCTACTGTTGCATGAGGAAGAGGTAAGTCTATTCCAACAATCCAACTACAGTCAACTAAAAAAAAAGAGATTTAAGATTTGAGCCATATATTTGTGCTCATCACAGGAACAAAGCATTATAACTCATATATTACTCGCACACGTAGCTTGACACCTGATACAGTACTTACTTATTTTGAGGTAGTCTTATTCCGTGTCCTCTTTTATGCTTTATTTCAGGTGTCAGAAGGAATCTCTCCCATACCAGACCTATGACAGCAAAGAAGCTGTGTGACTGAGTCCTACATTTCATTGCACTTCAGTTGTTTTTGTTAACTTATTTATTGTTCTTGAACCTATTTTTAAATTAAAACCTTTGTATTAACTATTTAATATTTCTAATAAATAAACTCACAACTGCTGAGTTATTGCATATGTTAAACCACCTGTAAAGGGTATTTTATTTTTCCATCATTCATTTCAATCCCCATAGGATAATTTAATTCACATCTACCTTTGATAGCAGCTCAGGAGACATTGATATAACTCTAAATTTTGAACGTTTTAAATGGATATAGTCGTAGATGTCCTCCTACATTTTAAAACAAACAGAAGTGAGGAACATCAAGATAAAGCACATTGTTGTAAAAGTCATTGTCCACTGTGTGAACTCTGCAAGGGTGTAGAATTGGCATGGACGGAGGTGACGCGTCCCCACCAATATCCAGCAATCATTGATTCGTCCCCACCAATAATTTCAGCCCCTCAAAAAAATAGTTTCATCACGTCTCATCACCTAACGGAGCAGAAATTGATAAATTAAGTTCTCTACTGAAATCCTAACACATATGGTCAATGTGATTGGCTGTGCCCTGCTTTCAAGTGAGATTCGGTTTGGTGATAGCAGCCCCAAAACTAGAAGCAGACTTGTCCAAAGCGAGTGGCGAGTGGTAAGCGATAGCAGCTAAAAAGAAGGTGGACATAAGGAGTTACTTTTCAAAGATAGGCTACCTTTAAGTCACAAAGTCAATATCGCTACTGAAATAAGTCCCATAATAACGTTAATGACAACTAGGCTTTGGCACACAGCATGCCTGCAGAAGGCTAACATGCCAGCATGCCTACGTCAGTACGTCCCCACCCATAGACATACTATGTCTATGTCCCCACTAATGTCAAGAGCAAATCTACGCCCCTGGATCTCTGTTCCTTATTGGTGTCAAGGTGCATGTGCTCATGGCTCACTACTTTTGATCGCAGAGAGGTTGAGTACAAAGGCCTAATTTCCACTGGAGCATTAACACAATTAAAACACAAACAAACAAACAAAAAAGAAACTCTTACTGAGTATTTGCTTCAGCCATTCACTTAACTGGATGGTTCTAATTCTAAGCAAAACTCTTTAGGCCAGGTAGGTGTATAGTCTACGGGCGGAACGAACACACAATAGAACTTGTCAGTTATTTGAAGACAAGGTTCAGCCTTCCTCCCTCAGGGGGAACACCCTCCATGTTTGAAATACCTTGCCGACAATAATTAAAGATTGTATTGGCCTACTGCCTTACTGCCTCAAACACATTTGAAAAAGAAACAACATGCATAAACATGGAAAACACATCGGCTAGAACTTTATTACATCTTCCATCCTCTTATCAGCAACATATTTCCTATATCCGACACCATCACGATATTTTGTTTTCCTCGTCGTTAAGGGACTAATTTACTGAATTCTTTGATCTCTGCTGATTAACAGGGGAATTTGCTCTGTTCTATTTAAATATGCATACGAGCTCGAGGCGAAACCATGCTAAAATGTTTTCGTTCTTCTTTTTGTTCTTCTTTTTGTTCTGTTGTTGTTGTTGTTGCAAAACTCATATTTTGTTATAGGCTATATATAGGCTACCACATAAGCTTATGCGCGTGACCAGCGTCTTTCTATTCCCTTCTGCGTGCCACTGGACTGCAGAGTCTTTACCCGACGCTCATTTATAACAGCACTAGTTTGTGTTATTGTCTGGCCACGGATCCCAAGACGACGAATTGCCATGATCCACTCCTTCCTCCACTCTGTCTGCCACTCCTCTTCGTGTTGATGGATGGATGGATACGCACCTGCGTGCACCCACTCTCCGGCAGATACACGATGGAGTAACGGGATGTAACAGAAATAGCACACGCACCCACATAAACACAAGCAAGCACAGACAAACAAGTTGAGGCTCCCTGGTTAATTAGCCTCTTAAGTCTCAACAACACGCGCTCTCAAACAAAAGAAACTGCAGAACGGGGAGTTCAACTGTCGGTAAACCTGCTTCTATTCTTCAGCTATTCGAGGGATGGTGGTAGAATTCGCAAATTTATTTCAACAGAACTGAAGAAATTATTTACATCAATGAATTTCGACCAGATTTTGAGCGCCGTGGGTGGCTTTGGCAGATTCCAAAAGAGTTTGTACGTATGGATCTGTATCCCGCAGATCCCACTGGCCTTTCACATGATGGTAAGCATCTTTACTGGCGCGACACCTCCGCACTGGTGCCGGGATTCGCCAAACGTGAAAAGCAACAGCTCTGACCCTGGAGCGGAGGGGAGCATGTCTAAAACCGGAACCCCAAGCCAGAACTTAAGCATCTCTTTGCTCTTTGAACACGGTGAAACTTGTGGACTTTTCGTCAACCGGAGCAATTCTTTCTCTTGCAGTTATGGATGGGAATACAGCCGCGAGATATTTCACAGCACCATTGTCACCGAGGTCATGTAACTAGCATCTCGTGTTACAATTTCTTACATATGGATGATTCCTCACACACACACATACACACACACACACACACACACACACACACACACACACACACACACACACACAAATCATACACACATTCCTCCACCACCACCAACAACAACAACACCATCACCAGTGATGGGGTATTATAATCTCAGCAACTGATTGTATTAAATAATTAGATGTGTTCTTGTGTGCTTGTTCTGAATACACAGTGGGACTTAGTTTGTGACAGAGCCAGTCTAAACAGTGTGGGCTCTTCCATCTACATGTTTGGCTTACTGGTTGGTGCAGCAGTCTTTGGAGCTATGGCTGACAGGTATTCCATAATACTTATGATATAATATATTCATATAATATATTCACACTCTTACATACACTCACTCTTACTGTATAGCTCTTCTCTCTTTCTCGCGCCTCAGCCCTCCTTCTTTCTGTGTTCCCGCTGTTTGTGCCTCCTCCACACTCTTCTCCCTCCCCTCCTTTTTCGCTTTTTTTTGCCACACGTTTTATCTCTCATCCACCTTTTGTGCCACAACTCTCTGCCTTTCCTCCTCCTCCTCCTCTTCCTCCTCCTCCCTTCTCTGCCCTCTCCTCATTTCTATCCTTTTCTCTCTTCCTCCTCCTCTCAGGTATGGACGTAGGTTCTGTCTGCTCTTGTGCCTGGCGGTGCAGGCTGTGTTTGGTGTGTCTGCTGCTTTTGCCCCAAACTTCCCCGTGTACGTGCTGCTGCGCTTTGTGCTGGGAACCTCAATCTCTGGAGTCATCATCAACGCCTTTGTGCTGGGTTAGGACCAAATGTCAAATGTATTCTCACCAGCAAACAAGCAAAAACACACACACACACATGCACGCATGCACACACAATAGCAAATAACTAGTGGCGCTAAATTGAGCCGTTTTGGGTGTGGGTGGGCTACAGGTATCTGTTGAAGCCTTATTTGATGAGTCATGTTCTCAGTCTGACTACATTATTTACCAACATGTGTTGAGAGTAGATCTGTGGTACATTCTTGCTTACTGGTGACAATATATCCTTCAATTGCCACATGTTTCCTTTGCATCAACAGGCAGAAAAAGTATTAACGGAAGGTAACATCTCATTCAATTGCCCTGAGCCCCCACCTGTAAACCAAAGATAACCATTGTCATCTTAGAATAGGATCCTTAAGTATGTGTTGTAAAGTCTGAAATGTAGCTCACTCTGGACTATGCATGGCCATTCATCACCAGTTCACCCTGGTAGAAATTGAATGTTGTAGGTAGTCCTAGTCTTTAGTCCTAGTCCTTAGTCATAGCCCCTTCCTACATGTGGTGTTCGCCCTCTGTGACTCAGGGTATACACTTCCGCCTTAACGCTGACCCTATCCTGTTCCTCTGTCTCTTAACCTAACCCTAATGATCTGTGAGCTTGGACTCTTGTCATGACCTTTGTCATGAAACTTGGCCTTATTAAAGCAACACTAAGTAGTTTTTTTCAACCTTAAAATAATGTTTCCTAAATCATTTCAGTGGTTCACCAACTTGTAACTGGGTGAAAGGCACTTCTGAATTCGCTTTGCCACCCTCCACGGGCTATAACCACACTAACTTTGGAGGAGCGGGCCGTCTCTCTGTAGTTCGAATCAGAGACAATTCTGCTTCCAACCTATAGGGCAACCGAAAACGAAAACTACCTAGTGTTGCTTTAAACCCTGGACCCCTTTGCAGGCACAGAGTGGACGTGTACCCAGCGACGCATGCTTGCGGGGATCTTCACCGACTACTTCTTTGGCCTGGGCTACATGCTGCTGGCAGGCATCGCTTACCTAGTGCGGGACTGGAGACAGCTGCAGCTGGCCATCTCTGCTCCGGGATTCATTTTCATCTTCTACATCTGGTAATTACCTCCGCTGTAAGGTTCTGTAATCATCGGCGTTGGTTTGTTTGTTTGTTAGTATGTTAGTTATCAACATAACTCAAAAAGTTATGGATGGATTTTGATGGGATTTTCAGGGTAGGTCAAAAATGGGCTAACTTAAAAGTGATTCGATTTTGGTGGTGATCTGAGCTCCCCTGGCGGAGGTCTGCACTCTCTGAGTGCTTTTTGTAGTTTAAGATGTGATGGCAGGCACACACAAACTGTGTAGATCTACAAAGCACGCACATCCACCTCAAGTAGTCTGGGTGCTGGAGCAAAAAAGCAAAGTTGAGGAACAGAAGTCCGCAACACCAGTGTGCTCCCACAAAAGTTTTTAATCATGACATTTTGGGGATGTGCCCTTCATCAGACGTAAAAACGTTTGTGGGGGCACATTGGTGTCACAGACTTTGTCTCTGTTATTAAATGCGTGCACCCACACACACACACAGATGAAGAAAATCTTTTTGATTTTTCCTTATTTTCACATATTTTCACATGTTCCTAACCTATTTTTCTCTCTAAACTAAAATGTTTTTTTAAACATAGCTTTCTTTCCCCTTGCTGAGTTGTGTGCTGTCTTGTTGGCCTTGTTAGGCTTGTCCCCCATTCTGCACGCTGGCTGCTGGTGAACGATCGCAGAGAGGAAGCGGTTTCTCTCTTGAGGAAAGTGGCCAAGGTCAACGGGAGATCATTCCCCACTGCAGCACAGGTACAGTACATGTCTCAGGCTTTATCCCGGGAGTAAAGTGGCGTATTAGTTATACTGTTAACGTTACCATCAGTGATGAAGTCAGTATCTCAATGGAGAAGGTGACTATAGTCATCAATAATGATCACTTGTTTTTCAAGGGAGGAGAAAGTGAAATTGCATTTCCCTGCACTGTTAAAAGTTCATTCACTTAAGGTGACTAATTAAAATAGACATCATCCTACTGTTTGTTCAGTGTACTGAGTCACTATAGTCACTGCTATAATCACTGGACTAGACTGCATACAGTATGCGGTGTAACTGGACGCCGTAGGCCTCACCTCTCTCTCTTTGGTACCGCTGTCTTTGTGCTCTAACATCTGACCTCTTCCTTTCATTGCTCTCGGCGTCTCGTCTTTGTCTTCCATCGGTATGCCTCTCTCTCTTTCACTGCTCTTCTCACTCAACTCTGTACTTACGGACGGGCCAGAGACAGATGGGCCTGCCACACCTTCCTCAACAGACTGCTCCAGGTCTCTTTTCTTACTGGGGCTTTACTTTATTCTTACTTTACTTTGCATACGTACTTTACTTTACATATGTACTATTCTAACAAAAATGTACTTGAGAGGAATAGTTCATTGATACATGATAGTATTTGACTCACGAAGGTAGTTTACAATGTTGTGCCTAATTGAACACTTCATAAAAATCTACCTCTATACTAAAAATTTAGTCCAGCCAAATTATGTGAGAGTACTGAAAAGTGTTCTTCAAAGCTAAAATTGTGTTTATTTATGCACAATGTTGTTTATACCTAAATGCACCATATGACAGCTCTATTAAGTTCAGTGTCAATTTTGAACAAAGCATACACATATAATTTCCTTCAATATCTGTGATTTTAAGAAGTCAAGCTCTTTCCATTTTGTAATAATACAATCTAATCTATTGTTTTACTATAATTTATGTCTATCAGAATTGTATGTTATATTAAAAATGTCACAAATCTTAATCATTTTCAGGTGAATAACTTCACATCATTACCACTGTTTTGTCATTATATCCATCTGTTGTCTTTATTGACCTTGGCTCCTTGGTTTCATAATTATTATTTCATGCTGATTGTGTAAATAGGTGGAACGGTGTGATGTTGCAGGGGAGGGGAAGGGTCACCATAGCGCCATAGACCTGCTCAAAACTTCAGAGATGAGGAGAAGGTCCTTCATCCTGTTTTACCTATGGTAAACCCACACACACACACACAGACACACATCCAGGCACAAACACACATAGACACACACAGTCTCTCTCTCCCTCTCTCTCTCTCTCTCTCTCTCTCTCTCTCTCTCACACACACACACACCTACACACACACACACACACACACACACACACACACACACATACACACACACACACACACACACACACACACACACACACACACACACACACACACACACACACACACACACACACACACACACACACACACACACACACACACACACAACATATAGAATACTGGCAACCTGTCAGATGCCATGTTTGTGTTATTGTTTTTTGTCAGGTTTGTAAATGTGCTGGTGTATTATGGCCTCTCTCATGGCATATCCAGCCTTGGGGTCGACCTTTACCTCACGCAGTTCATTTTCGGACTGGTGGAGATTCCTGCCAGATCATTGGTTCTGCTGGTGTTACCATGGAGTCGCAGAATCCCCCAGAGCTTCTTCATGGCGGTGGGCGGAGTGGCGTGCTTACTCACCCTCGCTGTGCCAGCAGGTAAACACTGCTGACTTACCTCATGTAGTGCAGTCAGTGATAGCACTGTGTTAGGAGTTGGAAAAAGTGGACAAAGTGTGAAAATGATTGGCAAAAATTTTAACACATTTATAACTACAGAGCTTGAACTAGTTCAGATTTTTGTTCAATTCTTATTTACTTGTATTGCCAAGATAAAATCTTATACGATTACTGCCTTAGTTCTTCTTGATGAATAATGCAGATAAATAAGGATATAGAAGATGGTAGTGATGGACCGCTCATTATGAAGAGGAATTATTTGAACAGATTATCACAGAAATAGTCATTTTTTTCCTAAACAGTTTAATGAACTCAGACTAGTTCTCAATTTTAAGTGAGAACCATGAGAACTGTGAATTGATTCTTTTTTATAAACTGAACAGGGAACCAGTTCGTGTGAAGCGTGAACTTGCACAGCACTGATGTAGTGTAGATCGGGGTCATTTGTTTGTGTGTTTGTTAGCAACATAACTTAAAAAGTTATGCATGGATTTTGATTACATTTTCAGGGTAGGTCAGAAATGGGCTAATGTAAAAGTGATTAGATTTTGGTGGTGATCTGAGCTGCCTTGGTGGAGCTCTGCGCTCTCCGAGTGCTTTTCTAGTTGTTTCTGTCCTGCTGTTTCTTCCTACCATGGCCCTGTGGTGTGTGTTTGTTCCAGGTAAGCCCCAGGTGGTCACCGCTCTGGCTCTGGTCGGAAAGTTTGGCATCACCGCCTCCTTCGCGGTTATTTACATCTACTCAGCCGAGCTGTTCCCCACAGTCATAAGGTACATAAATCAACGCTGACATCAGCCTACACCCTTAAATGAGCTCATCTCAAAATAATGCACATGCACACACATGCACACGTGTGCCCCCCCCCCACACACACACACACACACACACACACTGAGCTAAGCTTCTTCACTTCTACATGGTATTCTTACTGAAACATACAAGTGCCTCCACTTTTGAAATACATAAACATAACCTAAACACATAAACTCTCTCTCTCTCTCTCTCTCTCTCTCTCTCTCTCTCTCTCTCTCTCTCTCTCTCTCTCTCTCTCTCTCTCTCTCTCTCTCTCTCTCTCTCTCTCACCCACACCCCCCACACAAAAACGCAGTCAGCTACGCAATGCCTATGTGTAAATCCCCCCCTCCCCTGTAGACAGACGGGGATAGGCATGGCCTCCATGTTTGCGAGGTCAGGAGGAGTGCTGGCCCCCCTGATCAACATGCTGAGAGAGCCCACCCCCACCGTGCCCATGATCATCTTTGGCTGTGCACCCCTGCTAGGCGCCGCTCTCGCGCTTGCTCTGCCAGAGACAGCCAATCAGCCTCTTCCTGATAACATCCAGGATATCCAGGAGTGAGTGAGACACCAACACACCCTTCCTCTTACAGGCACATCTCAATTACTTAGAATATTGTGGAACAGTTCGTTTCTGCCATTGCTGGTAATTTGATTAAAAAAATGATTGTACTGATTCTTTTACAAGAATATTAAATATTTCAAGCCCTTTTTTGTTTTAATTTTGATTACTACAGTTTACAGCTAATGAAAACCAAAAATGCAGTGTCTCAGAACATTTCAATTTTACATCAAACAAAAAAAACATTTTTAAATACAGAAAAGTAATTTTGAATACATAAAACTATGTTCATGTTTTATGCCCTCAATAGGTGGTTGAGCATTTGGGTCTTTGTATTCCAGACTGCAATGAAATGATTTTTCCTCAATATTCCTCAATATTCCCCCATTCATTGACATAAACCTGTACACAGCCATTAGCAATCACAAACATCAGACATGTTTTGTTTTTGGATGTGTCGCTATACTATTGTAATTTTACGTGATCAGACTAATCATAGTGCCCTCACACATAATGCCCCTAAAGGGTCTTTGACTAGTCACTGCATGGCAGTCGCATGTAGGGTGTGAATTAGCCCTCCATAATTGTGGAGTCCTACATTTTACGGGGGGTACTACATTTTATGTTTTACACCAATTACATTAATACAGTTACATTATGTGAACCTTTTGGAATTTCATGTTTTTTTTTTAATACATTTCTCATAAAATGTGACATGAAATGTAATAGTTTACTTTGATTAACCTTAACACATTGTGTCCATCTTCACTAGTGACTTAGATGAAGATCAGATCACATTCTGTGACAAATTTATTCAGAAAATCATTACATTCCAAAAGTTTCACATACTTTTTCCTCACCACTGTATGTCGGTACCCCTAAATCTTGTTATTTTTGTCTCTTTGGAGGGTACTGGGTGTTAATCAGGGGCTACCACACCCCCCAGTACCCCCTGCAACTCAGACTATGGTTGCATGTACTCATTACTTTCTCTTGCCTCTGTTTTTGCCGTAGACCCTCTGGCAGAATCAGTCCGTCTCACAGTCCATCAGAAGGGCAGCAGCTACAGGACCTAGCCTCCGATTCTTGACAAATATCAACAACACAAAAACAGACAAGCACCAGCAAAAAGACTTTAGGGATGTCAAAGAGGAGGGCAGGAGGTCATTGTTGAATGATATAAAGCTGTGTTTCTCATGCTTTGGGTCGTGGGAAGTAGTGAAAGGGTCATACTTCATGTAGGTTTGAAGGGCCTGTGGTTGATATGAACAGGTAATGGAATGAAGTGTATGACTAAGGCATGGGGGTGATAGCATGGTGCAGTGGGTTATAGAGTTAAATGGGGGTGATAGCATGGTGTAGTGGGTTATAGAGGTTGTTATGGGTATGACAGCATGGTGCAGTGGGTTATAGAGGTTGTTATGGGTATAACAGCATGGTGCAGTGGGTTATAGAGGTTGTTATGGGTATGACAGCATGGTGCAGTGGGTTATAGAGTATAATGGGGGTGATGGCATGGTGCAGTGGGTTATAAAGTGTAATGGGGATGACAGCATGGTGCAGTGGGTTATCGAGTGTAATGGGGGTGACAGCATGGTGTATTGGGTTATAGAGTGTAATGGGGAGCATGGTGGAGCAAATTCAGGGGTCAGGCTAAATTTGAAAGCTAAAAAAAACTGCTCTGTGATGTGGATATAGCTAACACCACACTGTCTGCAGAGGGGACAAAAGTGGAGCAGAAAAAAGATAACTAGGTCTTCCAGAGAACATATTCTGTGTTCTTTGAAAGCAGAAAAAGTTATGGTCTGTAGCGATTTTCACATTTTTGTGCATGACAGTGAGGGAAAAATTGAAACTGCACAATGAATGGTCCTGTCAGTGATGGTGTCAGTGGTGGGTATTGCTTGTTTATGTTAGTGTTTACTGTAAGTTTAGATTTCTTAGCAGGTACTTTTGCCCAACACTACTGGGATTGCAGATGAAAAACAGCTTAAGGCTAAATCTGGTGCAGTGTCTCAAATGTTTTCCATTTATGTTGTAATTACACACTGTTCTGTTCAAATCAACTAAAACTGAACACAAATCAACCCCATATTGTTTCTAGGTCATGGAGTCTGGATTGTGAAAGAAGACCAGTTTGTATTTATTTATTTGTTTATTTACAAAGTAATGGAGGAACAGAAGCTTAATTTGACATATGACTTGGGTTTTAGAAAAACAGTCATTGTGTTCACAACATGAACAATTGCTGATAGTACCTTTCATAGACAGCTGAGGGTTAATCTGGAAACTTTATAGGATTCAAAGGGTGACAAAAGTTACACTCCACACTGCACTGTAAAGCTCCTAATGCCCTGCCATGATTCTTATTGAGTGATGGGCAAACTGGATTTAGAAGCTACGGTGCAGAACCACCTATTTGTTCTAACCATTCACTAAATCAGCAAATTCAAATTAGCACAGCTCTTTAGCCAGGGATAGATAGCCTATCTACTAAATCACCTGTATGAGGTGCACAGGTAGGACCAGGTGACTTGGAATATGTGGCATTGGATTGTAGCTTTTGAATCCAGGTTGCCCACCACTGTTTTTTTTTTTCAATTCACACAGAGCTGGTTGCAGTCACAGCTATTGCAGTGGGCTGTGGACTGCTGCCAATATAGAAGCGATTGTTTTTATTGACCAATTTTTAAGTCCCATCTTCTTCCTAGTGACCACTAACTTATCCAGGCTAGTGACTGAAGCACTTACTTGAAATACCATGATATTTTTAGGTTCAGTGAGCAATGCAGCAAGACATGTCAGGTGTGGCAATGTAATAAAAAATAGTCTGTTTTGGAGGTGATGTATTTATAATTGTTTTTTATGTGCAGAGGTGAGGTTAGGTCTAAAGATCGTAATACTTGAATCATGCAGGCCTGCAGGGTCCTGAGAAGTCAGTGACCGCACAACAACTACAGGCAGCGATGAAGGGGTTTACTGCATGAGAATCAGCATGCAATAATGCATAAGGGCTTTGATATGTAATCCATGAAAACAATAAATACTCCAATGCACTTACACATTTGCTGTTCATTCTTGGTTGAGTTAAACAGACTGGTGTGTGTGTGTGTGTGTGTGTGTGTGTGTGTGTGTGTGTGTCTGCATGAGAACAAAAGTCACACATTAGAATACTAATAATTATTTTTTTATATAAAGACTTTATTTCTACATTTTCAAAGAATGTAGAATCACCTGCTTCAAGTTGACCATAAACGCCATTAAAGTAAAACCACTGAAAACTTCTCTTGATAGTGACTGTGCATGTGTGTGTGTGTGTACGGAAATTACGAGTCTCTTTAGGCCAGCGTGACGTACGTAGCGTCGGTTGCTACGCCACAGTTGTTGTCCTTCATGGACATGAGGATGAAGCCACTGTTACCCCAGTAACTAGACCAGCTGTTCTTCACCAGCCAATAGGACTGGTTGTTCAGCACTCCATAGCCCACGGCAAGCACTGCATGGTCCAAGTCATCCGTCCCGTTCTCTGCAGAGGAAACAAAGGGAAAGATTTAGGGGGGGATGTAAAGTTACTTCATAGGAGACCACATTGGTTGTATCCCAGTATGTAGCAGTAAGTTCAAATAAATCACAGAAGGCTGGAGAGTTGTAGACCTATGCCTAAAACGGAGTATCCGAGTCTGTGTGTGTGTGTGTGTGCTTGTGTCAGAATAAGTGATGTTGAAGCCACTCACTGCAAGCAGGTTCATAGTAGACTCCATGGCTGTAGAAAGTGAAGCTCTTGTGTGCAGCATCAATGCTGACTGCGTTAGGTCCATTTTTGAACAGCGCCACCTTCAGTGCTTCTGTATCACCGCTGGTCACGTTAGTGTAGCTTTTCACCTGTGCAGTCAGCTTTGAGGTGTTGTAATGGCACAAGCCGTTCTGTAGGCACATACACATGAAGTGCAGAGTTAAACACACAGGACCACCCAGCATGTGAACCTTTCCTCTCAATATAACAGGGGTTGTTTGCATTTTCCCAATTATTCCTCAGTAATCACACAGTAGTCTTGAAATGTCACTAGAGATTAAGGAAACATGTTAAATTGAAATACAAAATTTACTGACAACAACAGCGCAGCCAGAATGTTCCCATATTAAAACTTAACTTACAGCACGAAAATTCTGTTTTATGTACTCATTTTGCCTCTTGCCACTGCTTTACAGTATTTTTAAAACTTTTTACAGTATTTTTAAAACTTCTTAAAAGTTCTGCCCACAATGCTACTGTATGTATTTTGGCTTTAAAGCAACACCAAGTAGTTTTCGTCTTCGGTCGCCCTACAGTTTGGAAGCAGAATTGTCTGTCATTCGAACTACAGACAGACAGCCCGCTACTCTCCAAATGTACTTAGTGCGGTTATAGTCCATGGAGGGCAGCAAAGCGAATTCAGAAGTGCTGTTACAAGTTGATGAACCACTGAAAGGGTTTTGAAAACATTATTTCAAGGTTGAAAAAACTACTTTGTGTTGCTTTAAGTGATTGACAGTGGGAGTCCTCCTACCATGCCAGTGTAGGCTCCGTAGTCGGCCGTGGTGCTGATCCCACCATGCTTCATCAGCCACTCGTAGGCTCTCCACTCCTCCCCTCCGTCACAGCCGTTGTTCCCAAAGCCCCAGGTGCAGTCCACCAGCATCTGCTCCGACAGCACCTGTAGCACCCCCGTCTGAAGGAGGGGGATACACCAGAGTTGAAATTGGGCTGGGGGTGAGGGGGGGAGTTCAGCTCCGCCTTCTCACCTCAGCAATACAGCCAGCCGGAGCTGAGCTCCCTCAGCTACAGTATTTATGTAAGGGATAACGTCCTACGAGGTGACCAGTTCCGTGGAAATAATGGCGAGGTGGAGCCAGGTATACAAAGTTAATTCCCACTTCATCAGCCAATCAGAAAAGAGAATTCCATTGTTAAGGGAGATAATGATTAATACATTATAATTTCTCTGGCTGTCTATGTGTAATACTGAGCTCTACAACTGACCTTCAGGAAGAGTGCTCCCTCCAGGGACCCTGCTGTTGCGAAACTCCAACACGAACCGCAGATCGCTTGATCCTTCACTGGAGTTACAGCACCTGCACATGGACAAGCCATATTAGGTTACTCTCAAGACAAAAATAGAAATTTGCCCAAAATGCGGGCCATCTTGAAGTCCCCATAAGCTCATACACCTGCCGAATGCATACCGACACCACATTCACATAAAATAGACACTCACACAAACACAGTGCCACACAGTCACATATTATTTCTATAAAATCTCCTAACCTTCTAATTCTTTCCATTGTGGGAGCCAAACATTCACACACACACACACACACACACACACACACACACACACACACACACACACACACACACACAGAAACACCAGTCAACATCAACAGGTAATGAAAGTAACAGCCACACAAATAATACCAGTCAAACTCAGAGCACAGTAACATAGATAGATATACATCATTCAGCTCGGTACCATAGAGTCTCCAGTCCAGCGATTCTGGTGGGGTGACACTGCGCAGTTCAGCTGGGAAAGGCTGACCCTTGTTGAGTGTCTGGAAACGCCTGCCCCGGAGGACGGCCAGCTCGGCAGGGGAGCGATCAGCCAGGTGATTTACAGCAAGGGTGTACGACAGACCCTGCCTGTTCTTTGAATGCACATACCTGCGGACGACACAAATTAGTCAACCCAGGTAATAAAAGATGTTATCACAACACTGAATTACAGTCAGCTTGGGTGTTACAGACATCATTGATTCAACTGTACTTTGCTATCCGGAACAGGCAAAAAAGGAGCACAAAAATCAAATGTCTGCCTAAAGAGGTAGAGTAGTGGTCTGGCCTGCCACCTAGAGGCCACAAGGATGTATAGCATTTCAAAAAGGTGACACTTCCTTGTTGGTCAAGGTCCACAATGAAAACAAGGAAATGGCTTTTTGCAATATTCTGACTTTACTTTTAAATGGATGGTGCAGTCTGTAACACAACTGTATGATGTTTTAAAATAATAAATAAATCAATCAATTAGCATGTGACAAAGGCCATCACTTCTGTATCTGCGTGACGCATCACTGGGATCCGATCAACCACATTCTACATCTCACCGAATGTTGTGGACAAATCTGTGCTCTCGTTCTTCATGCTCCTTTTCATTTTTGTAACGACGGGAGAACTTCTCCTTGAAATGGCCGAACATGCGGTGGGCTTGGCCCAATGGAGATGTGTGGAGCAGGTCTCGAATTGGATTGGCCAACAGGTGATGCTCTATACCCGGGCCAGGAAATGGGCCGCAGGTCATGCCTATGAAGACAAAACAGACAGCAAGAAAATAAATGTGACACTTCTTTTATGCAGACTGTAGCTCATGAAACTCCAGCTTCGACTCAAAGAGAATTCACTACAACCACAGCTAGGACTATTATGAAAAATCGTGCCCAAAACAATTAAATGGTAAAATAAACTGCAGTGAAATGATTTTTATATTGTACTTTTTTACATGGGCTTTATGTAGATCATCGATATGTGTCTCCAGTTGAAACTTCTCCAGCAAGTGCTTCACAGAATGCGTTTTCAGAAGGAGAACTGTGATGTGTTTTAAGGGGTCAAGAAACTGGAGCACTGCTAGAACGCAATCATTTGTTTAATCTAAAAAGGAAGGCGTTTGAATAGGTGCAATGATGTCAGTATTCCTTCTCAAGGTGAACAGGGTCAAGTCACTCTAAAGCGGTCTAAATTCATGGCCCTATGCTACTTTTATGCTGTGTATTTTTGTAAAGTTAATGGTGACATGAAAGGTTGAACTGGGTTTTAATTCTTGTTCTGTGATGCGACATATACACAATAACATTTTGGTTGGATGTGTAGTGCCTCAGAAGCTTCCTAAAAACCTCTCTCAGAAAGTTGTTAGGTGGGAGATTGTAAACGTGTGGTTTTGCACCTATTTGGCATTCTTTTGGGCCTAACTGGCAACCTCATGATGAAATGCAAGTGCTTGACGCTGATTGACATTTCACGTCATTTGTATCTGTTGTTCAGATGCACCCATTTTCTGGCAGACATTTCTAAAAGAGGAATTTCTATGAAACTGAGATGTTCAGAATGTCTATCATTTCTCGTATCTTCTTGAATGCAGGTAGGCTACCGTTCTTCAACAAAGACATGGTAATAACGTTTTTTGATTCTGTCACCGTTAAGAAACTATGAGTAGAACAGAAAAGAACATTATGACTGTGGCCATGTGTTATATGAAAGCACCTGTGTCATATTGGGAATGGACTATCACGACAATGTGGTTTTGACAAGTTGTGCTACGCTTTACACATTTAAGTGCTAATCTTTTATGTAAAAAAACTCTCGCATATTGTGTGTTTTGTGTGTGTGTACCTTCAGGCAGTGCAAAGTCCTTATCCAGCGTGGTGGAACTGAATTCAGTGTAGTCCAAGAGGTACTTGTCATAATGAGATCCCAACAGGGTGTTGTAGCCAATCATTTCATAGTGCACAGGGGTTGGTGGTGTGGCCCCACCCTCTGGGCGGGTCACCCACAGACTGTAGGTGTTTTGTTTAGGGCCAATTTGGGTGATGTTCTGCCATACCTCACACAGGATGCCTGCAAAATACTCCATCCTTACAAACTACTCACACACACACAGCCACACACACACACAGCCACACAAGTTAAACATATTGGGATATAAAATTCACAGAATTGACATTCACAAGGCTCAAAATTCAATACACATATTAAACACCATATCACATAAGCACACACACACAAAGACCACATAAGCGCACACACACACACACACACACACACACACACCTGAAATCCTGTTGTGTCTGGCAGTGCCCCCTGGGGCACGACTGGTTCCTCTTTTGTCCCGTTGACTTGGAAACACTTCATGACATTCATCTCTGTCTCTGTAGTAACAGGAGTCACCTTGTAGGCAGCCCCAGCAGGCTTCTGGGAGCCCAGCTGGAAGGTAGAGACTTGGCCTAGAGACGAATACAGAGGGTGAACATGCCAGTGTGTGAAAGTGAACATGTGTTTTGTACAACTGGTTTTTATTACCGTGTCTGGGGTAAGTACGGAGGACAGAGTTCCCTGGACAGACGTACATATGTGCACACACACACACAGACTTTAATGTGCGCCCATACACACACAGAGATGCTTTTCTATTTGGGCGATCTGTCTCCTGAAGCAAACTTTTGATCTATCTGTATTTACTGTGATTTTGAGCTTTGCTGCTGGAAACCCAATTTTCCTGTATGTACCTTCGGAAGGGATTAATAAAGTTTTATTCTATTCTAATCTTACTAGTTTGGCAGTGGCAGCAGTTGAATCCAGACAAGGGGGGTAGTGACTAAACTGCACCTATACTTTTGTTTCACCATCTTGAATCCAAAGGAAATCTTGCACCAGGAAGTGTAACTGTGGTAACCACTTTCTATTAGCTGGGTGAAGAGTAAACCTCAATTCCCAATGACACAGCATTTTGTCTAGTTTACTAACCTTTGCTGTCAAGGACTCAGGTGTGAGGACAAAGCAAGATTAGTTTTCTCACAACTCAGGTTGCAAAATTTTGTCATGATGATTTAGAAAAAGTGCTTCTATTTGAAAAATGAAGTTCAGAGAAAGGATGAGTTTGCTTACCATGATAATAATCCACTCGGCTTCTGCTCCCCTTCGAGTCAAACCAAGCCTCAAAAGGCTCCTTTATCTCAGCGTAAGGAAGAGAGATTACACCTGCACACATCCATTCACAAACAGAGTCATGACCATTTCAAAAACAGATACACTCATTTCAAGGTTTTACCAAACAGTCAAACATACAGATTTATACTATATGAAGTAAATGAAGTGAATAATGGTTACGTTCAAATGTGAATTCAGCATTAAACAAAGAAATTATGCAGACAAGAAGCATTAGCTATACATGCTTGAATACAGGTTTGTATTAGATGAGCTAGTTGTTTTTGGGCTTGTGCAGAAGTGGTGGTTGTCTAAAATAAACCACAGACATAAACAGACAACAGACCTTTCACGTGATATGATTGTCCAAAGTCTGGCACCGCATGAAGGGGTGTGGCTTTCAATTCTGCTGAGCAAGAACACGGGATTTTCATCAAGTGATCCACGAATTCAAGGTCAGTGACACAGTCAGTGACTACACATTGTCTAACCTGCTTCCTATCGATTCTGTACCACTAATTGTGGACAGGGGTATAACTCACGTATTAGTGATATTTGGACTTGATCAAAATAAGTAAAGACCTTGTGAATAAACTCCAAGCTCTTGCAGCAAGAGCCCCTGAAAATAAAAAAAGTGGATGCGTACATACATCCGGCCACACCGCTTCCTCAAAACTGTGTCAAAGTATTGTAATTGCTACGTGTTATCACTTTATTTCACCGCAATATCTGTTAAAGGGGGAATTAAGTCATTTAAAATCATTATATTGTCCTTTTTAAAAAACCAAAAGCGAGGTAGACACACAGCCTTGGCCAGAATAATGCCAATGTATACTACAGAGGCTATTTTCTGAGCTACACTTCACCCTCGGCTGTAATGATTGCTTACCTACCTTTCAGGACAAACAAAAGGAATGCGAACAAGAGTTGGGTCCGCATCGTCGGCGTCTGGTTACATTAAACTTGCTTAAGAGACAATGTTGGAGGAGAGGTCACAGAATAAGGAACTCTTTGCCCTGCAAACAGAACAGCGGTGTATTGATCTGTCTTCTTTTTGAAGCGTTCACGGTGCTTCTGAGCTCAAGAGGAAATCTTTCAAGTATCCAAACGCTAACAACACAAGAGCAGAGCACACGCGCGGTTAGGTCATATGACAACGACGTTTAACATATCGGGGATCAGCTGACTTGTGGAAGGGTAGGCTGGATTTTTTGAGTAGAGAGAGGAAGTTAGTAGTCTCCTGAAAAGAGAACGTTTCTGGTTCTGGTAATTTTAAGTGGAACAATTATGGTGCCTAGGTGCGCTTATTTTTTGCTGACGCTATGAGCATGTGATTTTTGAATCATTTGATGCTAACCCAAAAACATCCCAGATATAAGCGAATAACGACCTAGATATTTGTAGACGTCAAGGTGATCATTATGAAGCTGTTTTACGACAGTGGCGCCGTAAGGCGGCGAGGCTTGGGACAGTTCCATTTGGGGCCCTGCACAGACTGGAGTAGGGGGTGTGTGTAGCAGGTACCCAATTCTAGAATAACAGTGTAATGTTTGCGAGAAAACCAATTGTCTAATAACATTTTACATTGTAAGGCTGTTGTGGTGCTGATACCTAAATAATAATAATAATAATAATAATAATAATAATAATAATAATAATAATAATAATAGTGCTATTATTATATGCCTTATTTTCAGTAACAGTTTTCATTTTAATTGTTTTAATACATTCATTATATTTCAAGGCATATCTTATTTGCAAGGCTCATCATGTTCTTTGAGTATTCAGCAGACTTGAGTAATAAGACACTAACCTAATGGTAATGTTAGAGGTAATTTGATCAGAAGAGGATTTGGCTTCTGCTGACAAAAGCTACAATTCTGCTACAAATGCATATCAGTCACCTCAGGGTCTAAATATATATTCTCCACCCACAACCTATAGAGGCTGTACCCAGCAATATTTTTTGCTCTCTAGGGTCTATGCTGAGGTGGTGGCAGGTCAGTAGTCAGTCATCAGTTGGGATCTATTTAGTGTGTGAAATCTCTCTCTCTCTCTCTCTCTCTCTCTCTCTCTCTCTCTCTCTCTCTCTCTCTCTCTCTCTCTCTCTCTCTCTCTCTCTGTGTGTGTGTGTGTGTGTGTGTGTGATAAACAGTCCAATGATGCTGTGCACCATGTGTGTATGTGTGTGAACACTGAAATAGTAACTTCATGCCTCACAAAGACAGATATGATTGTTTAATAAATGCCCAGTTTAAAGAGGAAGTGCTACAGCTACCAGTCAAAACTGAATGTGAAACAAAAGGTAAACAAACAGGCCGAATGACCAAATAAACCAAATGGCCAACATGAAACAGATAGAAATACAAACCAAACTATATGTGAGAGAAAGTCAGTTACAAAGAATTGGAAAAGAGAAAAGGATAGAGAGCCAGAATTAGATGGTCTAAAAGAAAAGTAAGACAAGCAAGAAACTAAAGTCTCTTGCATAATCCCACACACTTACGATGCACATGACACATGCCATGTAGAGGGTAGTGGAAGTGAGCACAAACTAATCTTAACCTAAAAATGCTAAAACAGGCCAGAGGTTTCTAAGTAGCTGACTACTACACATATATACTTGTTATTTTGGGATGAAAACACAATCAGACTGCTAAGAAAAGCAGGATGTGTTAAGCTGTGGCTAAACCAGGCATGTCTGGGACCTTGCTATCTGAGGGAGGTACAGTAAATAACGAAAACAGAAGCCTTTTGTGTGAGATAAGAGGAAATTCTGCTGATGGACTGACATTTTGTGCTCATGCCAGATTCTGGAAGTCCTGTGGCCTTTTATGCAGATTTGAGAGGGCTATAGAGTATTTCCTGTTTTAGACATCAACAGCAAAGGACATTATCAAGTTTGTGACTGTTATCAATGAAAATGCAGCAGGCTAAAGGCCAGTGGTACTACTTCACAAATATCATACAGATATTATTTAGAAGGTGACATCATGGTGAATTGTGAAAATGTTTACAATTCTAAAAGCACAATACAAATGCTTCTTATTAAGTTAAATCATCATATTAAAAGAGCAGCATGTGAAAATGTATCTGCTGGCACAGGTAAAATGTCCCACTTTATCTCCCACTAACTTCCTACCTGTTCCACTTGGTCTGTTTACATCTGATTACCCTAATTACATACACAAGCAATGTAAAGTGCTAAAGAAGGCAGGTAAAGTGGGTGGATGACAATAATAGAGGTGGTATATACATAAACATCACATACAGGGCTTGGGCCACCATTTACAGTAATCAAGCTTGTGCATGTACTGAATAATTACAAGAACCCCAAATGTTTTGTACAACAGGTGTATAACAAATGACATATATAGTTTACATCTATAAAGCACTAGCAAAACCTACATATGTGCACTGCATATCTGTACTTCTTCTACTTGCATTCTTATAAGGTTTGATTTTTTAGATTGAAAAAACATCTCACTGTGATTTATATTGTTAAAATTACCTGTTACTTGTTTCAGTCTCTTATTCTTCAAGTGGTAGGGATACCTTTAAAATTTAGTTGTCTAACTGCAAGTAAGCAAATTAAGTGCGAAGAGTCCTGGTTTTAATGATGAGCAAAGTCTTAAGTCTGACATGTTAAACACTTCTGTGCATACATTTCTTGATTTAAAATACACATTTGCAAAGGAATGAGTATAAAATGTGGTTTATATAGCCAAGACTTTTTTCATAATTGAAACTGGGTCCGTTAAGAGTCAGATTCAAATTCAGATTCAGGCGCAGGGTTGTAGGTCAGGTCTCAGTGGTAGTGCAGCCTCCACCCAGCGGTTGTGATGGTTCATGATGGTCCTCCAAACTTTCTGCTCCTCCTCAGATGAGTCCATCCATGGCACTGCCTGCTCATAGCTAACACCTACACAGAGAGAGGGAGAGAGAGAGAGAGAGGGAGAGAGAAAGAGAGAAAGACAGAGAGAAGAATGAGGTAAGAATTTAGAGATATGGGTATTGCAGTGGTTCAGATGACAAGTGTCACGCAACAACAACAAAAAAAGGCTATCGCAGATGTTGTGGTACTGAATGCTGTCATAATCCTGCCCCTAACACAAAAACGTTATAGAACCAATATAACATAACATGCGTTTTCTGCAGCAACTTCTATGAACTTTGAATTGCTATCCCAATCAGAGTATGTGACAACGTGTTTGCCGTTTGATTTTTTTTTAAGTACATGACAAGTTCTGCAACACCCTATCAGTTTTGTCCCTTATATGTCATATTTTGTTGTGCAGTACCTGTTGTCTGCGTATAAATTGATTTGTAGTGCAACATATACACAACATTGCGGTGCTTACAGCACACAAATGCATTGTTTTTTTTATTTATTTCTGTAATGTATAATTGTTTTGTTTTGTGTGTGACTCACCTGAGCCTATGCTAAACCTCACTCCTCCTAAACAGTGTGTGGTGAGTGTGTGTTTGTCCCACACGGTCATCTCCACACAGATTTGTGTGAGGTCAGACGGATGTATGCCGTCGTACACCATGGTGTGGTTGAACACAGGAGAAGCTGACCGTTTGACCACACGCGTCCTCTGGCCGCTGGTCTGGCTCTCATCTGGTAAAACACAACTGAGCACACATGAAAAGCACAAGATTAGGGTATGTATTACTAAGTACATAGTTATATATGTGTGTGTGTGTTTGTGTGTGTGTGTGTGTGTGTGTGTGTGTGTGTGTGTGTGTTTGTGTGTCTATGTGTGATGCATATTGACATGTAACAAGGTACCTTTTAACAAATGTGCTTGGAACTCTGTGCTTAGAGGTGATAACAACAGCTTCCCTGAGCCAGATGTGCAACTCTCCTGTTGGAGGAAGGCCGGATCCTAATGAATCAGGAAGGAAGAATTGAATGAGTGTCAGTGTCAGTGTCAGAATATATCCACAATCTTTTCCTCCAGATGAAAATCGTTCTATCTTACCTACATTATTAAAGGTGCGATCGAATGAAGGACCTTTTTGTGTGTTTGTGTGTGTGTGTGTGTGTGTGTGTGTGTGTGTGTGTGTGCGTGTGTGTGTGCAGGCTTGTGTGTGTATTCGTGCGGGCTTGTGTGAGTGTGTATGTGTGTATACCTTCAGAGCCAGCTGGTATGAACTTCAGTGACAACAGTATTGTTCCTGTGGTAGTTCCCATGGCCGGATCCATAAGGAACTAAATCATAAGGACAAAAGGTATTTACAGACTTATGTAGAGTAGTTGTTTGTTGAATTTGCACAACTCATGGTACCTGCTTGTTTGTCCAAATTGGGGTACAAATTACTAGTACAAATTACTAGTAAAAACACTGTTTTATTGGCAGTAAAGTGGACTCACACTGGGTTGCAGAGAGTGCCAGCCAGGCTGGGTCTTCTCCCAGTCCCAGTGGCTCAGCTGTGCCTCCACTGCACCCAGGAACACATTGGTCCTCAAAGGATCGGCATGCCACACGGACAGTGACAAAACTCGGCCCCTAATGTCAGCCACTTTATACTGTCGGGAAAACAGACACCTTGTACTAAGAGCAAGTCTGTGTGTGACAGAAGTGTAGAGGGCTTGGAGGGGTCGGATACAGTCAGTGGGACAGATGTCAATTAAAAGAAGAGGACTATGAACTGTAGCAAGGCTGTAAAGGATATAGAGGATATAGTATACAGTGGTGCCTCGCTATAACGTGGTTCACTTTTCGCGGCCTCGCTGTTTCGCAGATTTTTTTTTAGTGCATGCTTTATTTATTTTTTTACAGCGCATTGTGTTCTGCGTCCTTATTGGCTAATTGACTGTAGAGCATTGTCAATCAATCTCCTGCACAGTACAGAATGCGCTCAGCTTGTTAAATTTGCATAAATCTTCCATCGCTAGCTGTGTGACTCTGAAGGGCTGTATGTTTGCAAGTTTGAACTTTGAGAGTAGAAGAGAGAGAAATGAGAGAAAATGTCAACGTCCGTCTGAGAAAAGTGTATAAAGTGTGCAGTGAGTGGTTTTACAGCCTTAAAAAATCTATAATAATTGTAAAAAATAAAGCTGACTACTTCGCGGATTTCGCCTGTCGCGGGTTATTTTTAGAACGTAACTCCCGCGAATAACGAGGGACCACTGTACATACAGTAAATATTAGAACTTAAGCTCTTTAAAATCTTACAGTATGGATATCAGAATGAGGTATTTGGTTTTAGAAGATAATGAGATAGTCTTGCTGGGGTTGGATGTGAGACGGCATTTTGCTTTTCAGGAGCTAAATGTTTAGATGGAGAAGGCCTACTGTGAAGATCTCATTGTAGATAGGGTTGACCGTTTTCTTCTTCACAGATGTCTTCCTCTTACTCTGAGCAGACATATCTGGCAGGAGATAGACCTTTACATACCTACAATACACATGATGATTGGCATACACACTGTACACAAACACGCAGCATACAATTCATATGTTAGACCTTTACATACCTATAATACATATGACTCATTGGCATGTACCCAGTATGCAATTCATATGTTAGACCTTTACATACCTACAGTATAATAAATATGACTCCTTGGCATGTACACTGTACACACAGACATCTAGTATATAATTCATATGTTAGACCTTTACATACCTATAATACATATGACTCATTGGCATGCCCACTGTACACAGATACCCAGTATACAATTCGTATATTAAAACAAATTACCCCCATACCAAAAGCTGTACCTATTTGCAAATGATCACTGTCTCCCTCTCTCATTCACAAACACAGCCCCATCCCACAAAGTCCCATCACAACATCAGCATAAAGAAAATAAAAAAAATAAAAGAGGGGTAGTTGGTTAACTGTCCCAAAAAACAGCGACCCGGGTTCGAGTCTGACCAGAGGTCATCTCCCAATTTTACCTCTTGTCCCTCTCTCGCACTCTCTACTGTCCTATAAAAAAGTCCCGCCCCCCCCCCAAAAAAAAACCCAATAAAAACACACCAAAACAAGCACTCACGGGTTCGGGGCACGGTTTCTGCGGGCTTGTGCGAGGTCCTGGCAGCGATACACATAAACTATTAGTTCCCCTCTATGGTGGTGGTACTGCAGAGAGAACTGGATTTGCCCGCTCACTACTACATCACCCATCTCCCCAACACTCTTCAGACTCGTCACACTGCCACTCCACTAAAACACACACACACACAGATGTCAGACATTTAACAGACCTTTATATTACATTGGTAACACTTTCTATGAAGCTTCTATTCATAACACTCCATACAAACATTCATAAACCAATATAAGGCATTCATAAAGCTTAATAATGGTTGAAATTAGTACGATGCATGAAATAAGTATTCGGACGTGCTTACCATTGTATTGTACTGCAAACTGCTGGTTGAGCCAATTTTGATTGGTTCAAGTTCCAAAATGCTAATAGCATCGGTTTGCTGAATATACAAACAAGGATATATTAAAAGCTTATCAGAACAACACAAGTGCAATTAGAGATGGCAACCTGGTCCCCCATGTGGACGGACAGGGTCATTGAAATACGGGCGGACAGACAGACAGACAGACACACCAACAGGGTCACTACAATACCTGGCCAATCCCCTCCAGGGGAACAGGTAATGATAGACTCAAAAATGTGTGCGCAAGATTTTGGAAATGTTTATTTATTTGTCATACTTCACATAATATGAAGCTACTACACTGCATCAATGTTTATAGTGGGGTTCTGAATAGAGGAGTCCATGGAAAAAAAACATAGTCCATAGTCACAAAATTTAAATTTTCAAGGTACTCCCCCTATCGGTAATTGAATTAAGACCCCAGCTTTTCAAAAGCAATCATGTGAATAAACAAGCATAGCCTCAAGCTAGAAGCATTTTAAAATAGCATTTACTTCTAAAATCAAATGAAAAATCAAAGTTATGAATTGCATTTTCTCAGTTTCTGCATTTTTTGACCAAGTCTGTTCTTCCCGTGGACTCCTCAACTGTGATGCAGATTATGAAGCAGTAAGGACAAACACTGTGCAGGTAATATTTGCTATGTGTAAAACTTAGGGATGCTGTCTAGGTAAGTACCTGCAGAGAGGAAGACAGGGGCTCTCTAGGAGTCTCCTCATCCTCTTTTGCCTCAACCTCAACCGCCTCTGTCTCACCTCTCTCTGATAAGGACACATCATCATCTGTATGGGCTAAAAGTTTCCACAGATATTTAGTTTGGAAAATGGCTCCTTTTTTGAAATTACAGTACATTCTATGTCTAATTTTAGAATCCACTTAATTTCCACCATTTTGCTGCAAATCATTTAGTTATCAGCTAAAACTACAGTATATGCAAAACTCTAGTAGTAAAATACTAAAAGTAATAAAATAATTACACATGAAGTCATGAAGTAATCAAACATACTAATGGCAGTAGTGGCATACGGTAGCAGTAGTATACCAAAGTATAAGAAAGGAATTAATGCAATATGCAAGCAAACACACTATAGAACAAACATAATATTTTACCTTTACTTTCTGAAGTACTTTCATTGTCTCCATCTTTATTCTTAGAAAGAAGTACAGTTTTTACAACATACAACATACTACATACATACATACATACATACATACATACATACATTTATATTAAAATGTGTTAATGTGATAATGTAACACATAAGAGAGGTGACTAAAATGTCTATTGTGACTTGAATGAGGCTTTGGATGGAAGTGTGAAAATGTTTTGGACAGAAGCAATGCCGCCTTTTTGCCATGTGCTACTGAATGTAAGCGAAGTATTTCCTAGTAAAACAAACCTTTTCTTTTAGGAAATCACAGAGGAGTGATCTTGATCAGAATTATAATGTGTAATATACAAATGTATAATATGAGTAGGCATGAGTTGATGGGCATCTAGAAGTCACTCCAACATATACTGTAAAAGCTTACTGTACCTTTAAGTGTGGTGTAAAAGCACACCTTTGAGTGTGGTGTTAAAGCTTACCTTTGAGTGTGGTGTTAAAGCTTACTGTAGCTTTGAGTGTGGTGTAAAAGCTTACTGTACCTTTGAGTGTAGTGTAAAAGCTTACTGTACCTTTGAGTGTGGTGTAAAAGCACACCTTTGAGTGTGGTGTTAAAGCTTACCTTTGAGTGTGGTGTTAAAGCTTACTGTACCTTTGAGTGTGGTGTAAAACCTTACTGTAGCTTTGAGTGTGGTGTAAAAGCACACCTTTGAGTGTGGTGTTAAAGCTTACCTTTGAGTGTGGTGTTAAAGCTTACCTTTGAGTGTGGTGTTAAAGCTTACCTTTGAGTGTGGTGTTAAAGCTTACTGTACCTTTGAGTGTGGTGTAAAAGCTTACTGTACCTTTGAGTGTGGTGTTAAAGCACACCTTTGAGTGTGGTGTTAAAGCTTACCTTTGAGTGTGGTGTAAAAGCTTACTGTACCTTTGAGTGTGGTGTTAAAGCTTACCTTTGAGTGTGGTGTTAAAGCTTACTGTACCTTTGATTGTGGTGTAAAAGCTTACTGTACCTTTGAGTGAGGTGTTAAAGCTTACCTTTGAGTGTGGTGTTCTGGCTCTTGGCCGAGGCGTGGGCACAGGCAGTGGCACAGAGGCTTCAGAACTAAAACAAAAGCAAAACAAATATGCATATCCTCAAACACAAAAACAAGCACATATATGCATATGGTGACTGTTATTGTGAATGACTACTGTAGGTTGTAATTGATGGTATAACCTGAACAGATAAGAAATAACAGAATAAACATAAACAGAAATCAATTTACATTTATCAATTTATGTATAGAAGTCAGCAGAGATAACCACATGTATATATAATTTATTAAAAAAACATAAAAATCATGTTCACAGGTGCACGTAAAGGAGAACTTCGGTGTAAAATGAAAATTGGCATGTTAAAACATCATACCGAGTTGGTATGTGTACTGAGGAGCAAATTGATTTAGCCTGTTGCATTCAGAGTTTAACTATTTTTTATAGTTTGACCCAGAAGGCTAACAATGGAAGTGGTAGGTGCCCTTACACGAAGCATGACAACTACGCTATTTTTAAACCATTAAAACAGCTCGAAGAAACTCCACATTCCATTGGTAGTGCAACAAAGGCTCTGGCATTCAAAACGAACCACTGAGAATATTGTAAATGTACACAACGTTTATTTAAAAAGCTGTTCTTACATGCAGTCGTTTGCAGTTGTTTCTCGTTGCTGCCATGATGAAAGTCCAAACAAGTTGATTGTACTACCTCTCCTCCTATTCTTCCTGCTGGTTCGTGTTCGTTAATCGACCTGTGCAGACTTTCATCATGGCGGCGATGAGAAACTACAGCAAGGTACTGCTTGTCAAAACTGTTTTATTAATAAATGTTGTGTACACTTACAAAGTTCGCAGTGCCTCGTTTATAATGTCAGGGCCTTTGTTGTACTACCGATGGAGTGTGGAGTTTCTTCGAGCTGTTTTAATGGTTTAAAAATAGCGTAGCCGTCATGCTTCGTCTAAGGGCACCTACCACTTCCATTGTTAGCCTTCTGGGACAAACGATAAAAAATAGTTAAACTCTGAATGCAACAGGCTAAATCAATTTTGCTCCTCCGTACACATACCAACTCGGTATGATGTTTTAACATGCCAATTTTCATTTTACACCGAAGTTCTCCTTTAAAATGATTGCAAACACACATACACAGCATAGAGCATCCAGTTGTTCTTGCTTTATCACAACAGAGGAAAATATATCTGCATTTAAGGCCGGGAGATAAACCTACACATTCACATAATTAGACTTCCTTACCTGCTACTTTCCTTCTCTTCCTCTTCTCTATCATCCTCTTCCTCCTCAGCTGTCTGCTTCGTTCCAATGTCTGTCTGCTTCTCAAAAATGGCAGTGACAGGAACATCTGTGGGATGGTTGGAATCAGTAGTGTGATTGGTTGTAGCTCTGTCCAGTAGTATACAGAGACAGAAAACTTTCTGTCTGTGGGATCTTCTCCAGACCAAGCTTTGTCTACGAGCTTGGTGCGACAGCCAGGCTAGCTAGCCTATGCACCTTTGAACAAGAAAACAGCCACCTTGAAAGTCGCAAATTCGGATTTGGACCACTTGGTCAAATTCTGACCGATACTACTGTCAGTCACTATTAATGGAGTGGAAAGGAATGGAGCAGTGTATGACCTTTAATACGTCTCTTCTGGCGGATAGAGGCACACACTGCGTCGACCCCACCCTTCTGGTGTCGTCTGTTTCTCTCCTCGGTGAACCATTTCCCCGACAAGCGGCGGAGGCACTCCGGGTCACTTTCTGTCAATGTCAATTCCCTATGGAGGTACACAAACAGAAATACAATCTGTCATTGTCTTATAACACGAGTATATCTATCCTAGAGTTATTGGAAGCTTCGTCACACCTGAAAGATTTTTCAGTCTGATAAAGAGCAAAGGGTCCTATCAGTTTACACTTCCTTATAAGCACAAATAATAGCCCGGGACTGCAGGAGATTAGCATAACCATCCCAACTTGCTCATCTGAGGCATATGAGAAATATTGTACCTGTCAACACCTGCCATTACTTTTTGTTCAATTCCCTGAGACTAGTCTGTAAGGATGCATTAATGAGAAGATTGCCACCACATTGGAGAATTTAACAAACCATGTCTTAAAAGTTGCAAATTTTTCATGTATAGGTAAGGTAATGTGTGAAAGTACAATCAAATATATTTCCATTTATCAATCCCATGATATCCCTTTATCAAATTGGTGTGTTTGTGTTGTGTAATCATGTGAGTGTGTAAGTCTGATAACATACCTACAGAGACAACGTGAACACACACCTTACCCTCCTCTCCTCTCTCTTCTGCAGCTCTCGGTCTCTGGCCAAAACATCCAAGATGACCGTCGTCTCCTCATCTGTCAGTTCCCCCAGTTCAACCTCCATCTGACAAATGCAAGCATTAAATCAATCAATCAATCAATCAATCAATCAATCAATCAATCAATCAATCACAACCAACCAACCAACCAACCAAACAAACAAATAAACAAATAAACAAACACAAATGTTGCAGTTGCTTAAGCGACAAATAGTTGAGCTTTGGTTAGACAGAGGTAGACAGACAGAAAATTTTAAGGAAATTCATTTGCATTAACAAACTCTTTCTATGCACAGGGTAATGGCCCTCACACATCATGTCACCCACTCTTGCAACTTAAAAGTTTCCTAACTGGGCAGTGGGCCAGTAGTCTGCACCCTTTCACTGAATGAACAACAAACCAGAGACAAAAGCGTAGATTCCTTTCCCATCGCACCACAAGCTACAAGCACAATGAAGTACTTGTCAACACCCAGGACAGAGAGGGAGCTATTGAGGAAGAGATAGATATTTAGAGTGGATAAAATCTGTTAGATTACCTTGCATTCATTATTACACCATCAACCAAAGTTTTGGCCACTTTGCATTCCTGCCAGCTACTCCTGTGTGTGTGTTGTTGCCGTTTCCTTTGGTCTGACTGACTGCACTGGAGTTGAGGTTTAGTTTCTGCCCCGATTAGCCTATTCTCAATCGTCCACCCGGCGAATCGGAAAACAGGAACTGGACCACTGCATGGATATGGATGCCTGTGTGTGTGAGAGAGTCAATGCCTTTAGTTGTGTGCATGCAGTTCCTTAGATGTGCAAATATTTACACCAGGAATACTTCCCTATAAGTGCAAGTGTAGGATAATGGCAATCCAAAACAGATTCTGTAAACCACACCCCACCAACACCAAACTTCTCAAGGATATTCAGGTCCGGCTTTAAAAAGGTGGCGTGGTGATGTGCTGTCAACTCTTATCTGTCCTCTCCCACTAAGTACACTTTCAACGACACCCAAGCACACACAGGTGCACACATTGTAGCTTTCCCAACCCATTTTGATGGATATATAGCAGTTGTTAAAAGCTAAAAGCTGTTTTGGTTTATGCATTCTAAAGTAATTTATGCCTTGTAAAGTACTGTAAGTAAAAAAAATGCATTTAAAGGTTAAAGGAGAAATTCGGTGTAAAATGAAAATTGACATGTTAAAACATCATACTGAGTTGGTATGTTTGCTGAGGAGCAAAACTGAGTTAGCCTGTTGCATTCAGAACTTAAAGGAGAACTTCGGTGTAAAAATGAAAATTGCCATGTTAAAACATCATAACGAGTTGGTATGTGTACTGAGGAGCAAAACTGATTTAGCCTGTTGCATTCAGAGTTTAAGTATTTTTTATCGTTTGTCCCAGAAGGCTAACAATGGAAGTGGTAGGTGCCCTCGGACAAAGCATGATGACTACGCTATTTTTAAACCATTAAAACAGCTCGAAGAAACTCCACACTCCATCGGTAGTACAACAAAGGCCCTGACATTAAAAATGAGGCACTGAGAACTTTGAAAGTGCACACAACATTTATTAATAAAACAGTTTTGACAAGCAGTACCTTGCTGTAGTTTCTCGTTGCCGCCATGATGAAAGTCCAAACAAGTCGATTGTACCACCTCTCCTCCTATTCTTCCTGCTGGTTCGTGTTCGTCAATCGACTGGTGCGGACCTTCATCATGGCGACGACGGGAAACTACAGCAAGGTACTGCTTGTCAAAACTGTTTTATCAATAAATGTTGTGTACACTTTCAAAGTTCTCAGTGCCTCGTTTTTAATGTCAGGGCTTTTGTTGTACTACCGATGGAGTGTGGAGTTTCTTCGAGCCGTTTTAATGGTTTAAAAATAGCGTAGTCGTCATGCTTCGTCTAAGGGCACCTACCACTTCCATTGTTAGCCTTCTGGGACAAACGATAAAAAAGTTAAACTCTGAATGCAACAGGCTAAATCAATTTTGCTCCTCAGTACACATACCAACTCGGTATGATGTTTTAACATGCCAATTTTCATTTTACACCGAAGTTCTCCTTTAACTATTTTTTACTGTTTGTACCAGAAGGCTAACAATGGAAGTGGTAGGTGCCCTTAGATGAAGCATGTCACACAGATTCCGGGCAAGCCTATGATGATGTTACTGAAGTATTTAAGTTAATTGTACTATACTGAACTCTACTATACTTAAGTCTGTTCTACTCTGCACCCACACACACACACAATACAAAGCCAAACACCTAAAGAAGAACTGGATGCACATCTAAGCTGTTTACTCCACTGCAATGAAACAAACAAACACACATGCAGAGAGAGAGAGAGAGAGAGAGAGAGAGAGAGAGAGAGAGAGAGAGAGAGAGAGAGAGAGAGAGAGAGAGAGAGAGAAAGTGAATGAGAAGAAATTGCTGGTACTGTAACTTACTCCATAAGTTGAACATTAAGCCTGCTACTTAACTATACTACACTTAACTATGTTATACTTAACTATACTACTCTATACTATACTTACCTTTGTTATACTAAACCTTGGGTATATTAAAGCATGGTAACGGCTGTTGTAGCCAGAGACGATTGATCTTTGTTGTCGCCATTCGTTTGCTGAAGAGTATATTGCATTCCGAACGTTCTTTTTTCTCACTTGTTTCGAAGAGGCTCACCATGCTTGTGATCAGAGCACTATGGAAGCTTGAAGACATCGACTGGTTATACAGGATGGGTATTTATTTATTTAGCTGTTCATTACTTTTTTCCTTCAGATCAAATACCATATGGCTTACATCACTTTAAACCAGTTGCCTAAAGAAATGCATCGAGTCCAAATGTAAAATGTAAGGTTTGCACTTTACATATGGTCTTATAGTGTACTTAGAGACACTAGGGGGAGCTCCATTGAGAAAAAGCATAACAATCCAGAAAAAGCACTCAAAGTTGCAGAGTGCTGCTTTAACTTCAAATTGAGCTAAACTGTATACAACACTGTTTAGCCAGAGTTACAGTTGTCCACAGTGTTGTCCTGTGCTGTTTTTGCACTGCTCTGTTTTTGCACTGCTTTTGCCACATGAGGTCACTATAGTTGAGGATATGGACTGTGGTATGTTAAAGAAAAGCTAATTCTGTTCATGATGGCTGGCTAAAATTAATGATGATGATAATAATGATCCCAAATGATTTGGGTTTTTTTTTTGTAACTGTTAATTGTTGTGAATCTTAATAGAAACACTTAAAAACTACATAGAGGGTTCCTACTTTGTCTTCAACTGTACAGAGTGTTCAAACAATCAGAGAGGTTAAGGGATTTAAGATATTCTTTTTTTGTCTCAGATTACATACAACATAATTGTGCCCAGAATTGTTTGCTTGGCCTGTCAGTTTTGCTTAGATTTGTTAGGGTTTTTTGGGTGACCACAGATGAAAATTACAAGTGAAGCTAAACCAGACTAATGCTGTCTATTTTCAGGCTAACCTTAGTTGTAATTTAAAACTAGCAATTGTCAGTGGACCTCCTGGCCAGATATCACGGGGTTTGTCGTGTTAAAAATGAAGAAACTGCCTTTTTTAAATGCTGTGAAATTTTCCATCACAGCTGCCCAGAATCAACTGTCTGTGTTAGTTTTTTTTTTAACCTTTTTATATGGTACTTCATGAGTGTCTGACAGGGTCCCTGAAGTACCATATAAAGGTTAAAAAATAATACATAACAACATAACAATACATAAAGGACATAATACATGTTATATATCACATATGTACTTTAGATATATATGTGTAGACTTATTATATCTGTTTTGATCATTTTTCTTATTGCTTTTGACAGAACTGGGTCCCATGAATGAGACAGTGGAGGTTGGTTAATTCATCCATGCTGTTTGACAGATAATGCTGCCACAATTGCTGTGGTGTGCCTTGGTTCAAGTTATTTGGTCATTATCCCTCACCAAAGTTATGCAGTCCAACATCGAAGGCAAGTTTAAATTGAATGGATGAACTCACTTTCATTGAAAATATTCTCTATGGTTGTAAAACTAGCTTGACCCAGGATTGCTACGTACCGAGACATAATCATGTTTTAAAATCATTTTGGTGTATTGTATGAAAATAAACTTTACCGGTCAATGACTGGAACAGTGAAATAGCTGTTGTATAAAACATGTACACTGGATGTCAAACACACATGGACACTACTGACAAATGGGGCAAAGCATGGAACTGAAGTTGCTCTCAGACATTAGCTATCCATTCCGATGGTTCAATGCATATTGTTATGGTTGCTAAGAGACCAGACATTGTGTTGCATAACAAATGTGAGTGCAATGTTTACTCTTTTTAGGTAGCAATTCTATTTATAAATGCAACAAAAAGGAGCATTTGAAAGGCAAAAGCTACATAAGACTAGTAGCAACTGGCCCTAGAGGTTTTGTAGCTGAATGAACTACTACCACTGTGATGGATTTGGGTTTTCCAGGATGGGCACTCAAAACAGTAGTATGCTAACAAGGATACAAGGAGTTTTATTTGTCACGTACATAGACATACTGGGTAGTAGGAAATGCAGTGAAACTGATGACATGCAGTGAAACTGATGTCAAACAACAAAGCAAGACACTCACAGACTGCTAGGGAAAGCAAGGCACAGACTGCTAGGGAAAGGAGTTCACCCATATTGTTTGAGGAAATGTGTTGCAATACATTTGAATGTCAAGGCGACCGTGGTTTGCATCACAGATTGCACTAGTCTCTAACCCCTGCTCTAATCTGGGGTTATAAATCTTAGTCTCTCTACCACCCTAGTGCTTTATCCCAACCTGGGTTTATATCCAGGTTCTGCACTTACGCTAATTTAGGTAAGTACTCCTCCCACCTCTTACTCTAGACAGTCTGTGGCATGCCATGGGATAAGATGAGATTAACATCGAGGTGACTCAGTGCATCATGCAGACACTGCTATAGGCATGAGGAATCTGTTAGCGGTGCATGTGGACGTATGTATCTGTTGTTGTGTCTGGTACTGGCATGTCCTAACCTGTCACGAGTGTGCAGGAAGCGGAAGGTCTGGGATGCCAGACAGCGCTGTTGAGCTGTCTGAAGGTGTGGTGGCATGGTGAACCTTATTCAATGAGGATGCTCACTTGACAACGCTTGTTAAATAGCAACAAAGGCATTTTTGTTGTTATTGTAAGTGTTAAGTGTTCATATAATGGTTGTGCTTCCTGTTGCAATATAATGCTTAGGCTCATGTTCTGGGTTGTCTGAAGTGTCCCTGCTCTGAGAAACTTACTTATCTATCTCCTTGTGTGTTCTCTCCTTGTGTGTACCATAGGCTGCACTAACTTTGCCATGCCATTGTTTACTCTGTGTTTCTCTACACTTCTGTTAAGCTTGCTGTGTCCTCCTTTTGTAAGTCGCTTTGGATAAATGTGTCTGCCAGGTGTAATGTAATGTAATGTAATGCACTGGCTCCATTTTCATCCCATGGTGTTTCACATATTCATTCTAAGCCAACATACTCTTCTTATCACCTGTTACACCCTTTTCTATGTAAGTCTGCTGCATGACACATTCAAGTACATATTCAGTAGGAGATGTATTCTCTGGAAACAGGTAAGTATGGCATTGAGTTCTTTAAGGACACCGAAAGAGAGAGAAAGAGAGCGCAGATATCTGTGTCTGTGTGAGAGAAGGAGGTGTGACCTTTGGTTGTTGATTGCGTAGTCTGGTGGTTAAATATTTATTTTGGATCACACGGCTAGGTGCTGCAGAAATAGCCGTGACAGGCAAACGGCAGAAGACTTATGTTGTGGCATGGGGCGATGCCAAGGCATTGCCAGCCTAAGCACCAGAGAGCAGGATACCTCTGTGTGAATTTGTCCCCTTGCCTGAGAAAGACGTAAACAACGGCCTATTAGCAGACAGCTGAAGCAGTCCAGGCAATCTTGGTTACCTCTTGTGAGTATTTCGTTTACTTTTTTTGTACTACTCTGAATTGTAGTCAGAATTGTGAGTTGGTCTTACGTTATTTAATTAACACTTACACTGTGTGACTTACACAGGTATTTGTTATGAGCAAACACACAGAATAGCGAAAGGCATTGATTGCAGCGTTATCCCATGATGTCAGTGCGAGTGGCATATGAGTCATAAAAGGTGATTTCTTTTTCATCTGTTATTTTTTATCTGAAATGTATTTCACGCTTTGATTAATTCCGAATGGATTACATCAGAGCATGCTTTTTCCTGTCATTAATCAAACAACTGAACATGGAATTACGAGAAAAAAAATGTCTTACTGGCTTCAGTCCATAGTTATGACTGAATTCAACAGTGTTAGAGTACACATGATAACAGTCAGAATATGCATGTTACTTTGCATATAAGATTAAAGGTCAATGTGTGCAAAGTACCTCCGGACAATGATCGTAATATCTCAGCTTATCTTAACCTGTGTCGAGTGTCATGTGAGAAAAATATAATACAGGTACTGACTTAAGTGACGTAATGTACTGACTTAAATGACATTGCTATACCAAGAGTTAAATAAAGACAATAATTGCAATTGAGTGACCTTTACCAGTACTGTATTTTGTGTCCACAAATCATAGTACTATACAGTTCTGTAGCACTGCAACATAAAACGCTTGCGACAGTGTCTTGGGATAAAACCTTTTCCCCTCTTGATGAGTAGGGTCTTTCCGTTACTCATACATACGTTTCCTATGATTGTGGATCCACGGCAGCTCTAGTTAGAACTGTCCATTGTGAATATCATTTCCGAGCATGACTCACTGCGGTCCTGATTGCTCCCTGTCTATTGCTGCCCACTCTCCAGTTTCTCTCTCTCTATCCATCTATCTCTATCTCTCTCTCACACACTCTCTCTCTCAGTCTCTCTCTCTCTCTCTCTCTCCCTGTCTCTCTGTCTCTATCGCTCTCTTTTCTCTCTCCCCCTCTCTTTCTGTCTCTCTCTCTCTCACTCCCTCTCTCTCTCTGTCTCTCTCTCCTCTCTCTCTCTCTCCCTCTCCTCCTCTCTCTCTCTCTCTGGCTAGGCGTGGGCAAGAGAGGGGCCCTTTCCCTCTCCTCTGCTGTCCACTGCCAGGCTGAGTCTGGAGCTCAGTGTGGAAACACTGATTCTTTCCTGGAGAATGATGTCTTCCAGCTGTGTGTGTTAGTGAGTGGGCGTGTGTGTGCATGTGTGTACTGCACTGTATATGTGTGCATGTGTGAATGTGTGAGCGCTGGTCTTTGTGTGTGTGTGTGTGTGTGGTGTGTGTGTGTGTGTGTATGTGTGTCTGTGTGTGGTTGTGTGAATGAGAACTTCTATTACAGTGCTTTGTAAAATACAGAGGCATTATAGATGCAGGAAATGGCTGTTAGTTTTTAGTCTCTTTTGTAGATGTGCGTTTAACACTTTTAAACACTAATTAGTGGCCATGTTAGCAATAAAGTGGCTTCTGTCTAGTAAATCCAGTAAGTACAGTATGCAGCATCCTACAAGAACACTCTGATACCCCAACACACAAGGTGTGATTGTTGGTCTAGGCAGAGTGTGACTGTTTACAACATTTTTATTCAGTATGTGTATATTGTTTTGTGGTATAGGATGTGGTCTCGTTGCTGTGGTTAACTATTGCCATGGCTACTTTTGGATGTGTTTCAGTTCCAACACACAGCCACAACACCCTGTGAGGAAAAATGGCTTATCAAATTAGTTATAAATTACGATCATGTTTCTCTCTTTCTCTCTTTCTCTCTTTCTCTCTCTCTCTCTCTCTCTCTCTCCTTCTCTCTCTCTCTCTCTCTCATCTCTCTCTCTCTCTCTCTCTCTCTCTCTCTCTCTCTTCTCTCTCTCTCTCCTCTCTCTCTCTCTCTCTCTCTCGACTCTCTCTCTCTAACATCACTATGTATACCCCCATCTCTTTGTTTCTTTGTTTCTTCCTCATTGTGCGTCTGTTCGCATACGGAGTCGTCCGTGGGCATGTGTGGATGTGAGCCTGTGCATGCATTTTTGGAGAGCAATGCCATCTCTTGTTGTGCACGCACAAAGGCTTGGGTTATATCCAGAGTGCGAGCAAGCCCCCTCTGACAGGGGCAGCGGGGGGAAATGGCCTAGTTTGTTTCTCTGCTCATGATGAAACACAAGAGGGCGTTTCAGGGCTCTCCGTGCCTGCATGGGAATCCATTATTTCCAGCTGCAGATGGGATGGA